>VMOF01000320.1:31472198-32182198 GCA_011764245.1 Trialeurodes vaporariorum
GGCACTGCTACTTGTCAGAGCCTGTTACTCAAAATACGCAAGTTCTACTTCACTGAATGCATGGTGTAAGGACAGGGTATGCCGCTGTGACGTACAATTGCTATTTAGTCGTTGTTTTAAGCAGCTGCACTGCCGTGCTAAAGAAGAACGCCGTAATCGCCATGTGTTACTTAGACTATTTTTGCAGCATAGCTCTGGTCTCTATTCTTATACCGAGTTCCTCTTCAGGAGTTTATTATTGTTATACCTGGTCACTCAACTCTCTCTAACAAAGGCTCTCTGCCCGTCCAAGCGTTTAGGAAAGGCCGTCTGTCTATTGTTCAATGCAGGAATCCTTGGAAGGACAAACCATTCGAGGCATTGGAGGTTGAAGATTAAGAGTAAACTAAAGAATAGGGACCCCGAGCTGCATTGCAATAACAGCATAAGTAACACATGTCGCTTACGGTGTTCTTCCTTAGCACGGCAGTACATCTCAGTCAATACTGAACAGATCGCAATAGAATTCTAAGTGTTGTAATTTTCTCGGCATTTTACAAAAATATCATCCATCTAAAATAGAATTTGTTTGAAAAAAAGTTTAATGTTATTTTCATTCTGTGGTAAAACCAGACAAAACAGAAGAAAGTAGAAAATACTATTGATGTATGTTTTACAGCTGTTCTAGGCACAATGGTGCGACACGGTCCCAAAGTTTTAGTCATGTGCGGACCGTCAGGAAGTGGGAAATCTACTTTGCTGCGCCGTCTGTTCGATGACTATCCAGACAAATTTGGGTTTTCCGTCTCTCACACCACTCGGAGCCCAAGACCAGGTGAAATTGATGGCAAACACTACCACTTTACCTCCAGGAAAGAAATGGAAAGTGCAATTGAAAGAGGAGAGTTCCTTGAGTCTGCAGTGTTCTCGTCAAATCTGTATGGTACAAGGTGAGTTTCATTTTATACTGTAATAGATGAGCTGATGGTTCAAGCGGGTGCCTCTGGTGATGTCCTAGTTTATGATTTGAATAAAAAGACTAATTTGGCTGTAATGCCACTTTATTATTCCACAACACTTTATGGTCTTAGCCCGGGAATCTCGTCTCACAGCTTTTTGCCTCTACCCAAACGTTTTATTTTGGAGCGCTAAAACCATCAGCAGTCTACACCACACCTGGATGGTTGGCATGCATAGGGGTGTTACTCATTTTCCATAATTTTCGACACTTGCTAACTTACATCCTTCTGCCTGGTCTATCTGTTAATTTTTCCAAGATTTGACGGTGCATTTGTGTTCATACGACAGTAATCTATAGGAATTAGGTCTTAAAACCTGTTTAGATCAAAAGACTAGCTCAAAATACATATAAATCAATCAACGACTCAAATCACTAAAATTTTGACTGACGCCCCATGCATACGCTCATGCATGCAGAGTGCAGACCGTCGATCTTACTGGCTCCAAACTACAGCGCTTGTGAAAAGAAAATATTCATACTTTTAACTGTTTCCAGGCTGGTTCTCGCTACTTCATTCTCAAATTTCTATGATTCTTCACTATTACTCAATCGATCCTTGCCATAAGGCTCAACCAATAATGTACTTTTTGTCTGATTTTTAATTTTGCAGTCTCGCAGCAGTGGAAAGTGTATGGAAAAGTGGGAAAATCTGTGTACTTGACATTGATGTTCAAGGAGTGAAGCAAGTGAAGTTGCGCATCAACATGATGGATCCCATTTTAGTTTTTATCAAACCGCCATCCTTGAAGGAACTTGAGGAACGTCTGCGGAAGAGGGGAACAGAGACAGAAGATAGTTTAAGTAGACGACTTGCTGTCGCAGAGCAAGAAATAGAATATGGTAATTTCCTTTTCTCCCTTTATTTATACAATCACCATTTATTTATTTATTCGCAAATATTTGGGTAAGAGCCCTTGGACACCAATACTGCCGTGCTAAGGAAGAACGCTGCAAGCGCCATGTGTTACTTATGCTGTTTTTGTAATGTTGTTAGGTCTGCTGTTCTTCAGTTTACCCTCAATCTTTAACCTCCAATGCCTCGAATGGTTTGTCCTTCCAAGGATTCCAGCATTGAACAATGGACGGTCGCCAGTCGGCCTTTCCTATATACTTGGACGGGCAGAGAGCCTTTGTTAGAGAGTGTTAAGTGAGTGACTAGGTAGGTACAACAATGATAAACTCCTGAAGAGGAACTTGGTATAAGCATAGAGGCCCAAGCTATACTGCAAAAACAGTCTTAAGTAACAAATGTCGCTTACGGCGTTCTTCCCTAGCTCGGCAGAACAAACCATTTTAATCCATTTGCTGAAGATTTAATTTTATATTGGTTGCTTGACAACAGCGTTTATGCGCTCGTTCTACACGAGTGGCGTGCTCAGTGGTGAAACCGCAAAAGTAGAGTGGAGGGAGTTATGCTGTGTGAGTGGCACGTCTAGTTGTGAAACTGCATAAGCAGAGTGGAGCAAGTGACGCTATCTATCGGGTATTTATAAAATTATAAAGAAGCCTGATTAAAAACATGAGATCCTAAAAATGCCAAAAAGAAACCAGGGGATATAAGTTTAATTGCTTGCTATAGTTGTTTATTTCCTCTTTTTCTTGTTTTCAACAGGAGAAACTCCGGGTAATTTTCATCTTGTAATCATAAATGACAACTTAGACAAATCTTATGCCAAACTGCGTGATTTCGTTCTGAGCGAGCTAGCGAAAAAAGGTAATTGAGATTTCGTCCTAATTTTTTTCTGTTCTTGGTTCCTGAAAAGGATATTGAAATATTAATCGCTGCTCTTTTAGTGGAGAGATCTATTACTCTCACTTTATTTTTAAGAAAGCTTGGACCTAGAATAGCAAAATGGGGCTCTTGCAAACTTTTGCTTCAGGGGATTAAAGAGTTGATTCTTGCATTAGACGGGAATCCTATGATATCTGCATCGCTTTGCTATCTTTGCTCTTAAATGGCAGAGGTACGCAGTTGTCATGTGGAATTCCTATCTAATTTGTCACTCTCTCTTCAGAAACACACAGAGGAACGTCTTAAATTAGATTGGAATCTCCTATGGTACATGCGTAGCTCCACTATTACGCCCTAAACTTTTAAGTCATTTTGTGAGTCCATACGTGAATTCTGTAATTTTTTAATGTGGTCATTGTAATTTTTGCTGGAATTTGCTTAAGAATTAACTATTCAATGGCATATATTGGAAGTTAGCAAGAGCCTCTTTGTGCTTTAAAGTGAATCTATGTACTTTTGCCTAGTGCACCATCTCTATTTGTTTCTGGAAACAATAACCTTTGAAATGTTAGAACTAACAACAATGCATTGTTTGATGTGTGATTTTTTTGTAATTATGATGCAATGCCAAGATAATGTATGGAAATTTAAATAAGGTCTGCATTTCTCTTTCAGTTTGATAAAATTTAGAATGCAGTGAATGATGAAAGTCATCAGAATATTCTAGCGTATTTGCTCGAAGAGCGTTGTGAAAGTGACTCTTGTTTCCTTGTCTGTCTGTTTGTTTGTTTGTTTATTTATTTTAATCGTGTTTCTGTCTTGTCTTATCATGTTATATCATCATGTTATGGTCCTTCATTATCAATTCACACCTTAAACTGTTTTTTTTATCATAAATTAGGTATTCTTCAAATGGCTTTACCTTTATTTAGCTATTTTATAAATGTGATGTATTCTGACAAAACTGAATTCATCTTCACGGACCAAAATCACGGTGGGAGAGAGGTATAATGTAAATTGCGCAAAATTGTGAATTTTTGGAAAAAATTTTCTTGCTTTTGTAGAAAGCGCATGGTTGAACACACTTTGCAGGCCTTTAAAAAAGATGAGTTCTCTTACAAGTTTTCTCTAAGTAAAGAGGACTAGAAGAAGAATATAATAAATGGACCCATTTCACACATTTTTTTAATTCAAATTATGAAACTACCTAGTGCACTGAGTACTTAGGAATTTTTCGATATTTTTTGGCAACGGGAACAGGGAGAAAATTCGATTTTTTTAAATTTTTCGAATGTTCATCACAGAATACTACAATTGGAACAAAAACTCTCATAAGAGCCAATGGAAACAAGATTTGTTATTTACCAGCACAAACTGGCAACCGTGTTTGCTCACTTCTTAAGATGGCAGAAGAGCTTATTCAGGTTTTATTTGATGCGCAACCAATCACATTCCAGCCAGTTGGCGAAGATTCCCGGAAACGCTCACTTTCCAACATGGCGGACCCGAATATACCCGAAGTAAAGAATGTTTCAAAATGAATTGAGGCCATTTCCGGGAAAAGGGCCCATTAAACAGCGGGTGTGCTCTTTACAAAATATCAGCATTGTGATTAAATAGAGACTTTTGTCTGAAAAGCGCACCTCTTGTTTTATGGGCCCTTTTTTCGGAAGCGGCCTCAATTAGAGTTTCCGTTCTGATTAGAGTATTCTGTGTCTTTGTTTTATAATGCAGCTGAGGTCCTTGTGGTCTCCGAGACCAATTTTTTGAAAAGTTACCTTCTAGGCACCGCTCTGAAAATGTTTGACTATGCCTTTCAGGGTTTGTGAAAGGTTTTTACTAAGTTCTAAAAATGTTTGTCTAGAAAAAATTATGGTATTTATGCTTACTGGTTAGTTTTCATTGCATTGGACTGAAGAATATGCATTCAATATTTGCGTAAGGACAAAACCTTTCACGGACAAAAACGTGTTCTAGCCTAAGTTTACGTTATCTGTGTTGAACGTTTTTGTATTGAGGACGACAAAAGCTTGAACTTAATGCATTGGATAAAAGTAAATGCGGACGAAATATTTTGGTCGAAACGCACGTTGGACGATTTGTCTTGCCACCCACCAAAAAGCTCCGAAAGATGAAAGTTTATGCTTCTTTAGTTTTGTAAGTGTATGAAAATGATATTTGAAAGTTGAAATGAATGAAAGATGAAAGTTTATGCTTCTTTAGTTTTGTAAGTGTATGAAAATGATAGTTGAAAGTTGAAATGAATGAAATATGAAAGTTTATGCTTCTTTAGTTTTGTAAGTGTATGAAAATGAACATCGGAGCAAAATAAAATGAAGAATCCATTTTATCTGTTAATGATCTCTTTGCTTATGATCTTGAATGAAAATTTTTTTTACGCCTCATGCAGATTCCGGGGAATAAGCTTACAATTCAAGACACTTTGACAAACCTAGCTGTCATTTGATTCTTTCTTAGAGTTATTTGTTTGATGTAAGTAGAGAAGAAATACCGATTCATCACACATACTGCCTGGTTATGCTGTCATTTTCTAATTGCTTTGCTCTTTATTATTGTAAAATTTGGTTTATTAGCTCAGTTGTCTTTTATTGTTTTATGGGTTATCTACTGATTTATTTTGTATCATTAAATTTCTTAATTTTGCCTGTGTAAGGTCACAAATTTTCCGTCTGCACTCAAAATGGTTTTGTTCTTCACAGTAGAAAATCAACTTTGCTGAGAACAGTGCTCTATGATCTGAAATTGTCAAAAACCAGGATGTAAATTTCTCATCGATTTATTATCGATCAACTTGCAAGACCAGTAGACCTGTTTAGTGTGAAGTCACAAGAAAATTGGATCTAAACAAATGCTCCATCTCACTCGCTCTCGTGAGTTTTCCCGTTAGAAACAGGATCCACATTTTCAAACAGAAATTTGTGCTAGTAAACAACAAATTCTCTCAAATTTTATTACATCATTAGATTTGGTGTACCTTAAAACATAATCACGGTACAAGAACATTTTTGAAACATTGCGCATTAATTCACAATCACAGTTATATTGAAGAAAGTCCTATGTTTCGTCCTTGTCTCGCTCATAATTTCCTATGGGCTCATCAGCACCATCACACCGCTCGTTATACCTCGAGCAAGCTTCGATACGATGAGAGGTTAGGATGATTGAGTGTCATGGTGGTGATACGCCCATAAGAGACTGTGAATAAGACAAGGACAGAACATAAGACATAGTTCGGTCTAATTGTGATTGTAGACTCACTTGTGATTTGTCATGAATTGAGTTGGAGTGAAAAGATGCTTTAAGGTACATACGTGGAATTCATTAGTGCAATAAAATTTGAGAAAAATGGTTGTTTACTAGCATGAATTTGCATTCAAAAATTTGGATTTGATTAGCATTTGATGGAGGATTTGTTTGGAACCTATTTTGACCGTGACGTCATCACTAAGCAGGTCTATTTCAATCACAGAAAACACTTTTTAAACGTAATCTGAACCTACAAATGTCTCTAGAAACTTTTAAATAGAGTTCTGAAGGTCAGAAATGTTGATTTTTGATGGTTTTTCCACTGATTTTTTGCTATTTTTTTTATTCCAGACCATAGTGCAGTGGTTCTTTCTTTCTATATTTAGTGAAAATAGTAAATACCTATAAACTTTAATTAGTTTTGACTTTCAATCTTTAAAAAATTTATCTATTTCAGGAGGTTTATTGGTGTAACTTCTCCTCTGTATTCTGTTTTGTTGTCTTTTATGCTCTTATTTTATTTTAATATGCTATATTTTGTTTATACATTTTTATTTATTATTCATGTTTTATCAGTTCCTTTATTTATCCAAGTTTCTTTTTGGTTCAAAACATTTTTAGATTGCACTCTGCTATGTTCGTTTCTTCTGTCCTTTATTATCTCGGCTCATTTTGCGACTCTTGTACAACTTGTTCTTTCTTAGATATCTCTATTGGATGCAAATTCAAATCTTATGCAGATCACAAACGGCTTGTATCATACCTAGAGGCAAATAGCATGCCGCTCGAGTGCTCAAAAATCAGACTAAAAGTTTTTGCGTCTTGACAAGTCATCAAATAAGTCACACCTTAAGTCTGTTTTTTTTTTGTAAACATGAATTGCGTCATACTTTTTGCCGAGACATATTGCAAGCTGCCTTTGATTTGCCTGAGGGTTTGTCTTCAACCTTAAGTGATGGTGGTAATCTTCTTAGACCCTCGTCTTTGCAAGGGTGGTCCCACTGATCTCTAAACTGGCTTTTTTTAGAAAAGAAAAAAAACACGAAAAATGGGTCACCCCTTATGTATCCTTTAAACAAACTGGGCGTGTTCCTAGGATTATTTCTTCCCCGAGTCTGACTCGTTTGGAGCGGTATCCCTTTAGTCCTTTCTGATTCCATTCCTATCAGTTCTCTTTTTTTTCATTCGCAGTCCAGTTCCTTCCTTTGATGTACATACAATTATAACGAACAAATGGTCGAGTGGCCGAACTTCACTAATACTGCCCCTACTAATTTCTGTACTTATCTATCTATTACTATCCTAAATAATTTATTGTGATTTTTAATTCCTCATTCCTTCTAAAGGGTTTATGGTGAAAAAGTATCGTCTGAAAGTTCACCTTAACCTGATAGTGGGTACCATGGGGGTTCCTTTCTAATTTAAGGCTTTCCTCTGTGTGTTTCTATAGAGAGAGGGAAAAATTAGATAGGAATCTTCTGTGATACCTGCGTAGCTCCGCCATATTTCCTCTTAAATGGCGGAGCTACGCTGTTGACATGGGTGATTCCAGTCTAATTTTTCACTCTTTTTCTATAGAAACACACAGAGAAAAGCTTCAAATTAAAAAGAAATCTCCCATGGTACCTGCATAGCTCTGCTATCTTTGTAATACAGTAGCGCACCGAGAGTTTCTTCATCTCTCTCTTTTCTCCATTAGAAAACGTATGTTAGACAAGGATGAACAAGGGGATAAAACCCCCTCTTTCTGTCTTATTCCTACTTATACATTCAAATGGGAAATGAGAGAGATGGAAGAGATCCTGGTTGCGCCAGTGTTGTAATACAAACCAGTAATCCCTTATTCCTCTCTTTTACTTAGGATTATTATTGTTCGCTCTTGTAAAGATAGTATACTAGACCAGCTAAGCTGGTGAAATGCATACATTTACACATCATAATAATATTTAAAAAATAATAATTATTAAATAAATATATAATTATACAATCCATTTTTCTTTAATATTTATTTATTAATATTTTTATTTTTTATTAATTTATCTCATTATTTAATTTTTAATGCAAATGTGCTTTCTTGTTTCAGGTTGAATTAAATTTGGTGAATCATTTCATCTTTCAGTAAATCCTTCTACCATGATTATAGCTCTCCTGTCAACCATTCTAGAGATGCCACCGAAACTGTCAAAATGTTTCTTAGGTATGTATGTTTAATCACTCTTACGTTTAGCCGTACATCCCTTCAACCAATGCATTTATGTACCGGAAGAAGCACTCCCTGTGTCCCTTGTCAACATTGAATTTGTTCTTCAATGTTGCTTTTCCCAGCTTATTTTTTTGTACCGTAAGAGTTAAGTACCATCCCCCATCAGGAAGAACATCCATCATACCCCCTTGAGGCAATTTCTATTCTGTGAATGGTTCGGTCACTTAGTTAGAGCTCGTTTCTAAAGTGTAGGTGCACCTAGACCATAATCTTTGGCGAATTTTCAATTGTCATTCCTTCAAATCAAAATAAAACTTACCCACAACTTTAAAGCTTTGGTTTCAAAGGGCTCCTTAACCCATTCCCTGAAAGTGACAAGTCCAGCTTGTCACGGGAAATTTGCATTTGTTCTCAAGTACTGCAGCGTTACTCTGATAGGTGGCGCCACTGGCATCTAAACAACTGTTCTTGCAAGCAGTGTGACCAACCTCCAACCTTTTTTTCACTCATTTGCTTCGTAGATTTAGTGGATTTTAAAATTAAATCTTCAGTGGATGTGTTAATGAAAAGCCAGCCCTGAAATTCATCCTCATTAATTTTCATTTTGTAACTTGAGAAAAAATGATGCATTTAAAGATTATCGGTCTAAGTGCGCCTGCACTTCCGAAACGACCTCTACTGTAAAATCAAATTGGTGTCCTCCATCTTTGGTTTTAAATCTCGTGACCAGGTTTCGCCCCCCCCCCCCCCCCCCCCTTGGAATTTGTGTCAAGGCCACGATAATCTGTTACTGGAAAATTTTTAATTTGTCTACTGTTAGCATGGTATGAAACAACGTTGAATAATGTTAAAATTACCAATAAACATGACCAACAAATACTATACAAATATTCGAGCATATTATTGTCAAAATTGGCTTTTAGACTATTTTAGCAGGAAATTTAAATTCCAAGGCTTATAGACTGTTTTAGCAAGAAATTTAAATTCCAAGCATCTGATTGGCTTTTATTAACATGAAACCGACACCTGATTGGTCAATTTTGACTTCCTGCTCCTCACCCAAACAGTCTTGAGTCTATTCTGTTGCATAGGATCTTCTGTTTTTAATGAGGTTGTATTTAAATTTGAGCCAATTTTGCTTCAAAAACATCAGCCCCATCTGCGCATCTTGAAGAGGATGTTTGCAAAGTAATTCATTTTCCTGCTATTTGTTGCTTACAATGTTCTTTCTGTTTGGGGACAATTAATCAATGGTTTTATTTTTGTTAGTTACGTTGTCATTCTAGAGACACACATTTGCCATGAATTGTACATTTCAAAGTGATATGTCAAATCAAAAGCATTTCTTGTAAGTTCATTCAAATTTAATGTATCGTTTGAACGTAATGGCTTAGCACTCATATTGGTTACCAATCTCTATTTTAAATTTTATGGATCTATATTTTGTTTATTTTTACTTACTTCCTCCCTCCTTGAAAGAGAAATATTTTCCGTTCTTTGGTCGTGTCAGGCATGGCTCATTACACGTGCAAGATAAAAACCGGTGAATAATCAAGAAGATGGTAAAACTCGAAGCATTAGCAATTTGTTTCATGTGAAACAAGATGAGCCAGAGTTTTTTTGGTTGAAACGCTCTTAAAGTAAGTAGAGATAGAGAACCTGCTCTATAGAAATATGACAGAAAAAACAAACCAGCTACGACTTGAACAATAAATGAGACTGGTGTAAAACTGGAACACTGTTTTTAGTTTCGACTGCGTGAATAGATAGTGTTAGTAGTTGCTATTTCACTTGAGAACCAAGAAGCCGAGACCGAAACTGTGCCGAGAAGAAACACATCGCCATTGACTCCGATTCGAAACCTCCTGAGGCCTGGACTATGGAATCTCTACTTACTTTATGGAAACGCTTCATTTTCAATTTTTATTGGAAACGTGCCGGAGTTGAACCGAAATTTTGGTCACTTTAGGTTCATTTTTCCCAGAAACAAACTCTGTTTCAGTTGAAAGAAATTTGCTCTTGTAACTATCAGTTGATTTTATTGGATCTACTTTTTCTTCCGATGTCAATAAACCGATGCCAAAAGCATTTTAACAGCCAAAAGGTTAAATATAGGTGTTTTAGGTGTTTTATGAAACACCGCTTCACCCATCAGCATTAAATTAGCTGTATTTTGCTTTGTCAATGGCTAAGATAGTCCTCTAAAACATAAATATATTCCTCTATAAAGAAGCGCTAAAAAATGAGTAACTTTATGACGATTACTGCTTGGTGCGACGAACGATCCGTCATTGGCGATGGTGAAACGGTTGACAAGCTTCAGAGCTCATCAATATTGATGGCCATCGCCTGATGGTACGGGGTTGCCACAGTGTGAAATTAAATCGATAATTAATTTGAAGCTCCGCCCCCTTCCGATGGCCGTCTGAAAAGCAAAGTACGAGCAATAGCCGTCGATGGCCTTCAAACTGTGTTTGATTACAAAGCAAAATACGGCTATTGTGTAAAAAGATCTGTTTCCAAATGACAAGAACCAATATTGTTGTGTGAATTTTTGCGATCAAGAATATCAAGATACTATACGCATTTAAGTAATTGAATTCAAAACTTTAAGTTTACAGTCGAAATGTTTTTGACTCGGAGTACCCATATCACAGACGACTGTTTATTTCAAATAGATATATCTTTGTTTGTTTTATAAGTCTGATGCTGTTAACATTAGCTCATGTTATGCTTGTTTGTTTCCCAAAAGCCGAAGGAAAACAATAAAACATACATACCATCCAATACGAGTCTGAGTGTTGTCAGCATAGTGCGCTTTTGTTTTCTATAAACTGGATTTGACACAACTTGGATGGCTCATGCGGGTTGTGATCATGACAGAGGAATAGACTTTTTCCTTTTTGTCAGAAAAATGCAATCAAATAACTTCTATTGCCATAAAGCGGCTGTTTATGCTGAATACGTAGTTTATACAGTTTCTGCTGTTGACATCTAGTATTTAGAGGTTTCTCCTGCTGCTAGCCTAACCAGTTTTTCTGATTGTAAAACGTAATGACATATTATCTAGGGACTCTGCATTTTGGGAACATCAGTAGTCTCTTCTAGGTGTTTTTCAAAGCATTTAGTCTGAAGATAGGCCAACAATTTCCAAGTTTTGAACAGCCTAACTCTCCGTCTCTCTTTCGAATCGGAGGCGTAAAATGAGCCGCCGCCGTAGTCACCAAAGTCTTCATTGATTTCGGCTGACCAAAAATTTCTGTAATCGGATAAACTTATAGATTGCATCAGAATGTGTCCGTTCTCTGACCACGCCCTCCACCCTCCTGTCACCAAGGATTTTGAAATCAACAATTCATACTGAATTAAATTTGCTTTATTTTAAAAGTCAAAAACAAAAAAGGCATGTACCTTAACTGTAATGTTTATTTATTTGTGTTGCATTATGCTTGCATGATCAATGAGTGTATTAATTTATTTCTTTATCATTAAGTTGTGTACAGTGAACTCATAATCGCCCTATTTTCTTTATTTGATAAACTATGAAGTCAGTCTCATTGTCTTTAAATTGTCTTTCAACAAGAATTTACTCAATTCCGAAGATTGCCCAATTCTGAAGTTTGCTGTTCAAACGTTCTGTTTTGGCTGAAATTTAATAGTAATCTGTCAATGTAAATAACTGGTTTATCCCTCTTCATACCTGTAGCTTGTTCATCCGAACAAAATCTGTTCCATGGAGAGCTCCTTGAAGTCGAAGAAAATCTGTCAATTTTTTTTAATATAATTAAACTGAAAAAGAGTCTAGAATATTTTTAAAAGTTTAAAGTCTTAAATTTTAATTTAATCTTCCCTTCTTATGAATTAGCTTAGTAAGAATGCGGAGTTGATAAAGTATAGGTGTAAGTTTAAGATGTCCATAGGCGTTTAGTTGTGCTACTAACCCATTGACATGTGAATTTTTTTTTTGCCCGCCATGCCCAGAAATATTTATTAATTAATTTTAGGGTAGAATCCCCTTGCAAACATTTAGTGTTCTTTACAGTTCCCATCAGTTCCCCAGCCCATTTTTTAATTTTTTTTTTCAATTTTTTTTTTAATTTTTTTTTTCTTTTTGGACTTGTGAAGAAGAGATACTAATGAATTTGTGGGTAAAACCTCCATTCTGATACTTTATATTATTTTCAGTTTCCAACTGTTCCCCAGCCCATTTTTGAGATTTGTTTTTTATTTTACTTGAGAATAAGATTCATACATAACATGTGCAACAGAGACATGAGCACTTGCTTATGTTTACAGAACTACCGAACATTTTGAGGTTAAGTTCTCACGACTAATATCAGTTCTATCAATGCAAGAAAAACGAAAAAACTGTAAAAAATTTGGCTACTGTGTCTCTGATTACTCGTGACCAATGCCCATGGGCTCTATCTCTCGGAAAACGAAGAACTACAATGTTATATGTTGCGTAGTAAGAAGACGAGTGAGACACATGCCAATGGGTTAAGAAGCCAACACTGATTTTTGGAAATGAGTGCATCAGGCTTTCCGCAAGCCCTTGTATATGTGGCCTCAAATGTTAGCACCTTCATGCTAGTAATATTTTTACCTTTATTCAAGATGGTTTTAAACTATCTTCCTTCCCGAAGTATCTCTCACATCAACAATGTATTTGTAATAGATATCAGTTTGTTTCATGTTGCAAAAATCCTACTCATCATACGAATTTGAATGGGGTTCAATGTTTTATTTGTTCAAGTCATTACATGATCATAGTTTTGCTCTCAAATATTTTAAGTGTCAAAATAAGTGTAAACTTGATTCAATCATAGCTACAAAAGGAATTTGTTTATTTTAAGTAATTCTGTCAAAAGAATCCGTTTTGATTTTAACCTCATGCATTTTTAATGCAACTTTTTCTCCTTCTGTTACTATCGTTTAATTTTAAGCTTGTAGTTTGTCAATCTGAATTGGTGGCTAATCCTTTCTGGTCCAACTGTTTTTCTTTTTTGAACTAGCTGTCAGGTCTGATTTAATTTTAAGGGAAGTTCAGTTATAAATTAGGTCTGGAAAATTGGAAACTAAAAATGACTCTAAACAAAATTTATTGGCAGAGACAAATAGAGACCCAGCACCAAGCTTGCAACAGGTGTCCACTTTTTCAGCTCAAATTTGGTCTGAACTCATCAAAACAACAGCCAACATTAGGCCACTGGTGACTGATGAGCAGGTGGTTTGTATTCGCCAAGTAAAACCTGTTTCCGCTTCCGGGACCGCAGACCAATCTCAGCCTTTCGTTGAGCTCACCACTCAACAGTAGGCTAATGTTTATCGTTGCAACCGGTGACTCCCGAACAAAAGTGAGTGCACTAAACTTGCCTCACTTTTCTAACACGGGAAGCATGCGGTGTGTTGGGTCTGTATTTGTCTTTGATTATTGGACAAAATACGGAGGGGAAAAAAGGTAATAAAATTTATTGGATCTCTCGAGAGACGCTCAACACTGGAGCTCATTGTTTGTGAAAATGTTGTAGAGTATAACTCAATACTGGACTGCTGAGGGAAAGTTGTGTGATGCTCAACAAGCTATACCTGTGGAAGGGCTAATACATGTTTAAATACGTCCCACAAATCCTCTCTGTTTGTATAGCTTGTTGGTGATGCTGGACCAGAAAGGGTTAAGTTTCAATGAATAGACTCTCCCATTTGATGAAGAGTATAAGAATAATAAATTAGCTTTTGACAAGCAAATTTAATGCATTTTTCAGTATCAGTCAATCGAAAGTATTTTCATCTCTCTCAAAGAGACTCTCCCAGTTCTTATTTTTCATCAAAATGTTCTCAATGCAATGGACCTCTATACACACTCAAACAGTTTGATCTAACAGGCTAGTAAGGCAACATGACACTTTCAGAATTCAAATATAAACGCAACATAAATCGTTGTTTTTCGACTGAGGGGAGTTCTAGAATTCTCTGGAGAGCTTCAATGGTGACCGAGTGATGCTCTTTTATCCTCTGATTTCATTTCTGATTTACCGGTGTAATTTTTTAGAGCGTTATTGATTCCCGATGAAATTTATCAGAATTCTTCTTGGGTTCACTTCAGCTTTATTGGAATAAGACCTCTGATGAAGCCGATAAAAACTGATCTCAAAGAGGTAAACAACCTATTTTTGTGTGTTCTTATAGGTGTTTTGGAGGTTTTTATAAAGTAGGCAGACATTTCTAGCCTGAACACGCTGCACACCTATGATCGTTTGGAAATTCATCGGAGGACAGATGAAGTTCATCAGCTTTATCGTGAACATTATCGAGAAACTCTTGATGCATTTCACTGGGTTATCCTGGCAGGCTATCAAGCTGTCAAATAACAGCTTTTTGTTGACAAACACAGATCAAATATTTCTGGCTTCTACGCGTAACTGTTGGTCACTTGTTGTTTTTGGTTGGATTTCCGCTCAATAATTGCTCTGTTTGATCAAGCTTTTTGAGCGATTGTTTGAGGCCTATTATCAACTGTCATCCTTTTCATGAACTTAATGTGAAAAGATGAATAAAAGGCAGAGAGTACTTGGAAAAAGTAGGTATAGTGATTCTGTTCTTTATTTATCTTTTTATTTGAGCCTTTATTTTGTTATTGTTCGGCTGAATCAAAGAGTTTAGAACTGTAAAGGCTAGAGGTAACACGTAAGCCCTAAATATGCTTCTTTACTGTCACCAGATCCATTTTAAGAATGATACATTGTTGAATATTATTTTACATGTTGCTACCTGTGTCAGAAATTTCGTTTTAATGGTTGCATTGCTTTGAGAGAAGAAAAAAAAGCTAGAAAACGCCGGGATAGTTCTTTGCGTGGGAGTAATTCTCAGTGAATGAATAGGATGGCAAATTTAAAGCCTGGTTTTTAATGAGGCACAAAGTTTTGCACCGACTTAAGGCAAGGTAAATAAATTGTGTACATTTGGAAGCAATAATTTAAATTCCAACGCAACGTACGTAAAAATCGGAGTTCAACTGCCGCTTTGGGGTCTGAGACTGTCATAAAGTGCTAAAAAATCAGAAAGTAAATTTTTCATCACTTTCTCATTTATAAACTTTTAAGACCAATTTGAATCAACACTTTCAACAACCAATTTAATCCTAGGAATGTCGTTGCAAAGTATTAAACTAGGTTTGAAAGGTTGTATTCGGTGATTCTTAATGAGTTTTCTTCTCTGGATTTTGGCCCTCTTTTTTTCGATCTCAGACCATAGTACGCTGTGCACATCGGGAAGCGATGATTTGAATTCCAACGCAACAGACCCATGAAAGGCAAACTGCTGAGCTAAATAGACAAAAATACATAGTTTCAACTGCTTGCTTGAACACAATGGTGTTGGTTGATCGCTGTATCTCGGTCAATATCGGACCGACTCTCGGTGAAAACTCGGCGTTTCGTGGTGACTAGACTTTTATGTTGTGAATTGAACTGATCGATTCTCTCAGGATTTTCTTTCTCATTTTATGAAAATCTAAAAGAATTCTTCTTAGAAGAATCTTGAAGATTATTCTTTAATTTAAATCTAATTATTTTTTGTTCTCAAACTGCCAAGTTTTTTTTGTTGACTCTTCATTACTCAATTTTTTAGTGCTATCTGAAAGCATTTTTCTGTTCTTCGTTTACATTTCCCCCGCCCCTTTTTTTTGCCCTATTGTTCATCAACAAGAGATTTCCCAATCAATGAATTTTTACTGTTATTGTTACATTTGTCTAAAAAAAGTCTTTATTTACTAATAATACTACTAGTAGTTGTGAATGAAATTGAAAAAATGCCATTGAGCCTCTTACCCTTATCTAACCTACATGTTTGAATGAATAAAAGAGCGGGATAGTGAATCTCGAATATCAAAGGGCATTTTATTTTTAACCCTTTCTGGTCAAAATTTTTTGTACCTTATTCATGCAGTGGAGTGCCCCTTGTATGAGAACTAGTTCTTTGGAACTCCGCCAGAAAGTGCCACATAGTAGGCAAGTCGGATCAGGCCCGACAAAACAACTCCGAAGCACACTGTTGGGGCTGTTGCACACTTTTGCTTTAAGTGACTTTACAGTCTATTTTGGTGTTAAAATCTCCAAAAATAACGATGGCAGCACTTAAAACTTCCGAAATCCACTCCTAAACTCTATAAACGCGTTTATTTGCGTGAGCGTAATGGTGGCTCAAGGCAGTAATGATGGGAGATTCCCATCTAACAATACTGTAACTCCATCAAGAAGTGACCAATAAGAAACGACTGTCATTTGACACCGGTGTCACTAGATGCCGCGGTACCATTCATCGGATGTGGATCTCTACTCTGATGACTAATTACTCTGGGAACCATCCTTGTCAGCATAGAGGGCGTGAACAAATTAAGATAGGAACCTCCCATTATTACTGCCCTATGCCACCATTACACTCGCGCAAATAAAAGCGTTTATTGAGTTTAGAAGTGGATTTCGGAGGTTAGTGCTGCCATCATTATGTTTGGAGGTTTTTACCACAGATTTGACTATTAAATTGCTTACAGCAAAAGTGTGCAACAGCCCTGTTCAAATGTTGGGTGGGATCCGACATACGACCGGCAAGGGTTAAAGTATGTCGCTGTTTTCATTTTCTTACTTGGTTGGGCGAATTCTTTAGTCTCAGGAAGAGTTATTGTGAATTTATGCTATGATTAAGTCTAATTTTTAATTAATTAAGTTCTACTTATGTTCTCCTTTATTTCAACCCTGGAAAAAATGATAATAAAAAATTTAAAAAAAAAAAAAAAAAAAAAATGATTGTTACAAAGAAATAGGTAGAAGTTAAACATTTTATGTCGTGTCTTAAACAATTTGTGGAATTTATTAATGTTGTTTTGTCCGTAACTCTACTCTCGTTTCAATGTAGAGTAACCTATCTATCTAGATGTAATTGTATCACTTTTATTCAGGCCCTTCTGCAGTTGCTGCCGAGATAATAGTGTCAATGTTTGACTAGTGATTTTCAAAGGAACTATTAAAATCATGAAGTTGGTATGAATATACTTTCAAACAGAACTAAGTCATGATTCTTGAACCAAACGATTTGTAAAGGAAAGGTTTTAAAAAGTTATTAAACTCTTGATTATGGTTTGCGGTTCCCCTGCAAGTAGGCCTGAGCGATGTTCAGTTTTGTGTATCGAAGTTTGATGTTCAAAAAACATCAACATTTTGTCGATGCATCAAAACAAAATTTAACAAGTCGAAAATGAGAAACTACTGAAAATGATGATACTTTTTTATGCTTTTGAAATGGTTTAAGAGGAAAAAATGACACTTAGGCCTGTTTTTAGTCAAAATATTGATTAATAACAAGTTTTGATGCATCGATTGACATCAAAATTAGCATCGAATCCACTCGATAGCAGAGAAACATTGAAACTTCGATCGATGCATCGAACATCACACAGGCCTACTCTTGATTATGGGTTGCGGTTCCCCTGCAAGTCACTGACAGTTGCTTAAAAAAATATGTTACAAGGCTTTGGTCTAGAATTTCTGATTATCAGGGGAAAATTTGATCTACAGGCACCCATGGAGCTAATTGATTCACAATCCTCATCTTGTGTTTTCTTTTATTTCTTTTTATTTCTTGCTCCGGGGAGATCAAGTTAATTTCAGAATCAGATAAATTTTGAGCTCTACAGTGCTTTCTCCAATTTTTTTTTCATATTGAAGTGCCAAATTATCCATTCATGTTTCATTCAATAAAGTTTCAAAAAGCTTCCTCTCCTTTAACGAAGTTTAGTTCAAAAAAATGGATCACGTTCTGTTTTTTATGTATTTTTAGTCTTCACTTTTTGTAATCTTGAAAAAATTTTGTGATTGACCCGGTATTTGCCAGAAAATGTTTGCTTCCATTTTTGTTATGATTGTTGTACGCCATCTGGTTTTTCTCTAAAGCTTTTTATTTTTAAAATACTATTCAAAGTTCAAATTAAATTATTTTTTGACCCAAAGTTAACCGAAGGTCAAAGAGGCCACTGTATATTTTGAACAAAAGTAAGAAGAAATGAATAAATTAATGAATAAATTAAAAAAAAGGAAATAATTTTAGAAAAGAAACAATTTAGGAACTCTTCGATGAAAAGGCAGACAAAATAGATAGTGTGCTCATGCTCAAAAATCCTAATTTCAAAGAGTTTGTTGCGTGAGATCTTGATGAGGAAAATTGGGTTTTCTCAATTATTTAACATTCAGAGCGTATAGTTTAATTGTCAGATACATAATTAAGAAAACCTTATTCAACGCTTCATAATCCTCCACAAATATGTACCTTTTAATATCACATTTTTTGAGCAGAAGAAAACCTACTGTTTTATCTGCCCTTTTACTGTAAGACTCTTTAATTACATTGATAAAATATTAATACTATGAAAGATTTCAAAACTATAAATGAATAAATTATCAAAAAAATTAAATGAAAAATGTATGAAGTTTAATGAGAGGATGGAGATAAAAAAGATAAATTATTTATTTAGATTAGGTGCTGATGAAGCAGGTTTGACTTTGTTTAGAATTTGTTTACAAGCCTTCGGCATTTTTGCTAAGAAATAGGCTTTATCATCTCGACAAAATTAACCTTTTCAGACCTGGTGTTCATTCCAATGGACATTGAAAAAACATGTAGTCTTACGGAAAATATACAAATACTGTATGCGTATCAATTTTGATGAGGAAACATTGCTAAGATCAACCATGTTGGTCAAAAATCTGTTTCTGAACAAAAAGAATTTCAGATCTAAAGGGGTTAATGTATTCTCACAGTTGTTTTTTGAGTTTCCATATTGAACGTATGGTTTCAGCGACAGAACTTTACTACCACTACTTATCTTCGGAAAGCAGGCATTGAACTCATGACATTATTTATTTATTTATTTTTTCTCTCTACTTTTTTAAAAAGTAAATTCTATAAATTTTTGTTGATAGTTTGGAATCATGATAAAAGGGGAAAAGTCCCTCTTTTAAATTCATGACTCTTTAAAAAAATAATCTATGGAACTGCATTCTTATAAAAAAAAAAAAAAACTAAGAAGTTGTTCCCACCTTTAAAATTCTTAGAGCAGTTTGTAAAAATTTCTACCTTCTTTTTATTTTTGAAATACTTTTTTGTCTTTTGTGAGGAACATTCATCCTAAAGGTGTATCCAATTTACTTTGTTTTTTAACTTCAAGGTCATTTTCCGTTTCTTTATAACTTTTGCAGGTAGGCACTCAAATTTGGCAGTTACTGATTATCGTTTATCTTATTTTTATTTAAGGTGATTCTTCAGCGTTAAGTGCCGATTTCTGCCACCAGAGCGTTACCGTTCAATTAATAACAAATTACAGGCTGAAAGTAATTTATATTTAAGAAAACAGAGTGTCAGTTTCTAGCTAATCATCTGAAGAACGTTTCTGCAAAATATCTGGTCAATAACTGCAAAAATAAGGCTGAAAGTACCAAACAATGAAATATCGCATTTCGATACAAGAATTGATTTGCGATATTCAATTTTTTGGTACTTACAGCGTAATTTTTGAAGTTATTGACGAGATATTTTGCAGATACGTCCTTCAGATGATTATCTATTAACTGACACTCCGTTTTCTCTAATATAAAATTACTTTCGGCTTGTAATTTAACATTGATCGAACTTTAGCACTCTGGTGGTAGAAATCGGCACTAATTGCAGAAGAATCACCTTAATTCCTTCTCTTTTTTTTCATACTTTCATATTTAATTAAATCATTTTTTGCCTTATCTTTTTTGAAATTTTTCTGATGAAAACATCTCATGCCTCTCCCTCATGTAGATGAGTATTCAAAGTAAAGTTCTTGTGAGTATTTTCATTGCATCAGTTTATTTCTGTTAACCTGTGAATTAAATGTTCCTCGAGCAATCACAGATACTTCAAAATTTGATCATGTATGGATGCATCAGACTATGTAGACTTCTGGAAGGAATCTCATCAAAGCATGTGTTTTATAGTTGCAGATGGCCTCATCTCTAAAAGCATTAATGCCTGTTTGTTGAATTGTATGAAGGCCTCACTGAAGAACTTGATATGGAGACACTTGAAATGTTGCATGCATTTTAATGCTTTGCTCCTGTTAAAAAGAAAAGATAGGAAAGCATTTTACGCACTTTTTAAGGGTAAAGATTCCTTGTAACTTGTAATGGGTCTGTTGCAAACTTTTGGTATAGCACAATGATAGGCAAAAATCATTTTTCGAGTAACTGTGAATAATCATTAATTAACTTGAATTATTTGCATTATTATCATGTTATTCCCATTAGTAAATCAAAGTTTTGACAGTACCAGCATATTCATCTATCATAAGATGAATGACTGGTAGTGTTGAAACTTTGATTTACTAATTGGAATGACTTGAGAATAATGCGTATAATTTTAGTCAATTATTCATGGTTGTTCAAGAAATGATTTTTGCCCATCATTGCTACAGCCTGTTTCCGTGGCTGGACCAAAAGTTTCCAACAGACCCATTGTGAAATAATTTCTTTGGTGAAAATATTCAATTTGCTCCCCTTTTGCTATGAGAAAAGGATGTTGAAAAAAATGCAAAATTAGTGCAACTTATCATGACTATCATGACTTATCATAACTTATCATGTTCTTCCCGTGTTGTTTTCATATGGTACCTGAAATGATAGGATGATTGGTAAATGACAATGTTTTAATAATGATAACAGATTGTAAAATGATTAAATTATATCAACCATTGGTGAGTTGGTCGATCACATGTTACAGCTGTTTCTCCTCTTTCATTTTTACTTTATGTGAACACTTATCATCTTCTATGATTTTTTTGTTCCTAATGATTTGAAATTATGCAGTATTATTATGAATATACGAAGAAAAGAATGACAAGATTTGTTTAGTTTTCTATGCGTTTTTACCAGTGTTAATTGTTTGTTAATTGTTCGTTGAAACACCTCCAAAGGTTTTGTAACATAGTCTTAATAAATTGCATTTTCATTAATTTATTAGTATAATTAG
The DNA here is from genome assembly GCA_011764245.1 of Trialeurodes vaporariorum. Classification (NCBI taxonomy): domain Eukaryota; kingdom Metazoa; phylum Arthropoda; class Insecta; order Hemiptera; family Aleyrodidae; genus Trialeurodes; species Trialeurodes vaporariorum. Next base: position 31,493,445 of record VMOF01000320.1, read on the forward strand.
GGATTTTGTTTAGTTTTGTATATATATTTATGTCATGATCGCTTTGTTTTACAAAGTTATGGAAGCGTTAGAAATAAAAAAGAAGAATAAATATCAAAAAGAATAACAAATTGTGGTTTGATCATCTCGTGAATCATTTCTTTCAACATTCTCTTGAAAAGACTTGGGCGGCGATTTTAGAGGATTGGATCATTTTGGGTATTGTTATCGGATCGAGTTCATGTTAAGCTTATGGGTGGCTTCACTGATCAAATCGTTTCGAGCCGCTCATAACAATTGAAATGGACGAAAGGAGACGTTGAGTCGAGGGCTGTCGTAATCTCACTCGACTGAAGTAGGGAGATGTGAGTAGTGCGTTACCTGCGCGATCGAGTTGCACATTAGCAAGCCCATTTGATTTAACACATTTGATCCGATAACGATACCCAAAACGATCCGATCCTATGTAATCACCTCGCTGTCCCATAGACCTGTTTAGTGATAATGTCTTGATCAAATTTAGATCCAAACAAGTGATCTATCTCGCTCACTCTCGTGGATTTACCCATAAGAAATCAGATCCTAATTTTCAAATGCAAATTCAAAATTCATGCTAGTTAACAGCCAGTTTTCTCAATTTTTGCTGCACCATTAGATTCCATGTACCTTCAAGTATCTTTTCACTCCGGCATAATTCTTAAAATATCACAAACGAATTTACAATCACAGTTATTCCGAAAGATGTTTTATGTTTTTTCCTTGTCTTACTCATGGTCTCTTATGGGAATATCACCGACATGTCACACAATCATCCAAACCTCTCTTTGCATTGAAGCTTGCTCGAGGTATAACATGTGTTGTGGTGGTGCCATAGAGCCTATATCCTAGAATTCTGTGCCCACAAGAAACTGTGAGTGGGACAAGGATTAAACATGGGACTTTCTTCGATATAACTGTGATTGTAAATTAATGCGTGATGTTTCAAAAATGTTGTTGTAGCATGATTATATTTTAAGGTGCGTGGAATCCAATGTTGTAGTAAAATCTGAGAGAATTAGTTGTTTATTAGCACGAATTTGTTTTAGAAAATTTGTGAGAGTGAGATGGAGCATTTGATCGGATCCAATTTTTTTTGTGACGTCACACCAAACAGGTCTGTTAAAGGCCATTTTCTGCCTCACTTTTGGTATAAAATTAAAAGTCTGAAAAAAGTAAAAAAAAAACTGTAGATTATGTGTGTGTGGAGGTCTAATCTAAACGGAAATATTAATGTAATGGGTATTTATAATTGGTTTGTACTAAGGCCGGCAAAAGAATCTTCCATATCACGGCAAGAGGGAAAATGTTTTGACCCTCTCCAATGCAAGAAAGACGGCAGAGGTGATATGAGAATCGGCCCTCGGCTCGTATCGAGATAACACCCGTAGCACTCGCTACACACATTCACAGCAAATATACCGACAAACAATAAACAATGTACAAAAATACGGACTCAATGTCTCCGCCCTCCTCCCAATCATTTGGCAGTGAAACGATATCTCTTACTGCTCAGGCTGTAGAGTGGGGGACTGGGGGTAAGAAAATTTCTCCTCTCGCCGTGATGTGGAAGATTCTTTTGCCGGCCTTAGTACACCCGATTTGTGTATGAACGTGGCTTAGTTTTGCAATTTTATTGAAAAAAAAAATGGCTACTAAGCCACTATTATGGCTAAGAAGTTGAGTTCCAGGTAAGAGAATGAGCGAGTGATGACATCTCCGGTAGATAAAATACTTATCTTAAAGCAGGTTCACAACATATTTAAAGCAGAAACTGTCACTGTCACTCTCTCGTGCTCATACTTAAATTTGCACTCTTCTAGTGAAAAATTGCGGTTTTTTCTGAAAAATCTTAGAACTATTCATATTCATACACAAATTGGGTATACAAACCAATCATAAACCCCCTTTTCACTCATATTCCTGTTAGATTAGACCTCCAGGCACATGTGATCCACAGGTTTTCTTACTTCTTTCCGGCTTTTAATTTTTGACCGAAAATGGCTCTAAATGGGACAGGTCCTTTGTCACGATACCAATCAACAACCCTTGTAATTTTTTAGACAGTGGGACTCGGTTGCAAACTTTTCCACAGCTATAAAAGGGTCTGATTCCCATAACTTTCTCAAATTAAAAAATAAACTTGGGAATACCCCACTAACATTTTCTCATATCAAACTTAATCTGGAGGGCCCCCAGACCCCCTTATATTTTCTGAAGGAAACCCTGATGCCCCCTTTAATAGAGGAGACCCACGGATCTCACTTAAGGAGTTAATTTTACAGTAGGCTGGTTGCAGAATGTTTTTGCAAATTTTAATCAAAATTCAAACAACTACATGTATTTGAAATATTCCAATTTTTCCCTATGTTTTCCCATTTTACCCATTTTCTCATTGATTTTAATGGAAAACTTTTATCCTCCATAGCTTGTTTGTTTGAAGTTTAAAATTTCGTAAAAAAAAACAAATATAGTCCCACCGAGGAATGTTAATTATGCTCGGATATACGCAGACAGACATCTGCGCCATCGCAATACTTTCTCAATTTCTAACTCTGTTAGAGTGAGAAAGTATCAAAGTAGCTTCTAATGATTGGGTAGGAATTCCTAGTCACCTGTTGTTTAGATGTTTGATTTAAAACTGGACGCACGGCCACTCGCAAGTCATCTCTGTAGAGTGCTCGGGAACATTTGTGTTTTCTTCCGCATTGTCCGACTGAAATTGTACCAGGACAACAAAATATGTCAGCACAACACCAACGATCTGGATAAAAACCACTTTGATCAATTTTTAATCCTGATTAGCACAAATACAGGGTGTTCCAGAAGAGAGCTAGCAAAAAATTCTGATGGAAAAATTGATGTTGAACCAATCCATTTAGGGGGAGTGTGGAGGACATCCCCCGCTCGAGGAAGGGGTTTCAGGGGGATGGGGGAGGGCCTCCCCTCCTGGAATAAAGTTTGGCATTTTCGCTGCCTATAGTATTATTCTTGAACATTTTAAGGTCATAAATTTTATCATTTTATGCCTTTCGACTCTTTGCATGCTCAGCCCAGCCCAAATATCTTGAATGACAGTTCCGGCCTTGCTATATCGAATGACATGACCTGCCTTGATTCGATTTATTCGACTTATTTAAGGTCCGGCTTAAATGATATCTTCTTCTCTCCACCCTCCTTCAATTTTTTTTTCTTTCCGTCCTCTCTCATTTCCTTTTTCTTTCTATCTTTCTTTGCCTTTTTTCTCTTTTTCCCCCTCATGACTCAATCGGCCCTGAAGGGCTGCGGCCCGCCGGAAAATTTCCCGTTTTCCCTGTGGGCCAGTCCGCCCCTGGAGTGTCTTTAAAGTAGGTTGCCACGTCTTACCTGAGACTGCCTTTTATTCGTAAAAATACACGCAAAACTCAAAAAATGAAAAAAAAAATCGATTTTACGAAATGTATTGGTCGATCTAAGTCAATTGACATATTAGAGGGTCCCACAGCGGTCGCGGCCCTCCTCGGGCGCGTGCCGTGGGAGGGGGGGGGGCACACAGGTATACCCTTGCCCCGCAATCTTCTGGTAGGCGGCGAAATCAGGGTGTGCCATTTGTGCCAAGCAAAAAAAGAAAGAAAAAAAAAAAGTTATCAAATCTCATAATGAATCACCGAAGGCGGCGAGATCAGTGTGTGCCAAGCAACAAAAAAAACAAACAAAAAAATTAAATCTCAAAAAAAATCACCGAAGGCGGCAAAATCAGTGAGTAACAGGAATAGACAGTGAAAAAAAAAGAAGAATAATCATATTTCCTATTTTGAGGTGCAACAATTCGCGGAGGGCGGCAAGACCCCCCCCCCCCCGTAAACCACAACACGCCTGGGTCCTGCCCTCAAGGGTTTTCATATCTTTTGCAATTGTGGCCGCTTCATTATAGCGACTCATGGCTATGCAACATGGGCGAAAACGTGATGTCGCCAAAATCCAGCTTGTGGCTCCTCTATCGATTCGGTTTGGCAAATGGAGTTGATCGCTCACAAGGGTTTTCATATTTTTTGAAACTGTGGCCGCTTCCTAGCAACTCATGGCTATGCAACATGGGCGAGAGGTGATTTCGTCAAAACCCAGCTTGTGACCCCTCTATCGATTCGGCTTGGCAAATGGAGTCGATCGCCCTCAAGGGTTGGGGGGGGATGCTTGCCCCGGGTAGAACTTTCCGGAGGTGGCAGAATCAGGGTGAAGAACCAAACAAACAAAAAATGTATTACCGAAGGTGATGAGGGGGGGGGGGGGGGATATCGTAATTTTAAGGGGCGGCAAGATGGCATTCTTGTTCCCCTCTCTGGAAACAACAACACGCCTGTGGCCCTTATAATTGGTTTTCTGACCTGTAAGTATCTAGAGAGGTGAGGGACAACATGCCTGACAAATGTGCAAACTTTGTGGCAATTCTCAGAGGGGAGGGGGGAGGGGAATTGCCCATATTGAATAAACTCCTTTAGGAAGTGTCAATTGCCTTTGAAGGCTTGGAAGAGGGGGGTATTGCTACCCCTTCCCTTCCCTCTCCTCAGAAAGAACTAAGGAAAAAATAAATTTGTAACACATTGGCGTCTCGTGCATTCTGACAACGCTACTTTGTTTATTCAAACGCATGAAAAAGGTTGAGCTATTGAAGGAGTTAAGTGAATTTCTTCCTAATCGATACTTTGACTTGGATTTAATAGACGAAATGATAATTACGTTGCCAGATTGCATGCTACGCCACTGAACCATATTTTCATGGGGCATGCGGAGCATGACCCACATTTTGGGCCTCAAAGCACGGATTTATCGAACATCCGTGAGGAATTATAGATATTCGAGGCTGAGGTAGCGGGAACCAACCCGGAAACAGTTGGGAGCTTGGATGTTTTCTTTTCGCGAGCGCCGTGTTTTGGCGCCGGCGAGGTCCGATGCTGACTGTTGGCGGTCAACGCTATGACGTTCCGAAATATAAACGTTTGGGCAGCGAGCGGCGGGAAGCTACAGACGAGAACCCCGGGCGAAGGTAGTAAAGTGTGTGATTGTTGTAAATTGTTAAATATATCGGAACTATACAGACCAATTTGTGTTTTCAATCAAATTAATCGAACTAGACTGGGACATCACCGTGGCACCCGCTCAACCACCGGCTCATCGCCCCCCCCCTCATCTATTACAATATTACACATCAAACCTTGACTAGTTGCGCTAGATTTATCGTAAAAAATCCGTATCCATTGATTAGAATCCTCCGGCAGTTTAATCTCATCATGAAAAGGTGAACCTGGAAATTGAAGGAAAAGCAAGAAAGAATCAAATAAATTTTAATTTCATGCTATCGTTAGATAAGTTTCTTCATCTCTGTTTACTTGTCTATCGTGATTAGGTATTATTAGAAAAAGGAATATTTATGCTGCCGTGCTGAACTACAGCACCAACGTAAAGGACATGGCGCGGTATCGAAGACATTATAGCACAGAATAATAGGTACAACCAGAACGAATAAAACTGTCGGATTTTGAAGCAAATTCATTTCGCGTCCGCCACATTGGGAAATAGGATGTTTACATCTGGATTCGCGCGCGAAAAAAAAAAATATAGGACATGATCCGCGAAATTTTCATTCTAAAATGCCAATAGCGAAGTAAAGTGAGGGCGGAAACTTAAGATTTCTTTCCAGAATTTACAGAAATAAATGAGTTTCAACACAAATCACACACGTCCGCCATGTTGGGATGTAGGACCACAGCGTTGCCTATTGGTGCCGTTAAATTCCAAACTTGTTTCCATTGGCTCTTATGGGAGTTTCCGTTCTGATTGTGTTATTCTGTGATTATAGAAGAAGACCAGTGGCGTAGCCGGGGGGAGGGGGGAGGGGGGAGTCCAGCTGGTCTGGAACCCCCCCCCCCGGCCCCCCCCCCTTGACACCAGAATTTGCCCTAAAAAAATGTCGTTTTTTGCGTTTTCAGACAAATTTTTCCATATTAGGTCTTCGGACCCCTCCTTGACATTTTTCGGACTCCAGACCCCCCCCCCCCCTTCTAAAATTCCTGGCTACGCCACTGAAGATGACCACAGTATACTTATCTTACACAGTAGCGAAACTCAATGTTAGAACTAACATCTTCCATTTGATTTGCATTAGACGCGACGCGACGGTGGCGTCCCCACAGAGTTAATTGCCAATAGTGGCTAGATTCGTCCACACGTGGACTATTTTGATGAGAATATAGCCACGACTCTCACGCTTTCGATTGCGATCATCGCCCATCCTCCATCCCTATCCACAGCGTGGCTAGTAACCAACTCGAAAACTGTCCACGCGTGGCTATTCCACCCCGTCCAAACCTGGCAACACTGCGTCCCCAAGCAGTCACAGGGTAACAACTCAATTTTCCCATTTGACTACATTGAAAAACGACATTCGCCAAAGCGCTTTTATATAGTTTCGGTACTGTAATGGATGTGAGTACACTGTGAAGAAGACTGGGCCCCTACCGCATAGCGGCGAGATTTGAAGCCGGTTACTATCATATGCAAGGCTTCCCCGCTCGGGGGTATGAACCGAATTAACATTGCGGCTTTTGGAGCTGAGACATAAAACTGTTTCAAAAGAATGTTAATCACTTTTAGTTTTCAAAAGTACTCAAATACGATATGCAGCTTGTGCCAAAGTTGAAATTGACAAACTTAAACGAAAGTTTAGGTCAATTTATCCGCTAGATATTTACGATAGAAAGTGCGGCAGAGCCAAACTGTGGACACCACGTCGCGCTGCTCAAAAAGTCAACAGTTTTTTGCTTAATTTGACGAATTCACGCCAAAAACACAAATTTGAGGAACGTCAGCACCTGCGAGCATACTTCAGGAAGATACCCTGAAAGTTTCAGGCTGAAACACTCAAAAATAAAGCCGGAAATTATGAAATACGAAACTTCCCGTAAGCCGCAATGAGTGCGAGTGAGGCAGATAGACGTATCATCACTCGCGCTCACTCTCACTCACTAAGCTTATGGCGAAACGAATTTCATAATTTACGGCTTTAATTTTAAACCAATTCTGCTCATTTTGGGCTCAAAAAATTCACAATTTTTTTTGCAGGTGCTGACGCAGGTTTTGCGTTTTATCTATGGTTTCGCCAAACGCCAAAAACATGACTTTTCGAAAAGCGACTAGTGGCGCTATCCATCGGATTGAAATCTGGAAAAGTTTCACCTGGAATCACCTTAAAGGACGGACGACGCCTGAAATTGGTCCAAATTTTCGGTTTAAATGTATGTTATACTATGTTGTACAACATATGTGAGACTCGGCACAGTTTGTAAAAATTGCTGACAAAAATAGGTTTGAAGAGCGAGGCTCCATAATAGCTAATGTTAAATTGGTTCATACCCCCGCGGGGGGAAGTGCCCTGCCCATCAGCCCGTGCCATGACCGGCTTCACTTTTCCCCCGTACAAAGAGATAGCAGAGGCCAGTCCCAGTCTTCTTCTATAATGTCTTTGCGCGGAATTTATATGCTATTTTTGCAATGTGGGCCTTCCTGAATAGGCACCCGCCGGTATATGAAGAAAATATATAGCAGAAGACGTATAGGCTGTTACATAATTAAGGGTCAATGGGGTCATGTGAGAGTGAGAGAGTTAGTTTTGAACTCTCATTGAGTCTTTGAACTTTTTCACAGGATGAAGTCATCATTAAAAGTATCTATCAGAAGACCAGTTTTGTATAACTGTTGGGCAAGCAACACGCATTTAATACACTACACGCAGCACCACTGAATGCGTGCTGGAGACGGCCACAGCACAGACGCGGTGAGAACAGGAGCTGGCGCTAAATCGCCTTCAATTGAGAGTATAGGCAAATACAACTCCGTCGTGTACGAACAGTTATCTTCTCGTTTAAATCACGAGATGTGCCAACATTTTTGCGAATCTACGGTTAACATTTAATTTTACTCGGTTACCTAGTTACATTCCTGGGTGCACTTATTTATTTTATTTCCTCAGTTATTTTCATTTTCATTCACGGATTTAATTTATCCTTTCTCTCATACTAAGCAAACACTGAAGATATAATACGTTTCATTTTAAATCCTTACTTACCACCTCTTTTGAGTGCGTGTCAAGCGTATTTTGAATGCAGATGTCTTGTAAAAATATTTGCGTCTGTGTGCCCTGAAATTTGAGTATGAGATTAGGAAATATTTTGCTGACGCATTATCGTCCTCTGAAAGAAAGTTGTGGTAGATTCATAACACTGATGCCTCTTCTAACGAAGGGCTTTGTGTCCCATCCATGCAGGGTCGGACTGGCTCGTCAAAACTGAGGTCACGATCTGATAAAAGGGGCCCCTTACAAAAAGTAAACACTGATTTTCAGTATAGGACCCCTCCCCTACTACCGAGAGGGGAGGGGGTTGGGGCCCAGTTATGCGACATTTAACTGCTGCGCACGGGATCGAGACATGGATTTTTCTCCGGCGACGCGTGCAATGTGGCAACGTTGCAAGCGGTCCATTTAAATCCACGTAAAATATCGATTCGAGGGAGTGCACTGTGCACCCTCAATATTTCGAAATTTTTCATTACTTTAAATGGACTAAATCCAACGTTGCCAGCTTACACGCACCGCCACTGAATTTTTTCCGGATGTGAATAATTTATTGGTTTTTTTTTTTTTTTGCTTTGAAAAGATTTTAGAGTAAGTCTCTTCTTACGAAAAGCATTTTATTTGACTCATTTCACTCACGTTCTGATGCCTATGCTCAGTCGGAAAGTCATCGGGGGACCAAAGAAATTAATCAGCTTTATTAAACACTATCGTCAAATTGTGGTGCATTTCATTGGATTATATCAGCACAAGCGTGCCGGGTGAGAGACGAAAACTTTCTCACATAAAACTTAATCTGGGGACCCCCTTATATTCTGGGGGAAACCCCCAGACCCCATTTTATTACTCTGGGATAGACCCCCCGACCTCCTTTCAGGGGTTTAATTTTACAGTAGGCTGGTTGCAGAATGTTTAGCAGATTTTTGACTTGCGATATCTTGACCGCGAAAAAAGGTATTGACATCCGGTTTGCACTAAAATTCTTGGTTTTTAATGTGCTTTTGAATGATGTATCACTCGATAGGATCCGGTTTTTACAGGGTCGAAAAATGGTCTAAATCGAACTTCAATTTTCGATGTATCGAATTAGAAAAACGATATCGGACTTTTGATTGCGCCAAAATGCAGAACTTTTTACGCCTTTTCAAATGAGGTATTAAAAGATAGGGGTTGCCATTTGAAAATTTTGAGAAATGGGGGTTTTCCCGCCAAAAATGTTAAGATGCCTAAAAGTCGACTTTCGGTTTATTTGATTGTAAATTCGTATTTTTTTCTTGAAAGTGCTCATCAAGTAGAGCATTTTACATGTGCAGTTTTTTGTTCTACGACTATTTTTGTAGGAGTTAGGAATTTTCGAAAATTGGTCCTATATCGAACTTTGACCTTCGATATCTCAAAAACGAAAAAAGATATCGACTTCCGGTTTAAGCCAAAATGCTTAGAATTTTACCCTCTTTCAAATGAGGTATCACAAGATAGGGGTTGCTATTTGAAAATCTCTAGATAAGGGGGGTGCCCCCCCTGAAAACCCCCCAAAACCAAATTTTGGGTTGTGGAAGTATTTTTAAATGAAACTTTAGGTCCGAGTTACTATAAAACCGATTTTTCCGGATTTTTTTATCGTCACCCGTTCAAGAAAGTCGTAGTGAGCAGGTTACGTGAAACACCCTGTATTTGAAATATTTCAATTTTTCCCTATGTTTAACCATTTTCCCCATTGATTTCAATTGAAACCTTTTAAACTCCATAACTTGCTTACAATTTAAAATTTTGAAAAACCAAAAAAAGCCCACTGAAGAATATTGAAATCAACTTTTATGCAAAATGTGGATGCATACGGACCATTGGTTCATGACTTGTACTGGAATACAGACAGACAGACATCTGCGCCATCGCAATACTTTCTCAATTTCCAACTTCGTTAGTTGCGAGAAAGTAAAAAGGCTATATCACATTTGAAACATTATTTTCGAGGGCGGCAAAATCAGCTTATACAAGCACAGAAAAGAAAAGAAAAAGTAATCCAATTCAAAATTTTGATGGTTGGCAATTCGCGGAGGGCGGTAAAATTACAATCCTGCTCCCCCTCCCCCTCGGGAAAACCCAGCATGCCCCTGATTATCGGTCCGGAGAGTTCTAGAATCTCTCAAGCTGAAATGAGGATGTGTCTTTTTTGAAATAACTGATGTAGTTGGGCACCGACTTGAGGAATCGTTAGCGTAGAAAACGTTCCTGATAGATCGCACCAGTACGCAGTGGCGGATCCAGAAAATTTTTCGGGGGGGGGGGGGAGAGAGAGAACGCCTGTGAAATTTGAAACTTGAAGCGTTGTAAGTATAGGAAGTAATTATGGGCTAATTTTTTTTTTTTCTGTTACAAAAAAAAACAAAATTTAATGCTTCGGGGGGGGGGGAGGGTTCGCCACTGGATCGCACCCTATAAGATCGAAAATATGGCTGAAAATAAGAGGCTATAACTCTGAAAAGGAATGATTCCACTGACCTTTAGAACGACTCGGTCACACCTATAACAAAGATAGCTTAGATTCGAGGTAACGGAGATTAGGTCAAAAATTCCAACCAGTTGAAAATCCATTGGCCGAGGAAAAATCCCTCGCAGGAATAGAACGTACGAGGTGACGAACATACGGATGATCAGTTGTGCGTAGATCTCCATCATTACGATACAGAGTTCCACTCCGAAACAGTGAGAGATGTGGTCTACATAATCAGTTACATACCTGCCGCAGAAGCAACACAAAGCTCATTTATATCATTCGTATCGGGTCTTGTGCATATGTAGAGGGCTTGTAAAATTTTGCATAAAAAGCGGGGGGCTTCCCACTAAAATTAACAGAATTTGAGGGCTACTCAAGCCTCAAGGGCCCCAGAGCATTGCCCCGCGGCTGCCCCATGGTAGTTACGGCCCTGGGATGTATTATTCCCTCAACAGGTACAGCCTAAATAGCCATTAACCATGGGTGGATACAGGAATTTGTCTTTCTCTCTCTCTCTCTCTCTCTCTCTCTCTTTCTCTCTCTCTCTCTCTCTCTCTCTCTCTCTCTCTCTCTCTCTCTCTCTCTCCTCTCTCTCTCTCTCTCTCTCTCTCTCTCTCTCCTCTCTCTCTCTCTCTCTCTCTCTCTCTCCTCCCGTTTGAACGCTTATGACTTAGAAAAGGAAGGAGATGGGGGCTAAAGACATGCGATGGCACTCTTTGCTATCCTTTTCTAACATTTGTGTTCAAATGGCCGAAGAGAGAGAAAGGCAAATTTTTGCATCCGCCTTATAGGTATAGCTCGTTATACTGGGAGTTTGTCATTTCCGCACAAAATACGGCGGCACATCATTTCCGCACAAAAATTTCGATTCTCATTTCCGCACAAAATCTTTTCCGCACTTTTTTTTGTTTGCACAATATGGCAACGCTGCAGGAGAATTAATTTAATTTTCATAAGGGACATTGAAAAAACGGCGTAAAATGTAGGGAAATAGAAGGACTCTTCTATGACAAAAGAAAAGTTTCTCTATAGCAGTAATGCATCGGCATATAAACGTTAAATTGAATGGCGATTAACGTGGGGTTTGGTCGACAAAAAGGTCCCAGACTCTGCTTCAATTTTAAAAACTAAAGCGTGGGAGCTTTTTACCCCCCTTTCCCCTTTATGGCTTCGTGTCAATTTTATTTCGGCTTAAAAAACGGCATTGGTAGTTGGTAATCCGTATTTTGGGTGAGGGCTTGCTTACATTGAGGGAGGGTGCTTTCAGTTTCCGCCAAATCTCATTATATTATTTACTTTCAGAGAAGCAACGCTGCCAGATTGTGCTTCCTCGATGTTTGTGCAAAAACGATTTTGTGCGGAAATGATTTTGTGCGAAAAAGACTAGCAGCCGCTATACTCTGTTCATCGGATAAAATGAGACTTGGCGGGTCAGGTAGAAACGCACTACTTTTAAAACGCGGCCCTTTGAGTTCTATAGCGTTGCGCTCATTCGGGCTCTGTCCGACTGGACCCTTTTTCGGGAAGAAGCAATGCCTATAATTGGCTGACTATGAACGTTATCTGTGCAAAAGTCAAATTAGAAACCGTTACAGATATAAGACAAAATGGGTGAAATTTGTTGCCATAGGACCATAACTCGTCAAAATTAGTCGGAATAGACTCCTCAACACCCCCGGAGATTTATTTTTAGGTGCTGTCGCGTAGCAAAGCACCTTATGCTATCGTCGCTGTCCGTACGGGTGTATGTGACGCTCGACGCTCTCAGTTTGTGCACGCGAAAAGTGGTAGTAAATATCAATCGATTTTCACGAAACTTTGCAGAAACGTTTGTCACTACCTTAGGATGAACTGCCAAAAATTTGGAAAGATTTGGTCCAGAAATTTGAAAGTTATTGAGGTTTTAGTTTTTACGTTTCATCAGTTTGTCGAGTTCAGTCCTTCGGTGAGTTTGCCGTGCAACGCGATCTCGGCGTTGCACGGCTTCCCCACTCCCGACTGTCCATCCCCACTCCTCGACTCACTGACTCACCGATCATCCTTCCCCCTTCCTCACTCCTCGCTTTGCTCACTCTCCAACTCTTCGTTCTTCTTCCAACTTCTAGCGGGCTGATTGAGGTGGGCCCATCAAATCCGCGCATCCCTCACCATTCCAACATGTGAAACCGAATCAATCAGTATCTAAATTTGATGGTTTCTCGCAACCAGTAATTCGGTTCCATTGCAGAGAATCTTCTGGCGTGATACTATTTGAAAAATTTTCCGGACTCGAACATCACTATACCATAGTTAATTAATTTGATTAGAGGATTAAAAAATCAATAAAAATGGAAATTAAATTCCAAAACTAGACAAATAGATTAATAAAATGAAAGTAAAAACCTAAAGTTCATAACAAGATGATAGGAAAAGAAATTGGAAAAGCGAGCAAACAAACAAACAAACAAACGAAGAAGCAAAACTAAAAACAAAATTGAGAAAAAACTTTCCCATCAGATGCTGTCGCGCCGAAAATTGAAAACAAAACAAACAAAGAAACCCCATAAAAATCAAACAAACAAACTATAGTTTGTTATAAATAAAAAAAATGAATAATAATAAAAACCAGAAACCAAAAAACCCACAAATCTAAAAAGCAAACGCACAAAACAAACAAAGAAAACCTATAAAAATCAAACAAACAAACAAACCGACAAATTAAATAAAAAACATACAAGCATAAAAAATTAAAACAAATGAAGAAGCAAACAAACAAACAAACAAAGCAAAAAAAAAAAAACAAAAAAAAACAAAGCAAATAGAAAATAAAAAAACAAACAACAAACAAACAAAAACTTGTGAAAAAACTTTCTCATCAGGTGCTGTCGCTCCTAAAATTGATAAAAGAAAAACAAAAAACAAGACAAACAAAAAACCAAACGAAGATAAATAAATCGGATCAGGTGCTGTCGGATTACACTGGTCTGCAAAAAAAAATGACGAAAATTTCCAAGCTGATGTTTTGGGTGATTCTTATGTTTTTTGGGTCGCTGAACCCGAAAATGACCTCCGTTTTTCTCTATCACCCTCCAGTTTTCCGGGAAATCCATTTTTCTCCGGAAAATTCGACGTTTACCGTCAAGTACAAAATGATCACAAAAATTGATTCTTTTCTTGCATGTAGAAGCAGGAAACAGCATAAAATCTTCTCTAAAACGAATTAAGATGCTTAAAAGTGATGTTAGAGTTAGGTTGGGGTGGGAGAAAATGACTGGGGGGAGCGTGGGGGGTAAAAAATGACCAATTTGCATGAAAAATCGGTGAAAATTCAGTGTTTTTTGTTGCATTTGTGGTTTTCTTTGGCCCCAGAACCTAATTTCTGGTCACCTCATACATTAATTGTGGCTCAAGAATTAGCATAAGACCCTGCGGAGTCCACCACTGTTTGTGGTGGGAGGGGGTGTACAGTTATTGCATGAAAAGTTTCCGAAAACGGACGGAATGAAACCCTTAATTTTCTGTACGTTTTCCAATTGTATTTTATGTATGTGTCTCCTAAACCCCCTCTCACCCATTTTGCTGCCTTCCTCACCCCTTTTACTTCTATACACCCCCATACACCCCCCCCAGCAACCCCCCCCCCCTCCCCCACAGCCATCATATTCGTTTAATACGGGGTCATTCCATTCCAAGTCAACCAAAAATATGAACAATGGCACCTGGCACCCACCTGTCCCACCTCCTTAGATTTGGTTGAAATTTGGTAGGTACTTGTGTTCTCATCACAATTTTAAGAGGCTAAATTGAAGCGTTCGTCCCAAATCCTCTTGGTTTTTTAGTTGAGGAAGTTTTTAACTGTCGGTATTTTTCGGGAAATAGCGTTATTTTTGTCACGTCAAAATTTTGTCATTTTAACATTAAAAAATCAAAACTCTCGTTCCATGCACGAATCATCACCAAAATTTGAGGACATATGTGTTTTAAATGTGTTAATTCAGAAGAAAAAATGTCAGCAAGACCTATCCGGCCCCCAAAACTGGCCACAAAGTAATAAATTTTGAAACTTGACTCAATTTTGAGCCTAAAAACGATCTAACTTCAGATGAGTGTTCCTCTAAAGACACGGATTTGATTTTAGATTTCTTTAGCTGAAATGAGCCTAAAAGTATGATAAAAAAGGCTGTAAAAATAAATTCATGCGGTTTTCGCTCCTTGCACTGTACACATGCTATGTTTATTTATATGTTTCACCCTGCGGTGCGTCGATTTGCGCGAATCGCGTTATCTGGCATTTTGGCGCGTTCAGTTTGGTATGATAAAATACCTCCACACGTCTGAAATCTTGGTTTCTGGGGCAATTTTTCTTGTCATCCATCGTGGTGGCCATGGTTTTTTTCTTAGATTTGTTAAAACCCAATATTTTATCCCTCAAAGTCGGCAAGAAACACCATTTTCAAAAACGAACCGAAATTCGCGAATCGCGTTCCGTTTCGCATGATAGAATATTGCTGTACATCTGAATTCTTGATTTCTGGGTCAATTTTTCTTCTTTTTTAACGTGGTGGCTATAGTTTTCTTCTCAAATTTGTTAAAACCCAATATCATATCCATCGAAAGTAACAAAAAAACACGATTCTCATCAGAAACAAAGCAAAGTTCGCGAATCGCGTTTGCCGGCGATTTGACGCGTTCCGTTTGGCAGGAAACTGGTAGGAGGAGGGGGGGGGGGGGTTGCTGGTGGGGTGTATAGAAGTAAAAGGGGTGAGGAAGGCAGCAAAATGGGTGAGAGGGGGCTTAGGAGACACATACATAAAATACAATTGGAAAACGTACAGAAAATTAAGGGTTTCATTCCGTCCGTTTTCGGAAACTTTTCATGCAATAACTGTACACCCCCTCCCACCACAAACAGTGGTGGACTCCGCAGGGTCTTATGCTAATTCTTGAGCCACAATTAATGTATGAGGTGACCAGAAATTAGGTTCTGGGGCCAAAGAAAACCACAAATGCAACAAAAAACACTGAATTTTCACCGATTTTTCATGCAAATTGGTCATTTTTTACCCCCCACGCTCCCCCCAGTCATTTTCTCCCACCCCAACCTAACTCTAACATCACTTTTAAGCATCTTAATTCGTTTTAGAGAAGATTTTATGCTGTTTCCTGCTTCTACATGCAAGAAAAGAATCAATTTTTGTGATCATTTTGTACTTGACGGTAAACGTCGAATTTTCCGGAGAAAAATGGATTTCCCGGAAAACTGGAGGGTGATAGAGAAAAACGGAGGTCATTTTCGGGTTCAGCGACCCAAAAAACATAAGAATCACCCAAAACATCAGCTTGGAAATTTTCGTCATTTTTTTTTGCAGACCAGTGTTATTTAAAAATCTATTTACTTATGTGTGGAATATTTAATTGAATCTTTAAAAAAAAAAAATACGAGGGTGTTGAGGAGTCCATTTGGACTAATAATTATGACGAGTTATGGTCCTATGGGCATACATTTTACCCATTTTGTCTTATCTGTAACGTTTTCTAATTTGACTTTTGCACAGATAAAATTCATAGTCAGCCGATTCTCGGTATTGCTTCTTCCCGAAAAAAGGTCCAGTCCGGACGGCTGCATACGAGTTGCGTCCCGCGGTCAAAATTTTGGACGAGTTGCGTTCCGCGGCCAAAACTAGAACTCCGAGTTGCGTCCCGTTTTTCAAATAAATGGATAGTAAACAGAAACTTGGCATCGATGCACCATCTCTGACTGTTAGTATTTCCTTGCTCTCTTCTTATCATATCACCTGAAACACCTGAAACTTACGACTAAGATGCAATAATATTGGTATCTGTAACCTATTAGGTAATCAGAATTCCTACTAATTGACTATTTATTAATTTTTGATAAAAAGTTATTTAACTACTTATTTAATTAATTCAGGATTGAGCAAAACAATTATTGTAAGTAGCCAAATAGTTTGTTATTTTAAATGAAAATATGTTGGATCATTTTTAATCAAATTTTTTGTCCAATTGACCAATTTTTGATTATTTCAGCCAATTTAATTTTTTTTTTCAGTGTCGTTTTAGTTTTTTGTATTTGTTTTTCTTGAAAATAAAAATGGCAAAAGAAGTTGTAAAAACAAAAAACAAAAACAACGCTGAAAAAAAAACGAATTGGTATAAAAAAAAAAAACCGAAAAAATTGATAATTTTACAAAAAAAAATTGGTTAAAACTGATCCACCATTTTTAGCCTTTTTTTTCGTTTTTTTTTTTAACAAATTCTTTAGTTAATTTAGAACATTTTGTAACCTAGCGGTGAGGGATGTCCACCGCATATTTGAACTCAATACAACGGTCTTTCTTTGTTTACATTAACCTGGCTTACCTTCTCCTCATTTGTTTAAGTTCCCTCTTTTCAGATGTTTCAGGTGATATGATAAGAAGAGAGCAAGGAAACACTAACAGTCAGAGATGGTGCATCGATGTCAAGTTTCTGTTTACTATCCATTTATTTGAAAAACGGGACGCAACTCGGAATTCTAGTTTTGGCCGCGGGACGCAACTCGTCCAAAATTTTGACCGCGGGACGCAACTCGTATGCAGCCGTCCGGACAGAGCCCAAGTGAGGGCAACGTTGTAGAACTTAAAGGACCGCGTTGCAAAGTAGTGCGTTTCTACCTGACCCGCCAAGTCTCATTATTTTATCCTGAACAGAGTATAGTTATAATTTAACTCTGTAGGGGGCTTGTTCAAAAGAACACCACTCTTTCGTTTAAACACAGTCTGGCCAAAAATTCTGCCCCTCGCTAACATCAAGATGGCGGCTAAACGAGTGGAAAAAAGTATATATAACTGTATATATTCTGAAAGCTCATATCAAAAGCTACAAAAGCATGTTTACTAAATTTTTATTGCATTACTCAGTCGCTCGCAAGAGAGGAAAAACGAGATCAACCTCGACATGCCAAATAAATAACGATGCTCAGTAGATTAGTGCAGCCATCGTTTCGCTCGACATTATCCGATACTAACCCAAGAATCAGATGGACAAATTATGATAAGACCATATCATTATACTTTGCTCAGTATGCAGGTCCAAAAACACGACCAATGCAACCATCAAAGTGTTTATTTTAGTGACACTCTGATGCAATTATGGGAGTGGAAATTCCACTCGAGACCATCCGAGCAGCAATCGACCAGTTCTCCGTAAGATTGAGTCAATGCACCGAGAAGGAAGGAGATCACTTTGAATGACCCTGAAGACCAACAGATGAAATTTATTATAGTAAAAGATTAATGATGATATGCCTCCTAAAAAAAGCATACTTTTCTTGTTTTCTCCTTCTTTTTTCCATTCACTATAATGAGTCATAAACATTCTCAGTACCTCAAAAATAAGCATCGTTGTTTGGTATATCGAGGTTGATCTCGTTTTTCCTCTCTTGTGAGCAACTGAATAATGCAATAAAAATTTAATAAACACAGTTCTGTAGCTCTTGATATGATCTTTCAGAATATATATAGTTACCGGGTTTAAACGAAAAATGTATTTTGAATATTACCAGAAATCTAGTTTTAAGGATACGCGAATGAACATTTAACTATTACGTAGAAGTAATTCTGGTAGCCCCAAGTATAAATTTTTCTCCGCGTATAAGTAGGTACTTTTTTCAATCGTTTAGCCGCCATCTTGATTTCAGCGAGGGACAGAGCTTTTGGCTTGGCCAGACTGTGTACATATAGGGGAAAGGGAGTTAACTATTCGTACTCGGGGGAGTTGGAATTGCCTATACGAGGAATTGAAGGCTCCCTGCGAAAGCTTATATTGCAAGTGTTTTCATCGATTATCGCGTTTATTCAAATGAAGACTGAGACAATGTGAAATAGACTAGAAAATAAAAATGAGTATACTCAGGCGTGGCAAGGAGTTTAGTTACATTTGTTGTTGTATTTTGTAAAAATTACCAATGAAAATACATGAGTTCCTCCAGAGTTCTCAGCTGGTTCCTCTGCTCGAACTGGACTGCAAACGCTCTGAGCTGTCTGTTTATCTGGTCGTAAGACTTCTCGGCGACGACGCTTAGGATAACGACGATGTTGACAAGAACGTTCGAGCTGAGCTTGACGTACATGAAAAGGAAGAAGAGGACGGGGTTCTTGTTGTAGTGTGAACAATAGATGGAGGCTATGTAGGCCACGCCCACGAAGAAGAGGAGATAGAAAGTAGGCCATGGGACGTCGTAGCATTTTCCGCGCTGACTGTAATATCTCATCAAAAGAAGTTCCGCCTCATTCAAAATGGCCCCTGTCTCTCTGAGTCTGAAAATAATGTAAAATTGGTCTCTTGCAATTTTTTTTTTTTTTTTTTTTTTTTTTTTTTTTTTTTTTTTTTTTTTAATCCTCTAGCAATAAAGCTATGCGATACGTGCAAAATAAAATTTGAAATGTTACTTTCTCGCAACTAACGAAGTTAGAAATTGAGAAAGTATTGCGATGGCGCAGATGTCTGTCTGTCTCACTGGCGCAACCAGGATATCTTCCATCTCTCTCATTTCCCATTTGAATGTATGAGTAGGAAAAGGACAGAAGGAGGGGGTTTTATCCCCTTGTCCATCCTTGTCTAACATACGTTTCTTAATGGAGAAAAGAGAGAGATGAAGAAACTCTCGGTGCGCTACTGGTCTGTCTGTATCCCAGCATAAGTTTTGAACCAATGGGTCCGTATGCATCCAAATTTTGCAGAGAAGTTGCTTTCAATATTCTTCAGTGGGCTTTCTTTGGTTTTTCAAAATTTTAGTAAGCAAGTTATGGAGTATAAAAGTTTCCATTAAAATCAATGGGAATAAAATGGTTGTTAAACATGGGGAAAGATTTTAGGTAGTGTCATGGCTATGTCGTATAAGTGCCTTATTGGTCACTTAAAAGAGGCCTCTCCACCTGCGAATTTAAAAGCGCGAATAAACTGATTAAAGGGGTGTCTCCACCTGCGAATTTAAAAGTGCGAATAAACTGATTGAGCCAATGAGCTGCCTTGAAGTCGATAGGTCGAGTCCGATGTATCGACAACAAAGAAGCTCATTGGCTCAATCAGTTTATTCGCGCTTTTGAATTCGCAGGTGGAGACACTACTTAAGCCAATGAGCTGCCTTGAAGTCGATAGGTCGAGTCCGATGTATCAATAACACAGAGGCCTACTGGCTCCAGCAGCCAATTTGCGCTTTTGAATTCGCAGGTGGAACTCAAGCAGTCAATTTGCGCTTTTGAATTCGCAGGTGAAAAGAGATGACCCTTAACGCCCTCTTTGCAGGGCGCGATTTAACCCATTACAGACCAGGTTTGCTCAATAGAACGTCACTCTTCCGTGAATATAGGGAGGGGTAGTTAACTGTTCGTACTCGGCGGAGTTGGAATTGCCTATACGATGATTTGAAGGAGTCCAAACAAAACCTTATCTTTCAAGTGTCGACTTGCAGAATCGCGTTTATTCTGAATCGCTACAGGAGCAATGTGAAATGTACAATAGAGGAGAAAAACGAGTATACTCGGGCTTGGCCCATAAGAGGTTAATTTTACCTGAAAGGCAGAGCGAGAATGAGGAGGAAGCTGACAAATGTATGCATGAGAAGGATACCGAAAACGCTGCAGTAGTTGCCAGTGGTACAAATCACCGCCGGCACTATCTCCAGATCCATTATTGACGTTATTATGTACACTAAGGACTCGGAAATGGCCCATAGCTTGAACAACAACTGGATTATGGTAAAACAAATTCCCAAGCGGCAAAGCTCAAAGACCATGATAGGCTTCCCTTAACCAAATCAAAGAAAGAGTATATAACCAAGTTAAAAAAATAAAACTATTACCGGGAATGAAGCCAGTGGCGGTCCGTAGGTCAAAAAGTAGGAAGGGGGATTTAAAAATCCGAAAATTGATAACTTGTTGTTGTTGTTATGTTGTTAATTTTTTTTTTTTTTTTTTTTTTTTTTTTTTTAAATGAGAAATTGAATAAAACCAAAGTCATAATAATATGGCCAAACCATGTGATAATTCATTAAATAGAACTTCTTACATTTTCTTCTTTTTTTGTTTTTGTTTTGACTGTTTAAGGGAATGGTTCAGAAAACTGTAAGAAGATGGTACTTACACGGGGTTTTTCCTTTTATCGTTTTGTCCTTTTATCTTCAATTTCTTTATACTTCCTTTCTTTTTCTTTATTTCTTATTTTTCCTCTCTCTTTCGCTTTCCTTTCCTTTTCTTTCCTTTCTTTTTATCTTTTCCCCCTTCTTTTCCCAACTTTTTATTCCCTTATTCCAAAATAGTGGGGGAGGATTATGACCCATAGCCCCCACTGCCCCCCTCCTACGGACTGCCATTAAATAAGTAAGCTAAAAACAGATCAAATAGAAACGACGCGACGGGACGTTTCAAACAGTGACGAAGCGTGCAATTTGACAACATTGTAGTCAGTCCATTTAAATCCATGTAAAATATCGAAGTATTGGGTGTTCGGTGAACACCTTCGCATTCGACCTTTTATATGGGTTTAAATTGACTTATTACCACATTGCCAAATTGCACGTTACGCCACTGGTTTCAAAACTTTACTATTTATATAACTAAGGACCTCTGATTTCAATTTAACTTTTTTCGTTCTAACTTTATCCTCACGAAAACCTTGTTTTTTGTTTTTTGTTTTTTGTTTTTTGTTTGTTTGTTTTTGTTTTTTTAAACAAGCTAGTTTTTACGTACATTTTTTCCCCGTAAATAAGACGTAATAATAAGTAAAGAAAAATACGACTAATGATGAAAATGATATAATAACCGTCTCAACAAACCATTCGCGAGATCTAAAGGTGCTCCTTTGGAATTGATTTTTCTCACATGAAAAGGCATCAGCCCATAGTGTTTTGCAGCGTAGAACATAATCGATAAAATTGTGAGTGAGTTGAGTCGAAATCTTTTCTTGCAACAAATAAGTTTCGTCAAAATTGAGACGGCGCGAACTTCATTATCTCGACAGCTAAATAGTGCGCGCAGAAAGAAGAGAACCGGAAACAAAATTTCTCTTGCCGGAGAGGAGGTCAAAATAAAAAAGGAGACGTTTGCGAAGTTATGGACACGAAATTCAGAATTGAGTTCAATTGAACCAAAGGAGAGTACGTGTAAAAACTAAAAACTATAAAGCAGATCGCAAAACACGATGATTTTGTACGAATTCGATCGCGAATTATATTATTCGTGTCTGCAGTAGAGACACAAAGATAAAGATTGACCCAAAGCGCAAAGGGCTTTGCAGGAACCACGGATACTATATTTGAAATGTTTACTCTACTGACGTGAATAAAAAATATACAGGGATTATTTAAACTTCTCCTCGAAGAATTTTCCCGTATATTCTATGCTTTGTTTTGTCGTAAGGTGAGATTTATTGGGACCTTGTAAACTGTCATTGATTTCTACGTGAATAATTAACCATGTTATTCCGACCATCCCCATTCTATTCTATAACTTCGTTTTTCTTTTTTTAGGTCTTCAGTCACTTTTCATTGTTCTCAGTAAATTATTATAGAGGTAGGACTTAGGAGGTAGCCAGAGCAACAAGCTATACCAAAAGAGGGGCTATGCTGTGTTGCAAGTCCTATCGCAAAATATGACAGCATAAAGCATTTATGGATGATCTGATTCTGGTTTGTTTGCCTCATTTTACATTGTTAAAGACAATCTGTTATATTCGATATGCCGCCCATATACTTTTCGTTGATTTCTATGATCTCATATAGGGTAGCGTTCTAGAATTCAACCATTTACTGCATCCGTGCAAAAAAGATTACATTATCCTGTGATACTGTATATCTATGTACATTGGAAAGTGCTGCTATTCATAATCTTTTCTGCATCGAGACAATAAAGGGATGAATTCTAGAACGGTACCTTGGCCGATAATGCTGGAGTCCGTATTTTACAGTAGGCATTCGCACACCAGACCCAGATCAGCGTACGAGATGCAAGAGTGTGTCGTTACTGATTTAATTTTATTGCTTTGCGTCTATAAAACGTTTCGTGCCTGACTGAATTTGGTTCCGCCGTCGCGTCGCTTCGATCGTTCGTGCATGCTACCTCCCCTTCATTCTCTTTCATTCTAATTCTCTTTCTCTTTCTAGGTTTCTCTTCTGCGGTCGGTTCGGCAGATTCCTTTTGACGAATATTCATCATTCCCGAGGTTTTTATTTCCTTTCCCCCCGCGCCAAACTTTTCACCTAACTTTTGAACGAGTTGAGATGTAAAGTTGCTGTTTGGATTCATCTTCATAACTTCGGATGATATTTTTTTGGGGGAGTCCACCCCCTCCCCCCTCCCCCCATTTATCCATGCCTCACCACCGTATAACTTTTGACCGAGTTGAGATAAATAGTTGCAGTTTTGACCAATATTCATTAATCCGGTGGTTTCATTTTATAGTCCTAGCCCCACTCCCCCCTCCCAAAAACGGGCGTGCCCCCCCCCCCCCCCCCCCGCCGAGCTTTTGAACGAGTTGAGATATAAAGTTGCTGTTTGGATTCATCTTCATAATTTTGGATGACAATTATTTTGGGGGAATCCAAACAATCCCCCCCCCCTTCCCCATTCCTCCGTGCATCATCCCCGTCTATCTTATGAACGAGTTGAGATAAAAAGTTGCAGTTTTAACTTATGTTCATTATTCCGGAGGTTTTTTCTAAAGTCCTTTCCCCCCCCCCAAACTAAAACGGGCGTGCCATGACACCCCCCCCGCGCCTAACTTTTGAACGAGTTGAGATGTAAAATTGCTGTTTGGATTAATTTTCATAATTTTGGATGACAGTTATTTTGGGGGAGTCCAACACCCCCCCCCCATTCCTCCGTGCCCCACCCCCGTCTTACTTTTGAACGCCTTGAGATAAAAAGTTGCAGTTTTGACCAACATTCTATGTTATAGTTCTATCCCCCCCCACCGTGCCCCACCTCCGTCTAACTGTAGACCGAGTTGAGATAAAAAGTTGCCGTTTGGATTAATAATCTTCATTTATTGGATGACAACTTTTTGGGGGATCCCCCCCCCCGCCTCATATTAGTCTAACTTTTGAACGAGTTGAGATAGAAGCAGGGACCCTGAGACGATGACAATTGAAAAGTGAGAAGAGCCCGTATCAGGGGTATTCTCGTCGAACTGGAGTGCAGGTAGCGGCCTACCCCTTCTCGAACAAAATAAAACGCAGAGAGGGGAAACGGACCTCTTTCTGTTCTGCGTTTTCGAGCGCATGCTGCCCTGGAGACTTGTTAGTGCTGCATTTTAGCATGAGGACAATTTCCCCTCATTCCTTCTATATCATTTTGCATGATGACAATTCAGTATGAATTCCTCTCATATTCTTTTCGTGAGAAGACTTGCCATTTGACTCCTTGTTCTCTCATCGCCCAAGATCAGGTTTGGAGAGCAATTCGGAGGGCAATTCTTTTATCCATCCGGATAGGAATTCGGATGGCAATTCAGTGCACTCATTTCGCATCCACATTTACATTTCACCTTTGATTTTTCTCTGCCGTTCCTTGCTGTGTATTTCTCTCTTCTCGCCGTGTTTCCTTTGCGTATGATGAATCTCGCGCCGCTTCGCCTCTCATACACCGCCCTCCCACCACTCACCCCTATTGTCTTAACTTGTCTTGTCTCCCTCAACAAGTTTTACTTTCTCCTTTCATCTATTGTAACTATGACCACCGCAATCACGCATATGGAAACTGCGGCGTTAGTAGAATAAACGCAAATATTTTCGTTTGTTAATATCTCTTGACCTACTGGACCGATTTTAGTGAACTTTTTTGTAATCTTCTCGAAATTTTCTCCACTATCGTTCGAAGGGAGGGGAAAAATCAACCCCGATATCAGCGCTGTAAATAAATGTCACAAAGTGTGGCGCATCTGGGCATTTTTCTTGCATTTGATCATTTGATTTTTTCCCCATTTTAGAGGTTCTTACGAGATTTCTGATGACCTTATTCTGTATAGATAAAAATGAATGTGAAAATGAAATTAGGATGATTTTTTACGCCTCCATATTGTATGGTGACTGGCTTAACCTCGCGCATTAATTATCTGAAAAATGTGTGGTTCTTAAGTCTTTGGGTTCGGTTCCTCAAAAAATCGGCATCGTCTCTTCAGTCAGAGAGTCTAATGTGCATTTTAACCATCAACAGTTAATTAAAACAATACAAATTCGAAAACAACTACCACATTGAACACTAGATCCGACTTGTGCAAAGGGTGGAAAACACCGCAAAAATTACCCGGAATTTTATTTTCGAATTTGTATTTTCCTGTTATGTTTTCAATAATGTGATTTGTATAACCCATCAAGCTCCTCATTACCTAAAAATAAATATACAGGGTGTTTCACGTAACCTGCTCACTATGGTTTTCATGAACGGGTGACGATAAAAAAATCTGGAAAAATTGGTTTTAAAGGAACTTGGACTAAAAGTTTCATTTAAAAATACTGCCACAACCCAAAATTTGGTTTTTGGGGGGTTTTCAGGGGGCGCACCCCCCTAATCTCGAGATTTTCAAATAGCAAGCCCTATCTTGTGATACCTCATTTGAAAGAGGGTAAAATTCTAAGCATTTTGGCTTAAACCGTGAGTCGATATCTTTTTTCGTTTTCGAGATATCGAAGGTCGAAATTCGTTAATGGACCAATTTTCGAAAATTCTTAACTCCTACAAACATAGTCGTAAAACAAGAAACTGCACATGTAAAATGCTCTACTTGAAGAGTAATTTCAAGAAAAAAATACGAATTTACAATCGAATAAACCGAAAGTCGACTTTTAGGCACCTTAATATTTTGGCGGGAAAACCCCCATTTCTCAAAATTTTCAAAAGGCAGCCCATATCTTTTAATACCTCATTCGAAAAGGCGTAAAAAGTAGTGCATTTTGGCGCAATCAAGAGTCAAATATCGTTTTTCTAATTCGATATATCGAAAATCGAAGTTCGATTTAGACCATTTTTCGACCCTGCTAAAAAACGGATCCTATCGTGTGATACATCATTCAAAAGCACATAAAAAACCAAGAATTTTAGTGCAAACCGGAAGTCAATACCTTTTATCGCGGTCGAGATATTGCAAGTCAAAATTTAGTCTCTGGTTAGGGCTTACCTTAAATTTTGACTTGCGATATCTCGACCAAAAAAAGGTATTGACTTCCGGTTTGCACTAAAATTCTTGGTTTTTGATGTGCTTTTGAATGATGCATCACACGATAGGATCCGTTTTTTACAGTGTCGAAAAATTGTCTAAATCGAACTTCGATTTTCGATTTATCGAATTAGAAAAACGATATTGGACTCTTGATTGCGCCAAAATGCACTACTTTTTACGCCTTTTCGAATTAGGTATTAAAAGGTAGGGGTTGCCATTTGAAAATTTTGAGAAATGGGGGTTTTCCCGCCAAAAATGTTAAGGTGCCTAAAAGTCGACTTTCGGTTTATTCGATTGTAAATTCGTATTTTTTTCTTGAAAGTACTCTTCAAGTAGAGCATTTTACATGTGCGGTTTTTTGTTTTACGACTATGTTTGTAGGAGTTAAGAATTTTCGAAAATAGGTCCATTATCGAACTTCGACCTTCGATATCTCGAAACGGCTCGGCTCCGGGATACTTCGCGTAGTGGCTAACAGCCCGTGGCTGGGCTCTGCTGGCTACCACATATCCGCTAGGTAGCCGCATACTAGCCGGGATACGAGCTCGCCTCAACTCGCCCAGGATCGGAGGACAATAGGCCTATTCTTCCTATTGTTTTCATTGTCCTTTTTTCTGAAAAGGCGATACCCGTATTTTGGGAGTTACAGATTTTCCTCTTCGACTGCGCCGAGCTGGAATATTTGACTCTTTCACTTCATGGCCACTTCTCCTTCCTTCAATATTTTCTTCGATAGTCTCTAGATGGTACCGTTCTAGAATTCATCCCTTTATTGTCTCGATGCAGAAAAGATTATGAATAGCAGCACTTTCCAATGTACATAGATATACAGTATCACAGGATAATGTAATCTTTTTTGCACGGATGCAGTAAATGGTTGAATTCTAGAACGCTACCATTGGATGGGTTTGGTTGGCTCGGATGGAAGAGTGAATATATGTATGTATGTTTTTGTACTTATTGTTAGCTTTGCCATATCGATGAGGATTTTAATTATTTCTTCGCGTAAACATGTTTTGACGCATTTTATTTTGCTCGTACACTATCAAAATTTGCTCTCTTTGATTCTGTTCTTGGACCGTTATGAGCTTCATGATAGTTTAAACGGCATTTTTTGAATCTCTGCGAAGCATGGCAAGTTTTGGCGTTTGGGATTCACAGAGTCAAAAACAGAATCAAATGGAGCAAGTTTTGAGCGTTCAATTAACAAAACTATAAAACGACAAAACTTATTCACGTTAAAAAAAGAAAAAAAATCGCCATTGCGATGGCAAAGCAATATACGACTATTATTTAAAATATTGATTGTTCATAAGGATCAAAATAACTTGTTTCGATCACGGTCTATTATACGCACTCGTAAGAAGTTAGAATTACTTTGCGGTTTTAAAACCCCCCTTTTTGCGGTGGGGGGGGCACCCCCCCCCCCTCCGGCAGTATCTTTAGTATATTTGTTTTAAATATTCCGAAATCCACTCCTAAACTCAATAAACGATTTTATTTGCGCGAGTGTAATGGTGACATAGGGCAGTAATAATGAGAGATCCCTATTCTAATTTTGTCACACTCTCTATGCTGATAAGGTTGATTTACAGAGTAATTAGACATCAACATCAGAGTAGATAGTGATCCACATCCGAAGAATGGTACAGTAACATCTAATGACACCGTTGCCAAATGAAATTCGTCTATTATTAGTCACTTCTTCACGGAGTCACAGTATTGTTATATGGGAATCTCCCATCATTACTGCTCCAAGCCACCATTACGCTGGCGCTAATAAAAGCGTTTATTGAGGTTAGGAGTGGATTGCGGAAGTTTTTAGTGCTGTAATCGTGATTTGTGGAGGTTTTTGCACCAGAATCGACTATTAAATCGCTTATAGCAAACTTTTGCAACAGCCAGTGGCGGCTCGTGCAATTAGGCAACCATGCTTATTTGTCATTTAAACTTATGCAAAGGTATCGAAACCTTGGGGGCGCAATTGAACCTCCTAAAGATCGATTGTTTTACATAACTTTAAATGGAAAAATAACGCTGTTACCACATTGCACGAGCCGCCACTGGCAACAGCCCTATTGTAAAGGCTTATCCGGCATATGTGTGAAATGGCTTTGCTTTAAAATTAAAAAAAAAAAAAAAAAAAAAAAAAAAAAAACACCTCCATGAGCCAATCAGACTGAGATAAGGTATCTTTTAATCGAGAAGGAAGGGGTCGGGTCAACAAAACAGACGAAAAGAAAATCAAAGAGGGAGGGGGGAATTGTGCATACATGCTTGAAATGCATAAAAAACGAAATTAAAGTGGTGGGTTTTTGGGGGGTATTTGGGGGTTTTTAAATGGTTTTTTTTTGGGTTGGGCAAAATGGGGCGAACCCTGCTGTGAATGTCATCTGAGGAAAAGTCAAATTAGAAACGGTTATAGATACGACGAAATAGATAAAATGTTTGCCCAAAGAGCCTTAATTCGTCAAAACTTGGGCAAATTGACTCCTCAGTTCTCATGGCCCCCAGACACTTTTTTTTTTAAACGTACCTAATACTAGGTACGTTTATTTTAAATAATTCAATTAACGCACACTCACATAGATGGATGTTTCAAAAAATAATTCTGTGAGGGTAATGAGGAGTCAATTTCGACTAATTTTGACTAATTATGGCCCTATGGGCATAAATTTCATCCATTTTGTCGTATCTGTAACCGTTACTAATTTGACTTTTGCACAGATAACATTCATAGTCAGCCAATTCTCGGTATTGCTCCTTCCAAAATGATGGTCCAGTTGGACAAAGCCCCCGTGAATGCAACGGCTCTAGAACTCAAAGACTCAGCGCGACAATGCCTGCCGCGTTGCAAAGGAGTGCGTTTTTACCTGACTCGCCAAGTTTCTTCTTATCCAGGACAGAGTATACTTTGCAACGCTGCACGCATAGAAACTTAGAGCATAGTCTGTTTACTATTTGACTGCAGTTGACAGAAAATATTAAAATGCGTAAATGACCACGTTGAGGTCGGCCCTGGCCAGGGCCCGTTCACCACTCCTGTGTACTCGTCGGACTCATTGTTTGATTTTTTAATAACTGACTTTAAATTTAAATTCTGCTCGACATGCTTGAAAAATGATACCAATCGGTGGCTCAATAAGTAATTTTTGAAAGATTCCGGCAGTCTGAAATCACTCAATCAGGAATGCCGCAATCTTTCAAAAATTACATCTTGAGCCGCCGTTTGGTATCAATTTTTTAAGCACAATGAGCAGAGTTTGAATTTAAAGTAAGTTATGACAAAATCGCGAATGCCGGAAAAATTTAAATTTTGAGTTGGTAGTCAAAATGAGGAGTGAAAAAGGGTCCGAGCCGACGAAGTGTCAAACAATGAGTCCGAAGACAGTCCGAACTACCTGACTAGCTTATCCTTATCCTGAGAACAGAGTATATTGTCTTCTTGGCCGACGCTCTTTTGTCCGGCTGGATGTGTCAGGACCCTTTTTCACCAGTAGTGAGCGAATCCCGGCAGAAAATGAAATTTTTTGCTGCTTACAATTTTTGAGTTTTTGACTTGAAATTCGCATTCGGCTAGATGTGTCGCGGAAATTGATACCAAATTGTCGGGAGTAAAATTGATTTTTAACAGATGTACGCCTGGTAGAGCCAAGATAGAAATTAACTTATAGAGGAATCGCGCATCTTTTACGAATGCATTTTTCTCCCGACAGTTTGGTATCAGTTTCCTCGCTACATCCAGCAGAATACGACTTTCAACCCAAAAATTCAAAACTCGTAACAATCAAGGGTTAAAGTGACTTGAAAAATGTATCAGAGAGCATGTAAGGCTTTAAAACATGTTTAGGGATAGGGAAAGTCTCACAGACTTCATTTTTTAGGCTCCGATATTGAGGTTGACTACGAGCCCTTTCCAGGAGATATTCTGTCATAAATAAAATTGCCTCAAATCTAATGTAATAAGTAACTGAAGATTATCACCAAATGTTCATCCTTATTGTTTCTGTTGAAGGTTTGAATAATTTTGAAAAAATGACACAGTAAACAATATAGTTTTTTGTGGTCTTAATTCTTGATTGACAGGCATAATGGTATCCCTCTCATTTTGAGGGACTGCATTATCATAGTGGACCAGACGAGGGCACATCCGCGGTAAAATAGCTAAAATCCCCCCCAGCCCTAAAAAAAATTAGAGAGAAAAGGAGGGAACAAGGAAAAGGAAGACTAGCTGACAATGAGCTCTATGAAAATGAGAAATTTTCAGAGAGCTTTGAATATTATTTAAAAAAAAAAAAAAAAAAAAAAAAAAAAAGTTTCAAAGAAGGGGGAAGAGGAAGGGGGCGGAGTGCATCGTACCAGACGCAGAGTAACTATTAATATGACTCACTTTTACTTTTCCATATCTCTACCCTAGAGGAAGTGAGAGAGTAAAAATACGTACACATATGATGTGATAACATTGATAACATGTATGTGATACATTAGTGATTAAGTGCAGTGAGCCCCTTCTTTGACTTTTGAAGTGTGTGAAGAAGGAATTGTGAAAGATCATGTGACGAATATTTCGCACTTAAATCATACGTTCAATTTTGAGTTTACTACATCATCTTACCAGAGTGGGTCAGAGAAAACCTAGAATTTTGTAAATAAATAACACGTTGCATTCTCAACATGGTTGCGAAAAATGTTTAAATTTAAGAAATAACCCGTGATTTTCTACGTTTTATTACAGTTATTTTGTTTTATTTAAAAATTCTTAGAAAATGTTTAAGAGAAGCAGGTTGAAATGAAGACTAGAAAAGTAAATTTTCTACAGAGCTGTGGGGGAAGTGTCTTTCCTAGCCCTTTCCCTTAAAATTATCACCAAGCCCCCCCCCCCCCCCCCGGTTACAATTATACGAGTTAACTCATCTGACCTCGCGCCACAAATTCAATGGCACGCAGTTCAAAATGTGCAGCCATGGTGGCCGACAAAAGCAAAAACACAAAAAGCACTCAAGCGATTTCGAGAGTATCGGCCGAAGTCTCCCGAGCGGGTCGACGTGTTTTTCTGCTTTTTCGGCCACCTTGGCTGCACATTTTGAACTGCGCGGTGCACGCAACCAAATTTGTGACGCGAAGTCAGATGAGCAAGATTGTATAATTTGTAACCTTGCCCCCCCCCCCCCGTAAAATTAAATCCTAGGTTCGTCCTAAAGGCACCACATAATGATAATACAAATATCGAAAGCCGCTGGTGTGATTTAGCACGTTGCATCAACCCACCAATGAAGTATCCTTCGGGTGATAAGAAACTAAACTGTAACGCACAAGAGCAGAGGGACATAAGGAAGCTCATAAGAGCGATTAAGATAGAGACACAAAATACAAAATTAATAGATTAATAAATACTCAGAGAAACAATAAGCAAATCAAAAATCAAATGCAAGAAAACTGCGCAGATGCGCCTCACTTTGTGACATTTATTTATAGCGCTGATATCGGGGTTGATTTTTCCCCTCCCTTCGAACGATAGTGGAGAAAATTTCGAGAAGCTTACAAAAAAGTTCATTAAAATCGGTCCAGTAGGTCAAGAGATATTAACAATTCCATATGCGTGATTGCGGTGGTCATAGTTACAATAGATGAAAGGAGAAAGTAAAGGGAGACAAGACAAGTTAAGACAATAGGGGTGAGTGGGGGGAGGGCGAAGGAAGATAGGCCGATAGACGAGTACTTAACAAAGAGAGGGCAAAGCGGCGCGAGATTCATCATATGCAAAGGAAACACGGCGAGAAGAGAGAAATACACAGCAAGGAACGGCAGAGAAAAATCAAAGGTAAAATGTAAAAGTGGATGCGAAATGAGTGCACTGAATTGCCATCCGAATTCCTATCCGAGCCTTCCGAATTGCTCTCCAAACCGATGAGAGAACAAGGAGAAGCTGGCAAGTCTTCTCAATCAAAAAATATGAGAGGAATTCATACTGAATTGTCATCGGTTAAAAGGAAGGAGAAGAAAGAGGGAAAATGGTCTGTTCTCTACAAATGAGTCCAGGACTGCGGCGACTTCAGTCTTGCGGTCTTTCGGAACGGTTTTATACCTGGAGTTCAACCCTTGCGTGCAAATCGGAGGGTGAGAAGACTCGACTACTAAGACTCCTCTTGAGAAGTGATCATGAGAGCAATTCGCTTGAGTCGTATCAGGGTCCCTGGATAGAAGTTATAATTTTGGCCAATATTCATTATTTCGAATTATTTTTCGTATGTTTGTAGTCCTTCTTCCCCCCTACCCAAAAATCGGGTTGCCCCCCCCTCAAGGTAGACGGGGGGCTTTAACAATGTATTCTAACACGAATGGGTTTGAAATGACAGCTTGTTTTTTTAACATTAAATGGGTGAATCCTACACGGGTGAAAACTCCATGCGTGAATTCTCCGTGGGTGAATCCTCCTGACACGTTTACTTGCGTTTCTTACACTTCAGGGTCATTCTACAGTAAAGTGGACATGATATGCAAAAATTGAAATTTAAAAATTAGTGCCTATACATATATAGCAGTATTGTTTTGCATTAAAATGCAACCAGAGACGAAAATATTATCTAAATCTAATAAGATCAAACGTGTTGATGTTACAGCAGGTTTGATGTGTATTTTCAATGACCAAATCACACGCGTCCGACCCGTTACAAAACCTAGCTGTCCCACCCTTTACGCTACCTTTTAATTTTTTTAGAGAAAAATAATTTAGTAAATGAAAAACTTTATGTAGGATCAAAGCTTATACTCTCACCTTTAACATATATTTTGTCCACATTTTTATCTCTTCAAAACTCACAGAGTTTCTGAAGTGATTCAAAAACCTTGTCCATTTTCTGTCCCACCCGTTACACCCTTATTTTGCTATTTTCTCAGCTTTGGATAGACTTTTTTTTAAATTTTGAAAATCCTATCACTATCTAGAAGTTAAGACCTTTCTGTTGGTGGGATAGTTTTCTTCATTTAAATGAATAAAAAGTTGAAAAAAATTACTACAAAGTCGTCTGAATGTTCCACCCGTTACAAAATAATGACCCTTCAGACTCCTCAAGGGTGCAAAATGGGACAACGTTACGCACTCTTGCTACAGGCGATTTTAAGGTCGATTCATATGTAAAAATCTCTAAAAATGACAATGGTATAAGTATCACTAAAAACTATCTAAATTCACTCCTAAACTCATACAATGCTTTTAAACGCGCTATCATGATGACGGGGCGTTGGGCACTAATAACGGGAGATTTCCATCTTAATTTCATCACTCTTTCTATGCTCGCCGGAAGAAAGATTCACAGAATAACAGAGGAGTCATTGACAGTCGATTAATGGTACAGTGACACCGGTGCCAAAGGAGACTCGCCTCATATTGGCTACTTCTTAAAGGGGTGACAGTATTATTGGATGAGAATCTCCCGTTATTTGTGCCCAACGCCACCGTTACTATCACGCGTTTAAAAGCATTTTACGAATTTATAGGAGTGGATTTCGCAAGTTTTTAGTGCAGAGGCGTAGCGTGCAGTTTGGCAACGTTGTATTGTGTCCATTTAAACCCATGTAAAAGGTCGAATGAGAGGGTGTATACCGAACACCCGATAGTTCGATCTTCCTCATGGGTTTAAATGGACACCATGCAACGTTACAAAATTGCACGCTACGCCACTGTTTTAGTGTTACCTACCATCGGTATTCGTCGAAGTTTCTACTTCTACACCACCTTTAAAATCGTCTGTAGCAAAAGTTTGCAACAGTCTCATTTCTATGCTCCTGCAGCAGTTTTTCGAAAAAACAAAAAAAACAAAAAAAAAAAAAAAAAATGAAAAAAAGAAAAAAATCCTTTTTTTTTTTTTTTTTTTTTTTTTTTTTTTTAATATAACACTGTGCAACAAAATTTGGGTTTTGCTCTGTCCCCCTGACGAAACCTATTTTTCTCGATCCCATGGGTGTTAAAACGAAGGAAAATCGCCGTCAGAACCCCACATCTTGGGCGGAAGGGCTAAAAACCCGCCATTTTTGAATTTTCGCCAATTTTGCATACCTTTGATCGATTTTTCCAATTTTTCGGTACAAAAACCAATCGAACAAAAAAATCTAATTAATGCATCTGAAAGAGCATTAAATTTGCTACAAATCCGTGTAATCAGATTCATTTTACTATATTTTTTTCTTTGGAATAATTACGCATATTCCGAAAAATTACCCTCAAAAATTGCCCAAAAAAATCGAATTTTCCTCAGTTTTTCTCTTATATATTCAGATCCAGAAATTCAATGTCAAATCCGTTTTCATAGTCTTAAAGCGCATAAAATTTGCTACAAAATCACTGCAATAATCATCGTTTATTCAATTATTTGGCGTCGTCAGGTGCCATACAATGAGTGCTCAAAAACGTCAATTTTTGCGATTTTTCTCCTCATATAGACTACCATTCAAACCCAAATCGCTCCAGGTCAACCCTATGAGAAGAATGCACCTCTTTTTTTTTGAAAATTGAAAATATGGCTGATGGGAAACAATAATTGAACACCTTGGAGCCCTCTGCTTTCCGAAAAACTCCAGATTTTGAGAGAAAATCATCTTTTTACATACTTCGAAAGAGCTGTCAATTTTCGCCTATTTTCTCTCGTTTTTTAATGCGGTGTTGGGTAAGTTCAAATAACTTTTAACTTTTAGGTCAGCCGAGTTTTGAAAAATGAAAGTCAAAATCATGGATCCCCATATTTTTTTTGGGGGGCAGCATACCCCCAAGAATGATGTTTAAGTAGTGGTCAAGAATTATTTGTACTGAAAACATATTTTTGCCGCCATTTTTAATTTTTAGGCCTTTTTTCATGTTATTACAGTAGATCTCGCATTTGAGCTTTAAATTAACATAAAATTTTCCTAAATATACGCGTAACTATGATTTTATCTTCGCTTTTTTAATGCGCCTTAGTGATAAAAGTAATGAGTGAGTACTTAATTGGTGCTTATCACAAGTTACAAGGCAGAAAATCGCCAAAATTTGATTTTTTGCTCATTTGACCGAAAAAAAATTCCTTAAACATATAGGTATGAAGACTGTTTTATGCGTTTTTTGTACAAAAAATAAGAAACTGAGTCCGAACTTGTTAAAAACATAAAACTTTAACATTAATTGCTCCCTTTATTGAGGAGCTTTTAAAATCTCACCATTTTTGAGAGATCTACGCTAATGAATAATGGTTGGCGGTAATGACAAAAACCTACGGAAATGAATTTTGAGCTCCAGTATCATGTAGCTTGATTCAAGCTAAAGTCCATTTAAATGGAATAGCAAAAGCTCATTCCTACAGTTAAAATTAAGGAGTATATCAGTGGTTTTTCGTGTTACCAAACTACCTTAGATCGTATTTCATTAGGGGGGAATCTACGGTAATGACATCTACGGTAATGACAATTCAGTCTAAAAATGGCGGGAAATCATGATTGAATCGTCGGATTTGGATGAAACTTTGGATTTGAGGTAAGGTTAACCAGTCTTGGTGATCATACAATTTGTGGACACTTAACATGTTACAAGCTTTAAAAAAAGTATACCTCGGTAATGACAGTGTAGAAAGAGCACAGGATAGAATTCAGACTATTAAAACAATAAAACTTACCTGAGAAAGGAAATACAATCAGGAGTGATCTGGCAGCGATGTTCAATAGGCATCTATTGCTTGAAAACGTAGAACGGAAGTAAGCAACGGCGAACGAACTGTGCTCTAGCGGCCGGATAAGCAACGAAAACATATTCGGCGATTATTGGCGCGAAACCCATTACATCTCTTCGTGACGACGTAATTTTCTTGGTACGCCAAACTTTCGGTCAAAACTTAAAAAAACCTTTTCTTCAAAGTACTTTGACATAAAAAATGCTGGACATACACTTTTCATTACCTCTAATTGCATCAAAATCAGACGACGATTTCAGGGACCTCAAAAAATTACAATCTACGGTAATGACATTTTGGGGGTTTTAATGCATTTTTTTAGCAGATAATGATGGAATATGAAAAAACTGATATCACCACGTTGTTCAGCGGAAAATTCTGAGTAGAAATGACCAAAAATTCATTTTAATCGTTGAACTCGGAGGGATAAATAGGTCCATTACACCTAAAGTTAAAAGTTATTTGAACTTACCCTGTTACCTACTACGCCCGAATGAGCAAAGTTTCGCAATGATTGTGCAGAGCTAGACTTCGAATTTTTTGCTCTCCTCAGTGAAATACCGTATCTTAATGGTTTAAATTTGAAGGTTAAAGAAGGCATTTCATGTATTGGGTAATCGGGAGTTGTGTTAGGCTCAAGATTAGGTGACCTTGAAAAGGGCTGATTGAAGGGGAAAAGAGATGGGTTGTTTCATCTCCCACAAGGAATGGGCTGAGCATAAACAATTTTCATTTTTTCAGGGATGATAGAGCGATGCGTAGGGAGTTTGAAAATGCTCATATTTTGTTTAAGCCCCCCCCCCCCCTAGAACCGGGGGGGGGGGGGTCGGGGGTATAGGTTGACTTTAAAACTTCATAACTCGAACACGAACAGTTTCCCGAAATCAATCTCGTGGACTCGTTTTAACTGGGAAGACAAGAGATTTTTTTTGGGCGATTTTGGTTTTCCTCCGTGCAATTCGAATTGAGAATTGTAAAAAATCTGATTTTTGAAATTTTCTAAATTTTGAAAAGGCAATATCTTGATGAAAATTGGAGGCTTTACAACTTGTTACCCATGTTATACATCAACAGACAGGTATTTCAATGATTCTTTCTTTGCAAAAAAAAAATATTTTGTTATCTGTAAGCTTTTAAAAGTTATGGCCAAAAATTGTTTTTCCATTGACCCCCGACCCCCCCCCGGTTCTAGGGGGGGGCTTAAACAAAATATGAGCATTTTCAAACTCCCTACGCATCGCTCTATCATCCCTGAAAAAATGAAAATTGTTTATGCTCAGCCCATTCCTTGTGGGAGATGAAACAACCCATCTCTTTTCCCCTTCAATCAGCCCTTTTCAGGGTCACCTAATCTTGAGCCTAACACAACTCCCGATTACCCAATACATGAAATGCCTTCTTTAACCTTCAAATTTAAACCATTAAGATACGGTATTTCACTGAGGAGAGCAAAAAATTCGAAGTCTAGCTCTGCACAATCATTGCGAAACTTTGCTCATTCGGGCGTAGTAGGTAACACCGCATTAAAAAAACGAGAGAAAATAGGCGAAAATTGACAGCTCTTTCGAAGTATGTAAAAAGATGATTTTCTCTCAAAATCTGGAGTTTTTCGGAAAGCAGAGGGCTCCAAGGTGTTCAATTATTGTTTCCCATCAGCCATATTTTCAATTTTCAAAAAAAAAAGTGGTGCATTCTTCTCATAGGGTTGACCTGGAGCGATTTGGGTTTGAATGGTAGTCTATATGAGGAGAAAAATCGCAAAAATTGACGTTTTTGAGCACTCATTGTATGGCACCTGACGACGCCAAATAATTGAATAAACGATGATTATTGCAGTGATTTTGTAGCAAATTTTATGCGCTTTAAGACTATGAAAACGGATTTGACATTGAATTTCTGGATCTGAATATATAAGAGAAAAACTGAGGAAAATTCGATTTTTTTGGGCAATTTTTGAGGGTAATTTTTCGGAATATGCGTAATTATTCCTAAGAAAAAAATATAGTAAAATGAATCTGATTACACGGATTTGTAGCAAATTTAATGCTCTTTCAGATGCATTAATTAGATTTTTTTGTTCGATTGGTTTTTGTACCGAAAAATTGGAAAAATCGATCAA
This sequence comes from Trialeurodes vaporariorum, assembly GCA_011764245.1. Taxonomy (NCBI): domain Eukaryota; kingdom Metazoa; phylum Arthropoda; class Insecta; order Hemiptera; family Aleyrodidae; genus Trialeurodes; species Trialeurodes vaporariorum. The sequence goes on from VMOF01000320.1 coordinate 31,531,070, forward strand.
AGGTATGCAAAATTGGCGGGTTTTTAGCCCTCCCGCCCAAGATATGGGGTTCTGACGGCGATTTTCCTTCGTTTTAACACCCATGGGATCGAGAAAAATAGGTTTCGTCAGGGGGACAGACAGGCTGTTGCACAGTGTAATTTTTCCTTCTTCCAAGTATTTGGAGACGCAAGCAGCCGTAACGAAAGTTTCGCACATAGATTTCCAAGCAATTCCAAGCTCCCGCAAATGACGATCAAAGGCGGTAAACCTTTAGTTTCAGAGAGCGCGCGACAGTTGCGCGATCTATACAGTGACTGGATAAACCACAGTGCGGCCATTTCGGTCGTCTTTCTGATTGGTCGGATTCCTTAGATCAAAAATTTGAGCATTTAGAAGTATTTTTACAGTTTAATAGGGTTCTCGTAGGCAATTTAGACACGACTGAAGGTCTTCTGTCAAATTTGAAACATATCGGTTCGCAAAATTAAGAGAAATCAACGATTCCCCGTAACTGGCCCCTCGCGGATGCGCACCCAACTTAACACGGGCGCCATAGGGAGGAAGTGTGTTCCTGAGCTACTCGCAAAAAATATCGGAACCCCCCGCCCCCGCCCTAAAAATGGTCTATACATAGCATTAATGACTTTTTTCAGACAGGTTGTAGAGAAAATCATACCCAAGATTACTGTAGCGATTTAGCGGATTTGAATCTCACTGAGTCACTGCATGGAGACGGCCACGGCAAATGCGCCTTCAATTGGGAATATAGACAAAAACAACTCCGTAGTGTACGAACAGTTATCTGCTCGTTTAAATCACGAGATGTGCCAACATTTTTGCGATCTGCGATTAACATTTTATTTTGTTTTATTTCAAGTGCTTACCTGCTGTGTTACATTCCAAGAAGGAATAATATGGGGGTTTTTATAGCAGCATCCTTACCGGATGAACCCGACCGACCAGTTGATGCGATAATCGGACGTTGGGTTTGAAACACAGCGTGTGTGCTCTATTTTAGAAATTACTACTGAAGTGAAATGAAAATGTCTTTGGAAGAGTAAACATGCGTGTAAATTTCATGATTCCTTCGTCCAAAAATCGCAAGAATTGGAAGGATTGGAACAAGGGGGGAGGGAGAATAACGGTAAATACATATTATGAGACATAAATATTTTTTATGGCGAGGGAGCGCGCACTCCTGTTTGTGAATTTGTTCAACAGTATAGTCACGACGGAGAACCACGACTGCGCAGTGATCCGTCCGCTGAGCATGGCGCGGGCGCGAAGAGTTAACGTGGCCCGTGGCTGACATTTCTAAACGATGACCACTTTCAAAACTCTTCAGTTCATCCCTCATCGCCGTGGCGCGCGTCGTCCACGACCACGACTAGAGCTTAACTCACCTCTGTTTAGTTTATAATTTTTAGTCTACTTATAAGGTTAGTTTATAAGTTTTAGGCTATAAGTTTTAGTCTATAAGTTTATTTCATAAGTTTTAGTCTATAAGTTTAGTTTATAAGTTTTAGTTTATAAGTTCTAGTTTATAAGTTTTAGTTTTTAAGCTCCCATTTCTTGTTCTTCTTCAAATCCGCGCCAGAACGCCCTGGGTTCTTTCTAGTTACGGCTTTTCCGCCATCATGGATCCGATCATTTTAAACCGCTCTCCCGGCTTACAACCCCGGTTGCTAGTGGTGTTTACACCCGGTCATTGGATGTTTAAATTGTTCGGTGAAATAATGGCATACATACTCCGTAATTTTAGCAAGCGCCACGTGTATTCAGACAGTCTTTGAAGGATTCCCCTTTTTTCCCAGTGGGGTGAGGAGATTTTAACGAAAGAAACAGTCTTCGCGAAAAAGGTATCTCTCTCACTGCACCCATAGCCGCTTTCGAGAACACTTTGGGAAACGGACCGAGCCGCCATAAGACGCAATGATGAGTGCGAGAGAGAAACAGTCTTCACGAAAAAGGTCTCTCTCTCTCTCGCACTCATAGCCGCTTACGGGAACACTTTGAGAAACGGACCGAACCGCCATAAGACGCATCAGTGGCGGTCCGTGGGTCAAAAAATGGGGAGGCTTGAGGGGGCTTGAAAAGTAAAAAAAAAATTTCGGCAGAAATCGATGACTTTTTTTTTTTTTTTTTTTTGTGTGCTTACTTTTTGCTTTTTACTTATTTTTGGCTTTTCGAAGGAGTGAAGGAAAATGAGCGTAAGGGGGACTTCCTTAATGCACCCCCCCCCTCCCGCCTAACTTTTGAACGAGTTGAGATGTAAAGTTGCTGTTTGGATTAATCTTCATAAATTTGTATGATAATTATTTTGGGGGAGTCCAACACCCCCCCCCCCCCCATTCCTCTGTTGCCCACGCCGTCTTACTTTCGAACGCCTTGAGATAAAAAGTTGCAGTTTTGACCAACATTATATTTTATAGTTCTGCCCCCCACCGTGCCCCACCCCCGTCTAACTTTTGACTGAGTTGAGATAAAAAGTTGCCGTTTGGATTAATAATCTTCATTTATTGGATGACAACTTTTTGGGGGATTTCACCCCCCCCCCCCCGCCTCATATTAGTCTAACTTTTGAACGAGTTGAGATAAAAGTTGTAGTTTTGGCCAATATTCATTATTTCAAATTATTTTTCGTGTGTTTGTAGTCCTTCTTCCCCCTACCCAAAAGTCGGGGTGCCCCTCCCCCCCTCGGCTAACTATTGAACGAGTTTAGATAAAAAGCTGCTGTGCTGTTTGAATTAAACTTCATTACTTTGGATGAGTCCCCCTCCCCCCCCTTCTACCCAAAAATCTTGGTGCCCCCTCCATATCATAGAATTCGTATGGGTACGTCTATCAAAGACATTGCGCTTCAAGGTAGACGGGGGGTTTTAACAATGTATTCTAATACGCAAAGAGTAAACAAGAGTCCCAACAAAACGGTAGGAAAGCGTGGCAGGTGAGGTTAGGTTGGCGATATCGAAAAGTCGGCCTCTGATTGGCTGGCGAAAGCCTAGGCCTGTGAGATCGCTCTTATGGAGATTTAATATGGGGTTTTCGACTTTGCCTCATTTAAAGTCAAATTCCAAGAAAATCATTGCTCCTTACCTTCGGAAAATTCAAATTATATTTTTTTGAGGATATAACGAAGATATTGATGGGTCATACATATCTGTTCATCGAAAAATTAACAGAACAATATGAATTTGATAGTAAAATTACTTACGGGCAATTTTTTCCGCCGTCACGTCCGATAGTGAGCCGCTAAACTTCGTGTTGTCTTGTGAATTTTTGGTTAAATCCTCGGTTTTCTTCATGACATTGGTGCATTTCCTTTTTAGAATGAATTTACACATGCATTTCAAACTATCTGCACTAAACTAAAACAAGAAAAATGGAAAAAAAAACAACTGCTACACCACACACTCGGCCCGACCTGAGCGAAGAGTGGAAAACACGGCAAAAAATTGCCCGTAATTTTACTTCCAAATTCATATTGTTCATAGGCGGAACTAGGAATTTTTTCTGGGGGGGGGGGGGCTGAGTTCCAAGGGATCTTAGAGACCCCTCAAGACCACCCCCCTCCAAGAGGGGTATACCATGACCCCTCCCCCCCCACTTACTTAGGCGTATGATGTACTTACAGTTACAGTCGACGAATTAAATAATGTCAGATAAGTAACGTCCTGGATTTTGACTTAAGTAGGCCACATGCGATGCTTTTTACTGTGATAGGTGTCGCAGGTAGTCTACTTGAACCAAAATATAAGGCGGCATCTGACATTCTTTTGTCGACTGTAAGTACCTACATCATACACACCTAAGTTAAGATATGAAATAAATTGTACTCATATAGCTATTAGCTGGGGTGCGAAACAATTAGGCAATCACAAAATTATTGTAGGTTATTGTAGGGAATAAAAAGTTATGGTAGCAACCAGAATTTTTAATTCGTAGACGGATTCAATTCTCCCCTCATAAACTGTAATATTTTTTTTTTTTTTTTTTTTTTGCTGTGGGTAAACGTTTTTTTGTTTCCAAAATTTTCTGGGGCAGACCTCTGGGGGGAGGGGGGGGGGGGGCTTAGCCCCCCCTATTTCCGCCTATGATATTGTTCGGTTAATTTTTCGATGAACAGATATGTATGACCCATCAATATTTTCGTTATATCCTCAAAAAAATATAATTTGAATTTTCCGAAGGTAAGGAGCAATGATTTTTTTTGGAATTTAACATTAAATGAGGCAAAGTCAAAAACCCCATGTTTAATTTCCATAAGAGCGATCTCACAGGGCCCAGGCTTTCGCCAGCCAATCAGAGGCCGTACAATCGATAGTGACATTCGATAGTAATTCGACTATGCCACGCTCTCCTACCGTTTTGTTGGGACTCTTGTTTACTCTTTGCTAATACGAATGGGTTTGCAATGACCGCTTGTTTTTTTTTTCCCATTTAAAGAACGGATTTCTGGTGGCGGAATATGGAACTAAACGCTGAGGATCCACCTCTAGATCCACCAGAGATTAATAAGCCTAAGAGATATGGCACTTCCTATCTCCGCCGTGTTAAAAAACCGTTGGCCGGGCTCCGTAAAAAACGCCTGCAGAATGGCCGTGATACAACGTGCAGTACGCTGGTGACCGTTTGGTAAACATTGTTGTTATTCATGTTGTTGGAAATGAGGTTAGATTCTCCGTCGCATATAAATATTTGTCATTTAATGGCCGATGGGATGATTAAAGTGACTTAAAATTTCAGATTCACGTTCAAAATAAACTCAGAGCTCATTAAACTTCCCAAACACTTTTTTAATCTTATTAATTTAGTTAGTGGCGTTGCTGTCAAACCTCATTTCAAACAACAACAGTAGTAACAATGTTTACGGTCACCAGCGTACGCCACATTGCATACTTCGTAGGAGTCGAACAACACTTTAGAATCGTTATGCCATATCTCTTAGGCTTAGTAATCTCTGAGATCCACCCAAACACAGACCCAAAGATTACTTATGTTTGGGATCCACCTTAAATTTTGCAACAGTGCGTATTATCATGTATTATTTTACAGAAACTAAACAAAAACAATCCAACTCTTTCATTAATGTTATTAATAATTTAATATTATAATTTATAATTTCCTCCGTAGCTCTTTGCTCTGCTTCATTACATTTTTCACCAACATTTTTTCGAAAGTGGCGTTTATGAATAATGAGAGTTAATTTGTTAATAACGTTAATAACCCGCATCTTCTGTCTATCTTGAACGGAGTTCTTACTTATTACTCTCCTTACTTTAAAAATAGTTCAAATCGTCCACAGCCAGGTGTTTCCATCGAAGATCATGTTATTCTGTGCTACTATCATGACGCTTTTTCGTTAATACGTGAAACTTCAGTCCTCAATTCAATTCTGTTTTCATTGCAATCTCCTACATCAGTAAGTGCTACTTTATTGAAATTCTTCTCTAATCATTTGGTTGCTATTCTCTTAGAGTTAAACAGATCGTAGTTGTTTGCTGGTAGAGGCAGATTCAGATAGCTTCTGTTCTGACTGTTCTTTTTTTTACATACGCGGTAGGAGGACATCAAGTCTTCAATTACGCCTTAATGTTAATATTTACTAATTGCGATAGTTAACCGAGTCTATTATGATGCATGAAGCTCTAATGATTCACGCATGTAAGCAAAGAGCTGTCAGAACCGGAGTTCTCTGAAACGGCCTGGAATCATCTTAAGCATCACCAAGCATTTTTGTCAAAAATATAAACTAACGCTGAGAAGAAGAAGTAAGAAACTCTTCTAACTGGAGTTAAAAATACAGGTATTTATGTGCTGACCCGGGTTGAAAATCAACCCGAGTTGAAATCTCTCGTATAAACTGGACCATTGCAGACTTGCTATCAATAAGTCCCTTGTTTACTTATTTACTAAAGGCTACTCATGAGATGCTCTCAGTCAAAAAATTTAGAATAAAGATTTACTTACCATAGCAGCAGCCGAGCCTTTCAATATATTGAGTGACAAGCGGGGAATTTGAAATCCAGGAATCTTACTAGCTGAGATGCTTTTATTTGGGGAATTGGGAGATGATTAAAAACGTGAATATCTCAGCAGCTCAGGGGTCCCAAAAATACTAACCAACAGTGATGCAAACATGCAATGATTCCCTACAGCCAAATGTCAGGATAAAAGTAATTTTTTATTGCTTCTCTTGTGAAATAGTGAAAGTGGCGCTAACGATAGGTTGTCTTCCACATACTTTAGTTTACAACTGTCGGTTATCCTCATAGCAATTATTATTATTTTTCCTCAGGCTGGGTGACGCTGAAAGAAGAATGTATACGACTCGCTCTGGAATGAAGAACAATGCTGTTTTTTTAACGTACCACGACTCGCTTTTACGAGAATCAGATGTACACTTGTTGAGAGGTCCTCACTGGTTGAACGACTCGATCATCGGTTTTTACATGGAATATCTATCTCACGAAGTGTATCCTGATCATGAATTGCTCTTCATCAGTCCAGAAGTAACTCAGTGTATGAAAGAAAGTCCTAAGACGGAGCAGCACATTTTTCTCGATCCGTTGTATAAAGAACACTCATACGTCTTCTTCCCATTGAATAACAACGAAGCTCTGGATTACGCCGGGGGGACCCACTGGAGTCTACTCATCTATAGCCGAAATCAGAATTCTTTCTTTCATTTTGATTCGTCAACCGGTGTAAACTCATCAGCGGCAAATAAATTAGCCCTGAAAATCCACTACTATTTTAATAAATCGACCGATGATTTTAGAATGATTGAAATGAACTGTGTGCAGCAGGATAATAGCTATGATTGTGGGATATACTTGCTGGTTTTTATAGATCAGCTGGCCAAAGCAGCCGCTAACCATGGAGAGCTAAGCAACTATGTGCTGATGGACAGAACGTTGAGTGTCAATAAGAGGTCTGATCTGCTCTCTCTTGTTTACCGTCTCCGAGCTAGGTAACTGGTAAATCAAGAGCTGTGTTTGTAAATTGAATAACTGCACTTGCACCTGGTTGCCGCTAAAATCTTCCTTGGAGAGTCTTTACCTTGGTATGAGGAGAAAAAGTATGTCCTGGGCAACACTGGTGCGTAACATTGGTGATGGTGTAGGCCGTGGGTACGGCACCATTCTTGCTTTTGGGACAACGTCAGGCACCGGCGTCTGACAGGGCGTATGCACTGAAAAGAAGAATAGATTTTTGCCATGATTTTTTCCTTGTTGCATGGATTTTTGAAGCTATCAACAATCCTAATGGGGCTGTTGTACATTTTTGCTGTAAGCAATTTGAGGGTCAATTCAGTTGTAAAAATAACAATTGTAGCTCGAAAAACTCACAAAATCCACTCTCTAGACTCAAAAAATGCTTGTAAATGCAAGAGCGTAATGGTGGTGTTGGGCATTAGTAATGGGAGAGTCCCATTTAATAATACTGTAACTGCATCAAGAAGTGACCAATAAGAGATGACTTTCCTTTGACACTGATGTCAGCGTAGAAAGAGTGACAAAATTAAGATAGGAATCTCACATTATTATTGCCCATCGCCGCCATTACACTGGTGTATTTAAAAGCATTTTATGAGTTTTCGATTGGACTTTGTGAGTTTTTAGTGCTACCATCGTTATTTTGCAAGGTTTCTACCCCCGCATCGACCCTTAAATCGCTTACAGCAAAACAGTGCAACAGCTCCACTGGTTGAGAAGTAAAGTTTTGAGAACAAATTTCGTCTATCTCTTGAGTGAGTGCGAGAGACTGTATCATACTCTCACCCTTTGAAAAAATATCCAAAATCTATTCTCAAAATTACGACTTAATCTTTTAACCAATTTTGATGGTTGATAACTTTAGAAAAACCCCACCACCCAACAAGCTATAGCGATAGAGAGGCTGATATGTACTTGTTATAAGTCCTATCTCAAAGTGTGACAGCATGGGTGGCTGTCTGGACACAGAATTTTAATACAACTATCCAGGTGAGTAAATTTAGCTTCTTTCCATTATGTGTCAGTTTCTTTATCATTCAAATTTTTCCAGAAGAAACAGTTGTATCGATTTTTGTGTCCAGATATCCACTCTACAACACTTGCACTCTCGTTTACAACCAATTTCAAATGTATTTGTCACAATTTTTTTTTTTTAAAAATTTAAAGGTTAAAATACATGAGGCCAACAAACGGAGCCTGTGTGAAAATCGTCCATAAGAGATTTCCATCATGGCTACTTTCGTGAAGTTTTAATATCACGCACCACAAATCCTCTCTATTGCTATAGTTTGTTGCCACTACCATGTCAATCCATGGGTGATTTTGCAAAACCCGTTTCTCCGAAATGACTGTATTTCAACACTCTGCTCCAAATTTTTAGTAGAGTTCAGTTTCAGAAGTGTAGGCGTAGCTCACCGATAATTTTTGGCGAATTGTCAATTTTTTTTCTTTGAAATCAAATCAAAACTTGCCTGCAGCTTTGACGTCTTTATGTTATGGTGATTTTCAGTGGCGTAGCGTGGGGTCCAATATTGGGGGGGGGCTGAAACCTTTTTTTGTTATACTCCTTACCTGTAATTTATAAATTTTATCACTTCCTCCAAAAATTATTGGGGGGGCTTCAGCCCCCCCCCCCCCCCCCCCGAGCCTGAATGACGCTACGCCACTGGGTGATTTTTCAGCGTTAAGTGCTGATTTCTGCCACCAGAGCGCTACCATTCAATTAATGTCAATTTACAGGTGGAAAGTCATTTATATTTAAGAAAATGGAGTGTCAGTTACTAGAAAATCATCTGAAGAATATCTCTACTAAATATCTCGTCAATATCTTCAAAAATAAAGCTGGAAGAACCAAAAAATGGAATATCACAAATCGATTCTTGTACCGAAATGGGATATTTCATTTTTCGGTTCTTTCAGCCTTATTATGGAAGTTTTTGACGAGATATTTTGCAGAGACGTTCTTCAGATGATTTGCTAGTAACTGACTCCTTTTTCTCCAGTATAAATTACTTTCGGCCTGTAATTTGACATTAATTGAATGGTAGTGCTCTGGGGGCAGAAATCGACACTAAACACTGAAGAATCACCATAAAGCGTTCCTCAATGAAAAGCCAATGCTTTGAATTATTTCCATTGATTTCTACTGTGTAATATGAGATATAACGTTGGAAAATTTCAAAGATTATTGGTCCAGGTGCGCCTACACTTCTGAAACGACCTATACCCACACTGTTTTTCCTTGTTTTTATTTATCATCTCTCTCTGTGATAAGTTGCAAAATTTGCTGTCACGTTTTTGAATTTTAAAGTATTTATTTTGTTAAGAAGCAAATTACCTTTAATGTACGTTTTTGATGCATACGTGTGTGCTTACATCAAAGATTCAATCTGATCTCTCTAAATTTTTTTGGGTGAAAATACTTTTTGTCTATGAATAAAATTTATTTTTATGCTGAAACGCTTTCATTACACTTGTTTGGCCCAATCTGATATAATCTTAGAGTTTGTTTCAGAAGCGTGGGAACACCGAGACGGATAATCTTTGGCGAATTTTCAATTTTCATTCTTTCAAATCAATAGTAATGGGATTCTTTATGAAAAGCCAACGGTTCAAATTCATTTTCATTCCTTTTTACCATGTAATATGAGAACGAAGGTTGAAAAATTCCAAAGATTAACGAACTGGATGCACCTGTACTTCTCAAAGGACCTCTAGCGAGCGATCCAATATTTTGAATAGAGGTTTCTGATATTTTAAACGAAATACTGTAGAAGCTTGTTGTGTGAAACCTCTTACAAGTGGAATTTCCTCACCAGGGGGCTGATTCTGCTCTTTTCAATGAGGGGAGACGAGATAGTGGAAATCGATTATTCCCATTGGTTTAAACAGTGTCAAGTGACAGATTTGAGGTCGTTTGAGTTGCTTATTTCAGGGAAATGACTCCTCCATTGATAGAGTGACTTGAAAATTGTCACGCGATGCCTTTTATACCAATGAGATTGGTTAATTCCCGCTATCTCGTCTCGTACAAAAGAACAGAATCAGCTCCCAGCACCCTCAATCCTCCTATAATTCCAATGTAAAATAAACTGTTGGAAATACCCTACGAATACTTTCTCACAGCATTTTAATCTGGGGGAGACCCTTGACTACCCCCCTTGAAATACTGGAAGATACCTCCACACCCCCATTATATGCTGGGGGAGATACCTTGACCTCCCCCTTTAAAACTAACTTCAAAGTTAAAATTTAAGAAAAAAAAAAAAAAAAAAAAAACCCTTTGGAGCATCTAGAAAGTAACATAAGTGCAAAATCTGGATGGTTATGGAATATGGATCAATCGTTCAAAAAGAATGCGAGTATACACATTGACAGACGGATAAACACCACAGAATTTTTTGCATAAAACCCTGTAAAGGACGGTATCCAAAATAGCCAATTTGGGCCCGAAGAGAAAAATGCAAGATATTTTCAGGCGTGATAGAGGGTGATTTCAGGGTTCAGAATCTGGCCTATTTTTTAAATTTGGCCAAAGGGAACAAGGGGGAGGGGGTTCAAAGTTTGGACCTTAAAGTGCCCATAACTTTATAACAAATGAAGCTATTCAAATGAACTTTTCGTGAAAGGAGAGGTCTTTCAAAGAGCTTTCGGTTGATGTATAGGAAAGTTGTCTGTTTTTAATTTTTGATCGATTAATCGAAGTTTTTTCTGTTTTTTGCAAGTATCGATAAAAGCAATGGCACGGATCATCACAAATTATTTCCAGAGTAAACCTAGACGGAATTTGTTACAGAACAGTGCAAACCGCATGCTGGGGAAATGATTCATTGCCGAGTTATGATTTTTCAAATCTAGCCCCTCTGTATGAAATAGCGCTCCCCCAAGAGGGGACCCCCAGTTTTATTTAACAATCAAAAAGAGGGTAAAATTCTAAGACTTTTGGTACAAACTGGAGGTTGATATCGTTTTTCGTTTTCGATATATCGAAGGTCAAAGTTCGATTTGGGCCAATTCTGTAAAATGACAATCGACATTCGATATCTCGAATGTGAAAATTGATATCGACCTCCGGTTTGCGCCAAAATGCTCAGTTTGTTACGCCTTTTTGCTTGATGTATCACTCAATAGGGGTCGTCCCTCGGAATTTTTTAGAAAGCCCCCCGTGGGGGTCAAAAACGTTAAAAATGTTTGGGGCTTTAAAACCAAATTTTGACTAAATGTTGGTTTAAATTGAATTCCTTTCCGAAAAGGACTTGATTTCTAGAGTATTTTAAAGTCCTTGTTTTTAAAATTCTGACTTTTTTAAGAGGAGTGATGATTTTTTGAAAATGGGCCCAAATCGAACTTTGACCCTCGATATATCGAAAACAAAAATCGATATCAACCTTCGGTTTGTACCAAAAGTCTTAGAATTTTACTCTCTTTTTGATTTTTAAATAAAAATGGGGGTCCCCACTTGGGGGAGCGCTATTTCATACGGAGGCGCTAGATTTGAAAAATCAAAACTCGGCAACAAATCATTTCCCCAGCATGCGGTTTGCACTGTTTTGTAGCAAATTCTGTCTAGTTTTACTCTGGAAATAATTTGTGATGATCCCTGCGATCGCTTTTATCGATACTTGCAAAAAACAGAAAAATTGATTTTCAAAAAATCGAAAAAACTTCGATTAATTGATCAAAAATTAAATACAGGCAATTTTCCTATACATCAACCGAAAGCTCTTTGCAAGACCTATCTTTTCACAAAAAGTTCATTTGAATAGCTTCATTTGTTATAAAGTTATGGGCACTTAAAGGTCCCAACTTTGCCCCCCCCTCCCCTTGTTCCCTTTGGCCAAATTTAAAAAATAGGCCAGATTTTGAACCCTGAAATCACTTTATCACTCCTGAAAATATCTTGCATTTTTCTCTTTGGGCCAAAATCGACCATTTTGGATACCGTCCTTTGTAAGGGCTAAGAGATATTGAAATTTGATGGAGGGATGTTTTTCGGGATAGTAATGGACATGATAAGAGGCCATTACTTTGTATTAATCATGATAGACTTATTAGTCGTAAGAGCGTTTTGATGATCCAGTCGTCAACTAATCAAACTTACGACCGTTCTCAATTGGCGAGCAAAGAGGCAAAGAGAAAAGTTTTAACGGAGAAAATTAAAAGGTTTCGAGAAATTTACAAAATCAATTTAATCAAAGTCTTGCGGTAAATAAAAACATCATGAAATGCACAAAGTTACAAGGTGTGGATTCAGAATTTATTCGTCATCAGAAATGACACCTCCACTAATTTGTATTTTAAAGCAGTGACCCTTAAATTCTACACTTCAACTTAAGTGCTAAAAATGTATATCGGTGGATTTTAGGCACAACGCTTGATGAAAGAATTAAGTAAGTAACTTCTAAATTTAAAGATAAGACAAAAACCAGGTACTAATTGCATAAAATAAAGAGATAAAGAGACATGATAGAAAACGAAGCAGCGACGATGTGACATATAAGAATCAGGTAGAATCAAAGTAGGTACGGTATTGAAAACTTTACAACAATGGTATTAACTAAGTTTCACAATTAATATACTTGTACAGCTCATTTAATCCGGTAACATACTTAGATCCTGCGGTACAATCAACAGTGGACTGTTATTTGTTCTTGATAAAAACGGGAATTGTAAGTAACAGCAGCATATCATAAATTGATTAAGTAACAGGTAGAGACTTTTGATAATGCTCTGAATATTTGTACAAACATTTAAGTATCAAAATGAGGCTGTTGCAAACTTTTGATACAGGTGAGTCAAGTGTCAACTTTTTTGTAAAAACCAGAATTTTTTTTTTTTTTTAAAAAAACGATAGTAACACTAAAAACTTCTGAGCTCAACTTGTTAAATTAATGAAAGCTTTTAAAAATATAAGACGTAATAATGGCGATATGATGTAGGTACCACAGGGGTTGTCCTATACAAAGGCTGTTCAAATAGTACCTGGACTGATGCTGTAACTTTGAAACTAAGCTAGGCACAGACCTGATCTTGATTTTATGTTAAAGATAATTAAATTTTCTATCAATTGAGACAAATATCAGCTCATTTGGCTGAAAATTAAAAAAGTTGCTGCAGTTAGAAGAGGAAAAAAAGTTGACCCTCTACGGTTTTTAATGAGTATTTTTTTCTTACCAAGAATGCGATGTTTAATTTTCTTATTCGCTTTCGACTGACTACTCGAGAGACACCTTTTCCTTTTCAAAGTAATCTCCATTGAGTTTAATGCATTTCCTCACGCGTTTCAGCTATTTCTGCACGAATGTTTTTCTAAATTCCTCTGCAGGAATGGTATTGAGAAACTATTGCACCGTCTCCATGATTTCTGATCTCGACTCGAATTTTCAATCGCGTAATCCTTTTTTCAGCAGAGAAACATCCAAAAATCACATGGTGCTAAATCGGGGCTGTATGATGGGTGATGAATAGTTTCTATGCCGTTTTGGGTTATGAATGCCTTGGTGTAGTTAGAAGTATGGGGTCTCGCATTGCCGCATTGAATATGGTTTCAGATACAAATACTAATTTTGGCAAGAACAGATTTTTGAGAAAAAAAAAAAAAACCGTAGGGGGTCAACTCTTTTTTTTCCTTCAAACTGCAGCAACTTTTTTAATTTCCAGCCAAATGAGTTGATCTTGGTCTCAATCGATAGAAAATTGAATTATCTTTAACATAAAATCAAGATCAGGTTTATGCCTAGCTTAGTTTCAAAGTTACAGCATCAGTCCGGGTACTTTTTTAACAGCCTTTGTATATTCCACGTCACGTTGATCGCTTCACTTTTTAAAAACTTTTTAAACATTAGCAGGTGGATTTCGCAACAATTCAGGGTCACCATTGTTTTCCTTGGTGGTTTTAACAAGAGCGCGGACAATCCATTCATCTATACTAAAAACTTACAGCAGCCCAATTGCAAGAAAAATAAAATATGAAATCAACAAAGTAACACAGACCTAAAGTAACAGCCATTAATTAGTTTTGTTTCTAGGTAAAAGTTAGCAACTGCGATAATCAAACTCATCAATAAAAAAAAAAAAAAGTTTTAAGTACTTTACAGGACAGCAGATGATTTGATTTGATCGAGAGGTACTGACGGAAATGTCATTTTAAAAATGAGAGACCGCTTTAAAGGCTGAGCTTACATCAAACGCGGATACAGGAATTTGTTTTTCTCTCTCTTCTGCCATTTGAATGCATGCAGTAGAAAAGGACGGAGATAGGGGCTGAAGTTACTTGATGGCCCTCTCTGCTATGCTTTTCTAACAAATGTATTCAAATGTGATGAGAGAGAGACAGATAAATTCCTGAATCCACCCATGGCTTATATTAGCATTGGGATGAGTATCACACTGAATATTATAAGATACATAGAATTTGAATAGCCAAATGCATATAATGAATAGAAATTAAGACTGGAGATACGAGGCTTAGAAAGGCGAAGTTTGCTAAGACATTTCCATCCGATTCAAAGTATTCTAATCTCCTTTCTCCATCTGAACTTTCATTTTCAAAATTTAATAAATATATGTTAAAAATATACAACAGGTAAAATCAATAGAGTATTTTTCAACGACGGAATCGTTTGGAATGTCCTTCCAGTGCAACTTGGCACCTAGATTCGATCTCGTTTGGCCTGTTAATTGCTGCGTTGTAAGCTGCGACTCGCTTCTTTACAGGTGAGGTCACCGGAGAAGTTTGCTTTAAAGTCTCGACATCTGTTAAAATGACTTGCGCTCCTCCGCCAAATGTTGGAACAACATCGCCCTAGAATAAAGCAAAACACATCAACTTGATAAATTTAAAAGTCCAAATGTGAAATGGAGAAGGTAGTTTTTTTTCAATATAAACACCTGACGAGAGTTAAAATTAGTTAAAAACAGCCATAAAATATCCAGAATGGCTCATAACTCATAAAGATTATAGCTTGGAAAGTTTTGCTGCCGCCAAATTTTTAAGATGGTCGTACACTATTCTAATCCTCATAGGAGGACCGAGGACCCCTAGACCCTTAGTTACAAATATGCAAAGCAAAATAACCCGAAATCGAGTTGTAACAGATTTCTGTGTGAAATCGGCATTTACCAGCAAAATAACAGCAAAATTTCATGAAAAATAACGACTTTCGCAAATAGTACCGCTAAATCTAAGATTCGGCAAAATTGGTGCGGATTTTTTTTTTTTTTTTTTTTTTTTTTTTTTTTTTTTTTTTTTAAAAATTACGTACTTTTTATGGGGAGGTTAGCTGTGGTAATGTAAACAGCTAATAACTCAGAATGATAGCTAATAACTCAACATTGAACTTGGAGATCAATTGACAAGTACTGGTTGGGTAAGGAAAACAAAAGAACTATAAAAATGCTCATTCTTTTTTCAGATACAATCAATCAATTTTTTAGCAATTTTTTTAACAATTTTTCTAACTCTAACAATACTTTTTTTCCAATTTTTTTTTTCAATTATTTTTATTCAACAACAAACAAATTATAGGTTGATAAATTAGAGAGAACACACATGAACACACACACATGAGGAGGAGTCACAGAGGTTATTACCAAAAACACATGGGACACGATTGTTGATTGAGATATTAGGGGGAGCCATGAACAACACCACAAACAAGCACACAAACCACAAGAATAAAAAAAAAAACAGTAAAGCGAATATTGCAGAAATATACAAACCTTATACAAACGAGTTTCTAATTCCCCGTCTGTATCTTTATTTTGAGTCATGAGACAATATTTATTTGTTTTAGGATCGGTGACATCTTTCGGATCGGTTAGCTTTGTGACCGATTTCCTTTTCTTCATTTTTGGCTGAAAGACTGTTCCCAGTTTTACCGGCTGAATTGATTGATGATTCAGCCACTGTTCACCGCCCGCAGAGCGAGATCGTCGATGTGCTCTGACATTACTCACGATAGCAAAGTTCTGGAAAAAAATTGGGTCATTGAAATTTATGTGAGTTTGGCGTTTTCGTCACCAAAATATAAAGAGCAGAATAGTGCAGGCAAATAGAGCGTTCATGAAGAAAAAAAATCTACTGACAGCAAATGTGGTTTGTCCGAGGAAAAGGGACCTTAACTGATCTGGGCCAAATTTTCAGGAGTGCCAAAAATGTGATTCGGGATCAAAATTTGCAAAAACAAATTTTGTGAAAATTTGTTCTGCATGCCCTGACGTACTGGAATTGCTCGGATTTAGTTCAATATTTACTCAAAAGAAAGCATAAGATTCGATTTTGCTCAAAAAGAGAAAGGGACCTTGACTAGTCAGAAACACAAGACCCATTTTTTTGTTTACTTTTTGTCTTTATTTGCGATTGCTTGTGACACATTTGTGTTTGTCATCAACTCTTCTTTTAAGTTAAGAGGATTACTTCTCTAAAGTTCTCATTATATCACTAGTACTTTAGAATTCATGACAGAATTTCTTAACTTCAAATGCAATTTTCTCTAATTCGCCTTTTTTTTTTTTTTTTTTTTTTTCAAAACTTTAACTGGCTGTTAAATATCACATTTTTTACATTTTTCACTTCACAATGTCTCATTTGAACATGAATACTCAACTCTATAAGAAAATTGCAACTTTTCCTGGACGCATCACAAATATATGCTTAGGAATACGAAAAAAAAAAACCAATTAAAACCGATATGGAGCTTGGCGCTTTTGAGATACAAGAGACATGGACAGTAGGAAAGACACAAAGACAGAGTATAGAGGCATTTGAAATGTGACGCTATGGGATGCATAAAATAAGATAATGAAACGGTACAAGAGAAAGTAGGGCAGGAAAGAAGCAGGCGGAAACTAAACTACGAGTGAGAAGAATCACGAGACTTAAGGTGATTCATCAGCGTTTAGTGTTGGTTTCTGCCACCAGAGCACTATCGTTCGATTAATGTCAGATTACAGACCGAAAGTAGTTCATATTTAAGGAAACGGAGTGTCACTTACTAGATAATCATCTGAAGAACATTTCTGCAAAATATCTCGTCAATAACTTCAAAAATAAGGCTGAACATACCAAAAAATGGAATATCGCATTTTGATACAAGAATCGATTTGCAATATTCCATTTTTTGGTACATTCAGCCTTATTTTTAAAGTTATTGACAAGATATTTTGCAGAGACGTTCTTCAGATGATTATCTAGTAACTGACAATCCGTTTATCTAAATATAAACAACTTTCGGCCTGTAATTTGACATTAATCGAACGGTAGCGCTCTGGTGGCAGAAATCAGCACTAAACGCAGAAAAATCACCGTAAAGGACATGTTCTAAGACGCCCAAGAACAGTCAGCTTAGCAGTAAAAGGGTGGGTAGAATGCAAAAACTGCAGAGGACGACAGAAGTTAGAGCATAAAGGGCAAATAATGCAGGATGTACAATGTGAGATATATGAATAAAAAAACAACTACATCAGGACAAGAAGCAGTGGATAAGTGTAATAACTAAAAAAAAAAATTAACTGTAGGGGATACCCCAAGAACACTTCTCATATCAAATTTAATCTGAGGGGGGACCTTCAGACCCCTTTATAATGGGTCTGTTGCACACTTCAGCTAGAGCGTTTCAAAGTATTAATTCATGTGTAAAAAGTCGTATAAATGACAGTGGCAGCATCACAAAACACCAAAATTCATGAATAAACTCGCAAATTGCAAAAAACACTAGACACTATTCACCCTTGTATCTTTCCACCACGTGCACAATATTGCTCGGGGTCAGCGCGGCACATTCAAATAATTATGGCTGACTGTCAACACAGCTGACTTCATAAGCGAATAAGCAGTAAACACTTACGCCTTCTTTTTGAATTAATACGTCTCAATATCCTCAGTTCCTCACAGTAGGTTGTGAAAAATACGGAAACCGATATTTGTGTCGAAAAATTATCAAAATGAAACAATAACACTCAAGAGTTCAAAGTATGATTCCAACTTCAATCATCATCCTTGGAACTCCTGTGTGTTATTGTTTTATTTTGATAATTTTTTGACACAAATATCGGTCACTGTACCTTTTACAACCTATTGTGAGGAATTGAGGATATTGAGAAGTAAGAATTCGAACAGAAGCGGTCAGTGTTTACTGTTTATTTGTTCATGAATATAATATTTGCAGTCATCTGAAGACACTGTTTAAAACAGTGAAGAAACAGTGATAGACTGATTTGATAGAGCGATATATTGTGTATTGATTGCCGTCCGAGGCCCTCTGGTTCCAAGCAAATTTTGATTCGATGTATTTTCCCCATAAACAAATTTTTTCATGGAAATTTAGGCTATTAACTCAAACAATTAATGCGACCATTTTGCAATGATGAATTCTACGTCCTCGAAAATGCTTAATTGTGCCTGTTTCCTTGACTAAAACTGCCAAAATCGACAAGATAATATAGGTTGCATTAATTTCTTGATGTAATAGTCAAAATTTCCATTCAAAAATGCACTTGCGAGAAAATTACATTGAGCCAGAGTTTTTATGGAACCAGAGGGCCTCGAACAGCAATCGATACAATATATCGCTCTACTAAAACAGTCTATACAGAATCAAAGAAAAGAATGCACTTCAAAACTATCACCAACAGTTGAAAAACAGATCATGTTCAGGAGTTTCACATAAAAAAAAAAAAAAAAAAAAAAAAAAAAAAATTTAAGTAGGGAACGATGTACAAAAAAATTTGAAAACAGTAAACTTGGGAGGGTTTTAATAATGCCTAGCCACTATATACCGTTGCATTTTCCTTCCTTGAGGCAGACTCCATTTTTGGTACTTTAGCATCAGTATCTGAGCTGCCTGCACTTTCTGCGGATCGCCTCTTGGACCGTGTTGTAACCATATCTGCAGATTTGACACGATATCCATGCCTAGTATCGGAGGACGAAGAAGAAGCTACGTCTCCTGGGGCTAGAGCTCTGCGAGCAATTTTCATTCTCCTTTCTCTGTCACGAAGATTATGCTAGAGACAAACCAAAATATAAATACGATAAAGAAATGAATTCTTGAGATTTATTGGGAAGAAATAAAAGAAAATAAACTGTAGGGAATACCCTGCAAACACTTTCTCGTATCAAATTTAATCTGGGGGAGACCCCCAGACCCCCATTTAATATCCTGGGGCAGTACCTTAGACCTAGTGAGTGCAATCAGATAACAATTAATTAATTTTTTAGAAAAATGAAGTCTGTTGCCAAAATTGATAAAGCCTGAAGTGACTAACCACGTTCTTTCTGTGTAGTCTTCATGTATTCTCAAACAAGGATGGAAAAAAAAGAGAGGTACGGCAACTTGCTACACACTCTCAAAAATGGGAAGGAAGCACTTTCCCTGCAGAAAATTATTGTTTCCTGTGTTTGCAGTGTGTAAGAGTCAGAGCTGCCCTTTCGCATAGTTAATGACATTTTTCTATTCACCGATGATTCCACCGGTTGAGAAAAGATTACACAGTTTAGTTCAGTGTATGACTGTAATACATGAAAACACTCGCACCTATAATCTTTTCTCAAGCTGTGGAGTCGTCGATGACTTTAAAAAACTTGTGAATATTTTAATGACTAAACAGCAATTGCACCAATTCCAAAAAGATTACACATAAGAATATTTTCGTGCAGTACAGTCATACACTGATGTGAACTGTGTAATTTTTTCTCAACCCGTGGAATCATCAATGAATAGAAAAATGCCATTCGTTATACGCAAAACGGCAGCTTTTTGGTAGGAGTAGTGGCTCTTTCCGCATTTTGAAAATATTTCATTACAATTTTTTTATTTTTTAAATTTTATGAGATGAAAATGGCTGCGATTTCAGCTGAAATGTCCTCACCAAAATTCTTTTTGAGAGCTTCCAGCATTTACCTGTTTACACCTGTTTCTTTTATGTCAAGTCGTCGTTGGTTTGTTTTCTATCTTGTTTCCCTGTAATGAATACCAATGTTTAGCACAAACGATGCTAAGGAATAATAAAATGAAAGAATGAAAGAAAACAAACAGTTACCGTTACCTCAATTAATTCTCTTTCTTCGCGCATCTTCTGTTCAAGTTCTCGTGACAACTCTTTGGTCTTGTGGGCCATTTTGTTATTGTAACGATATTTGTCGCGCATCTTATCCTCTTCTAATTGCTTCAACTTCAGTTCCTTTTCACTGAGCTGGAAAAGGAATAAAATTAATTAAAATCTACGCAACAAATCATTTTTCTCTTGAAAGACGCGTTCACTTGCACAAACTATGAGAAGTTGGCTCAAAATTTATTAATAATCGACGCACTTAACCGAAAATGAAAGTTAGTCATCAAGCTGAGTGTTTTCATTATGCACTCTACTTTGAGGGGCTCCTTCACTGGGATGGGTGCAAAAAAGCCTGATCTATAGTCTGTTTGCTCTAACTTGAGACCTGAGCGGGCGATCAATGAATTTCGGAAAATGGAGAATGGCATCACTTCAATAGGTTGTCATAGCCCGAGAGTCCGGCAGCAGCCCTGTCACCTTGGCTGACTGACGAGGGTGAGCTCTCCTACGTTGCCACAGAAGGCAAATCTACCTGAATGGCCAGGTCTCAAGTTAGAACGAACAGACTATAACAATCCACAGATCTTGTGAAAGTGAGGAAATGTGCCTGGCAGAAATGTTTTCCAGAGAAAATGACCAACATTTTTTTGAAAATACCAGTCATTTTGAGAGCAAGAGGACAAAGAGCAATGGTGTCGCACTTACCTCTCTTTTCAAGACTCGATACTTGTTTTCATAGTCCTCAAGGTTTCTCTGTAAATTGCAAAGCTTCGAGTCATAATCAATCGTCTTTGTCTCAATGTTTTTCATTTTCTTCTTATCTTGGTCCAACATAGCTTTCAATGAGAGGTTCTCTTGTTCCATCAATACTCGGTCCCTCTCAATATCCAAAAGCTGAGCTCTAAATTTGTTACCTAAATAAGAGAAAAATGCAGAATTATTTGAGTGATCTCATGAGTGTTTTTGCTGAGAGGCGTAGCAATAAAGGCATTACAACAGTTACAGGAATTTTGGGGCAATTTACTTTTAAAAAAATTGAAAACGCTTTTTAAGTTGCGGTCAATCAAACTTTCCTACTGCCAATATTGTGTCGAGCAAAAATATGCAACTCAATCAAAACAAACATTTTTTTTCCATCACATGGTGTCAATTATCAGGAATGCTACTCTTCATAGGTGGAGTCTTTGTATATGAAAGAGTCTTGCCATGTGACGAATGAAGTAGAAGAAGGAGTCTACGGAGGCGTCCACTCTGATTGGCTGGGTTCCCCGAGGAGGCGTCCTTGTACACGACGATTATGGTGACGAGTTCATTTCGTTATTTCCCTAGAAAAATCAAATTTGCTGCAAAGAATGTAAGTACAGAAGTTTTAAACAGTGCAGTAGATGTTTTTAAGCCTGTTTTAAGTCTTTAAAGCCCGTCAATTTTAATTACAAAAAACGCCTCATCAAAGGAGGCATTCCAACGGTCATCTTATGGAAAAATTGCACAGAGAACGCCTCCTTTAGCTCTGTGACAGCCTAAAATCCAGCAGCCAACCAGAATCGATACCCTTTGTAGAGAGGCTCTTTAATACACAAGGACTATGTTCGTACGTATCCGAATTCCCTGTGTTTGCAATAAAATTTAAGACGAAAGCACAATTTAAAAAAGAAACAGCACGTCAGCACATGATAATTTTGCACTCACTCACGGCCGTGACTCATTACGTGCTTCAAAGTAGATTGCGCCGTTAGTAGCTAGTAGGTACCCGCACAGCATTTTACTGTTCACTGATACTGTTACTGTACATTTTACCGTTTGTTTTTTCTAGTTTTTAAGTTCAATATTTGTAGACCTTACAAATCCATCAAAAACTCACATCTTTCAGGTATATCATTCAAAAGCTCTCCTCTTCGATTTGACCTTGCTTCCAGGAACATCGCCAAATTTTTGATGAGTTCATCATCATTAGGGTTAAGCAGCTCCAAAGTAGGAAAAGCAGGGCCTAGTCTGTAAATGAACCAACAAAATAAAGAGTGAGACCATGATATTAAATATTAAATTAAATTAAAGAATGAGAAGATTTGCTAGAAAATAACCACATAAATGACACTTGCTATTTAAAGCAAAAATCAACCGGAGCTCCAGTGGCAGCTCGCGCAATGTGGCAACAATTCCTCCGTTTGAATCTATGTACAACAATTGATTGTTTGTAAAGCAGCGCTTCACTGATGAATCAGTTGATTAACATACAATCAAATGGAGAAAAACCATTGGTGCCAAACTGTACAAACCACCACTGCGAGGCTCCTTGCTTGATGAATCAGACACACTTTAACCCTTAAAATCCCGCACAAATTCAAGCCCTTCTCACAAATTCTTTACCTATCTCAAAGAATAGAATGAACTTTTTTCGGTTAGTTTGATGTGCATAGTGATTTTTTTTAAAAATAAATTTAAAACTATGTTAATTTGGTGAAACAAATTTGTACCGTCAGGATACAAAGGGTTTTAAAATGAAACACTTCACTAGACTCTTCTTAAACCCCTAAATGAGAAAGAGTCTGATCATATGGGTTTGTGAGTTTGCAGTTTCAGTTTCCAAAGATGGTTTCCAAATACAATTTCTAACTGCGGTTTGCTGTAGATGATTTTCTGATACGGTAAATGCAAATTTACTATTCTACAATTACAAATTCTATAAATTTACTTATAATAATAGCAATCTTGCATCTTGGCAACCTGCAAAAGGTATGTCATAGTTTTACAGGTGGCCAGGTTGCAATATAAGCATTACTGAATGGATATTGATCAAATTTGTTCAAGTTTTCCATTTCCACGAAATCAGAAAAGTTGATAGTTAAGTAAGAGCCTGACATAGTTTGGTGACTATATTTCAGTATGTTACTTATTTTTAGTAGTCTCATATCATATCTAGAGGAGAAAACCAAACTATACCCGGCTCACATCTAAATATTCAATAATTGAACGAAAAATAGGGCTTCTTCCAAGAAAAACAAAAAACCGACCCACTTTGAGGTGGTAATGGTGAAATACGCCATTAAAGTTCAAATAACCCGGAAACACCACTCAAAGCTAAAAATAAAAGCCTTTAAGAGTAAGTAGAGCCATTTTACACAAACTAATGAACCATTTTAAATTTTGACCATTTTGGAGCCCAAAACCGGTTTTTTTATTGACACTTCTCCTTCATTTAGTGGTAAAGGACATGGCACATTCCTTATAGGAAATGACCCCTTGCCAAAAGTTGATTTTTTTACATGGATCGACGCCGCGAGTAAAAGTTCTCACGGCACCAAAAAGTTTTGCAGTGTCGTTTTCGCACAATTTAGGCTCAAAGTTGAAAAATAACAACGGGAATCGGCATCAGTACAAAGTGGGTTTCTCGGAAAAGGACGGGTGATAGGTGCGTCTGTCCCTCGTAAAACAATAATATTGTTCACACTTGGATCGCACGCACAAATAATGTCCGCTCCCATCTCCTACCCATTCAAACATCATCCTTTCACTCACTAATAACCGGATCCCCTCCTGGATAGATTTAGTAGTAGTAGTAAAGTCCAGCCGCCCAAACCTTCGTTCGTTATGCTTGCAAAAAATAGAGCGTACCTATTTGTTTACAATCGGATGGAGCAATTTTGGTAGATCTCGAAAAAGGGTTACTGTAAAAAGAGAGTGAGAGAGGAAGAAAAATATAAAAGAAGAGAGACGAAGCTATGATGAGGCTCTAGGGTGGAGGGGAAGGCAGTTAGTAAGTAAAAGGAAAATGTGTCGGTGGGTAGGGGAGGGGAACGGACAGTAAACATACGTGCGGTCGGAGTGTGAACAATAGCATTGTTTTATGAGGGACAGACGCACCGATCACCCGTCCTTTTCCGAGAAACCCACTTCCTACTGATGCCGATTCCCGTCGATATTTTTCAACTTTGAGCTTAAATTGCGCGAAAAAGGCATGGCGAAACTTTTTGGTGCCGCAAGAACTTTTGCTTAGCTCGACGAGCGGCGTCGATCCATGTAAAAAAATCAACTTTTGGCAAGGGGCCATTTCCCATAAGGCATGTGCCCTGTCCTTTATACTACTTTTCAGAGCATCCATCATCTACCTTGCAAAATACCAAGATCTAGGTACACCTCATATACAATGGGGCTCTTGCAAACTTTTGCTGTGAGCAAATGAATAGTCCATTCTGTTGTAAAAACCAGCAAAAATCACGAAAATCACACTCAGTAAGTCTAAAATTTAGTAATAAACCTACGTAATTACATAAATGGCAAGATCATAATGGCGGTTTGACGCAGGTATCATGGGAGATTCCTACCGAATATGCCACTTTCTCTTTGGAAACATAGAGGTATGTCTCAATTTAGATAGGAATCTCCCATGATACCTGCGTCGAACCGCAATTAAGCTCGATTCTGAGAGTGAATTTCATGATTTTTTAGTGTACGTAACCGTCATTTTTACTGGTTTTTAAGCAAGAATCAACTCTTCAATCCCATGTATCAAAAGTTCGCAAGAGCCCCATTGTGGCAAAAGTTAGCAACGGCCCATTGGTTGATCCATTTTAGAAGTCTAAATAAAATACTGATTTGTAGAGAAGAAAACGCTTTGACAAAACAACTTACGAGTAGACTAATCCAACATCAATTGGTATGTGAGCAGCATCGACACTTCCATTATCCTCTATTTCTTTCAGGGCTTTTCTGAAAATCTGAAACAGACAATGATAACGTTAAACTAATTTACGACAAACACACCTGATGAAAATGTATGGTGAAAAGAAAGATAGTATATAAATAGCTTCAGTCTTGGCCAAATGAGTAGTTTCGAGACAAAAAGCTAGACTATTGGTGACAGTAATTGAAAAACTCTTCAGATTGAAGCATAAAAATAACAAAATCCTGTTCTACCAAATACAATTAATTTAATTCATCATGATAAGCACAATCGGCAGATTCTTTTACTAAATGAGTCATAAAAGGTGGTACGCAGTGGCGAGCCCCAAAGATAATAAAAAGAAACAAAGAACAAGAGTTTGTTTTCATTCTTCCTTACATGGTAGTAAAAGCTTCTGGTTTGGTCTGGTCTGGTTTCTGGTTAAACCAAATAATGTTACGGCTTGACGGTCCTCTGAAAGACGTTGGATGGTGCGCACGTAAGTATGTTTGCGTGTAGTTTATACCCCCCCTAAGTGCTCACCGATCATCTGCGTGCAGGACCGCGAGGACGTAACATTATTTGGTCCCTGAGGTGTAGAGGGCTAGGCAGCTTGCTGCCAACCCAGAGGTCCCGGGTTGAAACCCCAGAGGTGCAGGCAAGTTTTTTTCATAGACTCTTGATGGCATCACGGTGGTTAGATGTTTATATGGACCTTCTCATAAACTATGGGGGCAAACAGAGCTGAACAGGGTTGTGAAGGGGGCATATGAATATCACTCAATAGAGGTTCATGTAGTCCACCAGAGGTTCATGTAGTCCACCATGTGCATTTGCCTTGTGGCTAAAACTTAGAAGGCCTGGGAAATTGTATCTCAGCCATTCTCATCTGAGCGTAACGTCCGTGACACCTTTTAAAGTTAAAAAAAGTGGATGAAAACCAACCTTCAAAATTAATGAAAATATGTGTTAGATTAAAAGCAATGGAAAGTTTCATCCCTGAAAATATAACGTATTGAACTCAACTAATAAAAAAGCCACAAGGAAATAAAAGGCGTCACGGACGTTACGCTCAAATGAGAATGGCTGATCTGCACCAGGAGGCCCAAGGATAGCAGAGGTTAGCATAAGTAATACTGGTCACAATAGATCTACACAGGCCTCGGTTTCTTTGGAACTAGCTTGTGGATTCGATGCATTCTAGAAAAGAGTGTGTGGAGACCGTAGGTTATGCCCACCAGTCCCATAATAATCAATCATAATCAATACATGGCGGACAAATTTATGTAAAAAATTTTAAATTTACAATAACAGTGGATAAAACTTTGCCCCTATCATAAAGCTAAATGTTTGAAAATAAATGTTTTACCTGATTGGCTCGCCTTCTACCAGGAGTAAATCTATTGTCAAGAACCGGTTTCATAGGAGTTGGAGCTGTGACTTGAACTTCTTGTGACATTTCCGAGAACCGCATTACATGCTGAAAATAAAAAATTAAGCCAATAATAAAAATAATACGTCAAAAGACTATCATAAAAAAATATGTACCTACTTGATTGAAAACATGAAGCCTTATAATCTTCAAAATTCCAACCAATGCTTTGGTCTCATTCCAAGGGAAAACAGTTTAGTACTGTAGTGAATATCCTCTACATCCAAAAAACAGATAAATAGTGAGAAAACTTTAGTTCCAACATAAACGCTTATTTTATGGGAGCATAATTTTTGTGACATAGGAACGAATATTTTTTTCCCCATTGGACTCTTCAATAGATACAATAAGAAAATATTTCTAATAAAACTTACCAAAGTTTCCCCATAGTCGTCGGCACTTGGATTCACACAAACAACCATCCTTACAAATCCTTCTCCTTCAAAGTAATTCTTGAATAGTTGAGTGAGACGAGATTCACGATAAGGAGGAACTTTGGATGAATTTCCAGTCAACTGATTTTCTCGAAGAATTTCTAGGCATGTCCTTAAAGTCATCAAGGAGTTGTTAATTTTTCCTAAAAAAAAAACAAAGAGTTAAAAATAAAAATACTAAGAAGAATAAACAACCCAGCCACTTCACAATGGTCTCAGATGGGAAAAAAATAGTCAAAAATCAGCGGAAAAAGTCATCAACTATCGTTTTCAATCTTTTAATCTTAATTAAAAATTTTCCAGTTGCATTTCTAGCTTTAAATTACTCAAAAACAATCCAAACAAAAATAACGCAGGTGCCAACGTTTTTAGATTTTGTGATTTTTCTTTGTTTTCATTCTTCTTTGTTTTTCAAGTGCCAAAAACGCGACTTTCCTCAAAAGTGACTAATGGCGCTATCTATCGGATTTAAAGCTGGAAAAGTTTCACCTGGAATCACCTCCGTTAAAAAAGTTAGCTTTGGAGTTCTAATTGGAGGTGACTTCAAATTTTTATCTCAACTGGTTTCCGACAGTATTTATTAGACTGATAGCTGAGAAAAAAACTTTAAAGTCAAGTAACTTTTGTTTTGACTACAGTTTGAAATGAAACATTTTTTAAAATCACAAACCTGTTTCTCTCAGTCTTTGGCCTTCATTCCCCGTTCGGTTTGTACGTTCTGCGCCAGCTAAATCAACAAGAGACAGTTGACTTATTCCAACCATCTTCCTGTCTTGAACGATCTGATCTCCTTGAATATCCAATGGGGCCTGGCATTTGAAAAATAAACGCAAAAAGAAAAACACCAATAAATTTATAATTACAAAAGAAACAATGCTCGTACCAACTAAGGAATATTGGCAAAATTCTGACCTTCACTTGCAAGGATTGAGTATTTATTTATTTATTTAATTTTATTGGGACCAGTCCCAATTACATGACAAAAGTAACAGAAAATGAGCAACTTCACAGATGACAAAGCAGGCATAAAAAAAAAGATTAAATTGAAAAACAAAAACATGCTCTTTAACAAGAGATTTAAAAATAAGATGGGTGAGCCAAAAAATGAAGTCCACTCTGAGCAATTATTAGCAAGACCAGAGATTCTGGGAATAGCGGATCTATGGCTACAAGAGTTAAGTGATGGAGGGATAACAAATATATGATCTAACTTGTGAAGAGTTCTAGAAGGAACATGGATATTTATGGAAATATGAAGAATAGGAGAATCTATAAAATTATTAAGAGACCTAAATAAAAGCATGAGATCATAATAATGCCAAAAAAAAAAACTAGGGGATATGATTTTAATTGCTTAGCAACAGTATCATAAAAATGGTCATGAATTCCCATGGAACTGTTATAGTGAAACCCAAATCAACTGAAGCTTGACGCTCCTTGGCTGCCTTCCCCCACCAGTACGGAACGAGCGACTTCGCCAGCCAACAGTAGCCGGCATCGGGCCTTTCTCCTCTTTCATCGTCTCTTGGCGCGCAATTCGAAAAACCCCGTACCTGCGAGCCGAACCTCAGGTAGAATGATGACCGTGGAGCATGTGCGGCGCATTGTCCTGCAGGGTGCATAGCAAAGATTAGTGGAGAGGGTAAAAATGAGTGCTGGCGAGTGAGGGGAAAAGGAGCATCAAGCTTCAGTTGATTTGGGTTTGACTATAGTATGACAATTTAACCTGGAAAAATTAAAAAAAATTAAGTTTTAAAATTAATTTAAATGTACTAAAATTTGTAAACTAATTATTCAGGAGTCTTTTGTGGCAATCGTTTACTTAGTTACTTACAGACCAATTCTCTTCACTTACTCTAGAAGATAAATAAAAAGTAAAAGGAAAAAAGAACTGTAAGAACCATTAGAAGAAGGACACAGAAAAGAAGTATTACAACTCCACTGGTAATTACCTGAACCAACCGAATAGTGAAAACAGAGTGACCTCGACTGGATTCGGCATTGGACATTGTCGGAGCAATTTTCCTTCGTTTCTGGGCTCTTTGGTACATTTCAAACGCTTCCTCTGGCGATTTGACCTCCACTTCATTCACTCCGTGGATGTACATATTATGCGCCCCATCCTCTCTTATCAGCTTCAACTGAGATGCTCTAGAGAGGAAAAAAGGAATCAATCTAAGGATCTATAAGAATTTATTTATCTATCAATCTATCCATCTTGCTCAGCCAGCAGCCGGGCTGCAGTCTATTGCAAACTTTAGCAACAGCTAGAGATGGTTAATTTGTGTGTTAATAGACCTGTTAAGCGCGGCATCACAAAAAAATTATATCCAACGGAATGCTCTATCTCACTCACTCAAACTTGTGGGTTTTCCCATTAGAAACAGGATCTACATTTTCAAATGAAAATTTGTGCTGGCAAACAATAAGATCTTGCAGATTTTACTACACCATTGGATTCCCCAAATTTTAAAATACAATCATACTTCAACAGCAATTTCGAAACATCACGCATTAATTTCCAATCATAGATATATTGAAGAAAGTCCTATGTTTTGTCCTTGCCTCACTCACAGTTTCTTAAGGGCACAAAATTCTAGGATATGGACTCATCGGCACCATCAGACCACGTGTTATACTTCAAGCAAGCTTCGATACGAAGAGAGGTTAGGATGATTCAGTGTCATGGCCATGATACGCTCTTAAGAGACCGTGAGTAAGACAAGGACAAAACATAGGACTTAGTTTGATATAATTGTGATGGTAAATTCACTTGTGATTTTTCATAGATTGAGTTGGAGAGAAAAGATAGAAAGAATCTTGGACTTGTGCCGTTTGTTACACTTACAGGGACGTACGGGAAATCGATAGATAACCTCCTAAAAACAAAGAAACCAACGCTCCAATGTTTTTTGAAATTCAAAGCTATTCTCGACTGCACCCACGGATACCTTCTTTGTCCCACCCCTGCATTCATTCGTAGAATGGTGAAAATAGTGATTGATATTTGTCTCTACTGGAGACAAAGAATCAACGCAAAATTCTAGAGACATGTGCACTTTTGTAATTTTTTATGGATTTTTTTTAGCCCACGACGAGTAAAATTACTTGAGAATTAAAGCCGTGAAAGTGGGAAATAATTTTCCCAAAGGCTCAATGAGCTCGAATAATACTATATCAATCTGTCTCACTCGCTTGGACTGCCATCGGTGCCATCTTGGATTTCTCTGAAAATGCTTATTGAAGATTCATGAGTTTATTTTGAGACTTTTTGATGCTTTCAATATGATTTTCACAATTTTACAAGTGCATCAACACTCCAGAACACTGCAGTAAAAAGTTTGCAATAGTCCCAATTTGATATACTATTATTTATCTGACTTACTTGGGACGTCCATCTCCATCCGATATATCACCCAGAAGATCATACACATAATTGTTATAAATTTCTATGTAAGTGATAAAGACTGCGTATGCATTGTCCTCATCAATTTCTTCAACTCTAGTTGAGTCAACAACTCTTTGATAAAGGTTAGGGTCAGAGCCAAGCTCTTTCCTGCAATAAAAAACAAGAAATACTGATATAAGGAAGTGTGAAAGAAACAAGTAAACAAGAAACACAGCAAAGAAACCTCACCTTCAAACCCTGTCCTCTAAGACCAGCAACTAAAGATAACAATAAACAAAGACTTTTGTAGACATACAGTCGACACAAAAACCATTCGTCACTAGACTAGTTTTTAAGTTTCACTCTAAAGCAGGAGTTTCCATGCTAAATTTTTACCGATTTCAATCCGATCAATAGCGCAAATAGTCACTTTTGGGGAAAGTTGCGTTTTTGGCATTTCAAATTGAAGACAAAGAAAAAATGCAAAATCCAAGAATGTCAGCACCTGAGAATTTTACTATGGATTTTTTGAGCCCAAAATGAGCAAAATTGGTTGAGAAATAAAGCCGTAATATAGGAAATTCCTTTCGCCATCAGCTCAATGAGTGTGAGTGAGTGCAGTCCATCACTTTTTTGCATTATTTCTTATCACAAGAAAAATTATCGCTCTAACAAATCCAAAAATTAAACTTGTAATCTGCTCAAATATCATGTTCCTACTAATTATAATTAATTGACCTGTACAATTAGCCTCATATTGCGCTTGTTAAAAATGTACCTATTTTTGAAATAAAATAAAATAAAATAAAAAATACTTCAAAAAAAGGCCATTTCCTTAGGAGACAAGAGACCATCATCTGAAATGACAAGAAGGTGACTGAAACAAGAAAGTGAAGGATACATAGGAACAGCACTCAAAACTTTACGCTGACCACCTCAAAGACATGTTCACAGAGGCAGAAAGTGCGAGGCACTGGGAGGATCATTTTTTGAAAATTTGAACTGCTCCTTAAAAATGCACAGTTTAAGCTTGAATTTCATTTTTAGCATACATCAATCCGTTCATTTTTAAAACGTTCCTAATGATGAAAAACTAAATAACCATAGTTATAAGATATTTGTATACATATGAAAACAAATTAAGCTTATTACAAAGTGGATGAATTTCTAAATTCCTGTAAATTGTAACCATTGTTTGACTTAAACTTGTGGTCGGCTCATATATCATGTTCCACCTGATTATCATTAATTGACCTGTACAATTAACCTCATATTGCGCTTGTTAAAATTGTACCAATTTTTGAAATAAAATCAAATAAATAAAGTAAATAAATAAAATAAATTAATTAAAAACGGTTATGAGGGAGGAGACAAAGGCATTACTTTCCGAACAACTATTGTATAACAGCCACATTTCTACTTGTGTTGTTTCTTTGTTTTAATGATCAGCAGCGGTCCCAGAGGAGGGGGGGGGGGCTATGGGGACTCAAACCCCTTCCACTCTTATCAGATGGAGGACTTAAAATAAGGGAGAAAAAGAAGGGAAAAAAGGGAACAGAAAAAAACAGAGAAAAGAAAGAAAAGGGAAGAGAAATAAAAGGAAAAAGAAAAAAAGGAATTGAAGATAAAAAGTCAAAACCATGAAAAATAATTGGAGTAAGTTCCCTCTTCCTACAGTTTCCAAAACCACTCCTTCAGACCAAAAAGAAAATAAAATAAAATAATCAATTTTTGACCTTCCAAGCCCCCCCCCCCTACTTTATGACCCAGACAGCGACAGTAATAAAAAAAAAAAAAAAATTCAAAATTAAATAAAATTCCAAATTTGTTGAGATCCAAACCTCAGATGGCGAGGTCTGTTATTGATTTCTGCTTGGCGATCCAACAGAGCTTCAGGTTCTGATTGCACATCAAATCCATTCAATTTATCCGGCTTAAAAGTGAATTTTCTAGCTTGAAAACCACCGATAGAGTTGAAAAGAATATCTAGACAGCGAGGCATGATGCCCAGATCAGTTGGA
This sequence comes from Trialeurodes vaporariorum, assembly GCA_011764245.1. NCBI lineage: Eukaryota > Metazoa > Arthropoda > Insecta > Hemiptera > Aleyrodidae > Trialeurodes > Trialeurodes vaporariorum. The sequence continues at coordinate 31,563,038 of VMOF01000320.1, forward strand.
GTGCCACTCATGGTATATGTTTTCCCACTCCCCGTCACTCCATAAGTGAACAATAAACCATTTCGCCCATGAATCAGATGATCGACCAAAGGCAGAGCAGTTTCTGAGAATACGTCTCTTTGAGAGGCATTTTCATCAAAGACTTTTTGGAATGTGTACTGCATTTGTTTAACAGCCCCATTCCGAGCAGCCAAATACGATTCTGGTGGAGTGACTTGTATAATCGAGTCTGTAATGAGTTTGATGCAAGAGTCGTGTGAATTCGTTGGCTTGACTCGGCAGAAAACTTGTAAAGAATCCTTCGGCGCGGAGGACTTTGGCTGGGATTTTTTGTTGTTCGCTTGATTCCGCCTCATCCTGCAACATAAATAAAGGACAAGTTTCATGAAATGTTTGATTCAGAATGAAAGAGGAAAAATATTTTTTCTGAGGGTGCAATTCAGAAACTTTACTTGAGATCTCCACTAAGATTTTGCCCTCCTTCCTTGTTTCTGAGATACAATGGGGCTCTAACAAACTTTTGCTACAGGGGATTGAAGAGTTGATTCTTGCATAAAAACCAGCAAAAATGATGACAAGTACACTGAAAAATCATGAAATTTACTCTCAGATTCGGGCTTAATGGCGTAGAGACGCGGGTATCATGGGAGATTCCTATCTAAATTGAGACATATCTCTGTGTTTCCATAGGGAAAGTGACAAAATAGACAGGAATCTCCCATGATAACTGCGTTGAGCCGCGATTACGATCTTGTCGTTACAGCCGTTATGTAAGTTTAATACTGAATTTTAGACTTGCTTATTGAGCTTTTCATGATTTTTGCTGGTTTTTACATCAGATTGGACTATTCATTTGCTCACAGCAAAAGTTTGCAAGAGCTCCTTTGAGTAAAATGGGGCAGTTGCAAGAGTCTGAAATGTCATGCTTTTCATAATGAAAATAAAAGTACTTGATGAGCTGAGAACAAATATGCCTTTGGTTTCTAATTAAGTATCATTGTTCCGAAGATGAGATTTTGGCCCAAAATAAATTGTTTCAAAAGAGAGCTCCGCATAGAGACGTCACTACGCACACGATTTTACAACTTTACTCAGTTGTATCTCCAAAACCGGGACACTTATGAAAAAACCGAAGGCACCATTTGGTCTCAGCTCATGAAGTAATATCATGGCCTTTACAAAAAATACACAATTTCAGACTCTTGCAACTGCTCCATTGCAAATAATTGATTGAGTTGTGAAGTCACAATTGGAATTCCCCCCATTTAAAACAATGCGTTTTGACCCCTGGTTGCAACTGCGAAACTCCAAAGTCTCAGCAAAAACATAACACACAAGTGGTTATTATAAGTGCCGTAAAACTATCAAAATATAAATACGTAGCATTCCAATTTCCAGTATCATTAATACCTGTGAATAACGAAATATTCCGGAAAAAGTATTGTAGATTTTTTTTCCCAGTATTTTTTGTAACGTTTTGTTTTTTGTTTTTTTATATTTATTTATTTATCTATCTATTTCTTTATTTATTTATTCAAAGTAAACGAGCAAAGCCCAGTATAAAATTACAAGATTATGATGCTGAAATGCTACGTGACAATGCTTCAATGGTTTTATGGTATTTAGTTCACCTCTGGCTGTCATTATCCATTGTAGATTCAAGTATTTCACTCTTACATAGGCTGTAATAACTAATCACAGATATCGTTAAAATACCACACATCCTACCTGTGATCTTAGCTCACCATGTGCTATCATTTTCCGAATATAAGACATCATTAGGTATTCAAAAACCCAGGCAACTGCCGCTTTTGTAGATGTATTTGATTCCATCTTCCGAAATAGCTTACCAGGAATGCAAAAGAAAAAATGTCATCCTCACTTTCTTGGGATCCTAGGATTTGCTTTTTATCACTTTTCAAGTTTTTGAGTAAGGGTGCTCACAACAAAAGGTCAAAAAACAAAAGCAATAAGGTTGAAAGAAATGAATTACAAAGATAATAGAATTGTTTGGTTCCCTTTGAACTTATTTCTTCCTTTGACTGACAACTGACACACATCATATATGTGGGTATGAGAAATTTTCACAAAACGATCATGGAAAATTTTCAGGGGAAAAAATTAGAAACAAACTGCGGGGAATACCCCACTAACACTTTCTCACATCAAAATTAATCGAGGGACTCCAGACCCTCTTATATTTTCTGAAACTCTCAGACCCCCCTTAAGGAGTTAACTTTACAGTAGACTGGTTGCAGAATATCTTTGCACATTTTCATCAAAATTCAAACAGCTATATTTGGAGTATTCCAATTTTTCCCAATGTTTACCTACTTACCCATTTTCCCATTGATTTTAATGGTAATCTCTAATCCTCCGTAACTTGCTTGTTATTTAAAATTTCGAAAAAACAAAATTAGCCCCTCTGAGAATGTTAAAAGCAACTTCTCTGCAAAATTCGGATGCATATGGAGCATTGGTTCAAAAGTTATGTTTGGATACAGACAGACAGACATCTGCACCACTGCAATACTTTCTCAAGTTCTAACTTTGTTGGTTGTGAGAAAGTAAAAAGGGTCTGTTGCTTTTCTCAGGATGTGAATTTCATTCCGCACAATGACAGGAATTTTTGCTGATGCTAGGATATACCACAGAAATTTCATCATAAAAACATCTGAAGCTACCAAATGAAGGCAATTCTTTCCGCAAGTTTTACAATAACAGACCAAAACTTTAATGAATTCTTCTCATCTTTGAACTTGCTAAAAGAAAAACTTTGGATAGAAATATTCAAACGCTTGGTAGCTTTGAATATTTTCATTATGAAATTTTGCAACAATTATTGTCATCAGCAAAAAGTCCTGCTTCCGTGGAATTACCCAAAAATGTTGAGATTGGAGAGAAAGAAATGAAAAAAATTAAGTACAAATTCTTACATTTTTAATGATGGAGAAAACACGATTTATAAATAAAAATAGTAAAAAACAAAAGATTTATTCACAAAAATGACTATGTGCAAGAAAATACAGAATTACTCCAAGTGAAAAGATAGTTTAAAGCTTTTATTATTATTCAACAGGAGTCTTAGGAGGAGCATAGGGACATCCAAGGTACTGATCAGCTATAATTGCTGCCTCCCTTAACCCGCTTAGAAAAGCTCCATGAACAGTTGCAGGATAGTTACGAATTGTGTGTTCACCAGCAAAGAATAATCTGGGAACATTATTTAAAGCGCTCGGCGGATCATTTGGAGATACTGGTGGTGCGATAGGTGTTGCAAGAATATCATAATCACCGCCACTAGCTCCGACAGCTACGAACGAATACGATCCACGAGCCCAAGGATCTGCTCGCCATCTTGTGACGACTGTTTCTTTGGGCTGAGGTACAGAACTATTGCCAAAAATACCCTTTAAAACTGCAATACAACGACCGACGATAACATCATCACTAACATTCTCCATTATTGCAGCAGCTTCTCCAGCGACCAACGCTAAAAGAACAGGCGCACGATACAAGTTCCAGAATAAAAATAGTTCGCCTCTACTAGCAGTGGTGCTTCCGACATGTCCGAATAAATTGGTGTTGGGATCCCAAAAAATGCGATCGAAACAAAGGACAACTTTATTGAGATTACCAAAGCCTAGGCGCTGAATGGCCGCAACTTTCCAGTCTGGTAACGGAGGAATAAACTGAACTGAGTTGGGTAATCCTGCACTCGGCGCGGTTGATTGCTTCAAAACGCCCAACGGTAAAGTGCAGAGGACAACATCCGCTTTGTGTGATACTTGGTTCATTTGATTGCGAGCATTAGAAGTCAGAACTTCAACTCCATCGATGCCATACTTTATTACACGGGTGGCTGTATTCAATTTGATGTCCAGACCTTCAGTAAGCGAGACAGGAACACATGAATAACCATTACGTACAGTTAGATGGCTTCCTGAGAACTCGTAATCATCATCTTGATCCCAATGCTTCAGAGACAAGTTTGTGAGAGGAGTTGCATTTGCGAATTCAAGGTTAGCAAAATGCCAGTCTAAAATTTGTCGATCTCGAGACGATAGATACACGTCGCTAGGCGGAGAAGCTTCTAAGTTTTGCAGTTTTTCCTCGATCTCATTTTGTTGTTCTAGAAGAAGATCCCACTCTTTGCAGGCAGTATGAATATCGCGAAGTTTAGAACGAATAAGAAATTCTTGGGTAATATCTCTGACTCTGCACTCGCTCAACAATTCTTTGTATTGCTTGTTCAGGTCTTCTAAAGTTTCTTTGACCGAGATCATACATTGCTGGTTTGTCTTCAATCTTTCCTGTAAAGCGGTGACCGCTTTCCAATGCTGCAGTTGTTTCTCAGTGACACTTTTTTCCTGAAGTTTAATAACCCACTCCAAAGATTGTCCCAACGAGACCGGCTTTCCATCAAGATAGTTAAAATCTAATTGGTGCGATAAATAACTCGTCGCTTCCAAAAGTCGATTGAATTCTCTTTCGACCATTTCATCCTTATCTTTTGGAACGACCACAGTTCCACCGTTGCATTCATACAGAGGACATTTCTGCCGGATTTTATGCAGCTCCATTGAAATCTGTTTGGATAAAATATGGACAGGATTTCCACCGAGCCCCGTCACAACCATGGCACCTAAATCAGCAACAAATGAACCTTTGCGGAAAGTTGCAATGCGACCTCCAACACGATCTCTCGCTTCGATTACCACAACTTCCATTCCAAACTGCTGTAACTGTTGAGCGGCTGCAAGACCAGCAATTCCTGCTCCTATCACAATCGCTTTCCCTTGTTTCTTGATAGGTAAAGGTTTCAGTCTTTTGAAAACTCCAATGTTGATATAGCCGTGACGTTCAAGAAAAGCATGAATGCGAACGGCAAAAGGTCCATCACTATTGTAAGGCGGTTCAATTAGCGGAAGAGCGTTTTCGATTATTAACTGCTGCTTTGGATTATCTAACCATAGTTGAAGGAACCTGTTTCGTACATGAAGATAAACTTTTAAAGTTTCCGGAAAGCCTTTGGCAACATCTGGAAAACATTGCGCTTCAATTGCCGACATTTTGTCAAATGGAAGTCTGCTCTGAAATGCGGCTCCTTCTAGACCAGAGAGATCATCCTGTTCAGAATCTTGCTCTGCTTCCTCTTCATTTTCCGATTTCGGTACGCTTCCAGGTTGAGCCGTATTTTCCTTTGATTCTCCTTTAGTATCCTTATCACCCGCTCCACTATTGCTCGTACCTGGAGCTCCAGAGGTCAACTTTTTATCAGTTTTGGTTTTGTCCCCGCTACCGTTATCTCCAGCAGATAGAGCTGCACTTTCACTTTCTTCGATCATTATTATGTCCGCCTCAGAGTCACCTAACTCTCCTTTGCCTTTCTTCCTTCGATTTCCACCGGAATTCATGACTGGCAAACGACCAAGAACTGTTAACCAAAAAATCTTCTGATTTGACTGAGATTGAAGAGTGAGCAGCGATGGATATTTCACCTGCCAACAAAAACCGGAGGAGCAAACACAGTTAATACCATTAGATATATAAATACATAAATAAATCAATAATACCAGCTGATGAGTTGACAGTGCCAGTGGTGTTCCAGGCTATTTCACAACATTGTATTTCGTTCATTTTAAACACATGGAAAAGGTTTAACTATTGGCGGTACACTGTGCACTCCCTCCGACCAATATTTTACACGAGTTTAAATGAACGAAAAGCAGCATTACTGGATTGCACGCAATGCCACTAAGTTGATTTATTAGAGGTTAAGAATCAAATATTAAATACTCCATCTATCATTTTTTAAAACGCAATGGTAGGCTGAGTAGGGCAAATGGGACTCGAACAGCCAGCAAAGGTTGAACAGCCAATTACTTCCTGTAATCAAGTTGACTATCCAATTAAATTTTGTAATCGGGGTTCGAAGAGTGGCGCAATCCATTGGATTGAAACCAGGAAAATTTTCGCGTAGAATCACCTTAAAACAGCATAATCAAAGAACACTTAATCTGGATACTGTCATCTTCATTGACAGTACAGCTTCAGAATGTGCTAGCATAGTAAGAAATCAGGGTGACCGGACCATAAAAAGACTTAAAAGTGCAGCTGACAAAAATTAAAAAGTATTTTTTAAAATAAAGATTGACTTTATCCTTAACTTGTACTCTGCAAAGATCAGATGTACCCAACTTTGAAAAAGGAAGATGATTGGATATTAAAAGCTCGCAAATTCCTTAAAAACCATGTTTTTTTTCTGGATCATTCATAACGACTTTACTTTTGGACTCGGCTGCAGGAGGCTGATTCAGCTCTTTCAGACAAGACGAGACGAGATAGCGGGAATCGATCATTCCCCATTGGCTTAAGCGGTGTCACGTGACAAATCACAAGTCATTTGAGTCGTTCAGATAATTAGGGCTGACACTGACCTTAATATACTGGCCAATTAAATTGATCGATAGGTTAAGAAATCCTGGAACTATATTTTATTTGGGTAATGAAACTCTAACTTTGCGTTCTATGCATGAAACGCCCGTAAAGTCTCCGGACTCATTTCAAAAATGTAATAACTTTAGAACATTTTCAGTAAATTCTGCGAAAAAGAGAGAAAAAGAAAACAAAATAAGAACTTTAAAATAAAACAAAAATAATAAAATAAAATGAAATAAAGTAAAAGTGTGCTTAGAAAAGAAACTTGAATTCAACAGCACAGAGGAAAATCAAATAAAAAGAAGAAAGCAGAAAATTCATTGCACCGCGGTTACGTTAAAAATTGGGGTTTTAAAATTCATCGATAAGTTTTCTGTGACATGCAGTTGAAGAGGTAAATAATCTTCTGACTATACCAGACTAACATAAAAACTAGGTCAGAATACTGAGAGCTATGAAAAAAAAAAAAAAATTAAAAAAATTTCTCCGACTAAAAAAAAGGGTAGAAGTTGAATAACTTTCAGTAGATCTTTTGTAATCAAATTGATGGATAGCTATATTTTTCGGAGCATAGGTTCTCTTGTATAACATCAGAAGATCCAGTCGTCGGAATAGAAAAAATTCAAAAAAGGCGATTAATTTCAGTCATTCCATGAAATCAAAATTCAAAATACAACTGCTTCAAAAATTCAGTTTTTCTGAACTTGCGTTTAAAAATTTAAGTCTACCCCTGGATCGAGGACACAAATACTCAAACAGCAGAAAATAAATCACCAAAAACGGTTTTTGAAACAAATCCTGCATTGATTTTAATAGGAATAATAAAGGTCGGAAATATGTACATCTGAGAGTTCATGGCAAATTTAAATAGTTTAATATTTTATTTAAAGTTTTTCTTACTCAAATAGATAACAGAATATAAAAATATGTACTTGAATAGTTTCATATTTTTCTTTAAAGTTTTTCTGACGCAAGTAGAAATTAGATTATAAATTATTAGAGAAAAATCTTTCTCCAAGCAACCCTCTTCAAAATTTCAAAAATTTGAAGGCTGAGACTTCTTCGAAAGCAAGTTAAATATAAATGGAATGTGACAGTTTTTGCATACTTACAGCAAGAGTTGAATATTTAAGTAGCATCAGCTAACATCCCATTTTAGTAAAGAAAGAGGTTTTACATCAATCACAGGAGGGATTCTTAAATGAAATGAAATATTGTCACAGACATCATCCTATTCAGGGATTACACTGAGCTTTTGTAGGTACTCTATTCCATTGTTCAGGTTGCAGAGTGTAGAAATAACATTTAATTATGGTTTGAATCACGAAGGTAGAAAATAAAAGAGAATGAATAAATAAAAATTAAATGAAAAAAACACTGTACGAGAGAACATAAAACCGTAGGTCAAGTTTTACCCCCCCCCCCCCTTCCAGTTAACTTAGTTCCAAACGTTACACCACCTTTCCTCCACGAAGCACAAACTCAACCCTAACTTGATTAAACTAATTAATTATGTACGGCAATTTTACAGTTTCATCTAGTTCCATCTCTGTACCAAAAATCAACTCCGAATAAATGCCAAAATTGAATGAGAAGTGAGCACCTAAAAGATCTTCAAATAAAATGCAAAGACTCTCATATTCAGGGAGCACTTGAAAAGTTTGCATGGAATACTCTTCTTATTCCAAATAGAGAAACCTCATCCTTATCTCCAGATTACAACTGATGATTTTGGCGAGGAAGGTCTCACGGCAGAGGCGGATTCGAGAATCAGTCTTTCCCTCTCTCCTGCGATTTGATTTAAGAGTTATATCACATCACTTTGGCAACCATCTCCATCCTTTTCTATCACATATTTCAAATGGGCGGAGAGAGAGAGGGACAAAGTCCTGGGTCCATCTCTATCTAGAAGGATACATCTGATCAACAGAGCATGAATTTACAGCCGGAATGATTGCTGTAAAATATATTTTGAAAATAAAATTGACAAAATGAAAACAAACTCAGCAGAGAAAGAGGAAACCAAACTGAAAAAGTAACTTCTGCTGTTTTTAGTTCTTTTGACGGTGAAACTACGTAAGAACTTAAATTAGTGTTATACACTTAGACCAATTACTTTTTGGTGAATTTTACCTAATCTACATCTGAAATATCTTTAATTAATAGGTGGAGTAGAAAAGAAAATAATACAAGACATGGTCGAGTGACAAAGTCAGAACACACGCGTTTATTCAAGAGTGATAAGTTCCGTGTAAGAACAGGTTTGCCGTATGTACAAATACAAAACAAACGTTTGAACATACTGTAAACTTAAGAAACCGAGATATAACAACATCCAAATACCATCACTAAATCTAAGCATTTGGAAACTCTTCAGAGCAACTAAAGCTTGATCTGCAGATGAAAATTGGTGGTTGCCAGGTTGTTGAGACTTAAACGATACAATAAAACAAATAACAGGATCAAAGCTAAAATAAAATTGACAATTAAAAAGGACGGTACGTTTCGAGGCTAAACAGCACTCATCATTAGCCAACAAAACAAGCACGGCAATGCACACAACCAAGCAGGGAGACAAAATACCGACCGTTGTTTGTTTTATTGTGTCTAACTTTGGGCTACTTTGTTTCATTGGTTTTTAAAAGATGCGCTTGACAGCAAGTGCTTGCAGCGGACCGCTTTGAAATCATAAGACAAGGCTGGTAGACTAGATAAATGAAGCAGTGCTATCGGTCCCCTTAAAGTGTTTATCAAAAAGAAGAGCTCTTAAACCAAACATCCCTCCGCTGCATTCGATAAGCTATCGGCTTGATTCAAGTGGCCGATAGCTAACCGGATGTAGTGGAGGGATACTTGGTTACAAAACACGAATTAGTCCAAAATTTTTAGATGGGACGACATGATAAGTTAGAGCAAGACCATATTGAATATCGGGTTTTGACAAGTAGCAGTGCTTGCTTCCAAACTGCATCAACACGCATCAATAAGATGTTGGTCAGCGCGGAGTTTTCGACTCGTTGCTAATCAACCACTCACCGATGCGCTTTAATGCAGCTCGGAAGCAGGTACCGCTACTAGTCAGAACCTGATATTCAAAATGTTCCTGCTCTAGCCATTTCAAACAGCTACTTTTGTGTGAATAGTTGACATCACAGTTGATACTGAACGAAATGTAACCATCTAAAGTGGAATCTCTGGAAGGAACTGTCCCATAGGATGATTCTAGGCACTCCATTTATGAAATTTTGACACAGTATAGCCATTCAACCGCTATGGAGCGCAGAATCAGGGGTAATTTCTGTTTGATACCCACGTAACGATGACTAAAGTTGCTTCTGAGAATAAACACTTCCGGAAGTACACTCTCAAATTCCAGGCTGAAGCCGGTAATTCACAACATTTTCAGTTCGGTGAGAATATGTTGGAATCCTGGCAGGATGAATTTATCATAATCATCAGAGATTCAGTATTAAACCGGAAATATACAGCTCAAAGTGGAGTGCCTGTTAAAAATTAAGTGATGTCCGGCGATTGCGAACTGCCATCTTTAGAAACATAACCCGGTAGACCCAAACACAACGGTTGCTGCAGCTATAGGATCGCTAATTTAACATTACAAAATGTAATTAGGTTCCATTCAACAAGAAAATACAACTTACCTTGCAAAATTCCAGTCAGTCTGATATGTAAGACACGGCAAAATTTGTCATTAAAATAAAATGGAATATGTATCACAAATACTGATGCGTTTGCACATGAACGGTGGTTTTCAAACTTTTAAAATGAGTTCTTTGTTTACTATGCGCAGAGACCGCTAATCATCTTCTGCGCAGGTAGTCGACGTCAGTGGCCAATGGGATAGAAGTATTTTTACAGCTGCTTCAGTTCAAAAAAGTTTTTCAAATAATGTTTCTCTTGAAGAGCTCACTTTTCACAATGGATTCAAAAAGGAACTGCCAATGTGAGATCGACTTTATTGGACGAAAAGTTTGATCATTGTGTCTAGATGCTATGAAAGAAATTCAGTTAAAAACTTTGACTTCCGAGGTACTAAAAAACTTGGATGAAAATAGTCGGTTCCGCCCGTTTGATTACGGGAATTCAAAGATCCCGCTTCGACGAAAGTTCGACGGAGAACGGAGAAGACCTCCAAAAAAACTAGTGTGAATCTATCAGACATCCTATCAGACAAGCCATGGAACGCTGCCGTAGGATACACCGCTACTCCTTCAAGCGCTGGAGACTGTCCGCTACGACGTAGGTCCATGCCTTGCCACCAGGAGCGCTCGCATCGCAGCACCGCAACAGTAAGTCAAAGTCGCGCTACGAGACAGCGGATCTGCCCTCCGCAGTCGGAACACCTCCGTTCTCCCCCAGCCTAATAACCAAATTTACCCTTCGACAGTCCCCCGTGACCCCCCCCACAAAAAACCTCCCCCCCCCCCCCCCCCCCCCCCAACAAAACCCCCTCATCGCCAACTCACGCGCCTCCCTCCAAGCACACCCAAGCCCCTTCTCCCAAACAACAATTAAATAAATCCAGCCCTCGACCATTCAACTGTGACCACCCCTACCCCCCCCCCCCCCCCCCCCCCCCCCCCCCACCCCCACCCGCCCACTAAAACGCAGTATCATTTGCCAGACTACGGTTAATTGTGGACCGCCATCATAGAACCTACATCCTTCCCATCATACTATCTTGTACTAAATCAAACACCCCCCCCCCCGCAACCACAAAGCAAATCGATTAGCAGTCCATGGCAAGCAATGCAACACAAAGCCCCCCCCCCCTCGCAGCCAGCTAAAGGGACAGAAACCACACATAAACACACAGTATAACGGAGTTTCCGGAATACGGATAAAGATTCGTAATGTTTAAGAAATCATAATCATGGGCCAGATGTTAATTATTATCATCTGAACCAAGGAAATCAACTGAAACTTGATGTGAGTACTCACTGATAATTATGATATCATTCGTGGCCAAGAGCCGCGTTCATGCCGTTTCATACGGGACTCAGCTGAAGATCTCGAAGATGGGCATTTCGCAGCAGCGGCGCTCCGAAAGGCCAACTTCGGAGCTGAATAAAAAAAAAATGACCCAAGGGATTTCAAAGAATCTAGCATATAGTGTTCTTAAAAAATATTTGAAGCGATTCTGAAAAGGACATGCACGGCGTTTCATATGGTCCGGAGCTATGGGCCCTCGAAGTTGGGCTTTCGGCCGCAGTGGCGCTACGAAAGGCCGACTTCGGAGGTGGATAAAAAAAAACTGACCCAAGGGATTTCCATGAATCTCGCAGAAGATGTTCATAGAATGTATTTGAAGCAATTCTGAAAAGAACATGCACGGCGTTTCATATGGTCCGGAGATATGGGCCCTCGAAGTTGTGCTTTCGGAGGCCGTGGCGCTACGAAAGGCCAACTTCGGAGCTGAATAAAAAAAAACTGACCCAAGGGATTTCCATGAATCTCGCAGAAGATGTTTATAGAATGTATTTGAAGCGATTCTGAAAAGGACATGCACGGCGTTTCATATGGTCCGGGGATATGGGCCCTCGAAGTTGTGCTTTCGGCAGCCGTGGCGCTACGAAAGACCAACTTCGGAGCTGAATAAAAAAAAACTGACCCAAGGGATTTCAATGAATCTCGCAGAAGATGTTCATAGAATGTATTTGAAGCGATTCTGAAAAGGACATGCGCGGCGTTTCATAAGGTCCGGAGCTATGGGCCCTCGAAGATGGGCTTTCGGCCGCAGTGGCGCTACGAAAGGCCAACTTCGGAGGTGGATAAAAAAAACTGACCCAAGGGATTTCAATGAATCTCGCAGAAGATGTTCATAGAATGTATTTGAAGCGATTCTGAAAAGGACATGCGCGGCGTTTCATAAGGTCCGGAGCTATGGGCCCTCGAAGATGGGCTTTCGGCCGCAGTGGCGCTACGAAAGGCCAACTTCGGAGGTGGATAAAAAAAAACCGACCCAAGGGATTTCGATGAATCTCGCAGACGATGTTTATAGAATGTATTTGAAGCGATTCTGAAAAGGACATGCACGGCGTTTAATATGGTCCGGAGATATGGGCCCTCGAAGTTGTGTTTTCGGCAGCCGTGGCGCTACGAAAGACCAACTTCGGAGCTGAATAAAAATAAACTGACCCAAGGGATTTCAATGAATCTCGCAGACGATGTTTATAGAATGTATTTGAAGCGATTCTGAAAAGGACATGCACGGCGTTTCATATGGTCCGGAGATATGGGCCCTCGAAGTTGTTCTTTCGGCAGCCGTGGCGCTACGAAAGGCCAACTTCGGAGCTGAATAAAAAAAAACTGACCCAAGGGATTTCCATGAATCTCGCAGAAGATGTTTATAGAATGTATTTGAAGCGATTCTGAAAAGGACATGCACGGCGTTTCATATGGTCCGGGGATATGGGCCCTCGAAGTTGTGCTTTCGGCAGCCGTGGCGCTACGAAAGACCAACTTCGGAGCTGAATAAAAAAAAACTGACCCAAGGGATTTCAATGAATCTCGCAGAAGATGTTCATAGAATGTATTTGAAGCGATTCTGAAAAGGACATGCGCGGCGTTTCATAAGGTCCGGAGCTATGGGCCCTCGAAGATGGGCTTTCGGCCGCAGTGGCGCTACGAAAGGCCAACTTCGGAGGTGGATAAAAAAAACTGACCCAAGGGATTTCAATGAATCTCGCAGAAGATGTTCATAGAATGTATTTGAAGCGATTCTGAAAAGGACATGCGCGGCGTTTCATAAGGTCCGGAGCTATGGGCCCTCGAAGATGGGCTTTCGGCCGCAGTGGCGCTACGAAAGGCCAACTTCGGAGGTGGATAAAAAAAAACCGACCCAAGGGATTTCGATGAATCTCGCAGACGATGTTTATAGAATGTATTTGAAGCGATTCTGAAAAGGACATGCACGGCGTTTAATATGGTCCGGAGATATGGGCCCTCGAAGTTGTGTTTTCGGCAGCCGTGGCGCTACGAAAGACCAACTTCGGAGCTGAATAAAAATAAACTGACCCAAGGGATTTCAATGAATCTCGCAGACGATGTTTATAGAATGTATTTGAAGCGATTCTGAAAAGGACATGCACGGCGTTTCATATGGTCCGGAGATATGGGCCCTCGAAGTTGTGCTTTCGGCAGCCGTGGCGCTACGAAAGACCAACTTCGGAGCTGAATAAAAATAAACTGACCCAAGGGATTTATATAAATCTCGCAGAAGATGTTCATAGAATGTATTTGAAGCGATTCTGAAAAGGACATGCACGGCGTTTCATATGGTCCGGAGATATGGGCCCTCGAAGTTGTTCTTTCGGCAGCCGTGGCGCTACGAAAGGCCAACTTCGGAGCTGAATAAAAAAAAACTGACCCAAGGGATTTCAATGAATCTCACAGAAGATGTTCATAGAATGTTTTTAAAGCGATTCTGAAAAGGACATGCTCGGCGTTTCATATGGTCAGGAGCTATGGGCCCTCGAAGTTGTGCTTTCGCCAGCCGTGGCGCTACGAAAGGCCAACTTCGGAGCTGAATAAAAAAAAACTGACCCAAGGGATTTCCATGAATCTCGCAGAAGATGTTCATAGAATGTATTTGAAGCGATTCTGAAAAGGACATGCACGGCGTTTCATATGGTCCGGAGCTATGGGCCCTCGAAGATGGGCTTTCGGCCGCAGTGGCGCTACGAAAGGCCGACTTCGGAGGTGGATAAAAAAAAACTGACCCAAGGGATTTCCATGAATCTCGCAGAAGATGTTCATAGAATGTATTTGAAGCAATTCTGAAAAGAACATGCACGGCGTTTCATATGGTCCGGAGATATGGGCCCTCGAAGTTGTGCTTTCGGAGGGCCCTGGCGCTACGAAAGGCCAACTTCGGAGCTGAATAAAAAAAACTGACCCAAGGGATTTCAAAGAATCTCGCAGAAGATGTTTATAGAATGTATTTGAAGCGATTCTGAAAAGGACATGCACGGCGTTTCATATGGTCCGGGATATGGGCCCTCGAAGTTGTGCTTTCGGCAGCCGTGGCGCTACGAAAGACCAACTTCGGAGCTGAATAAAAAAAACTGACCCAAGGGATTTCAATGAATCTCGCAGAAGATGTTCATAGAATGTATTTGAAGCGATTCTGAAAAGGACATGCGCGGCGTTTCATAGGTCCGGAGCTATGGGCCCTCGAAGATGGGCTTTCGGCCGCAGTGGCGCTACGAAAGGCCAACTTCGGAGGTGGATAAAAAAAACTGACCCAAGGGATTTCGATGAATCTCGCAGACGATGTTTATAGAATGTATTTGAAGCGATTCTGAAAAGGACATGCACGGCGTTTCATATGGTCCGGAGATATGGGCCCTCGAAGTTGTGCTTTCGGCAGCCGTGGCGCTACGAAAGACCAACTTCGGAGCTGAATAAAAATAAACTGACCCAAGGGATTTCAATGAATCTCGCAGAAGATGTTTATAGAATGTATTTGAAGCGATTCTGAAAAGGACATGCACGGCGTTTCATATGGTCCGGAGATATGGGCCCTCGAAGTTGTGCTTTCGGCAGCCGTGGCGCTACGAAAGGCCAACTTCGGAGCTGAATAAAAAAAACTGACCCAAGGGATTTCAATGAATCTCGCAGAAATGTTCATAGAATGTATTTGAAGCGATTCTGAAAAGGACATGCACGGCGTTTCATATGGTCCGGAGATATGGGCCCTCGAAGTTGTGCTTTCGGCAGCCGTGGCGCTACGAAAGGCCAACTTCGGAGCTGAATAAAAAAAAACTGACCCAAGGGATTTCAATGAATCTCACAGAAGATGTTCATAGAATGTATTTGAAGCGATTCTGAAAAGGACATGCTCGGCGTTTCATATGGTCAGGAGCTATGGGCCCTCGAAGTTGGGCTTTCGGCAGCCGTGGCGCTACGAAAGGCCAACTTCGGAGGTGGATAAAAAAAAACTGACCCAAGGGATTTCATGAATCTCGCAGACGATGTTCATAGAATGTATTTGAAGCGATTCTGAAAAGGACATGCGCGGCGTTTCATATGGTCCGGAGATATGGGCCCTCGAAGTTGTGCTTTCGGCAGCCGTGGCGCTACGAAAGGCCAACTTCGGAGCTGAATAAAAAAAACTGACCCAAGGGATTTCAATGAATCTCGCAGAAGATGTTTATAGAATGTATTTGAAGCGATTCTGAAAAGGACATGCACGGCGTTTCATATGGTCCGGAGCTATGGGCCCTCGAAGTTGTGCTTTCGGCAGCCGTGGCGCTACGAAAGACCAACTTCGGAGGTGGATAAAAAAAACTGACCCAAGGGATTTCATGAATCTCGCAGAAATGTTTATAGAATGTATTTGAAGCGATTCTGAAAAGGACATGCACGGCGTTTCATATGGTCCGGAGATATGGGCCCTCGAAGTTGTGCTTTCGGCAGCCGTGGCGCTACGAAAGACCAACTTCGGAGCTGAATAAAAATAAACTGACCCAAGGGATTTCAATGAATCTCGCAGAAGATGTTCATAGAATGTATTTGAAGCGATTCTGAAAAGGACATGCACGGCGTTTCATATGGTCCGGAGCTATGGGCCCTCGAAGATGGGCTTTCGGCCGCAGTGGCGCTACGAAAGGCCAACTTCGGAGGTGGATAAAAAAAAACTGACCCAAGGGATTTCATGAATCTCGCAGAAGATGTTTATAGAATGTATTTGAAGCGATTCTGAAAAGGACATGCACGGCGTTTCATATGGTCCGGAGATATGGGCCCTCGAAGTTGTGCTTTTCGGCAGCCGTGGCGCTACGAAAGACCAACTTCGGAGCTGGATAAAAATAAACTGACCCAAGGGATTTCCATGAATCTCGCAGACGATGTTATAGAATGTATTTGAAGCGATTCTGAAAAGGACATGCGCGGCGTTTCATAAGGTCCGGAGCTATGGGCCCTCGAAGATGGGCTTTCGGCCGCAGTGGCGCTACGAAAGGCCAACTTCGGAGGTGGATAAAAAAAAACTGACCCAAGGGATTTCGATGAATCTCGCAGACGATGTTTATAGAATGTATTTGAAGCGATTCTGAAAAGGACATGCACGGCGTTTCATATGGTCCGGAGATATGGGCCCTCGAAGTTGTGCTTTCGGCAGCCGTGGCGCTACGAAAGACCAACTTCGGAGCTGAATAAAAATAAACTGACCCAAGGGATTTCAATGAATCTCGCAGAAGATGTTCATAGAATGTATTTGAAGCGATTCTGAAAAGGACATGCACGGCGTTTCATATGGTCCGGAGATATGGGCCCTCGAAGTTGTGCTTTCGGCAGCCGTGGCGCTACGAAAGACCAACTTCGGAGCTGAATAAAAAAAAACTGACCCAAGGGATTTCAATGAATCTCGCGTATAGTGTTCTTAAAATGAATCGAAGCGATTCTGAAAAGGACATGGATCGGCCAGCGGCGGACCGGCCAGTGGCAGATCGGTCAGCGGCGGATTAGCCAGAGGTGGATCGGCCAGTAACGGACTAGCCAGTGGCGGAGCGGCCAGCGGCGGACTAGCCAGTGTGGATCGGCCAGCGGCGAACCAGCCAGTGGTGGATCGGCCAGAGGCGGACCGGCCAGTGGCGGATCAGCCACCGGCGGACTAGAGAGTATGGCGGATCGGCCAGCGGCGGACCGGCCGATGGCGGATCGGCCAGCGGCGGACCGGCCAGTGACGGATCGGCCAGCGGCGGACTAGCCAATGGCGGATCGGCCAGCGGCGGACCGGCCAGTGGCAGATCGGTCAGCGGTGGATTAGCCAGAGGTGGATCGGCCAGCGGCGGACGGGCCAGTGGCGAACCGGCCAGTGGTGGATCGGCCACCGGCGGACTAGCCAGTGGCGGATCGGCCAGCGGCGGACTAGCCACCAGCGGATCGGCTAGATTGGCCAAATCGTACGCTGTGCGCCCCAGGGCGAAGATAAAATAATAAGTATTCCACCCCTGTGAGCCACGGCCATGACGAGCGCGAGTGTGTTTTCTTTGCGCGGTATAAAATATTGCTTGATTATTCGGATTAAGTTTTCCGTTTTCAAAGATTTTTACAGTCATGTTTTGAATCTATGTGCAGCGCATCAGTGCATCTGGGTTTAGATGGATTTAGTTCAGGAGGGAGGGAAGAGGGACTAGCTATAAATAAGCGGGGAAACGAGATCACTACGGGGTTGATTTTTTCATCGAAAATTGGCCAGAATTGCATCTTAGCTCTAAAATTTCCTAAATTTCTGGGGGAGGGCCCTCAGACCCCCCACTCGTGGATGAATAAACGATGGGAGCGGCGCTTTCGTCCTCGCCCATCACAGGCGACAAAAGGGTAAATCCGGGCCTGGCTCAGGGAGGCGGTTTTTGTGACCCGAGTCAAAGGAAATTCCGTGCGGCGCGAACGCAGGTGTGGACGCATTAAGTAGAGTGTGGACTGGTTAAATCAGAGATTACTAAGCTAAAGAGATATGGCAGAACTGCTCAAAACTGTTAATCGACTTCTACGAAGTAGGCAAACTGGCATACGATCTGGTGGACCATTTTTGTAAACAACGGGGCTATTGCGCACTTTTGCTATAAGCTATTTGATGGTCGATTTTGGCGTAAAAACCTCAAAAAATAACGATGGCGGCACTAAAAACTTCCAAAATCCACTCCTAAACTCAATAAGCGCAGTTATTTGCGCGAGCGTATAATGGTGGCCAAAGGCACTAACAATGGGAGATTCCTATCTTAATTTCGTCACTCTTTCTGTGCTGACAAGGATGATTCACAGAGTAATTAGTCATCAGAGTGATGATCCACATCCGATGAAAGGTACCGCAACACCTTGTGTCACCAGTGTCAAATGAAAGTCGTCTCTGATTGGTCACTTCTTGATGGAGTTTCAGAATTGTTAGATGGGAATCTCCCATTGTTAGTGCCAGTGGCGCACCGAAGGGGGGGGGGTTCCCCCCCCCCCCAAGGCCTTAAAAAAAAGAGAGAGAGAGAGAGAGAGAGAGAGAGAGAGAGAGAGAGAGAGAGAGAGAGAGAGAGAGAGAGAGAGAGAGATGAGTGAAGATAGAGAGAGAGAGAGGATGTGGTTCCTTCACAAATAGAAGAAAGAGAAAGAAAGAAAATCTTGATCAGCTAGGAAAGGGGGTTTACGCCGAACAAATTCTATATTATCCACATTTGCTTAAGAGTTATTCAATATGGCGGGGGGGGGGATAAAATCTTACCCCTCGGTGAACCCCCTCCGTGAATATTCCATGGCTCCTTCATCCACATTTGACTCTTCTCCCTCCAATTACCATGGGTCTAGAGCAACGATTTCATGCTGGCAAATTCGAAAATATATTTGAACATTTCAATTTTACTAAAAATTTAATTTGAAGGTAAGGAAAATTGAAAAAAATTTCCGGGGAGGGCCCTCGGACTTCCTCTCTCGGTGAACCCCTCAGCGAATATTCCATGGCACCTTCAACCACATTTCACTTGCCTCTTCTCCCTCCAATTATGAGTCGAGAGCAAAGATTTCATGCAGGCAAAATCGAAAATGTACATATTCGAGCATTTCAATTTTACTGTGCATGATAGTACCGTAGAATTCAATTTGAAGGTAAGGAAAATTGAAAATTTTCTCCGGGGGAGGGCCCCCGGACCCCCCGCTTGTCCTGAGGGGTATTCCATACCTCCCAGAACCCCCTGGAGTTTGAGTCGTACCAACACCCCCCCAGGCAAATTTCTCGGTGCGCCACTGGTTAGTGCATTCGGCCACCATTATGCTCGCGCAAATAACTGCGTTTATTGAGTTTAGGAGTCAATTTTGGAATTTTCTAGAGCCGCCACCGTTATTTGTTGAGGTTTTTACGCCACAAACGACTATTCAATCGCCTATAGCAAAATTGTGCAATAGCCCCATTCTGAAAGTAACTGAAGTGCGTTCGGCTGCCTGTAAATGACTTTTGATTAAAGTTTTAGTGGTTCTTTTAGTAATTAAAATTTTCCCTTAACATTTTCCATTTTGTCAAACGTGTTTGTAAAGTTAAAAAATTCAGTTAAGTGTGTGCCTTGAATTTATTTCCACTAACAGCAGTAATAGCAATGTTTACGAAAAATGGTCCACCAGGTGGTACGCCATATTGTATCACGGCCTATCTGAAGGCGTTTTTTACGTAATGTCGATTAACGGTTTTTTAACATGGCGGGGATAGGACTTGTCATATCTCTTTAGCTTAGTAATCTCTGGTTTAAATACGGACGAATATTTCTTGAGCACGGGCAGTGTAGAGTCCCTTGATGGAAATATTGTATAAGGAGTACCGACACGAGCTCAACGAGTTGTGATTGGTCGATGGTTTTAGGCTCTCACGGAGTCGAGCAGGAGTCGACGACATCGAAGGCTCCACACGAAAGGAGTCGATTCGTAGAGGAACGTATGGGAACGGACCGGAATGCCGGCAAATCCGCCAGTCCACCACTGGTCCACTGTCGAACTTAACCTTCGAATGCGTTCACGCGGTCGACAAAATCGACTCCTGTCAAAATGCATAAAGCGTCGTGTCGGTACTCCCTATACAATATTTCCATCAAGGGACTCTAGGGCAGTGCGGCCTGTTCGTCGAAATAAAAAAAATATCCGCAAAGTCCACACCGCATGAGCATGTGGGCACATGATCATGCGCCGTGTGGTGCGGCGAAATCCTCCGGTGTGGACCCGGCTTAAGGCGTGCGACTGTGCGAGGGGAAGTGACGCACGGCGCGACGGCGCGTTCGTCTAGAACTGAAGCATCGAGCGTAGCGAAGAAACCGAAAAAACAACGAGGCACAATATCAGAGACAATTAGAGACCGTGCACTCCCTATTCTTCCCGTGGTTGCGCGCGGTGTCCACTTTTCGTGAACTACTTTTGTCGGGACTCATCGGCCTCAACAATCAACCTTCGCATAATGTTGGATGGTGAAGCTCAACAAAAGGCTGTGATTGGTCCGCGGTCCCGGAAACGGAAACAGGTTTTGCTCGGCGAATGCAAAATACGTGCTCATCAGTCAACATTATGCGAATGTTGGCTGTTGTTTCGATGAGTTCCGAACAAAATTGAACCACGAAAAGTGGACACCGCGCGTAGGAATAGTGCAAGGTCTCTATTTGTCTCTGCACAATATCAACCCATTCGCCAACAACAATGCATCCAAGCATTCCAAGCCTGGTCACGCTGATCAGAATATGAACTATCAGTAAATGTGGCTGTTGCACACTTTTGCTATAAGCGATTTAACAGTAATTTCTGCTGTAAATACCTCCAAAAATTACGATGGCAGCACTTAAAACTTCCAAAATCCACTCCTACACTCGATAAACGCTTTTATTTTCGCGGGCCGAATGGTGGCGGAGGGCACTAAGAATTGGAGCTTCATCCGAGCATCTAATAATTTTGTACTGCCTATCAACTTAAGGTACGAACTAAACATTCCCGACATGGCGAGTTTAGTTTAAGTTTTTATCATTAAACTTGTTGTTGCGACGTTGCCATTTTTTTCATTTACTCGACACCGGGAGGGAATCGGGTATCGGGTAGCGTCACGGGAGGGAATCGGGCAACTCCCGTCGTGAGCGGCTATCCGTCTCCGATCTGCATCTCTTTTCCGACCCTTGAAAGGGCCGATCCTTGAAAGTCACGACTTTCGGGTAGACTGCATAAGAATGGAAAACGGTGATTGGTGGAGACGATTCAAGTGGTTGCCAAGTCTAATCAAACTAAAGAATTTATCTAATTGGTTATCGGGCAGTCTTGGAGTACCCGATAACCAATTAGATAGAGTCTGTATTTTGATTAGACTTGGAAACAACGTGACTCGTCTCCACCAATCACCGTTTTCCATTCTAATCCAATCTACCCAAAAGTCGTGAATTTCAAGGATTGGCCCGCAGTGCAGTGCAGTTTCACCTAAAAGCTGGCCTTCGTGTCCGAACGTCCCTGTCCCACTGACGTCAATGCCTCCTCCACCTCCCCTACTCTACTCCTTCCACACTGCTTCAACTATCATTGTCAGTTCAACTCAGGGCCGGATTATAGGGCGGGCTATCGGGGCTACAGCCCAGAGCGGCAAATTTTAGGGGCGGCAAATTTTGACGGCGTATGGAGGGAATCGGGCTGCAGAAATAAAGGGAAATGAAAAGAAAAGAGGAAAAAAGTAGGGAAGAGGATACAAAAGAAGTCGGCAAAGGCGAAATGCCGGATTCCCTATAGGTCTACCGACTCTTACAAGGCACAACAATTCGGATAAGGGGGCGGCGGAGCAGTGGCGAAGAGATCTGATTGCCTGGCGGGATGAGCTGATTGGTACCACGTCAACGTACTATCAGTCAATTAAAGATTGGGACTAAACTATTTGGGCTCGGACACTCGGCGCTTGAGGAATTAGCGATAAGGGGAGAAACTCTCGGAAATTCGCAGCAGTGTTGCCAGCTTGTGCTAACGGTGAGCGATAAGGGTGGGGTAGCGAGGGGAGTGGAATATAAACCGCAGGGCCTTCACTCATAACAAATATGAGCGAGCAGATAAGCGTGCCTCGTCGAGAGCGGCTATCCGTCGGTCTCCGATCTGCGCCGTCTCTTTTCCGACCTGCGGGCCGATCCTTGAAATTCACGACTTTTGGGTTGACTGGATAAGAATAGAAAACGGTGATTGGTGGAGACGAGTCACGTGGTTGCCCAGTCTAATCAAAATACGGAATGGATTAGATAAGTTACTCCAGTTAGTCGGGTACTCCAAGACTGCCCGATAAATTATCTAATCCATTCCGTATTTTGATTAGACTGGGCAACCACGTGACTCGTCTCCACCAATCACCGTTTTCCATTCTTATCCAGTCTACCCAAAAGTCGTGAATTTCAAGGATCGGCCCGCAGTGCAGTATCACCTAAAAGCTGGCCATCGTGTCCAAACGACACAGTCGCACTGTCGTCAACCCCTCCTCCCCCTCCCCTACTCCTTCCACGCTGCTTCAACTCTCATTGTCAGTTCAACTCACTATTTCTTCTTTTCATTCAATAGACTTTCAGTGACTCGTTACTCGTTTGTTGTAAAAATTGGTTTTCAGCGATGATGGCCCCCCTCCTCCACAACACAAATATCATTTAGTCAGTGTCGACAATTTTTGGGACAAATCCTCCCTTAAGACTATAGAAAGACTTTTTTGGGTTGCGCTTCCGTCGATGATGATATTGCGTGGATCCAGGAGGCACGAGGGCATGTGCTTCCCCCCTTCCCCATTCTCAAAAAGCGTTAAAAATTGCCCTTTTCCATCGTATAATGATCTTGTAATGCTTTTTGGACGCTAAAAATTGCCATGTCTAAAACGTGCCCCCCCCCCCCCCTCGCCCTTCAGAAAAAATAATGTGGATCTTTCATTAGGCTGATGACTGTTGACACATTATGATCTGTTGCCCGGGAAACTTTTTTAATTATCAGAGACGTTCAAAGTATCATTCAGAATTTAATTTGGAGCAGCAATTGTGGCGGATCCAGAAGATTTCCTGGGGGAGGGAGGAGATCACCCTTCTAGATTTTGAAATTTGTAGTGTCTTTGAAAGAATATTTTGGCAATTTTCTATCAAGTAAGGGCGACTTTTAAGGGTTTCCGGGGCAGACACGCTCGCCGCCACCCATCTCCCCTCTCGTTGGTTCCCTTCTAGTACCCCCCCCCCCCCGACATCACACGGAAAAAAATACTATCATAGCAACAAAATACTGGACTTTGATCATCGTTTTGGGACTCGTTAAAAAACACCAGGTCAAGAAACCCAGGATTACAGCGAAACTTACGGGTTTAAAGTTATATCTCAGTAGAACGCAAAAAACTGCGCTTGATCGGTGGATCGACTCGTTGCTCGTTGGCATGGTTAGTGTTCCATTCTGTTTTGATGGAACACTCGAACCGCATTGGCTAACCGCAATAAAAAGACGGGAGTGTTCCGTTGTTCCGATTAAAAAATTCCGGTTTGTTCCGATTAAAAAATTAGCCTCACCAGTACTACCAAATATAACTTTTTACTCTTCAAGGGTTTAGCTTTTGATACCTTCTTTTCATACTTCAAGTGCAGTTGAACATCTGGACCGAAAGCAAATTAACAATGAGATAGAATTTCTGCGAAGGGACAGCAATAAATTGTCACGTTTTGAAGCATGGATGGGAAGTGATTTCAGCGGAAAAGAAAGTTTATCCATTTTTCTTTCTTTTGCTTTGATCCATTGGTTTCAAAGCTCATTTGAGTTTTTAAGTTTAACTCAAGCGCTAACATTTAATATCAAAAACTCCTCTAAGACATGTTACCGAAGGACATTTTGGGTCATAAATGATAAAAACAAACGTAATTAACAGGCAGGTGGACTATGGAGTAGAAAATTAGCATTGCCTTTCGTAAAACTTTTACTCAAATTTTTCATGGAGAATATTTTTTTAATTTTTAAGGTTGCAGTTTTATCAGGACATAATTTTTTCCCGTCTCAAATTCATGACCCAGTTTAGTTTTCTCCTTTGATTTTAACTGTCAATTGTTGACAGGAAAGTCTCGTCTTCTACCTTACTAAATCGTATTCGCCCCTCTAACAAAGCATTTCTTTCTCCTACTTGCATAAATATTCACCAGAACCCATTAATCAACTTTAGGGAGGGGGGAGGGGTTTAAAGCAGAGGTGGGCACGGTAAATGGTAATCGCTTCCTCACATCTGGGTTGATTTTCAAACCTCTTAGATATGGGTTGGGGGGGGGGAGTTTTTAGGGGTGCTGAATTCAAAGGAACTAATCGTGTTTTGATGAATTACATTGATTGTATATTGAATTTCATCATAAGTTCAATAAAATCGGAACACCTGATTAAGGCTGAAATCCACCTCGATTACTTTTGATAAGTGATCGATGAAAGAAATCGATAAACCCAGTTTGTCAAAGATTATAGATCATAACATAATGCCACCCGAGGCAAGACCCCCCTCCCTCAAAAGCTGCCTCTGAAAGTATAAGCTTTATTATTAGTCTCAAATGAGTTAAATCATTTAAAAGAGGAAAGGTTTCGGCGCTTACGACGACAATCATTGGCGAATACCGGGGGAAAGGGGGGGGTGACCCCCCTTCCCCTCCGTTCAGCCAAAAAAGGGGAAAAGAGGGAGAAGGGAGGGAAAGGGAAGAGAAAGGAAAAAGGGGTCAACGGGGGCGTAATTCCCCAGATCGCCCCCCCCCCGTTCGCGAGGGCTAGATGTGTTACTTTACAATAATTAATTGCAATCGATATACCACCCATCTTTCATTACCTTCTGAAGAAATGAGAATCTGCATTATTCAAGATCATGGAAGTCCAAAGAGAGCCCGTGAAACACCCACCTCCCCCCCCCCCACACCAATCCTTGGCGTATAAAAAATTGAGAGTAAATCGAATTAAGAGAAAATTAGAGTCCCTGAATATGAGGCAGAGCTGCCGTTTTGCGTATAATTAATGAAAATTTTCAATTCACCGATGATTCTACCAGTTGAAAAAAGATTACACAGTTCAGTGCAGTGTATGACTGCACTGCACAAAAATACTTTGATCCGTAATATTTTTTCAATCGGTGGAAACGCCGTAAATTAATTAAAATATCCGCAAGTTTTTTAAAGTCATCGACAACCCCACCGGTCGAGGAAAGATTACAGATGCGAATACGAATATATTCGTGCATTACCATCTCATACACTAAACTGAACTGGGTAATCTTTTTTCAACGGGTGGAATCATCGGTGAATTGAAAAATAAATTAACTATGCGCAAAACGGCAGCTCTGGTATGAGGGACTCTAGAGAAAATCAGAGTCCCTATATGTAGAGAGTCAAGACAAGTGAAATCATGGGCGCCGCCATTGGATGCGATTTTACACATTTGTTTACATTATGCTGAGGCCGTTGTTGTGTTTTGCTCCACTGCAAAGATTACAGTTCCGCTAAGTTTGTAACGATGTAATCTTTCCCTCCTTTTGTTGATCAACATGTATTAACGCTTTTAATAATTCTTTTGAGATTTATAGACATTCTTATTGACATTCATTATTAAAATTAACAGATTCATCGCAAATTAACTCTTATCTGTAAAAGACCGTTGGTAAACAGAACAAAAGTGCAAAATCGCATCCAATGGCGGTGTCCGTTGAGCCTAAAATTCATCGACCAATCAGAAGTTGACTACCTTCTTGTCTCATGGGTGGACCCAGAGGGGGGGGGGGGGGGCACGGCGGCATCCCCCCCCCCTGGACCCCAAAAAAAAGCAGTTAGAGGAAGAGAAAGAGAGGGAAAAGCAAAAGAAAAAGAGAAGAGAAAAACAAAAGCCTTTAAGTAACCGTAGGTATATTATACTAGGTTTTGAGGGGGGGGGGGGGAGAATAGGGTCTTAATTTCATTCACTAGACATCTATTTTCTACGAAGATGCAAAAAATATAGGTAGCTGGCATTCCAAAATTTGAATGAAAAGTGGGAGCCGGGAGCAAACCTAGTGAGGAGGAAGGAAAAGTTTACTCGAGCTCATAAGAACAAGATAATTGGGGGGAGTTGGGGGGGGGGGGTTGCTGATTAAATAGTTTTGTGTTGATAGAGAGGTCAATGATGTAAAATATCAGCCGTTCCAAACTTTTAGTCTTGATCCCCTTTTACTAACAAAAATTGAAATGAGGTAGTATAAAAATGATGAGTGAACCGTTAAAAGATGCCTCAAATTGGCTTTAGAGAAGCTAAAATTTTCAAAATTTTATAAGGGAGGGCCCCCCCCCCTTCACGTTACAAAAATGGCCCATCCTTTGAGACTTTTCTGGATCCGCCCCTGTCTTGTCTTAACTCTCTACATATAGGGACTTAGAGAAAATCAGCTGGAAAGTGCATTTAAATCCCCCCTCCCGCCAGCGAGAAATTTCTTCTACAGACGGCCAGACGCCTAAATCCAAGATTTTTACAATATGCTCTTATTCGGGAAGCTCTGCATTCATTCTTAGGCAAATGGTGAAAGAAACATGGTCCGGAGGAAAACGTTTGAAATGTGAAGTGTCGAACGAAAAGTGGCATGAGTGATAAAATGAGACAGGAGGGCCAATAGGAAGGGGGAAGAAGGTAGCGGAGAGAGAACCGACCACCGAATCTCGATGAACTGGGACCAAATAGTGTTACGGCTTGACGGTCCTCCGAAAGACGTTGGATGGTGCGCACGTAAGTATATTTGCGTGTAGTTTATACCCCCCGTAAGTGCTCACCGACCATCTGCGTGCGGGACCGTGAGGACGCAACACTATTTGGTCCCAGATTTTGAAAGAATAAGATTTTAGTGAATGGACGCTGCTGCGGGCGGCGCGGCGGCGAGCGGCGGAGAATTGGCTCCTCATGCGAGAAGGTTTGCGGTGCGTTATCTCCCCTGTAACTGTTCAGTTATAGCCCACCTCAATTGATTCGGCTTTTTCGCACATTTATTTGGGAATGGCAACACCGCTCTAGATTCTGAGCAAATCGAGTCAGATAAGCGGGCGGGCGCATTTTGAGCCGCATATTTTAGTCCCAATCTTTAATTGACTGATAGTACCTGTTCTCTGTTTTGCATCTCAATTCTCAATATTCATTTTCGAGTTGTTTCCGTTGCTTTCTTTCAACAAAAATAAATAGTACCAAGTATCACTATCAATGATAATGGGTCTATTGCAAACTTTTGCTACAGCGATAAAAAGTGTTTACTCCAATGTAAAATCGCCTGAAAAGTCCATTGGTGGCATCATAAAGTCAATAAATACAATATTAAACTCACAAGAGGCGTTTATCGAAATCCAATATGGCGGCAAAATATCGAGAAATCTGAATGTATGCACCGTGATCATCCAAGGATTGCCAACTTTGACAACCTCACTGCAGGTAGAGGTTATGTGTTTATTTACGTTGTGATTGGTTGTGATCAAAGACATTATAGAAGAAGACTGGCCCCTAGCGGCGAGATTTGAAGCCGGTTACTGTCGCAGGCTGGGGCTTCCCCGCTCGGGGGTATGAACCAAATTAACATTGCGTCTTATGGAGCCGATACATAAAACTGTTTCAAAAGAATGTTAATTACTGTTAGTTTTCAAAAGTACGCTAATATGATATGCAGCTTATGCCAAAGTTGAGATTGACGAATTTAAACGAATGTTTCGGTCAATTTATCCGCTAGATATTTTCGATTGAAAGTACGGCAAAGAGGTTATGGGTGCTAAAGTAAACAATGACTGACCGATCGTTAACTTCGATTATTAAAGAAAGGACGTTTTAAATTGATCCAAATTTTCGGTTTAAATGTATGGTATACTATAATGTACAACATATGTGAGACTCGACACGGTTATTCGCAAGAATAATTAACTAAAATAGGTTTGAAGAGCGAAGCTCCATAAGAGCTAATGTTAATTTGGTTCATACCCCCGCGCGGGGAAGTGCCCTGCCCATCGGCCCGACTCAAGACCGGCTTCACTTTTCCCCCGTGCAAAGAGATAGCAGGGGCCAGTCTTCTTCTATAATGTCTTTGGTTGTGATGGATATTGTGAGGTTGGCTATCCTTGGATGTTCGTGGTGCATGCATACAGATTGCTCGATATTTTGCCGCCATCTTGGATTTCATTAAACGCATTTTGTGAGTTTATTGTTGCATTTCATTGCTTTCTGATGCCATCATTGGACTTTTCAGGCGATTTTACATTAGATTGCACATTCTATAGCGCTGTAGCAAAAGTTTGCAACAGACCCATTACAGCAATGTTTTTCATCACTCACTAATTTCAATTTTCATGGAATCCAATTCTCAATCCAAAGGGGTTAGTCAGGTTAAGGGGTCTCTCCACCTGCGAATTTAAAAGCGCGAATAAACTGGTTGACCCAATGAGCTGCATTGAAGTCGATAGGTCCAGTCGATGAATCGACATCAAAGAAGCTCATTGGCTCAAACAGTCAATTCGCGCTTTTACATTTGCGGGTGGAGAGACCCCTTCAGTGGGCATGGTAGTTTTTGCTTCTACACCAAAGCCATTATATCAATTCTACACACCCTGCAATTTATCGCTATAAAATAGTAATACCATTACCGGAAATGATCGGGGGGGGGGGGGTTCGAGGTCGAGATTTTCGGAAGTAACATACGCAAAAAAACTTGGGCGGGGGGGGGGGGGGAGCGGCAAAAAAAATTAGCCCAGGAGCGCAATTAAGCTTAATCCGGCCCTGGTTCAACTCCTTATTTTTTCTTTTCATTCAATAGACTTTCAGTGACTCGTTAGTAGTAAAATCTGGTTTTCAGCGATGATGCACACCCCCCCCCCCCCCTCATCCACAACACAAAATCATTGTTTCAGTACCGACAATTTTTGGGAAAACTCCTTACTAAAGACTATAGAAAGACTTTTTTTGGGGTTTCGCTTCCGTCGATGGTGATACTGGGTGGATCCAGGAGGCATGAGGGCATGTGCTTCCCCCCTATCCCTATCTCAAAGGGCATATGCTTCCCCCCTACCCCATTCTCAAAAAGCGTTGAAAATTGCCCTTTTTCATCGCATAATGATCTTGAAATGCTTTTAGGGTCGCTAAAAATTACAAGATCTAAAACGTTCCCCCTCCCCCTTTCATAAAATTAATGTGGATCTTCCAATAGGCTGATGACTGTGGACACACTTTGAACGTCTCTGATAATTAAAAAAGTTTCCCGGGCAACTATCATGGGTTTAAATGGACAAACTTGAACGTAGCCAAATTGCAAGCTACGCCACTGCAATAACTTGTCACGTTTTGAAGCATATGGAAGCGAGGTGATTTCAGCGGAAAAGAAAGTTTATCCATTTTTCTTCTTTCGCTCTGATCCATGAGTTTCAAAGCTCATTTGAGTTTTTAAGTAAGTCTAGAGCTTACATTCAATATCATAAACTCCTCTAAGACATGTCACCAAAGGACATTTTGGGTCATAAATTATGTTTAACAAACGTTTTATCAGGCAGGTGGACTATGGAGTAGAAATCAGCATTGCCTTTCGTAAAACTTTGACTCACATTTTTCATGGAGAATATTTTTTTATTTTTAATGTTGGAGTTTTATCAGGACATAATTTTTTCCCATCTCAAATTCATGACCGAGTTTAGTTTTGTCCTGAGATTTTAACTGTAAATTGTTGACAGGAAAGTCTCGTCTTCTACCTTACTAAATTGTATTCGCCCCTATAACAAGCATTTCTTTCTCCAACTTGCATAAATATTCACCTGAACCCATTAATCAACTTTAGGGAGGGGAGTTTAAAGCAGAGGTAGGGAATAGGGAGGGGTAGGGGTTTAAAGCAGAGGTGGGGAAGGTAAATGGTAATCGCTTCCTCACTTCTGGGTTGATTTTCAAACCTCTTAGTTAAGGGTTGGGGGGGGTTAGGTGCAGAATTCAATGAAACTAATCGTGTTTTAATGAATTACATTGATTTTTTATTGAATTACATCATATAAGTTCAATGTAATCGGAACACCTGATTAAGGCTGGAATCCACCTCGATTACTTTTGAAAAGTGATCGTTGAAGTACTCGAGAAAGTTTAATTGTCAAAGATTATAGATCATAACATAATGCCGCCCGATGCAAGATTCCCCCTCACAAGGTGCCTCTGAAAGTATAAGCTCTATTATTAGTCTCAAATGAGTTAAATCATTTAAAAAAGAGGAAAGGTTTCTGCGCTTACGACGACAATCATTGGCGAATACCAGTGGAAAGGGGGACTACCCTCTCCCTCCGTTAGGGGCGGATCCAGGAAAGTCTCAAAGGGGGGGGCATTTTTGGAAAGTGAGTGAGGGGTATGGGGGGACACCCCCAGTCAGTGGGGGTCCCTCCCCAAGAAAATTATGAAAATTTAAGCTTCTCTACAGCCAATTTAAGGCATCTAGTAACCGTTCACTCCTGAATTTTATACTACCTCATTTCAATTTTTGTTCGTAAAAGTGGAAGATCCCGCCCTTGCTATTGTTTCCCCATTTCCAAACAAGATAATAATTAGAAAGTTACATGGATCACTCTTCGATTCTCTTTTTATTTTGCTTTCCCCCATCTTTCTCTTCCTCTAACTGTTTTTTTTTGGGGGGGGGGGGGGGGGGGCTCAAGGGGGGCATGCCGCCGTGCCCCCCCCCCCCCCCCCCCCCCCTCCGGATCCGCCCATGCCCTCCGTTCAGCCAAAAAAGAGGAAAAGAGGGTGAAGGAAGGGAAAGGGAAAAGAGAGAGTGTCAAAGTTGGATTTACAAAA
Organism: Trialeurodes vaporariorum; assembly: GCA_011764245.1. Lineage (NCBI taxonomy): Eukaryota > Metazoa > Arthropoda > Insecta > Hemiptera > Aleyrodidae > Trialeurodes > Trialeurodes vaporariorum. Next base: position 31,593,758 of record VMOF01000320.1, read on the forward strand.
TTCAATATCTCGCATGTGAAAAACGATATCGACCTCCGCGGTTTGCGCCAAAATGCTCAGTTCGGTATGCCCTTTCGATCGATGTATCACTCGATAGGGATATCGCAAGGAATTTTTCTGATAGGAGTGATACTGATAGGCCCCCTGAAAGGCAAAAACGTTAACGATTTACGGGGGCGCTAAATCCTATTTTTGGTTAGATTTGTGTCAAATTCGTATTTTTTTCTGAAAAGTGATTGCTTTTTTGAGTATTTTAGACCCCCAGTTTTTTAAATTCCGGTGTCTCAAAGTGGAGTAATGATTTTTTGAAATAGGTCCATATCGAACTTTGACCTTCGATACATCGAAAACGAAAAACGATATCGACCTTCGGTTCGCGCCAAAATAATTCTTTCTCTACGTTCTTTTAGGTACTGAAATAAAAAAATAGAGCTGCCATAAGGAAAGTTCGATTTTCCGAGGGGTGACCCCCTCCCCCGCCCCTCCAAGGAGGACGCTGAAAAAAAAAAAACCTCCCAAGATGGGACCCCTGAGATATTATCGCACACGTGTTTAGTCGTTTTTCGAAATTCACAGCCGTTTTCAAAAAAACCGCAGTGGGAACTTTTTTTTTAACACCCTGAATACATTATACATATTGGCTGACAAAATTTTTATGAAAACCCCATTATTTTCGGAAGCAGCGACTCTAAAATCCATCGGTTGCGAATTCTGAACGATTTAATCGCACCACAAGACTTTTGTCCAGCTTAATCTGGATTCTAATTTTCTAAAAATTATGCACGCCGAGTCGCCGCGCCGGCTCGACGCGCGACAACACTGATTGTGAGAAGGGATGTCCAGTGACTAGTGAGTCTACTGAGGAAGGAATCGGTGCGTATGCTGAGCGTGGTCCGCATCAAAGATTACTTTGGGTCCGCATAGAGGAAAAATTAAAGGAGACGCGAGCTGAAACCTGTCGCCTGTCGCTCCACTGCTCCAGGCAGCCATGAGCCAGGCTCCGGCTCCAGTTGCGATAGTTACGCTGTGTCGAACAGATCAAGAAGTCATCGAGTATTGAAATCTTGTCCCTGTTCATCAGTTTATTTCACCGTGAAAAATTATGCAATGAAAAGAACTGAAATTTGAAGGTTTGTGTTTTTCTGCATCTTTCATAAGTTGCTAAGGTTTTCATTTTATTTACTTTTGTATTTGTAGTTAGTGAGTAGAGTTAGTTGCGTATTCAGGAAGCTCCATTCACGGAGAAGCAGCTACAAAACCAATTGAAGTACGTCTCTACGGGTGAAATTTTTGTAAGTACGTGACCTGCAACAGCTTCAACTTTGTTGTGCTGTATGTCGATCACTTATTAGTATTTTGTTCTTCATGATCTCTGTACTACTTATTTCTTCCACAATGAAGTGGTAGGTGTCTTTCCCATTAAACGTTTACGTTCGTCCTTTAACTCCAGTACTTGTGCGTAGGTAGAAAAATTTTCTAGGGGGAGGACTGGCAAGTTACGATACCATACCGGGGGGGGGGGGGGGGTTCCGGAGTCCGCCCCAGGAAATTTTGACAATTTTATTTAGCTGCTGTAAGACGTGATTTCAGGCTATCTTCACCTCGCAAATGATAAAAACAGTAATTTAATGTTCCTTTGCCCTTAAATAAATCTATCTAAAAAAAATTAACCTTAGAATTTAATCTTTTGGTACTCGTGAAATCAAAGAAGTATATCATCGTAGAATACAAAAAAATGTTAAAAAGAAGAAGAAGGACCTTCTGAACGTATTCCCCTCTTGAGTTTTTCTATCTAATCACCAAAAGTAAAAATACTTCATGCCTCTGTGAACAGGTTTTACATTAGACTATTATTTTTCTTCTTCAATTATTACTGCATTTTTTACAACATCAGATTTTCTTGGGGGGGGGGGGGTGGTGGTGGCTCTAAATGGCCCCATAGTAGCTACGGCCATGCTCTTGTATCATTTTAGCCTTTGAGACTGGAGATCTTTCCAGAAGTGGAAGAGATCAAGCAGATAGTTTTCGTGGGAAAAATTAATTTTTATTATTTATGCTTAAAATGAAACTCTTCTCCGTTTTTTCTTTTTCCTTTTTTACGTTCCTTATCTCCTTTTCGCTCTTCCTCTTTCGCTTCTCAAAGTTTTTGCGCTACTCGATGCGTTGCCCCCCCCCCCCCCCCCCCCGCCTGGCGGGGTCAGCGGAGCCTACAGCTACGCCACTGCCAAAGGTTTCATAGGAAAGAAGGGCACGCAAAAAGGAAAAAGAAAATAAGAAGTAAGGGAAAAGCAAATAAGAACGGAAAGAGAGGAAGAAAGGAAAGGAAGGAGAAAGGAGAAAGGAAGACAGAGGATATATGCTACAGTGTCACTCGCGTGTCGCACTATAAATGAATAAAATGAATTTCAACATGAAAGAAATATTGAAAGTGAAATTGAAAACCTAATCAGGTCTTTCGTAGCGCCACGGCTGCCGAAAGCATAACTTCGAGGGTCCATAGCTCCGGACCATATGAAACGCCGTGCATGTCCTTTTCAGAATCGCTTCAAATACATTCTATAAACATCTTCTGCGAGATTCATTGAAATCATTTGGGTCAGTTTTTTTTTATTTAGCTCCGAAGTTGGCCTTTCGTAGCGCCACTGCGGCCGAAAGCCCATCTTCGAGGGCCCATAGCTCCGGACCATATGAAACGCCGTGCATGTCCTTTTCAGAATCGCTTCAAATACATCCTATGCACATCGTCTGCGAGATTCATCGAAATCCCTTGTGTCAGTTTTTTTTTCCACCTCCGAAGTTGGCCTTTCGTAGCGCCACTGCGGCCGAAAGCATATCTTCGAGGGCCCATAGCTCCGGACCATATGAAACGCCGTGCATGTCCTTTTCAGAATCGCTTCAAATACATCCTATGCACATCGTCTGCGAGATTCATCGAAATCCCTTTGGTCAGTTTTTTTTATTTAGCTCCGAAGTTGGCCTTTCGTAGCGCCACTGCGGCCGAAAGCCCATCTTCGAGGGCCCATAGCTCCGGACCATATGAAACGCCGTGCATGTCCTTTTCAGAATCGCTTCAAATACATTCTATGAACATCTTCTGCGAGATTCATGGAAATCCCTTGGGTCCGTTTTTTTTATTTAGCTCCGAAGTTGGTCTTTCGTAGCGCCACGGCTGCCGCCGAAAGCATAACTTCGAGGGTCCATAGCTCCGGACCATATGAAACGCCGTGCATGTCCTTTTCAGAATCGCTTCAAATACATTCTATAAACATCTTCTGCGAGATTCATTGAAATCATTTGGGTCAGTTTTTTTTTATTTAGCTCCGAAGTTGGCCTTTCGTAGCGCCACTGCGGCCGAAAGCCCATCTTCGAGGGCCCATAGCTCCGGACCATATGAAACGCCGTGCATGTCCTTTTTAGAATCGCTTCAAATACATCCTATGCACATCGTCTGCGAGATTCATCGAAATCCCTTGGGTCAGTTTTTTTTTATCCACCTCCGAAGTTGGCCTTTCGTAGCGCCACTGCGGCCGAAAGCCCATCTTCGAGGGCCCATAGCTCCGGACCATATGAAACGCCGTGCATGTCCTTTTCAGAATCGCTTCAAATACATCCTATGCACATCGTCTGCGAGATTCATCGAAATCCCTTGGGTCAGTTTTTTTTTATCCACCTCCGAAGTTGGCCTTTCGTAGCGCCACTGCGGCCGAAAGCATATCTTCGAGGGCCCATAGCTCCGGACCATATGAAACGCCGTGCATGTCCTTTCAGAATCGCTTCAAATACATCCTATGCACATCTTCTGTGAGATTCATTGAAATCCCTTGGGTCAGTTTTTTTTTTTATTCAGCTCCGAAGTTGGCCTTTCGTAGCGCCACGGCCTCCGAAAGCACAACTTCGAGGGCCCATATCTCCGGACCATATGAAACGCCGTGCATGTCCTTTTCAGAATCGCTTCAAATACATCTCATGCACATCTCTGTGAGATTCATTGAAATCCCTGGGTCAGTTTTTTTTTATTCAGCTCCGAAGTTGGCCTTTCGTAGCGCCACGGCTGCCGATAGCACAACTTCGAGGGCCCATATCTCCGGACCATATGAAACGCCGTGCATGTCCTTTTCAGAATCGCTTCAAATTCATCCTATGCACATCGTCTACGAGATTCATTGAAATCCCTTGGGTCAGTTTTTTTTATTCAGCTCCGAAGTTGGCCTTTCGTAGCGCCACGGCTGCCGATAGCACAACTTCGAGGGCCCATATCTCCGGACCATATGAAACGCCGTGCATGTCCTTTTCAGAATCGCTTCAAATACATCCTATGCACATCGTCTGCGAGATTCATTGAAATCCCTTGGGTCATTTTTTTTTATTCAGCTCCGAAGTTGGCCTTTCGTAGCGCCACGGCTGCCGAAAGCCCAACTTCGAGGGCCCATAGCTCCGGACCATATGAAACGCCGTGCATGTCCTTTTCAGAATCGCTTCAAATACATCTTCTGCACATCTTCTGTGAGATTCATTGAAATCCCTTGGGTCAGTTTTTTTTTATTCAGCTCCGAAGTTGGCCTTTCGTAGCGCCACGGCTGCCGATAGCACAACTTCGAGGGCCCATATCTCCGGACCATATGAAACGCCGTGCATGTCCTTTTCAGAATCGCTTCAAATTCATCCTATGCACATCGTCTACGAGATTCATCGAAATCCCTTGGGTCAGTTTTTTTTTATCCACCTCCGAAGTTGGCCTTTCGTAGCGCCACTGCGACCGAAAGCCCATCTTCGAGGGCCCATAGCTCCGGACCTTATGAAACGCCGCGCATGTCCTTTTCAGAATCGCTTCAAATACATCCTATGCACATCTTCTGTGAGATTCATTGAAATCCCTTGGTCAGTTTTTTTTTTATTCAGCTCCGAAGTTGGCCTTTCGTAGCGCCACGGCTGCCGAAAGCACAACTTCGAGGGCCCATATCTCCGGACCATATGAAACGCCGTGCATGTCCTTTTCAGAATCGCTTCAAATACATCTTATGCACACATCTTCTGTGAGATTCATTGAAATCCCTTGGGTCAGTTTTTTTTTTTCAGCTCCGAAGTTGGCCTTTCGTAGCGCCACGGCTGCCGAAAGCACAACTTCGAGGGCCCATATCTCCGGACCATATGAAACGCCGTGCATGTCCTTTCCAGAATCGCTTCAAATACATCCTATGCACATCGTCTGCGAGATTCATCGAATTCCCTTTGGTCAGTTTTTTTTATTTAGCTCCGAAGTTGGCCTTTCGTAGCGCCACTGCGGCCGAAAGCCCATCTTCGAGGGCCCATAGCTCCGGACCATATGAAACGCCGTGCATGTCCTTTTCAGAATCGCTTCAAATACATTCTATGAACATCTTCTGCGAGATTCATGGAAATCCCTTGGGTCCGTTTTTTTTTATTTAGCTCCGAAGTTGGTCTTTCGTAGCGCCACGGCTGCCGAAAGCATAACTTCGAGGGTCCATAGCTCCGGACCATATGAAACGCCGTGCATGTCCTTTTCAGAATCGCTTCAAATACATTCTATAAACATCTTCTGCGAGATTCATTGAAATCATTGGGTCAGTTTTTTTTATTTAGCTCCGAAGTTGGCCTTTCGTAGCGCCACTGCGGCCGAAAGCCCATCTTCGAGGGCCCATAGCTCCGGACCATATGAAACGCGTGCATGTCCTTTTCAGAATCGCTTCAAATACATCCTATGCACATCGTCTGCGAGATTCATCGAAATCCCTTGGGTCAGTTTTTTTTATCCACCTCCGAAGTTGGCCTTTCGTAGCGCCACTGCGGCCGAAAGCCCATCTTCGAGGGCCCATAGCTCCGGACCATATGAAACGCCGTGCATGTCCTTTTCAGAATCGCTTCAAATACATCCTATGCACATCGTCTGCGAGATTCATCGAAATCCCTTGGGTCAGTTTTTTTTATCCACCTCCGAAGTTGGCCTTTCGTAGCGCCACTGCGGCCGAAAGCATATCTTCGAGGGCCCATAGCTCCGACCATATGAAACGCCGTGCATGTCCTTTTCAGAATCGCTTCAAATACATCTATGCACATCTTCTGTGAGATTAATTGAAATCCCTTGGGTCAGTTTTTTTTTTTATTCAGCTCCGAAGTTGGCCTTTCGTAGCGCCACGGCCTCCGAAAGCACAACTTCGAGGGCCCATATCTCCGGACCATATGAAACGCCGTGCATGTCCTTTTCAGAATCGCTTCAAATACATCTCATGCACATCTTCTGTGAGATTCATTGAAATCCCTTGGGTCAGTTTTTTTTTATTCAGCTCCGAAGTTGGCTTTCGTAGCGCCACGGCTGCCGATAGCACAACTTCGAGGGCCCATATCTCCGGACCATATGAAACGCCGTGCATGTCCTTTTCAGAATCGCTTCAAATTCATCCTATGCACATCGTCTACGAGATTCATTGAAATCCCTTGGGTCAGTTTTTTTTTATTCAGCTCCGAAGTTGGCCTTTCGTAGCGCCACGGCTGCCGATAGCACAACTTCGAGGGCCCATATCTCCGGACCATATGAAACGCCGTGCATGTCCTTTTCAGAATCGCTTCAAATACATCCTATGCACATCGTCTGCGAGATTCATTGAAATCCCTGGGTCATTTTTTTTTTACAGCTCCGAAGTTGGCCTTTCGTAGCGCCACGGCTGCCGAAAGCCCAACTTCGAGGGCCCATAGCTCCGGACCATATGAAACGCCGTGCATGTCCTTTTCAGAATCGCTTCAAATACATTCTATGAACATCTTCTGCGAGATTCATGGAAATCCCTTGGGTCCGTTTTTTTTTATTTAGCTCCGAAGTTGGTCTTTCGTAGCGCCACGGCTGCCGAAAGCATAACTTCGAGGGTCCATAGCTCCGGACCATATGAAACGCCGTGCATGTCCTTTTCAGAATCGCTTCAAATACATTCTATAAACATCTTCTGCGAGATTCATTGAAATCATTTGGGTCAGTTTTTTTTTATTTAGCTCCGAAGTTGGCCTTTCGTAGCGCCACTGCGGCCGAAAGCCCATCTTCGAGGGCCCATAGCTCCGGACCATATGAAACGCCGTGCATGTCCTTTTCAGAATCGCTTCAAATACATCCTATGCACATCGTCTGCGAGATTCATCGAAATCCCTTGGGTCAGTTTTTTTTATCCACCTCCGAAGTTGGCCTTTCGTAGCGCCACTGCGGCCGCCGAAAGCCCATCTTCGAGGGCCCATAGCTCCGGACCATATGAAACGCCGTGCATGTCCTTTTCAGAATCGCTTCAAATACATCCTATGCACATCGTCTGCGAGATTCATCGAAATCCCTTGGGTCAGTTTTTTTTTATCCACCTCCGAAGTTGGCCTTTCGTAGCGCCACTGCGGCCGAAAGCATATCTTCGAGGGCCCATAGCTCCGGACCATATGAAACGCCGTGCATGTCCTTTTCAGAATCGCTTCAAATACATCTTATGCACATCTTCTGTGAGATTAATTGAAATCCCTTGGGTCAGTTTTTTTTTTATTCAGCTCCGAAGTTGGCCTTTCGTAGCGCCACGGCCTCCGAAAGCACAACTTCGAGGGCCCATATCTCCGGACCATATGAAACGCCGTGCATGTCCTTTTCAGAATCGCTTCAAATACATCTCATGCACATCTTCTGTGAGATTCATTGAAATCCCTTGGGTCAGTTTTTTTTTATTCAGCTCCGAAGTTGGCCTTTCGTAGCGCCACGGCTGCCGATAGCACAACTTCGAGGGCCCATATCTCCGGACCATATGAAACGCCGTGCATGTCCTTTCAGAATCGCTTCAAATTCATCCTATGCACATCGTCTACGAGATTCATTGAAATCCCTTGGGTCAGTTTTTTTTTATTCAGCTCCGAAGTTGGCCTTTCGTAGCGCCACGGCTGCCGATAGCACAACTTCGAGGGCCCATATCTCCGGACCATATGAAACGCCGTGCATGTCCTTTTCAGAATCGCTTCAAATACATCCTATGCACATCGTCTGCGAGATTCATTGAAATCCCTTGGGTCAGTTTTTTTTTATTCAGCTCCGAAGTTGGCCTTTCGTAGCGCCACGGCTGCCGAAAGCCCAACTTCGAGGGCCCATAGCTCCGGACCATATGAAACGCCGTGCATGTCCTTTTCAGAATCGCTTCAAATACATCTATGCACATCTTCTGTGAGATTCATTGAAATCCCTTGGGTCAGTTTTTTTTTATTCAGCTCCGAAGTTGGCCTTTCGTAGCGCCACGGCTGCCGATAGCACAACTTCGAGGGCCATATATCCGGACCATATGAAACGCCGTGCATGTCCTTTTCAGAATCGCTTCAAATTCATCCTATGCACATCGTCTACGAGATTCATCGAAATCCCTTGGGTCAGTTTTTTTTTATCCACCTCCGAAGTTGGCCTTTCGTAGCGCCACTGCGACCGAAAGCCCATCTTCGAGGGCCCATAGCTCCGGACCTTATGAAACGCCGCGCATGTCCTTTTCAGAATCGCTTCAAATACATCCTATGCACATCTTCTGTGAGATTCATTGAAATCCCTTGGGTCAGTTTTTCTTTTTTCAGCTCCGAAGTTGGCCTTTCGTAGCGCCACGGCTGCCGAAAGCACAACTTCGAGGGCCCATATCTCCGGACCATATGAAACGCCGTGCATGTCCTTTTCAGAATCGCTTCAAATACATCCTATGCACATCGTCTGCGAGTCAGTTATTTTTTATTCAGCTCCGAAGTTGGCCTTTCGTAGCGCCACGGCTGCCGAAAGCACAACTTCGAGGGCCCATATCTCCGGACCATATGAAACGCCGTGCATGTCCTTTTCAGAATCGCTTCAAATACATCTTATGCACATCTTCTGTGAGATTCATTGAAATCCCTTGGGTCAGTTTTTCTTTTTTCAGCTCCGAAGTTGGCCTTTCGTAGCGCCACGGCTGCCGAAAGCACAACTTCGAGGGCCCATATCTCCGGACCATATGAAACGCCGTGTGTCCTTTTCAGAATCGCTTCAAATACATCCTATGCACATCGTCTGCGAGATTCATCGAAATCCCTTTGGTCAGTTTTTTTTATTTAGCTCCGAAGTTGGCCTTTCGTAGCGCCACTGCGGCCGAAAGCCCATCTTCGAGGGCCCATAGCTCCGAACCTTATGAAACGTCGCGCATGTCCTTTTTAGAATCGCTTCAAATACATTCGAAAACATTTTCTGCGAGATTCATTGAAATCCCTTGGGTCAGTTTTTTTTTAATCAGCTCCGAAGTTGGCCTTTCGTAGCGCCACGGCCTCCGAAAGCACAACTTCGAGGGCCCATATCTCCGGACCATATGGAACGCCGTGCATGTCCTTTTCAGAATCACTTCAAATACATTCTATGAACATCTTCTGCGAGATTCATGGAAATCCCTTGGGTCCGTTTTTTTTATTCAGCTCCGAAGTTGGCCTTTCGTAGCGCCACGGCTGCCGAATGCCCAACTTCGAGGCCCATAGCTCAAGACCATATGAAACGCCGAGCATGTCCTTTTCAGAATCGCCTCAAATACATTCTAGGAACATTCCCAGTGAGATTCATTGAAATCCCTTGGGTCAGTTTTTTTTATTCAGCTCCGAAGTTGGCTTTTCGTAGCGCCACTGCGGCCGAAAGCACAACTTCGAGGGTCCATATCCCCGGACCATATGAAACGCCGTGCATGTCCTTTTCAGAATCGCTTCAAATACATTCTATAAACATCTTCTGCGAGATTCATGGAAATCCCTTGGGTCAGTTTTTTTTTATTTAGCTCCGAAGTTGGCCTTTCGTAGCGCCACTGCGGCCGAAAGCCCATCTTCGAGGGCCCATAGCTCCGGACCATATGAAACGCCGTGCATGTCCTTTTCAGAATCGCTTCAAATACATCCTATGCACATCGTCTGCGAGATTCATCGAAATCCCTTGGGTCAGTTTTTTTTTATCCACCTCCGAAGTTGGCCTTTCGTAGCGCCACTGCGGCCGAAAGCATATCTTCGAGGGCCCATAGCTCCGGACCATATGAAACGCCGTGCATGTCCTTTTCAGAATCGCTTCAAATACATCCTATGCACATCTTCTGTGAGATTCATTGAAATCCCTTGGGTCAGTTTTTTTTTATTCAGCTCCGAAGTTGGCCTTTCGTAGCGCCACGGCCTCCGAAAGCACAACTTCGAGGGCCCATATCTCCGGACCATATGAAACGCCGTGCATGTCCTTTTCAGAATCGCTTCAAATACATCTTATGCACATCTTCTGTGAGATTCATTGAAATCCCTTGGGTCAGTTTTTTTTATTCAGCTCCGAAGTTGGCCTTTCGTAGCGCCACGGCTGCCGATAGCACAACTTCGAGGGCCCATATCCGGACCATATGAAACGCCGTGCATGTCCTTTTCAGAATCGCTTCAAATTCATCCTATGCACATCGTCTACGAGATTCATTGAAATCCCTTGGGTCAGTTTTTTTTTATTCAGCTCCGAAGTTGGCCTTTCGTAGCGCCACGACTGCCGATAGCACAACTTCGAGGGCCCATATCTCCGGACCATATGAAACGCCGTGCATGTCCTTTTCAGAATCGCTTCAAATTCATCCTATGCACATCGTCTACGAGATTCATTGAAATCCCTTGGGTCAGTTTTTTTTTATCCACCTCCGAAGTTGGCCTTTCGTAGCGCCACTGCGACCGAAAGCCCATCTTCGAGGGCCCATAGCTCCGGACCTTATGAAACGCCGCGCATGTCCTTTTCAGAATCGCTTCAAATACATTCTATGAACATTTTCTGCGAGATTCATTGAAATCCCTTGGGTCATTTTTTTTTTATTCAGCTCCGAAGTTGGCCTTTCGTAGCGCCACGGCTGCCGAAAGCCCAACTTCGAGGGCCCATAGCTCCGGACCATATAAAACGCCGTGCATGTCCTTTTCAGAATCGCTTCAAATACAGTTTGAGAATATCCCCTGCGAGATTCGTGGAAATCCCTTGGGTCAGTTATTTTTTACTCAGCTCCGAAGTTGGCCTTTCGTAGCGCCACGGCTGCCGAAAGCCCAACTTCGAGGGCCCATAGCTCCGGACCATATGAAACGCCGTGCATGTCCTTTTCAGAATAGCTTCAAATACATTATAAGCACACTTTATGCGAGAATCATTGAAATCCCTTGGGTCAGTTATTTTTTATTCAGCTCCGAAGTTGGCCTTTCGTAGCGCCACTGCTGCCGAAAGCCCAACTTCGAGGGCCCATAGCTCCGGATCATATGAAACGCCGTGCATGTCCTTTTCAGAATCGCTTCAAATACATTCTATGAACATCTTCTGCGAGATTCATTGAAATCCCTTGGGTCAGTTATTTTTTATTCAGCTCCGAAGTTGGCCTTTCGTAGCGCCACTGATGCCGAAAGCCCATCTTCGAGATCTTCAGCTGAGTCCCGTATGAAACGGCATGAACGCGGCTCTTGGCCTTGCATGATATCATAATTATCAGTGAGTACTCACATCAAGTTTCAGTTGATTTCCATGGTAATTAACATCTGGCCCATGATTATGATTTCTCAAACACTACGAATCTTTATCCGTATTCCGGAAACTCCGTTATATGTTGTGTTTTATGTGTGGTTTCTGTCCTTTAGCCGGTCGAGAGGGGGGGGGGGGGGGCTTGTGTTTGCCATGGACTGCTAATCGATTTGCTCTGTGGGTGGGGGGGGGGGGGGGGGGGTGGGGGGGTCGTTTTTATATAGTACAAGATAGGATGATGGGAAGGATGTAGGTTCTATGATGGTTGGTCACAATTAACCGCAACTGGCAATGATACTGCGTTTTAGGGAGGGGGGGGTAGGGGTGGTTACAGTTGAATGGTCGAGGGCTGGATTTATTTAATTGTTGTTTGGGAGAAGAAGGGGCTGGGTGTGTTTGAGGGAGGCGCGTGAGTGGGCGATGAGGTGGTTGGGGGGGGGGGGGGTTGTGGTGTTTGGGGTGATTGGGGGGGGGGGGGGGGGGGGTACGGGGGGACTGTCGAAGGGTAAATTTGGTTATTAGGCTGGGGGAGATCGGAGGTGTTCCGACTGCGGAGGGCAGATCCGCTGTCTCGTAGCGCGACTTTGATTACTGTTGCGGTGCTGCGATGCGAGCGCTTCTGGTGGCAAGGCATGGACCTACGTCGTAGCGGACAGTCGCCAGCGCTTGAAGGAGTAGCGGTGTATCCTACGGCAGCGTTCCATGGCTTGTCTGATAGGATGTCTGATAGATTCACACTAGTTCCAAAAAAACCTGTTCATGTTGCTGTTTGGTGTTTTGCGTACCTTCTCCTTTCTTATCTCGACTCGGGTGTCGGTTCGGCCAATCCTCAATGATTTTGAAAGTTTGAACTTATTTTATTTTGGTGTCTATCATGGGCTGCCGAAGGTGAAGTGTGCAAAGTGTCTGATTTTAGAAGGTGGAATATGTCAAATTTTGTTTTGAAAATTTTAAACTTTGCCAGCGTTTTCTCTCTGTGCCTAGAATTAGCGAAATGTGCATCAACTGATATTGAGCTTGATGCCAAAGCTCAGTTAAATCACCGTTTAGATACTTTAAATTTACTACTCTATACATGTCTGTTAATTTTAACTGTTCTAACGATATGGCTCTTCAAGCATCGAAGGCTGAGATTCCTCCACGAAACTGGACTTGCAGTCATATATGGTAAGAAAGTTTAAACTAGACTTAACCTATCTTCGTTCAGTGTTTTCTTTTCCCTTCTCGGAAGGCACTACTGCATTTCATTTTGAAGAGAAATCAGCTCTGAATGCTATAGCCGCGACCATTATCATTTGCTTCTCTCTCAGATTTTCTAATCTCAGAATATTGACGGTCATTTCTACAGTTTGCATGTTAATGCCGAGTGAACATGTTTTAGGTTTCTGTTCATCGGAACTTACATCTCTATCTATGTGATGTGGATCATTCCAGTGCGGATCATGAGCCAAATGTTTGGATCTAACGTATCTCAAAAGAGCTTCATGTGTGTCCATCCAAATGTGCTTTGTCATTATCAGCTGCTGTATTCATAAATGCTTCAATATGGATTGAGCATATTATATTGCATATTTCATGACAACTAAAGAGCTTAGGTATTTTGAGAATGTGGTTCCGTGAAGTAGCGTTTCCTGCTTCGGAAAAGCATCAAAATGCATAGGTGAGCGTTTGATGAGAAGTGAGTCGAAGCTGTGCTTACTGCTTTCCAATGCGCCTTGATGCATTTCGGAAGCAGGTACCGCTACTTGCCATAACCTGATATTCAAAGTTCTAGAGCTCTAAACACGTTTACACCTGTGTGCGCAAGTGCTCTAGTTAATCTAGCAATAAGTTAATTTAATAGAGCAGGACCATTTTGAGTATCGAGTTGTGACAAGTAGTAGTGCGCGCTTCTGAACTGCATCAAAACGCATCGGTGAGCGTTTGGTTAGTGCTGAGTTTCAACTTGTTGCTAATCAACCACTCACTGATGCGCTTTGATGCGGTTCGAAAGTAGGCACCCCTACTTGTCAGAACCCGATACTCAAAATGGTCCTGCTCTAGAGCAAAGGTAATTTCAGATCAGTTTGCAGTGAACTGGCTTGCGAATTCTGCATACCAAATTCAACATCTCCACCAATCGGACATGTTTCAGCACTAATTGAATAATAGCTGTCATCAGCCAACTTATCTGAATTGATGTTTCTTATTCCATGTGAAGTACCACCATGGTATTTTTTTTTTTTTTTTTTCTTTAATTTACAATTTTGCCAGCAATCCTTTGTCATGGGTTGATAAGAAAAATAAAAAACCACACTGGATGCAGATGAACCTGAATAAGGTTCAGAAATTATCCAAGCAACAGTGCCTCTTAAGTTATCAACTGTGGATTGAAATCCTGTTTGTAGGTACTGGTTAGAAAATGAAATTTACATATATCTTGCCTGCAAAATTGTTAAGTAGTAGGTCGACCTTATACTTCCCAAAAATGGTTGCAGTTTAGTCAGGTTGTCCATGCGCATAGCTGAAATTTTTAAGCTCAACTTACTCTGCTGTATTCATATAAGGAGGATTCCAATAGCATCGTTTATTTGTTTGAGGAAGGGGGGGGGGGAGATCTTATGAAAGACTGGATGGGAAGAAGGAAGAAGATAAATTTGATATTGTGCTTTCAAATGCATAGTGTTTCCAAAATTCTCTGTTGGCTTTCAGTTTCAAACAAGAGGGGCCCATGGAACAGTACCCAGTCTCGTGATACTAGGGACTTGGGCCCTCTCTGGAGAGTGAGAGGCCCCGGCCCATTCGCAAGTGGAATCTGGGCACTTGATCGAAAAACAACGGAGATAATGAGAAGGAAGGGATGGAAAAAGGATGGGGAAAAGGGAGAGAAGCAATTGAGGCTGTTTCTGGAAAAAAAAGGCCCATAAAACAACGGGTGTGCTCTATCTGAGAAATCAGCCTTGTAATAGAATAGAGAATTTTATCTGAAGAAGCCACCTCTTTTTTTATGGGCCCTTTTTCTGGAAATGGCCTAAATTGCAATCTGAAATTATGGAGTCTCTGTGAAACTAGTTGGAAGGCCCCACGGCCTCCACTCACAGGACCGTATTAAAAGTTTTACCATCTGTAAGGTTCTGAGGCGATTCTTTGGGAAATTTTGGTAGTTAGCTTAGCTGAGGCACATATTCCAATATTTCTCCGATGTTTTTTAAATCAATCAATTAAAATGTCCTTGCTGAAAACGCTGTAAACCGCATTTCAGGGCCACATTTTTTAAAACTATCGATTTCGATCAAAAATTGGCGAAAATTCCTACGGAGTTTTATTTCTTTTAATTTTTGTTTCCAAAACACCTCCAGTATTTTTAATGAAATTTTTTGCTGTCACATGTTTAAGATTTTATGAAGAGGCCACAATAACCTCGAACAGAAATGGAGTAAAATTTCTGCCGAAAAATTCCAATTTTCAAAAAATTGCAATTTATTATGTAGGTCATATGATTTATAATTAGGGGTAGGAGCCCTCAAATGTTAGTCGAGAGCCACCCAACGCTGTCTAAACCTTCAAAAAAGGTCTGCTCATCAGAATTTGTTTCAAAACATCCAGTTTGGTTTTTGCGTTCGTGAAAAGTGCATTGATGTAAATTACTTAATTGCTTCTAATATATTCTTCCAAAGATGCTTTTACTTACATGTGAAGGTTTTCTATCCCCCCTTCCCTCTCCCTATTTGTGTAGAAGCATCTATGAATGTTCTAGAATTGAGTAGCTTTGTGTGATCAGTAATTAAAATTCAGATTGAACTGGGAAACTTTGTCGAACACATTTTCTTTGTACCAGCTGAACAGTATTGCCATTCATGATAAAACTATCCAAATTTCACATTGAAGCAAATGGGAAAATTCGGATAATTTGCAACACTGCAGCTGAACAAACAAGTGGCATCTACTTCTTTTCAGTCTTGCTATGTTGACCAACAAATCATTTGTATGAGCACAGGTGTCAGTGCCCAGTTTGAATATTACCGACCTGTTGAAAAACAAAGCAGCTCCTCTCCCTGGAAATATTTATTCTCTTCTCAACATTTTTATTTCCCATGACACTATTCATAATATTTTCAGATTCATCCTCCATTTCTAAAATTCCTCTCCTGAAGGTGTAAATCAGTTCTTTTTGATTTATTTAATGCTGATTTTCATACAAAAATTAAATGATAACAAAAACCGGGAGGAGGGGGATTAAATTTTAAACAAAAAATCAATTATATCTCAACTGTTTTTATATTTTTATAACAATATATTAATTTATGTTTTGAGAAATGGCAACAGAAAATACTGTTGCATTTGTCTTACAAATACATGCTCACTTGTTGAAACCCATTCAGTGCCAAATTATGAACAAAAATGACTGAAGGGGGGGGGGGGGTCCTAAATTTTTTTTAAAAAAATGTAATCCTATTTTAAATATTTTTTATTTATTAGCAAAATATTCATTTCTTATTTTGAGGAATGGCAAGAGAAAGGACTGTTTCATTTGTCTTGTACAAGTGCATCTTTACTTGTTAAAACCCATTCAGTGCCACATTATGAAAAAGTAGCTTTACAAATCTTCGACTGGCAGCGTAATCTTGCAGGCCTGTAACCAGAAGAGCCAGGGGGGGCTCAGCCCCCCTAGAAAATTTTGAGCCCCCATGGAAAATTTGTTTTACCATGTAGTGTATTAGAAACTTTACTACCACAATAGCCCCCCATTCAGGGGGGGGGGGAGAGGGGGGCTGAAAACGTGCGAGTCCCCCCCCCCCTAAAACACACAAGCCCCTCCAGGAAAACATGCCTGGGGCCTGTAAACTTGAGATTTATTGGGAGAGCAAAACAAACTTTGAGTAGATGCTCTCTGGGACCCTCCTAAAATTTGAAAATTCAGGTTCACGCAGGCTATTATATTGTAAGCAATTTAATCTTTTAAAAAGTGCCTAAAGTTTACAAACGAAAGTTAATAGGATTAAAGTATATTTCCTTCATTTCATCGGCAAGCAGGATTTTACATTTTAGACTGACTTTAGGCGCAGTTTAAGGGTAAATTAGAACTATTTCTGACCATTTCTCTCCTCTTTGTTTCTGTAACTATTCCTTTTTTCTTTATTTTTTTCTGTCTTTCCTTCTATTTCCCATTTCTTTCCCTTTCTCTCTCCCCCTTTTTCTTTCCTTTTAATCATTTAAATTATGGGGGAGGGCACCCATCTCAAATATTGGAGGGGCAAAAAGGCTGTGCCCCCCCCCTTCCAAAGATTACGCCACTGTCTTTGACCTTTTCTAGTGAATGGAATGATTTTTTCTCCTATAATTTCATTTGCCTGTCAATTTTTTAAGAAATTTCTCAAGAATCCATGTTAACGACGTTCTTTATGTACGAAAATAGAGCAAAAGGATCAACGTTTATTTTTTTTCTTTGCAGGTTTGATTGTCGGTGCTTTGATAAGATACACCGGCACTGCTCAACCATTACTTTACATGGTGGTTGCTCCTCAAAACACAAGTATTTACAATGAGTCTCTTCCGCCCGATGCTCTCTGGTTGCAGTATCACACTGCTACCAATCAGAGTAAAACGTATGCTTACACATTTCGAGGTGAAATAGTTCCGTCAAAAAATTATGAGATTGACTTGAAGGTAGGTTGCTGCGCCTTTCGGTGCTTTATTCATTCACCCCTGCAATTTTTTTTTTAATGAATGATTTTAATACAATAATTTACGTTGTTTTAAGTAGAGTCAGAAAAGGTCTACAAGCCATAATTGTAGAGGGGCTTCCTGAGCTGTGTCGCCAGATCCTGCTGCTTTTTGTATGTGTTCTTATGGGAAAAATTGCAAGATCTGGCAATATTATTTCTGAGGGGTAATTTTGATGAAATTTTTTACTCGGGCTCATTCTGTTTGTTTCCGTAACCCTGCTACTACCAGGTTACGAAGACAGATCAATGTTTGCTTTCTCAAATTAAGGTGATTCCAGGCAAAACTTTTCTAGATTTCAAACCGATGGATAGCGCCACTAGTCGCTTTTGGGAAAAGTTGTGTTTCTGGCATTCTAAATTGAAGCCAAAGAAAAAACGCAAAATCCAATTACGTTAGCACCTGTAAAATTTTTGTATGGATTTTTGTAGCCCAGAAGGAGCAAAATTTGTTAAGAATTAAAGCAGTAAATTATGAAACTCATTTCGCCATAAGCTTAGTGAGTGAGAGTGAGTGCAAGTGATAATATGTCTATCTACCTGAGGCTTATGAGCATTTTCGTATTTCATAATTTTCGGCTTTATTTTTGAGGTTGAAACTTTCAGGGTATCTTTCTGAAGTATGCTTGCAGGTGCTGACGTTCTTTAACCCTTTCTGTCATGAATTATGAAAGAAGTGTCACTGTAATCTGAAACCTATACCGTCAAATTGAACGAAATTTTCTCTTATGATTTCATGTGTGAGTCAATTTTTCTGAATTTCCATAGGCTCCATGTAAAATGGTTGTCCATCATAATGAACAGGGTGACAGAAGTCGGAAAGGGTTAAATGTGTGCTCATAGTGTAAATTCGTCAATTTCAACCACAAACAGTTGATTTTTTGAGCAGCACGATGTGGTGTCCATGGTTCAAATTTTCTGTATATGCCCAATCACCTGTATAAACCTTTGTGTGTGTGTGTGTTTGTGTACATCAAAATTTTGAAGAAACGCAATTTTCTATGTGCTGCCTGAATTATATCCTTTGTTAACTCCACTTTTTTTCTTTTCTCAGGCAACATTTGATCCGGAAATATTTTTCAACATTATCTTGCCTCCTATCATATTTCATGCAGGATATTCTTTGAAAAAGGTAACTTTTAGCACTCTTGAGTAAACCTTAATTCACCCTCTAATTTGTCACGCAAAAATTTTGAAAACAAACTCCCGGCTTGTCTATTTTATGCATCTATGTAGAAGTTTTTTCAGGAGTGTAGGCGCACCCAGACTAATAATCTTTGGTGAATTTTCAACTTTTATTCCTTCAAATCAAAGTAAAACCCATCTGCGATTTTGGCCTGTTACTTTTTAAGCATTTTCTCAATGAAGAGTCAATTCAGTTCTCTTGGAATATGAGAAATAATGGAAAATTCCAAAAATTATCGAGGTAAGTGTGCCTACATTTTTGAGCAACCTCTACTAAGCTGAATATTTTAAGGTTAGTCCCATTTTTGGCCTCTTAAGTGTTCTTGATGGATAACTGGTTTTCTTATCACCAAAACACTCTTTCGAGAGAGAAAGAAAAAAAAAGAGTTTCTGGTTTTGATACTTCTTAAAAACCGATAAAACTCACTGGTTGCAAACTATGAGAAAATTGAAACTTCCAGTCAAAAGCTCTCGCAAACTAACCCATTTATGTCCAGAACTGATGAAAATTTCAGTGTGTTTTTTTAAAACAAAATCAGTCATATCAGTTTCAGAAGGTGGAAAGCGTAAAAAAAAAAAAAAAAAAAAAAAAAAAAAAAACAACTCTAAATTTCTTTGCTTGTTATCCAGTCTTTCCAATGTCTCCATTTTAAAAAAAAAAAAATCTCTAATTAAGACTTTTGTCGGAACAATTTACATGACATTTTGAAAGCTACAGTAGAAATTCAGTGCTATTTGCGTTTTATCTTTTTCAGAAATATTTTTTTAGAAATCTAGGAGCTATACTGACTTTTGCTCTTATCGGGACAACCATTTCCTCTTTTGTAATTGGGTAAGCAACCATCGCTCTCTTCTTCAAATGTGTATTTTGACTAAAAGAAATCTTGTGCATCAATTTCTTCTAAGTTCTTCTTGTTCTAACAAATCCTACCATTTTTATTAATGATACACCGAGAGGGGTAAGCCTCTAGACTGAGGATTACTGAATAGTCTCTGGCAGTTACTACCTCTAGTCTGTTTAATAATCTTCCTCTAAAATTGCGAAAGCTTTTAAAAATAGGGGAAGTAGATTTGTAAATAATGTTAAAATTGTTTTAATTAATGATGTTTTTTACTCGTTGAGTAAATTTGGTAATCCTAACCAGTAATCGAAAATTTTGCTAGTAAAAGCTAAAAATGCCTAAAGTTTACTCAAAGCTGAGCTGCGGGGAAGATACTTCCATGAAAATGTAAACAAGAGGTGCGCCTCCAGGCTTTGCAGACCCCTTCTTCTTCTTCAGTTTTCAACAGCTAATCAGAGATGGAACATCGTATGGCGAGACTCTTTTATGCACAGGGACTCTAGTTGTTAATAGGTTCCCTGTACTAAGAAATAGATAAATAAAAAATAAACAAATGAATAAATCAGTAAATAAATAATTAATTGATACAGTTTCAATCACCTTGCTGTGTGCTTACAATATTAATCTGATAATATGTACTTGTGTTTTCTAGGACTAATGCTCTTTATTGTCCTCATTTCTTTCCAGGGCTGTCATGTATAACTGTCTACAACTCCTTCCTCACTTAAAGAAAAGCTTTACGTTTCTAGACACCCTGTATTTTGGAGCATTGATCTCCCCTACAGATCCGCTGACAATCCTTGCTATTTTCAATGATCTCAGAGTAGATGTTACTCTATATTCTTTAGTGTTTGGGGAGAGCGTACTTAATGATGCTGTTGCCATAGTTCTCAGCGGGTAAGGCTTTTTCGGTCAATACTACCAAGAACCTTCAAGGTGATTTCAGGCAAAACTTTTCCAAATTTCAATCCAATGGATAGTGCCACTAGTCACATTTGGGAAAATTCGTATTTTTGGTATTAAAAAATTGAAAACAAAGAAAAACCGCAAAATCTAAGAAAGTCAGTATCTGCTTAATTTTTTGCGCTTGTAACAGGCAAAATTGGTTGAGAATCAAAGCCGTAATTTAAGTAATTTATTTTGCCATAAGCTGAGTGAGTGCGAGTGATACTATGTTTATCTGCCTCACTCGCACTCATTGAGGCTTATGAGAATTTTCGTTTTTCCTAAATCTTGGCTTTATTTCTGAGTACATATTTCAGCTTGAAACTTTCAGGGTATCTTCCTGAAGTATTCTCTGAGGTGCCTAAAACAAAACCTTGCAAGAACCTCATCAGAAATACTGATTTTTAAGTGTTGGATTCAGAGTAATATTGCTTTAAAGTCTGCGAATAGAGCATAGCAAGCAATCTCATTGAATTTTGTCCATTTGAACTTGTGAAAAAGATGGAAATCATTGTTATACAGAGAGCATTTTTGAATTCGATCTCTTGCGTGTGTTCAAACAGACAAGGCATTTTCATAGCATTTTACATCAGAATGGATAGTCCATTTTGCCACTGCAAAACCTTGCAAGAGCTCCATTAATGAAAAAATAGAAACTGTACAAATGATTAACTTAAAAATTGTCTTATGACTGTTCTCTCATCCTTACAGAAAAAAGATTCTGTGATCTTGCGTCTGCACAGAGACAACAGAGACCGCGCACTGCCTATCTCGCCCATGGTGGCAACTTTTTTTTTCAGGATCGCAGCAAAGAAATGTCCAACGGCTCCTATGTGGACTGTTGAGCAAAGATGTCGATGTCAGTAGCCAATCAGAAAAAAGCATCAATATTTTGGTTGTTGGTCAACAATCCACATAGGAGCCGTTGGATGTTGTTCCCCATGTTATTTTGTTGAGTCCTTGAAAAAAAAATCATCCACTGTGCGATCGGTTAGTGTGTGGTCTCTGTTGTCTCTGTGTCTGCATAGTGAAATTTTTTTCTTTATGTTACGTTGTCATTCTGTCTCGATAATACTGTTGCCTTTTTTATTTTCAGTGCTATTCAAAATTATGATAAACGCTACCAAATGGGAACGGGAGGCTTTGAACCGAATGCTTTCTTCCTGGCACTCGGAGATTTCCTTGGAATTTTCTCTCTTTCATTATTTATTGGTGCTAGTATGGGTTGTTTGACAGCATTGATATCCTTTTTGTACACTCTCATTTCTTCTTTGTCGAAACTTTGTTTTTTGACGCTTAAATCGATAGAAATAGAAATCCGTGGCGCAGATGTCTGTCTATCTGTATCTCAGTATAACTTTTGAACCAAAATTTGTAGATAAGTTGCTTTTAACATTCTCCAGCGGCAATTTTTTTTTTCATCGAAATTTTAAATTTTAAGCAAGCTATGGAGGATAAAAGGTTTGAGACGATAGGCCTCTCACAAGAAAATAAAAGAAAGCTTTATATGGACAGTTCAGCTATAATGTCTAAAAAAGGACACACATATATCACAGTCAAGAAAATAAAAAAATAGGACAAAAAATATCACAGACATTACAACGAGACATTATTACTGGTTGGTACGACGCTTGAAGAGTGGACGATAACGATAGGTTTTAATCCTCAACGATAATTTGAAATGAAAGATCAATCATGGATAGTTAAACCGTAATCCACAACAATAGTTGAAATGAGTCGATAGTTGATAGTTTCTAACTTTATTCCTCAACGAAGATCAATCACGTATAGTTGAAATGGAAGATCAATCATGTATAGTTGAACCGTAATCCACAACAATAATTGAACCCCATTACGGGGTTCGAGGTATACAAACTCACACCCAGCCATAAGCAGAAAACAGGATTCGAATGAGGAGTGGAATAATAATTATAATAATGATGATAATAATAATAATATGCAAATATAAGATGAAACTATGAAAATAAATCAAATCGAAATAAGAATAAAATGCAAAATCAAACGACGATATTTTCCACTCCTACGACGGCTGGGCACAGATGAAATAAGAAAGAGAGAAGCTCATTGAACAAAGAAGAAAAAAGGGAAACAGGTAATGCGCTAAGCCAGACCAAAAAATATCTATTGGATTTGAATTTTGAATTGGATTCAAAATTCACTTAAAAAAATGACACTTGAATCATTCAATCCATGTTTAAATTTTTAACTGCTTTCTCTTTCAAAATAGTAATTTCCTTAATGCCATGTTCACCTGACCAAGTATACCCACATAAAAGACTTTCCTCTGTTGGAGTCAGCGTTGTTTGTTTTGATGTCCTACAGTACTTTCCTTATAGCTGAAGCATCTGATCTTACAGGTAATTACTATTTATCTCTATTCTTCCTGGATCAAAGTTAATTAGTTTTAAACACATCCATCAGCGAAGAAAGGCGCTTTAGATCAGGATAAATTAAAAACTGAAGAGCTCTTTAGAATAACCATGTATACGCATATACGTGGTTCATCTGGAGAATGGAAAATCTGAATTCTCATGCTCTAAGCTATCCATACATTTATAGGTTGGATAGGTTTATTCATTAATTGGCTAGTTTGAGCTGTTTTATATATTTCCCGATTCATCATTTGCTCACTCTGACCATTTAGATGTCCGCGTGAATCATTGCACTTGGGTAAACACCCGGGTCTTAACGCATGAATCTTTATCTGTCTTGTACGTGCACTGAATATCTATCGCAATGTGAGGTAACTGATCACCTTGCATCTATCTAGCGAATCAAATTTTATCGGAGTCTGCCGCAGAATGGTATCAATTTATCTAGTTTACACACTTGTTGTGATGAAGTCAATACATTTTTAGTTTTATCGCAATCTGTAGATATATCCAATATTGTATCATTTTTCCCTGTCACTGGCATAGCCAGAAATTTCACGAGGAGAGAGAGTGAGGGGGATAGATTTAGTCAGCTCCTTATCTTTCAGTATTTCTTTTGTATACTTATTTGTATTCTTGTTTAGATTCATATTTTTATTCTTTTTCAGGTGTGGTTGCGGTTTTGTTCTGCGGAATTTGTCAAGCCCACTACACGTATAATAATTTATCTCTCGATTCTCGCAAGCGAACGAAAAAGCTATTTGAATTATTAAACTTTCTAGCGGAAAACTTCATTTTCTCTTACATTGGAGTTTCCATGTTTACTTTTCCCAAGCATCATTTTGACACGTGGTTTATATTCTCAGGATTTGTATCCTTTACGTACACTTTTTCTCAATATTCGTCGCAAAACTACTTTCGTAATTATTTCGTAATTTATGTAGTCGTGTTTGTGTTCTGTGAACATATAAAAGTTTATTCAAGCAGATTCGCAATTTTCAACAAGCAAGATGGCGGCTGTTTGTTTGGGGTGCGGATTCGAGTTTGGAGTTTATATGCAAGGGTGGCCTCCCGAAACTTCAAGTTAAGTTTTCTCTGGGAGGAGTGAGTTTTAGACTTTTTCAATTGAGAACCGCTTATACGACTGCTATTGTTGAAATTTGTTAAACGCATTTATCGAGTTGATTTTGAGACTTTTTGGTGCTTTCAATGTGCTTTTCACACGACTGTATGTAGAAATTATGCAATACTGTAGCAAAAGTTTGCTGCAGACCCATTTAAATATAAGCTATTGTAGAAGCCCCATGTATCTCAGTTTTATGCATAAAATAGGTCCTCTTTCTGCAGCTATTCTTGACAGCATTTTCCTTAACCCACAATTTTCAGTTATGTGCAATGTTAGGTAGAGCTGCAAATATTTACCCTCTTTCATTTTTATTAAATTTAGGAAGGAAACCGAAAATTGCCATGAATTTCCAGCATATGTTGTTCTTTGCCGGTATGTCAGCTTCCTTAATTCCTTGTGATTTGTTCTATTCTACTTTTATTATTGCTCAGCTTCTGTGGCAAAGTGGCAGCATTGAAATGTGTTCATTTAAGGGGTGTCTCCACCAGCGAATGTAAAAGCGCGAATAAACTGATTGAGCCAATGAGCTTCTTTGTTGTCGATACATCGAACTCGAACTATCGACTTCAAGGCAGCTCATTGGCTCAATCAGTTTATTCGCGCTTTTACATTCGCTGGTGGAGACACCCCTTTAAACTTGTGAAAAAGATTGAACTTTTGAACATGCGGTTGTAGCTTGTCCTAGAAAAGATTGGATTTGACACTTCAATGGTTTTCATGAAAGCATCAGCTTCTCATTGCTCCTAACTAATCAGGTTGCCCTATCTGAGGATAGAAGCTGATGTTTTCATTCAAACCTACAGTTGTCAAATCCAATCATTCTTGGGACAGCCTATAACACTGTCTCATCCGACTCTTCAGGTGGGTTTAAATAGGCTAATCAAAGGTGATGGTGAGGTAAGTGGTTGCATTGACATTCGAGCTGATCCTTGTACACACTCTTATATGGCAGAATGAGGGGTAAAAAGTGAGGGGTCGTCACTAAAAAATAAAATAAAAATAGATTCCATTGAGACTCCATCCTAAAAATTTCAGGGACTCTTCCTGATAGTATGGTCCTTGTTTCAACGAAATTTTAAAAAAAATCGAATTTGGGCTTTTTTGGGAATAGCCCCCCAAATATTAAAATTTGGGGGGGCAGGTACCCCAAATTTTTTAAAGAAAACGTGTAGCATATCAAATTAAAGGGGACATTTACAGCTTTCAAATGAGTTAAAATTGAGCTCTGTAACTACAATAGAACCAGAGATATGGGGGTTCAAAGATCAAGGGTCCCCCCTCATCGGGGGGTTTTTCACCAACTTTGAGCCCCCCTAACTCAGGTCCTATTTACACTTGAGAGCTGAAATTTTGGTCATTTCTTAGTTTCATGTAGTCCCACCTCTGTAACAAAAATCAACAAAATCCAAGGGGGTCATCAAAATTCACATGTTGAATTGACATGGACTGACCCAAATATAAAGAGGCTAGACTGCATGTCTCTCCAATAAGACTGTTTTAGAACAGATATATTTTAACAATTGGCGTCCGAGGCCTCTGGACAAATTCTGATTCAATATAATTTCTCCTTAAGCGCATTTTTGAACGGAAAGTTTGGCTATTAAATCAAGAAATGAATGCGGTGTTATTGTGTTTTCGAATCCTCCATCCTTGAAAATGCTCAATAATTCTTGGGTCCATGAACAAAACCAGAGAAATCCTCAAGATATTACCGATTATTCGATTAAACTTTTCATTTGGAGGTTAAAATCACTCAAATGTTATTGTTGTTGTTGTGAATTTGGCTTCTTTTTTTTTCATTCTTGAAGGAAAAGAAGAACGTTATACAGTAAAACTCTCGTAGTTTGTATGGACTCTAATTACTTAGATCTTTAAAAATGGTATAACTGAAATTGTGTCAATTTGCTAATTTTTCAGGTCTCCGAGGGGCCATGTCCTTTGCACTTGCAATCAGGAACACTGTGTCGGAAGCTCGTAAAGCCATGTTGACGACGACGTCAATCATAGTGATTGTGACTGTGATAATTCAAGGTGGTGCTACCATGCAACTCCTTACTTGGTTAAGAATACCGTAAGTATATTTATCCGTACTATTTTTGTAAAAACCTTTTTTGACTGAAAGTCGTGCTTAGAACCAAAATTCACATTGAAAAATAAAATAATTTAAAAAAAAAAAAAAACTCTTTTGTCACGTATGAACTGAACCCAAATCGATGCTAAGGCTCGAACCGGTTTGAACCTCCAAAGATTTGCACAGCTCTAGTAATAATAACATAATAAAGTACGTAAAAATAAATTGTCCAATGAAGATGCAGAATGCATGGAAGATTACATTGCCGATGAAGTTCAGGTGCATCACAAAGTTTTTCGACTCCTTGAAATCCGCAGTGCTTGTTATTTAAAATGGGAATGTACATGATTAGTTACCGTTCTTTGGCAGCATCTCATCTGAATTTGCTTTTCTTTTTGCAGGGTGGGTGTCGATGAGGAGGTCGAGATGTTACCTTACACTGGCTCTCGAAGGGTATGTTTTTACTGATTCTTTTACTCTTCTTTTTTTTTACTATTGTTTTCAACACTCACTTCTCTTGCACTTGTGAGTAGACAGTTTGGCAATCCCTAGACTTCATTACATTATCAGAAAGAACATAAAATTCTGAGCAATTTGGCGCAAACCAGAGGTTGATTATGCTTTTCACCAGGCCTGTAGAATATTCCCTATCCGGAAATCTCGGATTGCGTGATCGGCGTGGCAAAGTAGGAAATTTTGTGGCAAATTGTGGCAAAAATTAAAAGTTTTGTGGCAACCTTTTTGCAAACAGTATGGCAAAACAGAGTTCGTGCGGCCAACAATTTTTGGGATTGCAGAAGAATACAGAGGTTGTGGAAGATTCTGCAGGCCTGCTTTTCGCATTTTATATATCAAGCAGATCAGCTCATTTCTATGAAATGGTAGCTCTCATTTTATTTACGCATTTTTCAGTTTTATACATTTTATGCCATGCCATGTTCATTTTCTTCAAAAATGAAGTAGAAGAAACAGATCATGGAGCGCTCAAGAGGCAAAATACAAATGGCGGATGGCACTATTGCCGCTACCTCAAATAGCTTATGTTCCATTTCTAAACAATAACGGTCATTTTTGGAAGACTGCAAGAGATAATGTCCTCCAAAATGCATCTAAGCCGAAAGAAAATCGACAAGTTTGAAGGCTCCTTACAAATTCAATCTACACCTGCAAACTCACAATCTCTTATTAATACTTTTGACCCAAAAAATTGGTCATTGAAAGCTTAGAATGGCATCTAAATGTTCCTTAAGATTTGATCTTGAACGCGAAGCTCAAACATTTTAAAAAAATTGACTCTAGCTCCTGCAAATGACAGTCAAAAGCAGGGAACTTATTATTTCCGAGAGAGTGCGTCAATGGCAAAATATAGCAGATTTGAATGTCACTACAGGTTGCTGAGGAAACACCAGAACAGACAATTTTTAAGGAATGCATCCTTGCAGAAGTAGTCATTTGAAATGCCTTTTATGCTGGAATGGTTGCAGATAAAGAAAAACTGACAGCAGAAGTACACAGCTGGATTTTTATAAATTATTAATCGTAGTATTCAATGATACCTATCACAGGTCAATTTTACCTGAGAAATTTAAGCCACTTGAGCAGTGTTAATACGTTCTTTGATTTCAATCCTTTTTTGAAGGGTCACCCTCTCATTCTTACCATGCGGGGTCTTCTCTCTTCCAAATCTCTTTTCTGGTCACAACAAGTGCATAGAGTTTTATCCTTGTAATACTTATTGGGAGTTTATCTAACCCACAATAAGTTGCGCCTGGCGCTCATCTTCCCTTCACTCGCCAGCACTCATTTTTACCCTTTCATTATGCACCCTTGCTGAGTCGCAGGTGTGCAAAATGTGCCCAATCTAGCGATCCGCAGATCGCATGAAAGTGAAGAAATTTTCGAGACTTCGAAGATACAGCAAAAGCTCTTCATGAGGAACCTCATTCCTGCCGCAATTTAAATTCCAACAAATGAAAGTTCCACTAAGGAAAAATTGGAGCGAAATTTTCGAGACTTTGAAGATACAATAAAAGCTCTTTGTGTGGAACCTTGTTTCTGCCTGCCACGATTAAAATTCCACTTTATGAAAGTTCATTTTTTGAAAATTTTGCTTTAGTGGAATTGTTTCAAAAAATCTGAAGAACTCCTTTTCATGAGGTTTTGAAGGAAAAAATGCAAGGCAATTTGGCAGTAACACTTTTTTGCAAGAAATACGCCTGCTTCCCTCGAATTTTGACTTGGGTTCACTTTCAAAATTTGAAAAGATGACCAAAATTATAAAATTGGCAAAGAACGTGTTTAGGTCTAGTCTAGGTTGCATTACGTATTTTTTATTGTTACCTCAGTGTTTGTTTTTTCACTCAAAAAAACAAATCTAATTAACTGTGCTGAAAATTTAGTTCTACATACGAAAGATTCCACTTAACAAAATTCCATTCTGACAAAAATTTTTATACTGTTCTTGAGGGAATTTAATGGTGCTGATTAAAAATGTCTCTAATCGGGAAATTCCACTTATCAGAGGTTTTACACAATGAGCTTTCACTTGATTTGCCCAATTTTTTTTTTGTATTCTCAGTCCAGTCGTTCGCTTTGAAATACAAGCATAACAAACGCAAGGTTTGGGCGGCTGGACTTTACTACTACTACTACTACTACTACTACTACTTTTTTTTTTTTATAATGGTAATAAGGATTTCCTGGTAATCTCTGGCAAGAGGACTTGCCAGCAGATAAACTTTGCCTGCAGATTTGATTCTACTCTGCGAAACTCAAAAAACACTTTTCGGCTCCCACGTATCTATTAATGTATCACCGATGTTCATCTCAAAATCATATTTGCTTGTTTCATTTTTTATGACTATGAATGATATTAATTGAGAAATATGCATTTTTGCACCCCACCCTTGTGCTCCCTTCCATTATTTCCTCTATTCCGAACTAACCGAAACAGGTTTCATACAATTCTACCGGAACAAGAAATGTTGGAACGGTATGTATGTCTGTTTGCACCTTTTTTTTTTTTCTCGCTTCACTTAACTTTCTTTTTCCAAGTAATGTTGCTGCTGTGAGATTGTGACATTGCATGGTGTGTTGTTCATAGGCGGGTTAAACAGTACTGGGACTGATGCTATAACTTCCGAAGTAAACTAGCTAGCAATCTGGTCTTAGTCACGTTTGGAAGATCATCTCATTTCCAATCAATGATCTCAAGATGAAAAGATTTGGTCATAAATTTACAAAGTTATGACAGATTGAAAAAGAAATAAACTGTAGGGAACACCCTACGAACACTTTCTCACATCAAATTTAATCTGGAGGAGACCCCTAGACCCCCCTCTAAAATTCTGGGAAAGACCCCCAGACCCCCCTTATCCATGTTTGAAATATTTAAGTTTTTCCCTTTTGTCACCCATTTTCCCATTGATTTCAATGGAAACTATTTTTCATCCTTAGCTAACCTAAAAATGAAAATTTAACAAAAAAAAACAAAACAAAAAAAGTCCCTCTGGAGAATGTTAAAAGCAACATCTCTGCAAAATTTAGATGCATATGGATCAAAGGTTCAAAAACTATGCTGGGTTTCACGTTTCACACCCACCGAGAGACAGACAGATGGACGCCACAGATATTTTATATATTTACTCCTCCCTACCACATATAGTTACGAAATATTGAAACATCATGGATGGATGTTCTTTAGGATAGTATTAGGTATGATGACAGCCAGTTATTTTGTAATTATCGTGATTTACTTAGTCGCAGCAGGCCAAGTATCGAAACAAAATACCTTGAAAATCTCTGCACCATCACAATACTTTCTCAATTTTTCTAATTTCGTTAGTGTGAGAAAGTAAAAAAGTTGGCGCCCAACAAATTTTTGAGCATATATTCTCTGGTTGTGAAGAACAAAGCACTAAATTGTCCGATGCTTTCTAATCTAGTGCTTTGTTTTTTGCTACGAGCAAATATAAGCCCAAAAATTCGTTAGGTGTCAACTTTTTTTTCTTTTTCAATCCGCCATAACTTTGTCAATTTATCCAAATCGCTTCATCTTGAGCTGAATTGATTGGAAATGAGTTGATCTTTCAAACGTGAACAAGATTAGATTGCTAGTTAGTTTACTTTGGAAGTTATAGTATCAGTCTCAGAACTTTTTGAACAGCCTATGAATCCTGTTTTTCAACTAAACTTCATTAATTCATTTCTTCTGTTTTGTTACTTCCATAGTAGATTAAAAAGAAATATGAAAGTTACACCCTCGAATTTCTTTTTGATATCCTAAGCAAGGTAGTAGCCCTTTTCACTTGCTATGTTGTGCAGAGCTGCCTTTTTGCGTTTATTTAATGATATTTTTCAATTCGCCGATGATTCCACCGGTTGAAAAAAGACTACATAATTCAGTTCAGTGTGTGACTGCACTTCACAAAAATACTCTGATCTGTAATCTTTTCTCAATCGTTGCAGTCGCCATTAAATTTTTAAAATACCTGCAAGTTTTTTAAAGTCATCGACGACTCCAGTGGTTGAGAAAAGATTACAAATGCAAGTGTTTTCATGCATTACAGTCATACACCGAACTGTGTAATCTTTTCTCATCCGGGGGAATCATTGGTGGATTGAAAAATGCCATTAATTTTACGCAAAATAGCAGCTCTGATCTTGTTGTTTCTATTTCTTTGATTTGTCTTTGCTATAGTTTGTTTCAGAAATGTAAGTGCAGCTCACCGATAATCTTTGGCAATTTTTCAATTTTCATTCGCTCAAATAAAAGAAAAATTTTCTCTTAACTTTGACCTTTTAATTTTAAAGTGTTTCTCAATGAAAAGCCAACGGTCAGATTCATTTTCATTTAGTTTAATTATGTAATAAGAGAAAGAACGTTAAACAATTCCAAAGATTATCGGTCTAGATAAGCCTACACTTCTGAAACGACCTCTATCTTTTTGCAGTCGCTTCACTACCCCTTCACCATCTTAACCCTTTTATTCTTGAGTTTGGTTTCTAACCCTTGTGACCCAAAGATTGGGTCTGAAACAACCCCAAGCCAAGTTTTTTTCCCCCGTTAAATTCTGATGAAAACTGATTTTAAAACATTCAGTAAGTTGTACTAAATTGCTCGAAAGACTTAAAGTAAAAAAAAAAAAACTAAGCCGGTACGTAGTATTGTGAAAACCATTTGGGTAGAGATTGCTGCAATTAGAACAGAAACTTGAATTCAATGCCCAACTGATTCTTCTCATTTTTCTCTGAGCTTTGGCCTTAATCTAATCAAAATTGCCTATCTCTCTTCATTACAAAGTCATCTCAAATCCTCAGACTCCAACTATTAGCTTTCCGATACAGGTTTCCTTTGGCTCTAAGTTTATAAGTTTCTTTTTCATTAATCTTTATTATTCAATTTTATTTATCTTTTTTTACTTATTTATTTTTTTATTAGCCGTTACTCTCCTCTTTCCTATCCTTTGTTTTGAGAGTACATACTTTGATTGTCTTTCCTACCCCTTCTTTTTTTCTGCAGTCCAGTCGTTCGCTGAGAAATATCAGCATAACGAGCCACGTGTTTGAGCGGCTGGACTTTACTATTACTACTACTACTTATTATTTATTATTTATTTATTTATTTTTATTTGACTTATCACTCGCTTCATATTTTTTTGCTGTCGCTATTTTGCATGCACATATTCATCAATCAGTCCGTAGGGCTGCGCATTATAGAACCATTCGGTTCATTTATTTCCTTTTGTTTTGACCTAATGTATGCACTCTGTTTTTATTTCTCTGTGGGTCAGGATAAAATTCAAAATTATCCGTTGGGTGTTTGTAGACCTTTCGTTCAATTAGTTGGTTATCGGATCATTTGTCCAATGATTTTTGACCATATTCGGATCAGTTCAAAATATTTTATCCGATAATTAATGTCCAGCGTTTTTTAAACCAAATTGTTGGTCCCAATTATATATTTGTCCAAAATTGTTTTGGCCACTCGCAGTAAGTGGTCCAACATTTTTAATGGCCCGTTAATATCCAAAGACAGAAATGGAAACTTATTCCACAACTTGTTTGCATGGTCACGTGACGCTGTTTAAACCAATGGGATTAATTGATTTCTGCTATCTGGTCTAGTCTTGTCTAAAAAATTGGAATCAGCCTTCTGATGGAAGGAGTTGGTAACACAAAAGGCCAAAACTTTATGAAACGTCTCACAAAAATGGCTTGGAGGTTCTCTCTTTCTATTTTATCAAAGCTTTTTTGAGTATTTTCTCGTCTCTAAAATATTTGCTCTTTTCCGTGTGATTTCAGGATCCGGAGAATAGCAGCCCTTCAGGACAGCATGATAAAGCTTTAATTGCGCGTGTGTGGGGAAACTTTGATTCACGTTACATGAAGCCATTGTTGACGCATTCGCAGCCCACTTTACTTGAAACATTGCCCTCATGCTGTAGTTCTGTTGCAAGGATCTTAACGACAACGGAACAGATGACTCAAGGCGTAAGTCCTCATCTACCTCCTTATTTGCAAACTATACCTTTTCTAGTGATTTATTATCACAGTGTAAAAATTTTTAATAAATATTGTTAGTGCGGTTTTATGCTTGAGCGCTGGTTTTTTGTTTATAATTTAAACCATGAAACTACAAATCCTAATCTGAAGATACAAATTTCTCTTGGCGCACTTTTCTGTGCCTCTAGTGATGGGGAAAATAAGAAATAAACTGCCAATGTTTAATTTTTCTCTTTACTAAATTAGACTTTGGAGGTCAGGAGAGAGGGAGTCCCAACTTCTCTTCAAGCAAGGTATAACAGAAGAAAAGTGTGGATTTGATCTTGAGACTGCTGAAGGAAGAATGGTCCTCTGCCAAAAAAAAAAAAAAAAAAAAAAAAAATTAAACAAATAAATAATTCAGTAAAAATTTAGTTATATTCTCAATTTATTATGGCGAAAATTGTATTTTCTGAATTTGTGAAATTCTCAGTGGGTTTTTTTGAAGACTTTATTAGTCACCCTGTGTATAAAGAATGGTCATCAATGTGATATCCATTAATGATCATTCTTTATATGCAGGGTGACTATTAAAGTATTTAAAAAAACCCACTGAGAATTTTACAAATGCAAAAGATACAATTTCCGCTGCATTAAATTGAGAATAAACCATGACTAAATTTTTACTTGATACCAATCACTGTCATTAAACCAATCCTGTCCTCTAATTCCAGAGCGTACACCCTTATGCTGACTCTGATCATGGTATGAATGAAAGTGACACAAGTTGTCGACCTAGTCATAATATTGTAAGTACTTTTAATTTCTTCCTGATACCTTTTCTCTTTAGAAAATCACTTTGTTTGTGTATTTGTTCAATGTAGTAATTTACTCGTCCATCATCTATAGACGGTTTTAGTGCAAAGTCAACGGTTGTCAATAACACTCTTTGGTCGGGTTATAGGAACATCTGTCCAATGATTTTTGTCCGCATTAGGATCAGTCCAAAATATCATGTCCAATAATAGAAGTTAAGCGCATTTTAAATCAAATTGTTGGGCCCAATAGGGCTCTTGCAAACTTTTGCTACAGGGGACTGAAGAGTTGATTCATAAAAACCTATAAAAATGATGTTGAGTACACAAAAAAATCACAATATTCACTCTCAAAATTTAGCTTAATGGCGGAGAGACGCAGAGATTCCTATCTAAATTGAGACGTATCTCTGTGTTTCCGTAGAAAAAGTGACAAATTAAATAGGAGTCTCCCGTGATAACTGCGTTGAACCGCCTTTACGATCCTTTTGTTAAAGCAGGAATGTGAGCTTATTACTGAATTTTAGACTTTCTTTCTGTGTTTTTTGTGATTTTTGCTGGTTCTTACATCAGACTGGACTATTCATTTGCTCTCTGCAAAAGTTTGCAAGAGCCCCATTGCGTTAAAGCATCTTGAGGGATTCTTTCCTGCTAAAAAGTTTCACCAAAAAATATCTCTGTATATGATTTTAGTGATGAGAGTGAGATAGCAGTACATATGAGTCACGTAAGAGTGAGAGAGATAGTTTGGAATGCTCAACAAACTTTTTCACTGGATAATGACGTGACTAAAACTTTCTACTGCATTTTTCTTGGGCTGTTTTTTCCATTTTATTTAACTTTTAACGGGAAGTTGAAAAACTACTTTTTAATGGGGCTCTTGCTAATTTTTGCTGTAAGCAATAGAATTTTTGATTCTCTTGTAAAAACCCGCAAAAACTACTGTTAGTACATTAAAAAATTACGAAATTCACTCAGAGACTCACAAAATGACTTTGAAGTTTAAGGTGTAGTGGCGGAGCTACGCAGATACCGTTGGAGATTCCAATCTAATTTGAGGCTTTCCTCTGTGTGTTTTTAAGGAGAGAGAGAGAGAGAGAGAGAGAGAGAGAGAGAGAGAGAGAGAGAGAGAGAGAGAGAGAGAGAGAGAGAGAGAGAGAGAGAGAGAGAGAGAGAGAGAGAGAGAGAGAGAGAGAGAGAGAGAGAGAGAGAGAGAGAGAGAGAGAGAGAGAGAGAGAGAGAGAGAGAGAGAGAGAGAGAGAGAGAGAGAGGGGGGGGGGACAAATTTGATAGAAATCTCTCATGATACCTCTGCATACCTCACCATATTTGCTCTTTAATGGCAATGCTACGCAGGTGTCATGGATTATTCCTGTCTAATTTGTCATACTCTCTATTGAAAGACACAAAGGAAAACATCAAATTAGATAGGAATCCCTCACGGTAAAGCTTGTTTCACGGAAGATGGCCGATGACAGATCATGCAGCTTGCTGCACAAAGATGTGTTTTGTTTTCTTGCACCTGCGCAAAAATGCAAATTCGTTTCTGCGCTGTTAACAAACCCATCTGTCATTGGCCAACTTTTGTGAAACGACCTCTACCTGCATAGCTCTGCCGTTAGACCTTGAACTGTAAAGTCATTTTGTAAGTCTGCGAGTGAATTTTGTACATAATTTGTTAATTTGCTCATCGTCATTTTTGCTGGATTCTACTCTTGAAACAGCTATTCAATTGCTTATAGCAAAAGTTAGTAAGAGTCCCATTTCTTTTCAATCAGCTGAAATATTTTTCACCGTCAATAATGATTACAGAAAATGCTGATTCAAAATTTGATTGTAGTTTGTCTTGCAGAGTTTTTTGAGAAAAAAATTAATTTGCGGCGTGGTTTCAAGTTTTTCAGAATTTGAGTATTTTTGTGCTTGTTTGATGAATGACCATTTTATGCAGTGTATTCACAAGTACAATGTTGTATTTGTATTAGTATTTTTTTTTTGAACTGTGTGTGTGCAGTAATCCTGCTTATTTTAGCTTTTTCGCTTCAAGCACGCAGTATCTTTAACAATGAAATTGCGAATCAAATCGTTCATTTCTTTGTTTCATTTATTTTTGTCTGTCCTTATAATATATTAATTTGTTAGGCTTTTATGCATTTAATTTTTGCTGACCAAGTGCGGAACTAACTTTCGTCTACTTTTGTTACATTTTTTACTCATTTTTCGTTTGGATAGTTCTGACAGAGCTTCTCTGTCTTCAAGAACAATTTTTTAATTTTTTGGAAAAGAAAAAATTAATCGGTTACTTAATTTTCTGCTCCTTTCCCTCAGAATAAATGTTTCCAGTAACATTGATTAGGTGTTTGAGTGTTTGTGTGAATGGCTGTAGGAGTGGTTACGCTTTTAAGAATTCTGTCACCAGGCGAGCGCGTTTTGACTAGTTTTTACTCAAGTGAGAATGGAAAAACTTGATTGTTGGCATAACTGAATTGATACTGTGGCAAGTGTGTTTTCGTACCAAAATTTTTTTTGTTGAAAATTTGATTTTAAAATACTTCCAAATTTTCCCTTGGAAAGTGGTATGCACGTGAAAAAACACAATAACCTTTATAAAGTTGGTAACCACTAAAGTGTGATTGCTGACTATCTCAAAATTAGTATCTATAGACTGTTTTAGTTGAGCAATTTATTGTATTGTTTGCTGTCTTAGGACCTCTGGTTCTGAACAAACTCTGATTCAATATATTTTCCCCATAAGCGCAATTTTGAAAGGAAATGTAGGCTATTAAATCAAACAATTAATGCAACCTTTTTCCGATTATGAACTCTATGCTCTCAAAAGTACTTAATTTTGCCTAGTTCCATGGCTAAAATTGTTGAAATCAACAATATATTACACTTTTAACAATGGATTTGGAGGTTGGAATCAACCAAATGTTATTCTTGTCGCTGTTGCGGAATGGGTAGGAATCTGGCAAGAATTTGGGTGATTCCAACTTCCAAATGCATTGTTTACTATGGATTATAATATCTTGTTGATTTTGGTAGTTTCAGTCGTGGAATCAGGCATAATTAAGTATTTTTGAGGACTCAGAATTTATAATAATCTCAAAAAGATTGCATTAACTGTTTGATTTAATAGTTTAAATTTCCATTCAAAAATGTGCGTACGGGTAAAATACATTGTATCTGAGTTTGTATGGAACCAGTGGTCCTCGGACAGATACGATATTTATTTATTTATTTATTTAGCAGTCCAGTCGTTCGCTGTGAAATATCAGCTTAACGAACCACGTGTTTGGGTGGCTGGATTTTACTACTACTACTACTACTACTACTTATTTATTTATTTATTTTAATTGGTACATGATGCCTTATTAGTTAGGCTGTGATACAGGTCAGTCACAAGAATATAAAGAAGTTAATAATTCAGATAAATATAAGTTACATAAACAAATAAATGGTACATTAAAAAATGTTAAATTAATTAATGATACATTGACAGTTACCTAATCTCAAAAGTTTAGTAGCTGCGGACAGGAATTCATCAATAGTGTAGGGAGCCGTAAATAAGAGATAGCGCAACAGATCCTTAAGAAAAATATTACACTTTCCATGTATCGCTCTATTGAAACAGTCTATATCCTCACCTCAACTTGATACCATCATATTTAGCCTTTTTCAATTTTTGGCGATTAAAACTTCTTGCGTGTATTTGCTTTAGGAGGAGAATCCGCTACATGCTGAAACGCACAATTTTATGTAATGCTCAATCAATAGGTCAGTCCTCTCATTCCCAGAAACGTTTATCATCGTTTGTTCTATCACATTTTCTTTATTGTATCAAATATTGGTGTAATAGTTTTATTTGGTTGCATCAAAGAATTCACTAGAGGGTTTTTACTTTTCTCACCCGAGTATCCCATTCCTTTCTGCTCCCCGTTTCTTTTATTTCTGTTTTATCGTTCGCTTTGAAATGACAGAAAGGACCAAATGATTTGTATAGACGGACTTTACTCTCTCTACAACTGTCACAACTAAAATGCATTTTTCGCTGTCGTATTTTTCTTTTTTTACCCTGCGTTGTATGTTCATAGTTACAACTTAACAAACTAAAATGCATTTTTTGCTATCGTATTTTTTTTTCCCCCTGCGTTGTATGTTCATAGTTACAGCTTAACAAACTAAAATGCATTTTTTGCTGTCAAATTTTTTTTTTACCCTGCGTTGTATGTTCATAGTTACAACTGCCTCTCAATCAGTTTTTTTTGTCATTTATTTATTTATTTATTTATTTATTTATTTATTTATTTATTGCTTTGTGTTCTGTGCTTGAGGTAATAAGTATCAGAGTTGAACTCCTAATTTCAAAAGTCTTAAAATCTTCGTTTCCTAAATTTTAATGCACAACGGCACTTTTTTTGTTCTTTTCTTGAAAACAAATTTCTGTCCACTCACCATACACTCATTTTTGTTAATCTCTTTATTCAGTTCAGACACCTGTAGCATGCGAATAAGCACCTAGTATTATATTGAGACCATGAACTGTTTTGGTGATCAGCTAATGAGAGTTATCAGTCACATCTTGAGTTTAATGACCATAGTAATGTTTATTAGTAATATTTTCTTTATTAATTTATACTTACAAAAACGGAGTGTCAGTTACTAGATAATCATCTGAAGAATGACTGTAAAATATCTTGTCAATAACTTCAAAAATAAGACTTAAAGCACCAAAAAATGAAATATCGCATTTCGATAGAAGAATCAATTTGCGATATTCCATTTTATGGTACTTTCAGCCTTTTTTTTGAAGTCATTGACGAGATATTTTGCTGAGGCGTTCTCCAGATGATTATGTAGTAGCTTACCTTCCGTTT
This sequence comes from Trialeurodes vaporariorum, assembly GCA_011764245.1. Taxonomy (NCBI): domain Eukaryota; kingdom Metazoa; phylum Arthropoda; class Insecta; order Hemiptera; family Aleyrodidae; genus Trialeurodes; species Trialeurodes vaporariorum. The sequence goes on from VMOF01000320.1 coordinate 31,631,718, forward strand.
TCTTAAATATAAATTACTTTCGGCCTGTAATTTGACATTAATCGAACGGTAGCACTCTGGTGGCAGAAATCGGCACTCAACGCTGAAGAATCACCTTAACGAGTGGAAATTAGAAGTTTTCAGTGTCACCACCATTGTTTTTGCTCCTTTTTATTCCATTCCATTTTATCCTTATTCCATTCATGTGTAGGAAAAGCTTCCAACAGCCCGATAGTCAGTATCCCCCCTAATTTTATTCCTTCGTTATTTATTTATGATTTATTTTGATTTTTCACTACTTTACTTTCTATTTTTGTTTTTTCCAATGAGCTGTACCCGTAGAGGGGCTAATGTATATAATAAGTCCTATCCCAAAGTGTGACAGCATGGACAATCCGATTCTGGTTTGTTTGCCTCATATTTGTTAATCTCCAATCAAAAATTGCAATTAATTCAGTGTAAATTGGTTTTAAACAAAAGTGCAAGTGTTTTAGAGTGGCTGTCTGGACACATAATGGAGCTGTTGCAAACTTTTGCCACAGGCTTATTAAGAGTTGAATGAGGTGTAAAACCCTGTAAAAATAACAATTAGCGCGCTAAAAAATCAGGAAATTCACTCCTAAACTCACAAAATGCTTTTAAACGCGAGATCGTAATGGCAGCCGGAGCCACGGTTTGCATTGGGTTTCCCTATCTTCAATCAGCGCCATCTACACAAGGTGTTCTCGCAACACCACACAAGAAGAAGAAGAAGCATACAATTGCCATTACGGTCTTGCGTTTAAAAGCATCTTGTGAGTTCAGGAGTGGATTTCGTGATTTTTTAGTGCGCTAATAGTTATTTTTACAGTGTTTTACCCCTTTGTCAACTGTTAATAAGCCTGTAGCAAAAGTTTGCAACAGCTCCATTTCAATACAACTATCCAGATGAGAAAAATTTTGCTTTTTTCTGTCATGAATCTGTTTCTTTGTCATGCAAATCCTTTCCAAAGAAACAGTCCTATCCATTTCTGTGTCCAGATAGCCGCTTTAAATCACTTGCACTTTCATTTAAAACGAATTTCAAATTAATTTGTCACAAGTTTTTTTTTAAAAATTTAAAGGCTAAAAAATATGGGGTAAACAAACCGAGCCTGTGTGAAAATTTCTATAAGAGATTTCCATCTTGGCTGTTTCCGTGCTGCCTTCCTCTCTATTGGTATTGCTTGTTGGTTTTTTCTCTCCAGTATTATTTATTTTAATTTTTTTCTGGTTTTTTCTTTTTTTTGTGATTCTGCATGTTTGTTTACCTAATTTGTTCAACTTCCTTTCTTTCAGAATGTCTTCTAAGCTAGAGCGTTGATGTTGAGAGTAAGTCTCACCTCTTCAAAAAAATCTCCCTCATATCTCCCCTGCAATAACTTTCAAGCAACAGATATTTCAAAGCCTCCCGATTATTATTTATGCTTGCTCAATTTTCTGTACTGGATATTTTGTAATATCAAAGTCCTTCGACCAATTTTCTGCTCTGCTTCGAGATTTTAATTCTGTTTGTTCCTCTATTTAATTTTTCTTTTTCTTTTTATTTCTCTTTTTATCACAGAATACTAAAATCAGAAGGAAAACTTAAAATCAATTTTGAAACTTTTTTTAGAGACGAATAGAGACCTTGTGCAAAGCTTGCGACAAGTGTCCAATTTCCCAGCTCAAAGGTTGGGACTCATTGAAACAGCAGCCAACAGCCGTTTACTGTTGAGTGATAAACATAGGTTAGGTTTTCTTCATGGTTTGAATTGGTGTTTTTTAGACAGAATAACGGCTCTTGATGAATTATTATAAAATTGGATTGTTAATTGTAATTTTGACGTAGGAGCGAAATTTCCGCCCTAAAAAAATGCTTGCCCTAGTCTGTCATTTTTTGTCCATTTTCCATGATTTTCCTGCCTGAAAAATGTTGATAGCGCTACATGCAAAATAAACCAAGCGTAAATCGGCGCTTTGACTTTGTCTCACTATTCTTGTCGGTGTGTGGGCTGTAGTTCAAATTTGTTAAATCTGTTTAAAGATTTAAGTGCCTAAAGATATGATCTTTCAGAATATATATAGTTATTATTGTAAATCTAAAAACGGGCACTTTAACGATGGTTACCATTGCAACAACCAAGTTTTATCATTTTAGACCAGTAGCATTACTCCTAGATAGATTTAACGATCAGTTTATTGATGAAGTAAATGACCCATCCCCTCTATGTAAAAATGTTAAAATAAAGTTTGCTCTTATGTGGCAGGATACCTTTTTGAGAGCCCATCTGGATTGTGTGTCATTGTTGATTGTAAATATAACCTCCGAAAGCTCATCTGCTATCTTGAGAAGTGAGCAGGCACGGTCCGCTAGTTTTTGTTCTGATTAATTCCAAATCTTGTTTCCGTTGGTTTTTTTGTATTGCCTTTTTTCCGTTCTGATTGTAGTATTCTGTGATTTTATTTATCAACTCTTATTTTTGGCATGCGACTTGAGTGCAAATAAATCTTTGCACATAGTCGTCTGGTTTCCTTGTTTATTAGTTTAAGCATATCATATAGTTTGTTTTTATTTTTTGTTTGTTGTTCATATTATATCGTTTTGTAAATTTTGATTGTTGATAGTTTTGATTTCGGCCGGTAGTCCTTTGAAGACTCTAAACTCTGCCGTCACGGTTTAATGAGCAGTTCAATGTTTACTCTCCGTTGTGAATGTTTGATCCATTACCGTAAACTTCCCCTTTTAAGTAACGTTCTTCATCTTACATATGAAGGATACAGTTCCAAAAGTAATGCCGTCTGTTTTTAACAAAAAAGAAAAAGACAATGTTCATACAGCAACAAATATAAGAAAACAGGTTTACAGGAAAATGCTGGACAAATTGCAAACAAATTTTTGATGAGGAAGTTTCGGCTCAAGTCACAACCATTTTCAACTCGAAAATTAAAAAAATAAAAACATAAAAACATAATTTTAAAATGTGGAGAGAGCCACCACTCTTACTCACTGTAAATACTGGAATCAATCATTCAATCAGTCATTGATTTCTGTGTTTACAGTTTGTAAGAATAGTGGCTCTATATGTTTTCGAGTTAGTAAGAGAGTGAATTGTTGATAGTGAATCATGGAGAGCAGAGCTACATAGATACAAAGATAGTTGAGGGAGAAGAACTGAAGAAAGATTTACACAGTTGCAGAGAGAGAATATTTAGAATAAAAAAAAAAAAAAAATTGGAGTTACACAGAAGTATAGAGAAACGAAGGAAAAACAGAGAGTGGAGTAATATTTCATATGAGGAAAAAGAGAGAAAAAAAATATATATTTAGAGCACTTTACCTCTTTAAGAGCTCTAGGTACTTTCTTCCTAATTTTAAGAGTCCCTGGCAGGTCGCCGATACTCTCCTCTTTCCTATTCTTTGTTTTGAGAATTCCTACCCCCTTTTTTTTTATGCAGACCAGTGGTTCGCTGTAAAATATCAGCATGTCATGAACCACCGTGTTTTGGCAGCTGGACTTTACTACTTTTACTACTACTACTACTACAGTTTTTATTTTTTTAAATTTTCTAGTTGAAAATGGCTGCGACTTGAGCCGGAACGTCCTCTTTTTTCTATTTTAACCCTTAACTGCGCCGTGGCACCCCTGAGGCACATAATATATTTCCTCCATTTTGAACTCTTAAAGGTAAAATATCATTTTTTTCCATGTCGTCATCCCTCTGGCACATACGGAGGAAAAGTTTCGATTTTTCACCAAAGTCTGAAAAAGCAAGCCCCCTTGTTGGGCGCCATCTGAGCATTAGAAAACATATTTAACCGTTTGACCTTGATTTTCTCCCTATACTGGCCCATGTTAAATTTAGTACTTTGCAGATCTCTTGGGCGCAAGAATTAATGCTAGGAATTTTTTCACTATTTTTCCCTTTCATTTTGAGTCAAAATCAATTGAAAAATCATGTTTTCGAACGAAAAAAAAAAATCGCGCAGTAAAGGGTTAAGTTTTGTCTTATCTAGTTTTGCCCGTATCTATTTTAATCTATCTCAAGAATCTAAACCCTAGATTCTTCCGAATAATTCCATTGCTCTGGAGGTAAACATTGAAGATTAGCCTTAAGTGCGGCAGACAAAGTTATTTTGATCACAAAGTTCATTTGCCCCAAACGTTGCAATGTATTATAAGTCTATTCAAGATAAATTTGTTATTTTGGTTCTCTGTTTCGTTGCTTTGCATCAAATTCAAATTTGTAGTTTTAAATGCTGTTTATTGTTTTAAGTATTCATCTCACAAGAGTCAGCTTTATTATTTTATTTGTTTATTTATTCAATTTAACACTTTGACATGTGATTTAATTTCATGAAAGTTACACAGCAGCAATGCTTATGCGTTTGTTCTATGATTTTTGCCTACCTGGCGGTAAAACTGTGAAAGTAGGATAAGCAAACGGCGCTATCTATTGGTAAATGCTGTAAGCATAGGCGTAGCGTGTATGGGGCTTGGGGGGCTGAAGCCTCCCTACTTTTTTTTTCAAGCCCCAAAAGCCCCCTTCTTTTTCCAAGCCCCAAAAGCCCCCCTACTTTGTCTCTGCGTGAAAAACAGTAGTGGCAACAGTGTCTTGAATTACAAGAACCCGAATATGAACAAGCAAAAAAAAAGTCATCACTTTTCAAAAGCCCCTACTTTTGACACCCATGCTATGCCTATGACTGTAAGCTCTTGAATTCGTTGTTCCGTTGCTCTGAGATAGCCAGATCGGTAGTATGGATCTCTTCAAACTCATGACAACTCCGACTTGTCTGTACATGTCAATGGGTTAACTCTTTTTTTTGTATTATGGGATATCTTGCCACAATTGGTTTTTTCCCTGTTGAGCTACTCTTCAATTTTTGCAGTGTTTATTTACAATTTTACTTGACCCTCGCTCTCACATTAACTGGTTGGTACAGATTGGATTTTTATAGACAATTTTGTTGAATCATTAATATTATTTTGTTTTTCCCCATTTTTCTTTCATATTTTTTTCAGTATATACATTGCACTCCACAAGTGCCCATTATTTTATTTAAGGGGGTCAGACACTCCATAAGGACCAATGTAAAATACACGTAACTTCATGTACCTTTTTCTCAGGAACCACTGAATCAAATTACACATTTTTTTGGTCATTTTGTTCCTTATAACTTCCTGCATATTTAGATGGGATTTTTTTTTTTTTTTTTTTTTTGAAAATTTGAAACTTTGACATTATTTTTAAAAAATTGTGAAATATTTTGTAAAAATGTGTAAAAATTTGACCTTTGCAGTCCCATAAATAATAATATGTTCAACATTTTGAGGAAATCTCCTGTCTATTCATGCAGGAATGCAGGATGGTATAAGGAAGAGAACAAAAAAACAAAATTGAAAATCGGTAGAGTAGATCCTGGAAAAAAGGTACAGAACTGTCAAAAAAAGTATTTATCGGGAAATGCAATTAGAAAAAAAGCAAATAATCAGCTATCTCCGAGAGAGCTGGGGAATGTTAGTGCAAATTGTCCCTTCATGTTACTTAACCTTTCCTCATAAAACAGCGCACAACTTCGAAACTACACATCAGATCGAGGTGATCTTGGTCTTAAATTAAACGTAAATAACTGTACTACACGAAAATCAAATTTATAGAATTTTTTTTTTTTTTTAAAAAAATTGTGTCTGACCCCCCCCCCCCCCCCTTAAAAACCTAAGCTCATGAAATGGGGCTCTTGATAAATTTTGCTTTACGAGATTAAACAGCTGATTCTTTAATAAAATCCAGTGAAAATTGCGATGAGCAAGTTCACTCTCATGCCCACGAAATGACTTTCAACTTTAAGGTGTAATGACAGAGCTAAGTAGGTACCATAGGAGGTACCTATCTAATTTGAGACGTTCCTCTGTGTGTTTCTTTTCAGAGAGTGATAAATTAGACTGAAATCTCCCGCGACACCTCTGTAGCTCCGCCATCTAAGAGCTAAGATGGTGGAGCCATGCAGGTCTAATTTGAATCCATCTCTATAGAAGCACACAGAGAAAATCCTTGAATTAGATAGGAATCTCCCATGGTATCTGCTGGCAAAAACAGTTTTTTCTTTTTATGAAGAAATCAGATGACAAAAATTTTGAAAAGAAAATAAAAGCCACATTTGAGAGGTAAGTAATGTGACAATTTTTTTTTTTTTTTTTTTTGCTGGAATGGCTTGAAACTGAATTTTAGTGAAGCTAAATAAGAAATCACCCCCCCCCCCCCTTATGCAGGCAAATCTAAAATAGTTTTTGGATTGGCATAGCTTAAAACCAAGCTTTAGTCTTAAAACTTTTGAAAATTCTCTAGTGCTTACAATCTGTCCTGCTTTTAGTGTGTTCATTATTATTTCCGGTGTTATAGTTATGCATATCTAGCTCCACCACTACGCCTTAACCTTTAAAGTCATTTTCTGAGTCTGTGAGTGAATTTCGTAACTTTTTAATGTGCTCATCGTAATCTTTGCTGGATTTTACTAGAGAATTAACTAATCAACGGCTCATAGCAAAAGTTAGCTAGAGTCCCATCATTATCGTTGCAAGCTGCTTCATTTTTTCTAGTCAGTTTCATCGATTTCTTTGCTGTTTTCATTTGTATGAATTCTACTGCATCTTTGAATGTTATTCGAAGCACTGTAAAGTACATATCTCAAATAATAATAATAAAAAAAAAAAGAAACAAAAGCACTAAAAGTACTTTCAGTCATCATTCATCAATCAAGCTTATTCCATAAATAATGTCTAGAAAGTAATTAAAACCACTTCGCCCCACTTTTGAACCAAACAAATTTAAATTTGGTAATCTGCCCGTAGTTTTAAGGGTAACGAAAGGCTTGTTTTTTTAACTGTAACACAACAGAACTCTCTATTGTTTTACGGCAGTTAGCCAGCGAGCTTCAAGTGCTCCTTGGTAACGGAACGGATAGCTTTAACTACTCTGACAATTTGGGCCACCGATCGCGGTTATTAGTGTTCCACTGAAATGTAACCTTAAGCTCGGCAATTTCGATCAAATCCTGACGTCCTTAACCTGTTGATTTGTTTACCATATAAGTTCCATTTTGGAAAACAATTTAATAAAGCCTCTTCACCACGAATGACAAGAAAAACAAATAAATAGCGTAGTCCAAGAAAGTAGAGTCCCTATATACTATGATAGTTGCGCCATTGCTGAATCCATTTCTGATTGGCTCTCAGATTTAGGCTGTCAAGAAAGCTCTTAGAGGCAAATGCAAATGGGGGAGGGTTTGTTTACTTTTCGCGAACTCGCTTTCATTACACATTAGAAGTAACAGTGACCGCGGTAATTTATGTTAATTTTTCCTCTGCTCGAATGTTATTCTGGAGAACATTATCTCTTTCAATAACGACCGTTATCGTTGAGAATCAGAACCTAACCTGTAAGAGATAGCGAAATAGGGGCAACAGCGCAGAGGCAAATGGCCATCCGCCATATGCATTTTGCCTCCCGGGGGCTCCATTGATCCGCTTCTCTTTCTTCATTTTGAAGGCATTGGCGCAACTCTCATAGTATATAGGGACTCTACAAGAAAGTAGTCAACCGCAACACAAAAATCCGGATTAAAAACGTTTCTTCATATTGGATTGCTAGACGAACGATTTTTACACTTTTACGACATATATGTCTGCCCCCTAAAACAACGTGAGCACCAAACAAGGGTCTTCAGACACATAAATAAGACTTTTTCTAAAGATTAGACCTCTTTTCGAGTATCATGTGTGAAGTTTGACTGAAATTTACCTGCCAAGTTTGAATTTGGCCTTAGTTTTGATCAAAATATCCTAGTTTTTCTTCAATTTAAAATTTAACGCAAAAATTGCTGGAAAGTTGAATATCCGTGTAGTTGGGACAAGTGGAGTAGAAAACAATATCATTTTTAAAAATCAGCATCCCCAGTTCCGTTGAGAAGCACAGTTTAAATGAAATCAATGATGAAAATATTTGAAATACATTAAAATTAAGTTTGAAAGAGCACTGATGTTTGTAGCTTCGTGCAGACACCTTTATCGCAAAGGAGGCCTAATTTAGACAAACTACACTCAACAAAGATTAACCTGTTTAATTTTGTTCCATTGTGTTCCATACATTAAAAAAGCAGCCAATAGGTAAAAAAAAGAGAAAAAAATTTGATTGTCGATAAAGTTTGATGTTGAATGTGTGTGTTAAGTAGCCAATTCATCAGCAGTCGGCAATGATTAGTCTCCATTTACTATGTTCAGCCTGTATCATTTTTTTCTATAATTTTCCTCAAAGAGCCTTAATTTCCTCTGTATTTTCTTTGGTCTTATAATTTTTTTGTGCGCGCCCTCCAAGTACTTAGTAACAACTTAATTTGAATATTTTTTAGCTTTATTTTTTTTCAGCTTTCTCTTCATCGTGTAACTTTTCTCTTGATTTGCTGAAAAGTTAAAATGAAACACTTTTTCTCCTCTCTGTTTTATTATTTTCTGATTTATTCCCATGTTAAAATGAAACACTTTTTCTCCTCTCTGTTTTATTATTTTCTGATTTATTCCCATGTTTGTTTTGTTTATTGAATATGACAATAAATAGTTTTTAGTTATATTTTTGATTTTGATTTGTTTTTCTTTTTTCCGTTCAAGAAGTCCTGCCCTCTGCTTTTTATGTTGAATGTTGAATTGGATCTGCGGGAAACTATCAGAGCATGAATGCTTTTATTTTTTCAAGTCATGACAATTTAGAATTTCAAAAATATAATTTTTCCCAAAAAAGACTAGTGGTCAGCGCTATCCATTGGATTGAAATCTAGGAAAGTTTCGCCTGGAATCAGGCTTGGGAGTGGGATGCATGGTCAGGTTTGAATTTTTTGTTCTGCTCATAAAATTCAGATCTAACCACGACTCCGGCTCCCAAGCCCTGCCTGGAATCACCTCGAGAGGCAGATTATTTACATCAGTCTCCTTTAAAGCAATGAAAATTCTTGATAAATTAATAAATTAATTGACAAACAGTCAATTTATTGTACCTTTTTAGAGCTATTAAGTTCTGTGAGGTGATAAAAAATAACGACATTTTTGATCCGGCAGCTCGCTCTTTAGATTTTGACAAAAATGAAAATTAATTAAGAACTTTTTTGAAAGATCGGAGGAAAATAAATTTTGCTTCATTCTTCGGTGAGGAGGAAAGACCATTCAACTGAAGTAAAATATTCTGTACTGAAAACTGCGGGAAGGAAAGCTTAATGTACACCAAATGTACTCTCTCCAAAAATTAGCTTTACCTACAAGAGTTGGGCAAATAGGGGTGGTTATTGATTACATGATTACCAAGCAAACATAATCATCATTTTTTCAGAGGGTGATACTTTGGTAATCAGGACTGATTTTTTACAAGTTACCCATCATATTAGCTGTAGAATAATTAGATATAATCAGAAAGACACTAAAGTTTATTTTAAATACATATGTGAAGACTACATTTAATTACCATCCAAAGGTTTGACGAATGCCGATTATCCAGTAATTATGTAATTCGATTACACTCCTATTTGCCCAACTCTGTCACCTACTTTAGTAGGTTCCATTTTAAGTACTTGATCTTAATCGTGGTCTTTGACGGATGTATAATAAAAATCAAAGGTCTGGGTGAGAGAATTTTCTCTTGAATATCAATGGGCTGTCATAGATTTCAATAATTTACAATCCTTCTGATTAATTTACAGATTTTTATCTTATTTAGACATGCTTTTATGGGAAAGATGTAGAAAATTGTTCTGATTGTGAGTGTAGTTGGAAGAAATTTCAAGTTGATCTCCTGATAATTTTAAGTTGACTCAAGTTTATCTGATTTCCTTTTACAGATAAACGAAGCTGCAGGCTCCGGATTTAATCTCAGTTTTATCGATACAAAAGTGTATTTGCCGGGAACCAATGGGAAGCCTCTGTGAAAATTGAAAACGCGAGTTTTGAACTCGCTACTAGACCAAATTTCATTTTTCTTACTTCAGCAGAAAAATTTCGCCATTCCATTCACGAAAGCTTTTCATTTTCTTCTTTTCTCTTATTCATCATGCTATGCAAAGTCACGATACTTAACTTCGTTTTTTCTGTTTGAAACCTGTCTGATTTTTCAAATCTTAATTCATTTTTCTCTGTAAATTTGAGAAAGAGTAAAATTGTAAAAATTATAGCAAACTCAATGCACCTAGTTTTTTCATAAAGTGCATTAAAATTTCTTTGTGAGACTGATCCATTTGCTGAATTGCTATTGCTCCTTGATCACATCATAATTTCAACTCATTTTTTTTCTTTTAAGAAAATTACATTTTTTTTCTCTCAGTCTTTCGTCAAACAGCCAGAAATGTGTACCATTCAAGCAGTGACTGCTATAGTGCTACTTGACAAAAGTTTCACCCCCCCCCCCCCCTCCATCTAAACAAATGTAAAACAACTGGACAGATTTATACTAAGCAGACCTATTAGTATTCCGATGTTGCCATTTAATCTTGACTTTTTAATTCCCTTAAAAATAATCTGATTGACAAAATTGCTTGCTATTTTCAGGGGTAAGACTTAACCTAGAGGAGGAAAGTTCCTGGAAGTTTCAAGAAATTTTTTGCTCTAGGTCTAATTCGATAATGATATTAAAGTCAATTGAAAGTGGCAACATCTAAAGTCGAATAAGTCCCTTTAGTTCGTAAAAATGAGTTCAATTGCTTCTCCAGGAAGCTATTTAGCTAGAATCCCTGATATATAAGAGTCTCGCCATGTGAAGAATGAAGAAGAAGGAGTCCATGCATGGGCGGATACAGGGAATTGTATTTCTCTCTCTCCCTCCATTTGAACTTATATGTTAGAAAAGGACAGCAGGGGCCATCACGTGACTTTGGCCCCCTCTTCTGTCCTTTTCTAATGCACGTTTTCAAATGGGAGGAGAGAGAGAAAGACAATTACCTGTATCCGCCGATGAGTCCATGGAGGCAAAAAAAGCGTCCACTCTGATTGGTTGAGTTCACCAAGGAGGCGTCTTTATACACAGCGCTTTTGGAAATTAATTAATTTTTTATTTCCCTGGAAAAATAAAATTTTGCTGCAAAAAGTTTAAGTAAGGAAGTTTAAAACAGGACAATAGATGTTTTTAAATTTGTTTAAATTCTTAAAAGCCCGTAAATTTTAATTACAAAGTACGCCTTCTTGAACGAGGCGTTTCAACGGTTATCTTATGGAGAAACAGCACAGAGAAGGCCTCCTACAGTTCTACGACAGCCTGAAAAAGGCAGGCCAATTAGAAGTTATACCTTGTCCGGTGAGACTCTTAAGCGGCTTAATAAACAGCGGCTTAAGGTTAAGCCTCCTTAAAAATCGATTGTTTTACCTTAGTTCAAAAGGTCAAGTTCCATGGTTGCCAGATCTCACAAGCCGCCACTGCATTCACTCTCCTCGTCCTCTCTAATCTCATTTCAAAGCTGCCGTTTTACGTATAATTAATGACATTTTTCAATTCACCGATGAGTCCACCAATTGAGAAAAGATTACGAAGTTCAGTTCAATGTATGACTGTAATGAACGAAAATACTCGCATCTGTAATCTTTTCTCAACCGGTGGAGTGGTCGATGACTTGCAAAAAATTTGCAGATATTTTAATAATTAAACGACGATTGCACCGATTGAGGAGAGATTACTTTTCAGAGTATTTTTGTGCAGTACAGTCATACACCTAACTGAACTGTGTAATCTTTTCTCAACTAGTGGAATCATCCTTGAATAGAAAAATGTCATTAATTCTACGCAAAATTGCAGCCCTGAAACTTAAGCACTCCGCCTATGCTTGCAATTCTTCGTCTGCATCAGCTTAATTATTTTTGTAGCTAAATTTAAAATTGAAAATTGATTTATGACGTTCAAAAAATTTCAGTGGAAGCTTTATGTTTGTGAAGCTTCATATTTTATATAATTGACGAATTGAATCAATAAAACTGACTGTATTTTCAAATGCTGTTTTTTTTTTTTTTTTTTTTTTTTTTTTAATTTTATGACATTTCTTTGCTTAAGGTGATTCCAGGCGAAACTTTTCCAGCTTTCAATCCGATGGATGGCGCCATTTGTCGCTTTTGAGAAAGGTTGTGTTTTTGGTATTCTAAATTGAAACCAAAGAAAAAGCGCAAAATCCAATAATGTCAGCATCTGCAAAATTTATTTATGGATTTTTTTAGTCAAAAACGAGCCAAATTGGTTTAGAATTAAAGCTGTAAATTATGAAATTAATTTTGCCATAAGCTTAGTGAGTGACAGTGAGTAAGAGTGATAATATGTCTATCTGCCTCACTCACACTTATTGATGCTTGTGGGAATTTTCGGATATTTCATAATTTCCAGCTTTACTTTTGAGTATTTCAGCTTGAAACTTTCAGGATATCTTCCTGAAGTATGCTTGCAGGTGCTGACATATTTATCAATTTGTGATAAATTTATCAATTTTAGCCAAAAACCGTTGAATTTTTAAGCAGCGCAACATGGTGTCTACGGTTGGAACTAATTGACCCTGGAATCATCTTAGAACAGCTATAAAACTCAAGCATTCATATTTCTTTCTAATTTTTTCCTTTTGTCTACGTAGAAAAGTACGAAAGAAAAGCCCATAGCCATGCATGAAAAAGAAAAAAAACAACCAATTATAAGCTGATTGTATAAAATATAATATTGCTTTGATCATGATACAAGGAAATTTAACATCAAAATGAACAAAAGATACATTTTGGTACCTAATTAGAAAGAGTGAGATTACAATAATTGTTAGGAAAATTAATTATCGTGAGTACAGTCACATGGATTTCTCCATATTTACTTTACCTCTTCAGAAATTTAGAGGAGGAAAATTTGGCAAATAATCGTTCACATACAAGTTACAAAGAAATGCACACCTGTGCATTCTTAAACTCTCTTGTTACTTAAACCTCAGGGTAAGATAGGAACAGATTTACAACTTAAATAGTCTATGGCTTAACCCTTACCACTCGTGAGCATTTTTACCCGACCGCCCCACCAGCTCGTGGAGCTTCAACAACACGATATGAAAACAAACCATATGATTAAGGTCCCTAGAGACCTTAGAGACCTTAAATCCGCTAGAGCTCATCTTTGGTCAAGCGCGTCAAGCGTGCCGAATATATCCGGCAATCGAGTCCTTAGAAGGTATCTTTTTTTTGGCGGATATATCCGACCTGTGAGTGGAACTCAACTTTTCCCTGGTCGAATATATCCGACATACGAGGGGAAAGGGTTAAAGACAGTCTGAAAGGACATCAGTTTTAATACTACTTAATATGAGCACAGTTTTTTACTTACTGAATGAAGAGAAGACAAATTAGATAGGACTACCCTGACAGTATCTCCGTTACCGAGTCATTATCGCTACGCTTTGTAAAAGTTTTAATTCAATTAATGAGTCGATTCTAAAAGTTTTTTGTGGAACAATAACTGTTAATTTCACAGTTTATTACAAAAAAGACAACATTCTATTCACTCGTGGCAAAAGTGTGCAACAATTACATTGCAGTTTCATGTATACTTAATGACATTTTCCAATTCACCAAGGATTCAACTGGTTGACCGAAAGATTGCACAGTTGTTGTCAGTGTTTAACAATGATACACAAAAAAACTATGATCTGTAATCTTTTCTTAACTGGAGGAGTCTCTGTCACTCACTTTTAAAGATTTTGCAGGTAGTATGATAATTTAAAGGTAATTTCATCAATTGAGCGAGTATTTTTGTCCATTATAGCCATACACTAAACTGAACTGAGTAATTTTATGGTTGACTGATGGGATCATCAAAGAATAGAAAAATACCAATAAATATACACTAAACAACAGCACTAGAGAAGAGAAAAGAGTTCTCACAAAATACACACATTTTTTTGTTAATTTTGCAAGAAAACGTTTTCAGTTTTTAATCGCACAACTTTTAATAAGGAGATCAAGATCTATTGGGTGAATCGGAGGTTTGTTTTTCGTTATATAATTTTCTTGAAGCTTCTGAGCTTTCTTAAAGTCAAAAATTCTTTAAATATTTGATTGCTAACTATAGATATGATGGTAGAATAATGTCAAGGAAATTTATGATTTTCAAGTTTCAGAAGAGAACTTTAGACAGAAAGAGGAGAATTGGATGTATAGACTAGAGTTAATGACTTAAGACACAAAATTCCCAGTTGTCTCAAAAAGTAGTTTCATTACATAAAATAAACTGAGAATGTGTGCGACAAACAGTGCTACCAGATCTGGCAAAAAAAATACACACACTACATTAAATCATGATGGAAATTTTGTACAAATAATTAATTGAATAATAAAAGTTAGAAAATTTAATTTAATTTAAATAAAACAGTAATTTTATAAATAATTAATAACATTCTAACTAATCAATTTTTATTGCAATTATTATTCTTTAAATTATTTTTCAAATTTTAACTCATTTTAATAAAAAATTCAATTGAATTGATAATAAATAATTTTGCGATAAAATTTTGTGAAATTTCCCATACAATTTCATGTATAGTGTGTATCTTTTTTGCAACATCTGGCAGCTTTGGCGACAAAACACAACTTGCTTCTGTGACTTTAATAAATTTAATTTAAATTTAAAATATTTAAATTTAATTTATTGAAGGAAATAGCCCAGAAAGTGTTTAAAAAAAAACTCAGCATTCATGATACAAAGTTTAGAGATAAGTTCTACCATTATAAGGAACTCTGCAACTAACGGTTACAGTGGCAAGGAAAAACGATGTTAAGTAGATGATCTACACTGGATGATAAACTAATGTATAAACAGTACACAATAGAAAAAAGTAAAATAAAGTAGTAGTAGAGTATATGATGGTAATATAACAGGATAACTACAATGCAAAAATAAAATTTGAGTAAAAAACGCTACAGCTGAATGAGCTTGAAAAAATAGAGGAAAAAGTTGGAATCCTAAAAAAAAGTATTTATTTTTAACTGAGTAGAATCTTTTTCACGCAACAAACATTCAATAATCATATTTGAATCAATGTGAAACCAAAAACTAAAATATTCCAATAGAAAAATTTCCTCTTGTGATCAGGTATAGTACAAGGTGCTTTTGAAACAGCTTCCCTAAAATGTACGTCACTCTTTTAAATTTTGAGTAAAATAAAAAAGTTCAAATTAAAATATGACAAATGAAAATTTCCAGCAAAAAAATTGCATGGTTCCACACATGGACGACGGACGTATTCATACTAAACAGACCTACTAGTATTCCGACATTGCCATTTAATCTCGACTTTTAATTCCCTTAAAAATAATCTGATTGATAAAATTGCTTGTGATTTTCAGGAACAAGACTTGATTTAGAGAAGGAAAGTTCCTGGAAGTTTTGAGAGATTCTTTGCTCTAGGTTTAATTTTATAATAATATTGAAGTCAAGTAAAAATAGCAATATCTAAAGTCCAGTAGGTCACTTTAGTATAAATGAGTCAAATTCAGGGTTAAGTTGATTTCATGGGAATCAAAATCCCCATTCTTCTTAAAATTTGAGTATTTCTTAATGTTCATTTTGATTGTAAGATGGGGCATTTTCTGCATCCCTAGGTATTTTATTAGTTTACAATCATACATTAAACAAAGAGGAAATAGTTTACCCTACTAATTATTAGTAAAATTTGCACAGTCTATTTCATAGGTTGTACTTACCTAATAAATTAGGTACACTAACTGTTAAATTAATATTCGATACCAATAAATTAATACCGGGTACTTACTCAAATTGGTGCAGTGCAACAAATTTTATTGGTTATACTTACACAATATAATTGGTAGGTACCTACCAGTTACAAAGTATTGGTTGGAGTAATGGAGTACCTAATTTATTGGGTAAGTAAAACTAATAAATTAGATTGCACAAATGTCACTAATAGTCAGGCGAGCCTTTTCTTTATTTATCACGGTAAATGGGGCTGTTGCACACTTTTGCTATAAGCGCTTTAATAGTCCACTCTGGCGTAAAAACTGCCAAAAGTAACAATGATAGCACTAAATATTTCCAAAATCCACTGCTAAACTCAATAAACGCTGTTATTTGCGCTAGCGTAATGGTGGCAAACGGCAGTAATAATGGGAGATTCCCATCTTAATTTCGTCACTCTCTCGATGCTAACAAGGATGATTCACAGAGTAATTAGCCATCAGAGTAGTGATCCACATCCGATGAATGGTACCAAGACACCTAGTGACACCGTGACACTGGTGTCAAATGAAAGTCATCTATTATCGTTCTCTTCTTGATGGAGTTACAGTGTTGTTAGATGAAAATCTCCAATTACCACTGCCCTAAGCGACCATTACGCTTGCCCAAATAACAGCAAATACTGAGTTTAGGAGTAGATTTTGGAAGTTTTTAGTGCTACCATCATAACTTTCGGAGGTTTTTACACCAGAATCGACTATTAAATTGCTTCAGGCAAAAGTGTGCAACAGCCCCATTTATAAATTAAAAATAATTACTCACGGCAAAATTAACGTGAAAGATTAAATCAGTATGAAGCATAGTTGAAATAACACCTAAATTTTTGCTCTACACCTAAATGTTTCAGAAATTGAGCAAATTATAGAGAGGAATAAAAATGAGTAATTCTTTTGAATGCTTCTTTTTCTTATTAAAAATACATTTTACAAAAATAATCTATGCCTCAAGCCATTTTTCATAATGTTCCATCTTTTCCTGAGATAACCATCTGATTGATATTTAATTTAAATCCATCATTACTTTATAAAAACCTTAGTGGTAAAAATGTGTAGATTTTTTCATCGATAAACAGAACAAAAAAGAAAAAACTTGAGGTTTTAGAAACAGCGCATAATTTTGTTCTGAAGGGCACAAAAAAAGTTGAAATTCTAATTTTCTCACCTGTAGATAACAAACAATTTTCATGAAAACAACATTTTCATCTTTTTGAGAGATCATATGTATGGGGGACACAACAATTTTAACCGATACATAGTAACACGAAAAAAAAACCACAAGATTAAACACGACTAAATTTTTTCTAAAAAAGATGGACTCTCAATCGCACACAAACACACACATTGATAATAATTTCAACTAGTTCTTAGAAACTACGTAAGCTACAAATTAGCTTCAAAGGATATGGGAAAAGCAAGGGCGTGTGCCAAAAAACCTTACAATGGGTTCAGTTGGAACCATTTTACAATTCTTAAGCCGGTTAGAACCTTTTCATAGATCTTGCGCTGCTTAGAACCGTTTCATGCACCGGTTGAGATATATTTTAAAAAAAAAAAATCACGTAAAATTTTCTCAAACTGTTTCAAGTTTGAAAATTTCGGAGATCAATACTCTCTTGCGGCTACAATATTGCCAAGGATCTGTGTTAACGTTATACTACTTTTTTCAGCAGATTTTGTCAATATCAATTGACGTCTCGATTCGTAAAAAACTGTCTTATGTACAGTCTTTGATCGTAGTAACTTGAACCATGAGAAACTGACGAACCCATTCAAAACCAGTTCGGCACATTTGGTTCAGTTGAGATTACAATTCAAGTCATCTTTTGCAAAACGGTTTGCAGTACGGTTTGCAATTCAGAAATTAGGCGGTTTGGAGTAGTTTTCAATTTGTATCGGTTCAAAGCCCTGGTATAAACACTTCTTGGACAAAATTTCAAATTTTTAGAAAAATAATACTAGTTGAGAGAACTTTGGACAAAAAAGCACAGAAATTCAGCGTTTAAAATGGCTAACTTCAAACTGTTGAGTTACCAATTATCAAGGAAATCGAATCCTGTTTTTGGAATCTCACTTGAACTGACAGTCGTGTTTAGTTTTTCAAAGGACGAAAATAATGATGATTCCTCATCGTAGCAAGTTTTTGCCGTCGGAGGAGGAGGTGGAGGATTCTTGGGCTTCAGTACAGAGCTTTTTGGCACAACAGAAACTTGAGATTTCGACTCGCATAGGAGCTCTCTTTCATCATCAGCTGCGAGCGATTTAGCGTAGACTTTGTTCTTGATTTTGCTCAGAATACTAATACTCTCACCGATCAAT
This sequence comes from Trialeurodes vaporariorum, assembly GCA_011764245.1. Taxonomy (NCBI): domain Eukaryota; kingdom Metazoa; phylum Arthropoda; class Insecta; order Hemiptera; family Aleyrodidae; genus Trialeurodes; species Trialeurodes vaporariorum. Next base: position 31,649,804 of record VMOF01000320.1, read on the forward strand.
CTACTTTTTTGTTGTTTGAGCTCCAGGTCACTTACTTCAAAGCTGATGGGAGAAGGTTTGACGATTTCTTTTTTCCGATATGGAGACTTCAAAATACCAAGAGGTTTCGTGTACTCTGTATTTACTACGCAGCTTAAATTTTGCTGACTTTTACTAAACCACGAATGATGGTGATAGAATCCTGAATCAGTTACATCCTAAGGAGAGAGGAAAAATAAAAGAATAACAGAGATTACAAGAAAAGAAAAATCAATGACGGAAGAATTTAAATTAACAAGCTAAAACCATAGGGGGCTTTCTGGAACGTAATTTTGAAGAGGAGGCAGCCATGATGGAAATCTTTTTTTTTTTTTTTTTTTTTTTCATTATTATTATTTGCCCATGTTTATACAGGCTACATACTGAAACTTATGCATACGCACTATCTTTCAATTTTTTTCCTATGAATAATTTAAACTATTGCAAACTGCTTTCGGCAGTTAATTTCTATTTGACTAAGTCCTAAATAATTACATCATATAGTACGTTTTTTGGTATGAGATTTAAGGTCTCATCATTTAAGAAAGCAACCTGAAACGAATTCGGACTTCTTCTTTTCTTTGAGTCTTCTAGTCAATGTTTCATTGTCAAGCCAGTCATCAACTAGTGAATTAGGATGCATAATGGAAATCTCTTTGGACATTTTACACAGAATCTAAGCAAATTTTCGAGATCGAATATGATTGACAATACCAACCTAACCTATGACAAAACTTTCCCTCCAGTCATAACTTTTAGTTCATCAAGTTGACGGGGGCATCAATGGCATCAGTTCAATTTTTAATTCAAGTCCGGAGGTGAATTAAAAATCGAATTGATGCCATCGATGTCCTGAAAACACTTATGAACACAATTGAGTTTCCTTGAACATGGCATTACCCATTGTTCTCGTACAAAGTTGGCATCGATTCTGTTCAAAAAAGTGACTATATTCGATAGCGAAAATTAGCTTTTTGTTTGGCTCCTTAATTTTAACCTAAAATGAAAAGCTGAGATAGATCTATTTGAAATTGATTTAAAATGAAGGAGAAAGTGTTTAAGAACAGCTATCTGGACACAGAAATCGATGCAAGTGTTCCTTTTCGATGGATTAAGGCCCAGAATTACGAACCTTGGTTGGTCAAAACCATTAGTTTGACTCAACCACAAGGGAATCCCGTGGGCAGCCAACCTACTGGTTTAAGGGTGGAAAAAAAAGAGGCTCGACCCCTAGCCAGAACAATACAGGAGGTCGTAAAACGCCATTCCTCGTATACCTGATGTTTGTGCTCTAACCACCGCCAAACTGTCACCCGACTAGAGATCATAATACCGGACCTTACACTAATGGAAGAAACTACCAAATGACGGATTCGAGCAAAATTTTCTCACCAGGACAGTTGCATTGAAGATCTGTGTCCTGACAGCTCCTCTAAAACACTTGCACCTTCATTTACTTAAAACCAATACCCACTGAATTAGCTAAAATTTTTGATTTTACTTCAAATTAAGGAGGCATATATACCGTCCTTGCTACAGCGGCGGCTCATGCAATATGGCAACTATGTTTTCCTTCCATTTGATTCCATGCAAAACAATCAATTCGATAGCAATCACCTGCAAACAATTATTTAACACATATTTAAATGGAGGAAAAACATTGTTGCCAAAGCTATTGCCATGCTGCCTCACTTTAGTATAAAACTTAAAACATGGTATTGCTTTTCAGTAGTTACAGCTCGTTGAGTTGAACCAGCTTCTGAAATTAAAGCTATTTCTGGAAAAAGGGCGTATAAAATAAGAGGTGCGCTCTTCAGACAACAGGCTCTACTCTGAGCTGTTTTCCTGAAAATATTACCACTCATAAAATAGGGAACAATATCAATGAAAACGGTTAAGAAAATTTCTAAGGTGAGCCAATATTCCTTACCTCATCTTCGAAGATAGAATACTTTAAAATGGCATCAGGATGGATTATTGCATCATCGAGAGCTTGACACTTTTCTTCGGCAGTTAAAGTTTCCCAAAGATCTTGATAGGCTTCTTTTGTTTCATCTATATCCAAGCTGATTAGTTTGGCTATGAGATTCATTGACCGAAAATAATCATCGCAAGTATCTTGCATCCTGTGAAAGAAAGAAACAAAGGACGGTTAAAGACTTCACTCTTATATCTGCTCAAATATCAACATGATTTCCATGACTCCACCCATTTGATGATTCCTTGCTCGATCGCTTAAACATGTAAAACAGAAATTAAGATCTTACAGTGACCAAATAAGACATCTTATCACTTCCGATTGATACGACCAGTTTAATTAGACCATCTGAGAAGGCCAGCGAGTTTCAAAAGAGTTGCCTTGATGGACTACTTTGGAAATAAGACAGAAAGCAGCGCAGTAACCTTCGGCCCAATTCTTTTCTTATCCAATGCTCATTGACCGATTTGAGATTGTCGTAGATTAGCGATCTTCTCACTTCCGCTGGCCCTTAGATGGATTCCATCCGATGTCCATCGATTCAGCGGCCTCTGAAGAACAATTGCATAGGCTTTTCCATTGAATCTGGGTATAAAAATGGCAAATATTCTTACCTATTAAGTCTAAATCATACAGTAAGGAAATAACAGAAGTGCTTTAATGGATCAATGGATAGATTGACCCAATCTGTGCCCAATGTAAGAAATTCCGAATTGATCAGTGCGGATAAGAAAAAAATAGGTCTCTTCACTTGGTCGGCTTCCTTGACTTGTGGCTGAGCGACATGCAGACGTAAAGCTTATTTCACTAAAGATGGCAGACGACGACTCAATTTGTTTCTTGCGCAGCGGAAGAGTTTAAGTTTCTGCACACTGACTTCGATGAGCAGAAACGTGAACACGCCTCTAGCGTAGAAAACCAGGCGAGCTGTCATCTGCCATCTTTCGTGAAATGAGCTCTTCTTGCTTACAGCTCGAAGTGACAAAGAGCTCTACTTCAAGTTGCGTCAGGAACTAGGATAATTTAGTTTAGACTAACCTGCTGGAGAAGTTTGCCGATCTTTCATTCAGGCAACAATGTGAAATAGAAAATCACACACTAAATGAGGAGACTTATAATAAAATTGGATGAGGAGATTAATTATTCACATGGCTCTTTCTTCTATGCAGGAAACACGAAGCTGCTATCCACTCTAAAGAATGCTTACAGAATTCGAAAATTGACCAGATAAGCTAGAAGTTGGACTGTAACAAGAAACTGCGATAAATTGAGCCAAGGAGCAGAAAATATTTCAAAACAATGCGAGTGGTATGTAAACAAATAATCCCCACCAATGGACAGCTGCCTCCGCCCATGCACTTTTAGAAAAAAAAAGTGGAAAAGAAAGAATGGTATTGAGAAAGAGAACAAAAAAGGAACCGTCTAAGAAATTACTGATAACAAAAAAAAAACAACAAACTAGCAACAAACGATGGTAGCGAAGTTGTGGCGGAATTTGCAAACTTCTGCACTGAATATTCAGCAATTTTGCAACGCTGCGCAGTTGTTATATGTGTTTGTTTTCCGTTTTTTGACTGGTTGACTGTCTTCTGCTAGCCGTGTGGAGTTGAATAATATCTCTTTGAATTTTCGGATCTTGAAGTCTTCTGTTCTCCTGTCAATCATGGGGGTACCTAAATTTTTCCGGTACATGAGCGAAAGATATCCCTGTTTAAGTGAACTTATAAAGGAGTATGAGGTAAGTAACTTCACAGATCACCTAGCCTAACCTAACCAATCTGTTCGGCTGACTGAAATTTCCACAAATTTTCCCTATACTGCAGCTGTTAGTTCAACCCTCCTGTGAAAATTTCTGCATTTTTCCTACTCGCGTTGGTCAATTAATCTCTGAAGCATCTCTCTCTGCTCATTGCAGAGTGATCTTGAGAAAAGTCTCCATCTGTTGTCTTATCTGATGTGCGTCCTCTGTACGAGTTGTACCTGTACCTAAGGTTCCTACGACAAGCGCTGTAATTAGTGTCCTGTCAACGTTCTTCCTCACACTTCAGCTTTCATTCTGTTGTCATTTTTCTCATTCCCCTTTGTCTCTAGACATCTAGGAAGGTTTATTCCAAAGATGCCATACCGATCAATTTCAGCGCATTGTGCTTCAAGTGATGTAAGTCAAGCAAGTTTCTTGGGGGCCACAGTGAGGTGGTCTAAAGTTGACAGAAATGGAAATTTTCCATTCCACCTCTCACATTAAACCTTAATGGCATTCTAGAATCATTCATGTGAAATTTATGGTGGATTGAATAAAATTCATAGGTGCATCAAAGTAACTAAACTTGGGTGAAAGTTCTTTGATTCAGAAAAGTGTGAGATGGGTTGCGTTCTAGAATTCATCCCTTTATTATCCCGATGCAGAAAAGATTACGAATAGCAGTACTTTTCAATGTAACATAGATATACTACATCGCAGGATAATGTAATCTTTTTTCACGGATGCTGTAAACGGATGAATCCTAGAACGCTACCTAGAAGTGTGAGGTGTTTCCAAGGTTTTTGCAACCAATTGAAGTTGTAAAATCAATTAATCCTTGAAGTGCTCCGAATTAAATATTACCAAGCGGCAAATTTTTTTATGCATAAAACTAGATGGAATGGGTCACTCTCGGTCGTTCTAAAATAATTGATGCCAATTGACGTTTTATTAATGATGCCATGTGGGGAAAAAGTTTGTTAATTGTTGCAAACTATCTCTCTCACTCTTATGTGACACCTATGTACTGCCGTCTCACTCTCATTGCTAAAATCAGCTATAGTAACAATTGATGTGAAATTTCTAGAGTCATTTTAATGAGTTTATGATAGAAAAATGGAGTGAAACAAGGCCCTGTATACTGATTTAGACACTAGAAAGAGATAACCATGCATAAGGGCCATGGGAGAGTGAGAGAAACGGTTTTGAATGCTGAATGAGTTTCGTCACAGCTGATTTTGACTGAAGAGTGCATTGTTGGCTTACTGTTGATTTCGCCCCAAACCTCTCCACGTTGATCCATGGACTTACTACTCTGAGTAGTTTGCTTTTTCTGATCCATTCGATTGCTGGAAATGTGTTGGTGTACCACCGTGAAAGTGTGCACAGTGTCCCTTCCAGGCGGTTCTTTCTTTGGTCCAGTGGCAATTCGGCAACATTGCATTTTCCCATTCAAACCTGTGTATGTAGTTGAATTCGAAGGTGTTTACGGAATACCCAAGGACCAATCTTTTTCATGGGTTTACTTGGAGGAAGTACAATGTTGTCAAATTGCGCGCTACGTCTCTGATTGAAATTAAGAAAGGTTTTCCGGAACCTTCTCTTTTTAGTCTTAGGACTCTTAATTTGCCATTTTATTGTTAAATAGTTAACCATATTAAGTTCTCTCTTTGTTCCCAATTTCTTTTTCTAGATTCCCGAATTTGACAACATGTATCTGGATATGAATGGAATTATCCATGTTTGTTCTCACCCAAATGACAGCAACCCACATTTTCGAATAACGGAAGAAAAAATATTCGAAGATATATTTAAGTACATAGAAGTAAGTATATGCTTTTTACAGCTTTACAACCGTCTCTCCTCTTGGAAAATTATTCAGTGAAGAGGTTTATTCAAAATGGCCCATTATCGGATTTTCGTGATACTTTTAGGGGTGACAGAAGACCATCAGGAGTCTAAACCTGCCTAGTTGTTTTAATTTTGTTCCAAAGGAACAAGAGGGACGGGGGTGAATTTCCAAGTTGAAACTTTTAACTGGCTGTAACTTATGATAAGTTATCGATTTTGAGTTATACTAAGAAAGAACCGACGGGTCTTCTATAGCTCTTTTCAGCCATTCATGGTATTTCTCTTCAATATTTCACAAAAAATTCAACTTTTCCATTCTTCGGATATCAATTTTTTGGTTTTAAATTTCAAGCTAATCGTTTTACATGCATTAGCAAACAGTGTTCTGAGGAAATGCTTTTTTTTAAAAGTTATAGAGCTCGTTTCCTGAAAGAAGGTCGATGACAGATCATGCGGTTTTCTGCGCAAAGATTTGTTTGCGTTCTTGCACTTGTGCAAAAATACAAACTTGTCTTTGCGCAGTAAACAAACCCATCTGTCATCAGGCAACTTTCGTGAAACGACCTCTAGCAGCTGAAAGTTTGAAAAATGACATCAAATAAGATATTTGAGAAGTTCAATATGACAAAAAAGTTCATTCCTTTACATGTTATCAATATAAATTGATGAAATTTGGTTACTGGCGCCACTAGCGGTATACACAGGTGTTGCATTATTAGCAACACTGCAATCAATGCTGACGAATATTTGTTACACACCAACTTTGATCAACGCTTTAACTTTTCAGGTGCCAAAAGCAATTTCCTTGGAGTACGTCAACTGAATTTCGAGTATTGTTTGAGACCAGGCTTCAATTGAAGTAATTGAAATCTTGACCTTGTAGTAAGAAGCAGTCGTGATTTTTTTCTTCTTTTTATTTCAGGTTCTCTTCCGTTTAATTCAGCCAAAACAATTGTTTTTCATGGCTGTTGATGGAGTGGCTCCCAGAGCCAAAATGAATCATCAGAGAGGCAGAAGGTATTCTTTTCCATTTCTTCACATTTATCTTTCTAAGTCAAGCAAACTAAGTGCTGAGTTGTTCCATATTTGGTTCGTAATGAGAATACGTGTGCCTACCTTAAATTTTTCTCCAAGTAAATTAGGGTCCCTGTTTCTGGAACACATTACAAACATTGAGATCCCCTGTGGAAAGTTTTTTTTTCTTTCCTGTTGTGCTGTTACTGCCTGAATTTTTTTTCCCTACTCCATATTTGTTTCAGTACACAATGAAGATTCAAGTAACGTTTTCAACTTGTCATTTAAAGATTCTCATGATGATATGAATAGCAAATATCAAGTTGTAAAGTTTTGAGTCCCTTGATGGAAGATTTTTTAGGGAGTGCTGGCAAACACAGCGCTTTTTGCCTTTGATAAAAGTCGACTGTCTGAACGAATTCAAAGGTTAAGTTCGGCGGTGAACTAGTGGTGTAAAGGCGGATTTGCTGACGTTCCGGTCCGTTTTCATACGTTCCTCTTTTCTTACCCTTCAGTGACTTTTGTGTGGAGTCTACGATTTCTTTGATTCTTTTTTGCTACGTGAAAGCCTAAAACCAAAGACTAATAAGAGATCATTGAGCTCGTGTAGGTACTCTCAAACAAAACTTCCATCAAGGGACTCTTGTAAAGTTCTCAGGGATCTCAGGGTTGCTAATTGACCGCTCATCGATGCGCTTTGATGCAGTTAGGAAACAGGCACCGCTACTGATCAGAACCTGATACTTAAAATGGTTCTGATCTACTACAACTACTACTTACTACATATTTTTTGATTTTTTTTTTTTAGATTCCGCTCCGCCAAAGATGCCGAAACAGCCGAAAGTTTAGCTGTAAGCAAAGGTGAAAAACTTCCTGAGGAGAAGCGATTTGACTCGAATTGTATCACACCTGGAACAGAGTTTATGGTTAAATTGCAGAAGCAGTTACAACTATTTGTAAATAGAAAAATTACCCAAGACAAAATGTGGAGAAAAGTTAAAATCATCCTATCCGGGCATGAGGTAAATATTTTCTCAGCTTTTTATCTTTCTCGGTCTTAAAAGTTGTTAGCAAGGACAGATGTACATATAACTAAAGACTAGAGGTGTTTGAGTATCAGAAAAATACCCGAGCTGTGAGTTTTCTGTTACTCAAAAGTGCTTCTCGAACAAAAAAAATTCCAGCGATGTTCATTTTTTCTCTCATTTTTTTCTGTTTTTTTGTTTTTTGGAAAAAAAAAATGGGCTCTTTGAAACTCATGTTTGCGTGTTGAAAATCAGAATTCGTGAAATTTGTTTTACCCCGCCTGAATTTATGCATCTCTTACCGCTCATTTTGCGAAGATTCGACTAGGAGCATGTTTTCAGTATGATGACACTTAATATTGCATAGATATTTGATAATAATTGCATGATAAGCGCTAAAAATTACATTTACCTTATATTTTATTTAAGAATGCACTCTTCACTATTGTTGTAGTATGAGTTTACAACAGACCCATACAGTGCTTTATTAGTTTTTGGTTAGGTTACAAAAACTTAAGCTTGATTTAGCGAACACTCTCTTCTCCAACAAAAGCACGAATTGGACTTAAAATTGACTTTGATGTATTGGACCGCAATCAAAAATAAATGCCTGAAATGTCTATAGGTCTGTAGGAGACCTTGGGCAGCATTATTCATCTGAGTTTTACATGTTCTGTTTTTAAACTTTGTAGTTTTTACTCTAATCAACCTTTCTTTCAGTGTCCTGGTGAAGGTGAACATAAAATAATGGACTACATTCGTTTTATGAAATCTCAGCCTGATTATAATCCTAATACTAGGCACTGTATTTATGGACTCGACGCCGATTTGATTATGCTTGGGCTCTGTACTCACGAGCCGTACTTTTCTCTTCTTCGTGAAGAAGTAAGTTTTAATTTATGTATTTATATAAGGTGATTCCAGGCAAAACTTTTCCTGATTTCAATTCAATGGATAGCGCCACTAGTCGCTTTTGGGAAAGTCCTGATTTTTGCATATGTTACGGGCAGGTCTAGGGCTCCGGGCGGATCCAGATTTGCCGGGGCGAAATTAGGTCTGCCCGGGCAGACCTAGATGTGCCCGTTTTAAATGGGCACATCTAGGTGTGCTCAAACGTTTTGGATCTGGGCATATGTAGTTTCGACAGTTATTTTTCTGGGCCGATAATGTTAGTGATGGACATTGTAAATATGGATTTACTCATCAGACTTGACGCAACACAGCAGCAGTCTTCCGACTGTCTGTTTACACCAGGTGAATCTGCGAAAACTGATAGATAAAGGACCAATCGAAATTCCCTTTATTGAGCTTTTCTGCGACATAATGCGGCAAGTGATGGTGAGTGCTATATTTTTGGGCCAAAGTTCGATTTGGACCCATTTTCAAAAAATCATTACTCCTATTTAAAAAGTCAGAATTTAAACAAAAATTAGTGCAAAATACTCTAAAAAGCTAGTACTTTTCAGATAACCCCATGTTCGGTTTTTACAGAATTCAAGGATTCCGCACCGTTCTCGAGGTATAGGGGGGTGGCCAGGACTTCTGAAACATACTGTATAATGTATATTGTTGTTGGCGATTTCTGTTTTCTTTGCTGCATCATTATTTTTGTTGTTTGTTTTTATTTTTATTTTTGTTTATTTATTTTTTTGTTTTTGTTCATTTTTTTTTTTCTTCTTTTTTTTTCATTCATTCATTTATTTATTTACTTTTGGTCGCCGTTACTCTCCTCTTTCCTATCCTTTGTTTTGAGAATACTTTGATTATCTTTCCTACCCCTTCTTTTTTTTATGCAGTCCAGTCGTTCGCTGTGAAATATCAGCATAACGAGCCTCGTGTTTGGGCGGCTGGACTTTACTACTACTACTACTACTACTTTTTGGGGACCTTCTCGTGTGTCTCATCGCCGGAGGCCGGTCCCGCCTGAGTATTGGGTCTTGATGAGAGATGGAAGTAGACCCTTTAGCCAAAACCCATTCGCGTATTTAGGTTTTTTCGGTTGTCGGTTTTCGGTTATTCGGTCATCGGTTTTTCGGTTTTCTAATTTTTTTTGGTTTCTCCTCGTTTCTTGGAAATAAATAGGCAAGAAGAGAAGAGTAAGTTTCTTTTCTCTCCCCCAGAGAACCTGAAGTGTAAACATATGAAGAGGAGAATGTTGTGATTTTGGCTTGATGAGCGCATAAGAGGATAGGAATTCAAGTGTATTCAGATTTTAGGGTGAGTGAAACACTTCCAAATTGTTCTTGAGGGTAGAGGTCATTAATGTAGCTTCAGTGGAAATGAGAAAAAAAGGAATAAAATGTTGCTAAATTGTCTGGTTATAGGTCTATACACATCTCCCTGAAGACTAGCAGTCTCTTGCCCCCCCCCCTCCTCCCCCCAACATTTAATAGCAGTGAGGAATACCAAGGAAATTTGATGTGTGGGACCAGGGATGTTATAAAAGGGCCGTGGCATGGTGTTTCGAGTATCAGTTATGTCCCCTTCCCTCCCGTCTCCCGGCTAGGAAACATGCGTTCTTCAACGTCCATAGGGGTAAGGGCCGTAAGGGTAATAAAACCTGTCACACTTGTCACTCGCGGGTCGTATTTTGCCTCGGTTTCTGGGTCTTATGTGAAAACGAAAAGGGAGCGGTCTCTTCGGAAGAAGGGGCGTCTTGACACTCCTCAAGGTCTTATCGTGCGTGCTTCAGTCCCCCGCCCCCACCCTTCGCGACTCCTGGTGAACGGTTGTTGAAAATGCCGCTAGCAAGATGCTCGGATTGCTCGGCTCGGAGTATCACGTCGCGTCTCGCCGCCCGAGATGTGCAGTAAAAATTGTCAAACTTGTCTTTAGCGCTTGGCTTGTTGATATAATTTCTCGCAGGATTGACGATCGTATGAGCGGACCCTACAACTTCCCATAATCCCGACGCAGTCTACATTGTTTACATTTCAGCGTTTCTGTTTTAACGGCGTCTTACGAACTGTACCGCCGCGTCATAACCAGCATCAAATGTGAGGGTGACTTCACGGGGCTTCGATGAGCGTGAGAATTAAAAAAGATCGTAAACAAATGAGTTTTCTGAAGAGTTACCAAGGTGGAGAACAGTGTTGTCATTGACTACTACACTATATTTCAATTTGTTAAATAGTTGAGTAAATTATCTCCTGGAAACATAGAGAGAAATGAACGTTCTGAAGTGAGTTGAAGAAGAATGAATGGAGACAAGAGTTGTACAGCTGAAAGAGAGTTGAGAGGAGATGGAAAGGAAAAGTCTCCGCAGTTTTTGCGGTGATACTTAGCAGAGTTGCCAGAGTTATACCCCTTTTTTAATAAAAAAAAAAAAAAAAAAAAAAAAAAAAAAAAAAAAATGACCAAGAAATGAAGCAAAATAGAGACAATAAAAAATAGAGAGTTGAGAAATATTTCGTTTGAGAGAGGGTAAAAAAAAAAAAAAAAAAAATAAACTATATTTAGAGCACTTTACCTCCTTGAGTGCTCTAGGTATTTCTTCCCAAACTTGGAGTCCCTGGCGACCCTTACTTCCTCTTTCCATCCTTTGTTTTGAGAATACTTTGATTATCTTTCCTACCCTTCTTTTTTTTATGCAGTCCAGTCTTCGCTGTGAAATATCAGCATAACGAGCCTCGTGTTTGGGCGGCTGGACTTTACTACTACTACTACTACTACTTTTTTTGGGCCAACCTAGTTCTGCCCGGGCAAAACTAGGTTGGCCCACTGTTTCCCGGGCACATCTAGATCCGCCCAGAAACCTAGATCTGCCCGTAACACATACAAAGAATAAATTTTAAATCCAAGAATGTCAACACCTGCGGAATTTTTTTATTCCATTCCTCAGGGTGTCCCGCTGGGTGCGGTTTTCTTCTTGTCCCCTTTCCTCACAGTGAAGTACCTTGGTAGGTATCTCCCTTCCTTCCTATTCCCTTTTTGTATTCTCAGTCCAGTCGTTCGCTTTGAAATACAAGCATAACGAACGTAAGGTTTGGGCGGCTGGACTTTACTACTACTACTAAAATTCTCCTTTTTCATTCCTCCTCTTCTCTATTACAATGTTAGCCGTTATATTTTTGTACAATTCATGCGATTTCAAAGCACTGAAAATTGTTTTGATTTGTTTCTTTTTTTCCGAAAAAAAATATAATCCTCACAATAAGAAAATCCTAGTGTTTGGTAGTTGAGTTTATTTCAAATGCAAAGGCTTCATCAAGCTGTAATATCTGTGTACCTGTGATCATTTTCTCATGAGTGTGTTTACGTGTATTTTTAAGGTCAAATTTGGGAAACAAAACAACATGCGGTGCATGTCAGCGGAGGAAATCAATTTTTACCTGTTACACTTGTCTGTCATGAGAGATTACCTCGATTTAGAATTTCAAGAATTAAAGGAAACATTACCCTTCCCGTATGATTTAGAATGTGTCATTAATGACTGGGTGAGTAATTTTAATTTTAAATTTTAATGTTCACTAATTTTGAAAATAATTTCTCAGCGAGTGTACTCATCTTGCATTGGTATATTTTTACCAGTTAAGACAGGTCTGTAAATTCTTAGTCTATGAAGTACATGAAAAAAGGAAGCTGGCTTTTCCAAAGAAAATTAGTCTGTCAGTTCAAGCAGATCCAAATGGTAACGGGGTAAATCATAATGTTGGGAGCGTTCCCAACAGCCCAACACTATCTTACTTAGGGCCGGTCTAGAATCTACCTGACTCCCCCAAAGTGCTGCGTATCATCTGTTTATCTCTCGAGGTACTTATTTTGAGGTTAATTTGTGGTGTCGCCATGTTGTAATGGTCCAATAGGCCTTTGTAAACGCTCATATTAGGATCGTCAAATTGGCATCAATGAGCCGAGATCCACCGCAAAACAGCAGGTGAGCCAACCATTGCATGTGTGGTTGATATTCCGTTCGTCAAACAACTGTCAAACTGCAGAGTTAGTTGACGATGGATAGTATGTCATCTGTCCACCAATCTACTGTCAACAGAACCAATAAACCTGTTTAGGAGGTGTTTTGGTCAATGTTATGTTTGAATTTTAGAAATGTCAGATTGGCAATTCTACAGTTTGCGGTGGATTTCAGCTCACCGATGCCAATTTGACGATCCTACTTTGAGCGTGTACAAAGGCCTATTGGGGTCTGTTGACTGGTGACTGATGCTTGTTGAGGTCCTGAGCAATTTTTGGGGCCTGTTCTCCTCTATAGCTCTGAAATGCTAACATCTTTTAACCACGTAAGACAAAGGACTAGCATTTTGATTCAATTTTTTGCAACTTGTTATTTTTTTAACCCGCTGTTTTGGCCTGGCATCCCTATGTTTGGATGATTCTTTTAGCATAAATTTGGTTTAAATGGATGGTATCCCGTAAGGGTTAATCCTTTTTACAGTTTCTGTAATCCATGAGTTTGCGTCTCATTGTTATTCATTGTTCTTGTGTCTATTTTTTTTCAGGTTTTAATGGGTTTTTTGGTAGGTAATGACTTCATTCCGCATTTACCCAACTTTCACATAGCAAATGGTGCTTTGCCTGTCCTTTACAATGCGTACAAAAGTGTTCTCCCCACCCTAGATGGTACGTACTTCTATAAATTGGTCTCTGTAGGAAATCACCAGTTCTTATCATCGTCCAAACCTGATGTTTTCTCAACTGAGAACTGCGCGGTTCTTGAGAAAAATTATTGTTATTTTTAAATTGAAGGAACGTAACAACGAGCTTTACCTATAGAGAGGGCTGTACATGTTGTAAGTCCTATCCCAAAATGAGGTATGGGCGATTTGATTCTGGGTTGTTTTCCTCTTTAACCTTAAATCATAAATTGAGACAAATCTTTTTGAAATTGGTTTTAAATATAAGTGCAAGTGTTTTAAAGTGGCTATCTGAACACAGAATTTTAATGCAACTATCCAGGTGAGAAAATTTTGCTTGTTTCTGTCACGTGTCAGTTCATTTATTGTGCTAATCCTTCCATAAGGAACAGTTATATCGATTTTTGTGTCCAGATAGCCTCTCTTATATACTTGCACTTTTGTTTGCAACCAATTTTAAATGGATTTGTCTCAATTTTTTTTTTTTTTTTTTTAAGTTAAAGGTTAAAAAATATGAGGCGAACAAACCGAGCCTATGTGTAAAAAGTCTTTGAGAGATTTTCACCACGGCTGCCTCCATGCTGCCTCAAAAGAACGTCCCACCAATCCTCTCTATCACTAGCGGATCCAAGTTATTGTCCTTCTCTCTCTTCTCCCATTAGAATGCATGTGTTTTAAAAGGATAGAAGAAGGGGCAAAAATCACGTGACTGCCCCTAATCTGTCCTTTTCTATCATACGCGTTCTAATGGGGAAGGAGAGAGAAGGATAAATTCCTGGATCCACCAGTGCTCTCTATTGGTATAGCTCGTTGGAATGTTATTCCTCCGATAGAGGACAAATTTTAAGTATTGGGTTCAGAGAAGTAGCAGTGTCTGCTTCTGAAATGCATCAAAACTCATCGATGAGCGGTTGATTTGCAAAGACTTTAGATTTGTCACTAACCAACTGCTCACCGATGCTTTTTGATGTAGTTCGGAAACAGGCGCTAATACTTGTCACAACCTGATTTGTAAAATGTATCTGCTCCAGCAATTTTTAATCTTATACCTCTGATCATTGCGGAGCATATTTTGACTTTGGAAATAGATTTTATCCAGAAAAAAAAGACTCTTTGCCCTCTGAATTTTCTCGAAATTCCAGGGTTGATTAATTGTGATTGAAATAATATTGTAGCTACTTTTTACTGTAGCCAGAGCCTTTTTTTTTTTTTTTATGGATTCAGGGTGTCACGCTTGGTGCGGTATCCCTCTTGTCCCCTTTCCTCACAGTGAGGTACCTTGGTAGGTATCTCCCTTCCTTCCTATTCCCTTTTTGTATTCTCAGTCCAGTTGTTTGCTTTGAAATACAAGAATAACGAACGAAGGTTTGGGCGGCTGGACTTTACTACTACTACTACTACTTTTTTTTTTTTTTTTATGGATAGTAGTCCACTAGATTTATTTATGCCCTCAAGCTACCCTCTATTATAATGGGTCTGTTACAAACTTTTGCCACAGCGTTAATTCCAAGTCGTACTAACGAGAAAATCACATCGATAGAATCAATAAGTCTCAAAATCCCCTTGCCAACTCAATAAGTGCATTTAATGAAATTCAAAGATGGCGGTCGAATAAGCAGGTCATACTAGACTGATTTAGTAGAGCAATATGTAATATCGATTGCCGTCCGAGGCCCTCTGGATCCAAACAAACTCTGATTCAATCTACTTTTCCCATGAGCGCATTTTTGAACGTACATTTAGGCTATTAAATCGAACAATTAATGCGACCTTTTTGCAATTATGAATTCTACGGCCTCGGAAATGCTTAATTATGCCTGGTTCCACGGCTGAAACTGCGGAAATCAACAAGATATTACAGATTAAACGATGCATTTAGAGGTTGGAATCGCCCGAAGATTGTTGTTGCTGTAGAAGTGGCGGGATTTCAGGGGATTCTAATCTCCCAATGCAATGTTTA
Organism: Trialeurodes vaporariorum; assembly: GCA_011764245.1. Classification (NCBI taxonomy): domain Eukaryota; kingdom Metazoa; phylum Arthropoda; class Insecta; order Hemiptera; family Aleyrodidae; genus Trialeurodes; species Trialeurodes vaporariorum. The sequence goes on from VMOF01000320.1 coordinate 31,664,982, forward strand.
ATCCGTAATATCTTATTGATTCCGGCAGTTCTAGTCAAGGAACCAGGCATGGCATAAGTAAGCATTTACGAGGACGTAGAATTCATAATTGCAAAAAGCTTGCATTAATTTCTTGATTTTATAGTCAAACTTTCCGTTAAAAAATCCGCATATGGGGAAATTACATTGAACCAGAGTTTGTTTGGAACCAGAAGCCCTAGGATGGCAATCGATAGGAATTATCGCTCTACCAAAACAGTCTATTGAAGAGTTCCATCTAATTGCAACTTTTTCTACAATGAATCACTTTTCTCAGAATAGGAAGTTGCAATTCGATGGGTTCTATTGTGACATTCTCATCTGACTGCCATCTTTGAATTTTGTTCGACACATTTTTTGAGTTTGTGAGTGGACTTTAAGACTTTTTAATGCTTTTCATGTAATTACCGTGTGACTTTATGTAGGACTGCTACTCTGAAGAAAAATTTTGCAACAGACCCATTGAACTTTTTTGCCACTGCAATTCAAGAACCTTTTTCCAGGTTACCTGAATGAAGAAGGAACTTTAAACTTAAAAAGGTTTGAGGCTTTCTTGAAGAAATTATCTGAATATGATGAAGAAGCGTTTCGGGAGAAGTCAGCCGATCTCAAGTGGCTTGATGGAAAACGCACAAGAGCATTAAAACCTTTTGATGCTGACGAAGTGAGTGAAAATTGTTGTAAATCATATTTCTCCCCAGATTTCTTTAACCCTTTGATAATCAATTCCCACAGACGGATACAGGGGGGGGGGGGCCTAAGCCTCTCCCAGAGGTCCACCAAGCCCCCCCCCCCCCAGTGCCCTCCATGCAATATATCCGACATCATTAAAACGGAAATCAAAAGTTTTGAGTCAAAACCTGGATGCAGCTAGTGGGAGGGGTTTGGACCACTATGGACGATCTTAAGACGAACCCTCTGAATTTTCCACCATCTTAAAAAAATTTGTCCAGTAGTGTGCGGTATCAGCAAGCAAGGTAGACTCTGCCTGCCCCAGAGGCAAATAGAAGCCTAGCACTAATGGCTGCAGCAGAGGCACGCTGAATTCTCGCGGATTCAACAAAACAACAGTCAACATCGCAGGGTGTTTCATGTTGAGCACCCTCCTCTACACTTCCCATCCTATCCCCCCTGTGTCTATACTCACCGGCAGCTGAATTGGCGGGTTGAAATCGGAATTAAAACGCAAAAAAGGCAACACTGAGGACCCTTTCGAGCCTCGAGTCGTCGCAGTGAAAGCCACTGCTGACGCGCTCTGAGTGAATAGCCGAAAGCCGGCTATTGTTTTGGAGGAGCCCCTGTGTCCGGCTATCTCGGACCCTTTTCCTTCATCCAAAATTTCTGACGATTTTTTTTCGTTGGTCAAACGCGCCGTTTTTATGTAGAAATTCGGTTTCAGCGTGAAATTCCAATGGAAATCAACTGAAAGACCAAGTTGATGAGTTAATTTGAAGCTGTTTGATTTATCACTGTTTGGTTATAGGTGATGAATCAAACAGCTTCAAATTAAGCTAATCAGCTTAGTTTTTAGTCATTTCCATCGAAATTTCACGCTGAAATCGAATTTCTACATGAAAACGGCGCGTTTGTCCGACGAAAAGAAATGGTCAGAAATTTTGGGCGAAGGAAAAGGGTCTGAGGTGGCCAGACACGGCGCTTCTCCCAAACAATAGCCGACCCTCGGTTATTCACTCGACTCAAGAGTTCGACAATACGCATAAGGATCCTCAGTGTTGCCTTTTTTGCGTTTTAATTCCGATTTCAACCCGCCAATTCGGCTGCCGGTGAGTATAGCGAATGTCACCGTTCAACACCATGCGACATCAAAAAGTGTTGACTGTTGTTCTACATGTTATTTTGTTGAATCCCCAAAAATTCAGTGTGCTTCAAATCTTCCCTATGTATTTTAGCTTAGTGCTTTGTCTCTATGTGTCTCTAGCCCGCCCCAAGGTTTCCTGAATTAATCACAAATACCTAATAAACCTACTAATATTCAATACTTTTTGTGTCATTCTGTTAAATTTTGTGCTTGGATAGTAGAAAAAATCAAGTTTTTTCTAAGAAGAATCTCTGAATAATGTTCATGGTACGTATTGCCTATGAATTTCATATCCTCCGCACGCCATGGTATTTAGTGTTGGTTAAAAATGGCAATTTCCGAAACTCTAGAGTTGCCCTATATATTGAAGCTTTCATAGCAACTTTTGTTTACTCTTTGTACATTATTCACTGTTCTTTTGACTTTTTTGACAGCTGGATGAAGACTCCCCTGATGTTTTTGATGATCCTGAGCTTGCAGCCTTAGTTAAAGCGGCGGACGAATTTGTAAGTTCCTACTTGCCGTCTCGTTACTTTCCTTCCGAATTTCACAATTCACTCCACTTGTAACAACAATAATAATAATAATAATAATAATTATAATAATTAGCCCGGAAACAATACTTAGACCGACGCAACTCGGTGGCAAAAATTATCTATCAGGAGCTCCTGAAAAATCAATTCAATGAAACTGATTTAAAACCCTACTATGAGTTCGAACCACCGTCTGTGAAAGAAAATGAGACCTTCCGATTGTATTGGAACAGGAAAATCCAGACCCGCAAGACCACACCGAACAACATTCCAGATATAGTGCTGACATTGAAAAAGAAGAAAGTCTCCTACATCATTGATATCGCTGTCCCATTGGCAACCAACACTCAACACCAATACGCTGAGAAGATGAGTAAATACATGGCTCCGGCAGACAAAATCAAGGCCGTGTGGAAACTGGAAAAAGTAGTCATCGTACCCATAATACTTGGATCCACCGGAGAAATCCCCAAAAAACTATTTCTCAGTCTTGAAACACTGATACTTAAAACCAAGCTCTACCAACAGCTACAGAAAACCACTCAGTCACAAAGTTGCAGAATCATCCGGCAAGTTCTTGGCGATGAACTGGAAAAGTAAAGTTAAACGGGCCTCTCCTCTGTACTTTATTCCCGGGAGAGGACTGTAACACCAGCCTTAAAAAAGACTGAGGACTCTATAGACGAGAAAATAATAGTAATATAAGTTATGCTTTGAGCAAACAAAATAATTCAACCGGATAACAACCTGTTCCCACCCACTTTACCCCCCCCTCCAACCCAACCGTCAACATAGAGGGTAACCTCAGGGCAGGCGTCTTATGACCTATCTCCTGCCCCGGTTACCTACTTGAACTGCGCTTCTGCCTTTTTTTGATATTTCAAGAATGTCGCATTTATTCTACAGTTCTCGGTAGCACAATTGGTTTGGTTTTTCGGGGGGGGGGGGGGGGGGGACAATATATTCCGAGGAAGACGATTTCGTGGTTTGGTTTATTGATTCCTATCACCACAAATACTGATTTGAAACATGCGGAGACATGTGCAAGGAATAGCTTCAAGCCCTCAATTATTTGACTGATAACCAAAAAAAGAAAAATATCTTATGTCATCACTTCCAAGCCCTTTTGTGTTCAATGGTCAATTATAATTTCTTCTAATGACGACCAACTCCCTTTTCTCTCCTTTTTCGTGCAATGGCTATTAGTCTACAGAAAGGCTGTTTCGTTGAAAAAATGTATTTTGATATCGTAACCATTTTTGCGTTGTTGGGCATATTTTTATTTTCTTTTGGCTAAAAATACACCTTAAAAAATCTGAAGTTATCTAACAACTCACTATTCCTTGCTTTGCTTGTAAAAGGCTTTAAACTCTCGTTTGATGGTCCTAGTTTTTTCTAAGACTGTTTTTTGTTTCTCTGTTTAAGGATGACGAGGAGATGGATGAAAATGCAATCTTTGATGCTGAATTTTATGCTGACAAGAAAGATTATTATTTAAGCAAGATGGGGATTGAAATGAATGAGTAAGTTTACTTTAACGTTGAACCAAAGGAAACTTTTAATTAATGTTCTATTCATGCATTGGAGACGTGACTGTGGCAAGCTGAATTGTGACTCTATAGGGAATTTTTTTTTCTGTTTTGCTTTGTTTTAATCTTAACCCTTCACATGAGGCAATTTTAAAGCTCAAAACAACAAGTAGGTACGCAGAAAGATCTTTGTGAAAAAACATAAGATCTTCGTGAATCATTCGGCCGAAATAAAAATTTGGGAGAGTGCCGGATCAATTTTGAAAGTTCGTGTTTTTCGACCCGTCGGAGTCCGGGGGTCTCCCCCAGAGTAAGAAAGGGGGGTCTGGAGGTTGTCCCTGATTATGTCTGATGTGAGAAAGTGTTTGTTGGGTATTCCCTACATTATTTCTTTATCCAATTCAGCCGTTTGCTGTGAAACATTCAGCATAACAAACCAAACCACTGTGTTTCAGCGGCTGGACTTTACTACCACTTCTACATTTTACACTATATCTGAAGCGTTGAAGTATAAAATGAGGTATGCGCCATCAGTTATTGCAAAGATTAGGCGTCTTCTCCTTGATTATCTAAAATACTGGGTGTATTTACCAAAGCGGGTTTTTTTTTGGAAATAATCGTTCATTAAAGGAGAAATGTAATTTGAAAATTTGTTTCACTGGACGTCATGGGTAATCTTTTTGACAAAGAGACAACTGCACAATCTTTGCAACATCTAATGGCGCATACCTCATTATATATTTCAACGCTTCATCTATGCTAATAAATGAAGCTGTTGCAAACTTTTGCTGCTAGCTTCTTAATGGTTGATTATGGGGTAAAACCCTGTCAAAATAACGATCTGTGCACTAAAAAATCACAAAATCCACTCCCCAACTCAAAAAATGCTTTCAAACGCGAGACCGTAATGGTGAGCGTTGCTGCCTAAATCTTATGGCAATTGTATGCTTCTTCTTCTTCTTCGTGTGTGGTGTCGCAAAAACACCTCGTGAGGATGGAGCTGATTGAGATAGAGAAACCCAATGTAATCGGCGGCAACGACCGCCATTATGGTCTCGCGCTTGAAAGCATTTTATGAGTTTGGGAGTGGATTTCGAGATTTTTTAGTGCGCTTATCGTTTTTCTTACAGGGTTTTACCCCATAACCAACTACGTATTAATAAGCCTGTAGTAATAGTATGCAACAGCTCCATTGCTGCAAAGAAACAAAATCGCATCTGACTCATTGAATAAAATAACTGATCACATTTTACTTGTTTACAGAGAGTCCATCAAACATCAAGCAGCAGTTTATGTGGGAGCAATCCAATGGAATTTACACTATTATTATGATGGGTGTTGCTCTTGGTCTTGGTATTACCCGTATCACTATGCTCCGTACGTGTCAGATGTTACGAATTTCTCTAGTCTAGAGCTGAAATTTGATCTCAGCGTTCCCTTCTTACCGTTTGAACAATTGCTTGCGGTCCTCCCCCCGGCAAGGTAAGGTTCCATCTATGATGAATAAAAATTATAATGTTCAACTGTTTATTTTGCTCAATTTATCTTAGAATACATAACAAGAAAGAACGCAGCAAAGAAGGCTAAAAACCAATTAATAATGGACAGAAAGTTATTTGGACACATTACCGTGAGCGTCCTCTTTAACCATCGGTGGTTATTCCTTCACTTCTATCAATGACAGCATAACTCAGCAACCACCAGTGGATAAAAGAACCGTTCAGTTGTTTGTCCTACTAGGTTTTGTTTTTGTTCAAATGAAACAACGATTAGCCTCATTTATACTAAAGGGACCTACTCGACTTTAGACGTTACCATTTTCACTTGACTTTAATATTATTATAAAATTAGGCCTTGTGCAAAGAATTTCTCGAAACTTCCAGGAACTTTCCTTCTCTATGTTAAGTCTTGTTCCTGAAACTTACAAACAATTTTATCAATAAGATTATTTTTATGGGAATTAAAAAGCCAAGATTAAACAGCAATGTCCTCAAATTTGTGCTTTTAATTTTTTTTATGCCATAAGTACAAATTTGAGGAACATCAGCACTGGCAAGCATACCTCAGGAAGATACCCTGAAAGTTTTAAGCTAAAACACTCAAAAATAAAGCCGGAAATTATGAAATACGAAAATTCCCATAAGCATCAATGAGTGCGAGTGAGGCAGATAGACACATTATCACTCGCACTCACTTTCATTCACCAAGCTTACGGCGAAATGAATTTCATAATTTATAACTTCAATCCTAAACGAATTTTGCTCGTTTTGGGCTCAAAAAATCCGTACAAAACTTAAGCAGGTGCTGACGCCTCTTGGCTTTTGCGTTTTTTCTTTGGCTTCAATTTAAAATGCTAAAAACATGACTTTTCCCAAAAGCGACTTGTGGCACTATCTATCGGATTGAAATCTGGAAAAGTTTTACCTGAAATCACCATAAGAGATTTCCATCATGGCTGCCTCCTTGAAATTTCAAAATCATGTCCCATAAATGGGTCTGTTGCAAACTTTTGCTACAGCGATAAAAAGTGTTTACTCCCATGTAAAATCGCCTGAAAAGTCCATTGGTGGCATCATAAAGTCAATAAATACAATATTAAACTCACAAGAGGCGTTTATCGAAATCCAAGATGGCGGCAAAATATCGAGGAATCTGAATGTATGCACCGTGATCATCCAACATACATAGCCATACATAGCGTGTTCGATTGCCAACTTTGACAACCTCACTGCCGGTAAAGGTTATGTGTTTATTTACGTTGTGATTGGTTGTGATGGATATTGTGAGGTTGGCTATCCTTGCATGTTCGTGGTGCATGCATACAGATTGCTCGATATTTTGCCGCCATCTTGGATTTCATTAAACGCATTTTGTGAGTTTATTGTTGCATTTCATTGCTTTCTGATGCCATCATTGGACTTTTCAGGCGATTTTACATTAGATTTCACACTCTATAGCGCTGTAGCAAAAGTTTGCAACAGACCCATTCTCTCTATTACTGTAGCGCGTTGGTCTCTATTCCCCTCTGCATTTGTTCTTTGCCTACTGAATAATATTTTTCTTTTAATGCTTCAGCAAAACGCTCCTTCCTGCACCCTACCAGCGTTTAATGACTGAGGAAACTTCCCCAATTATTGAATATTATCCTGAAGATTTTGGAACTGATTTAAACGGGAAGAAGCAGGACTGGGAAGCAGTTGTACTGTTGCCGTTTATCGATGAAGTAAGTGACCGAAAGATTACATTCTATGAAACGATCGGAAACTATAAGTATAAACTCTCAAAAATTTTATCTTTCAAACCAGCGAGCTGATCGGACACTTCACAGTTAAACGGATTAATAAAACTATACATAATGTGATTCTTCAGCATTGAGTGCCGATTTCTGCCACCAAAGCGCTGCCTTTCGATTAATGTCAAATTACAGGCTGGAAATAATTTTAGGGGTGGGCGAAGCAGGGTTTTTTAAAACCGAATCGAAGGTCGAAGCGAAGCAGGCCTTGCTTCTCGAATCCGAAGCGAATCGGAAGCACGTGACCTCAAAAATTGAGACAAATCTGTGTTCTTCGATTACAAATCAAAATTCATTTAAAACTCAAATTTGAACTGTTACTTAACTTTTATAGAGGAATATCAAAATAGGAGGGAAAGGGAATAATGGAAGGTCGAATGATGGCCAGTTTAATCCAGTTAGAGTAGAAAAAAATGTATTACCGAATAATAGAAAATCAACAGGTAGTAACTTAGAAAGTGTTCACGGAAAAGAAATACCTTACAGGCACTCTAAGGTACAGCTGTTATTCCATTTTGAAGCACCTCAGCTTTATATTAATGGACAGCAACAGCTAGGGTTTCATGAGGTATCATGAGATCAAACTATCAGTGAATATTTGTCTCACTAATTTGAATTCCTGGATTATTCGCGGTTACGTTAGCCGTAGGCCCGATAAACGATAAACCCTGAGGCACCCCGAGATATGTCTCTCTCTAGCTTGGTCGCTTTACACGAGTAGAAGAGAGATAAAGAAGTGCCGAACACAAACACCGATGATCACCGTTGATCGGTGGGCATCGGGGCATGAGCCACCGTTGTCGGCCTACGGTGCTGCTCAAACTTCGTTTTCCCGCCGCGTAAAAAAGCGGGAATTTTGAATTCGGCGCTTGCTTCGTGTTTCCGAAGTGCGATGCTTCGAAAACAAAGCCAAATCTGAAGTAGCTGCTGCTTCGCGAAGCGTTTCCGAAGCTTCGCCCGACCCCAAACTAATTTATATTTGAGAAAACGGAGTGTCAGTTACTAGATAATCATCTGAAGAACGTCTATGCAAACTTCTCGTCAATTACTTCATAATTAAGGCTGAAAGTACAAAAAAATGAAATATCGCATTTCGATACATTCAGCCTTGTTTTTGAAGTAATTGATGAGTTATTTTGCATAGACGTTCTTCAGATGATTATCCAGTAACTGACGCTCTGTTTTCTCAAATATAAATTATTTCCAGCCTGTAATTTGACATTAATCGGACAGTAGCAGTTTAGTGGCAGAAATTGACACTAAACGCTGAAGAATCACCTTAAGGGGAGTCGGATGTGCCTATCTAAACAATGTAAAACATGGTCATGTTTATGTACCTTTTTTTCAGGATCTACTCAACCGATTTTCAAAAACTTTGGATCATTTGAAAAGTCTCATCTTCCTACAAAAATAGACGAGAGTGTTTTTGAAAATTTCAAAAATCCAAGCTCAGAAAATTTCATGAATTTTTTTACCAAAAAATTACAAAAATTTTGACCTCAAGAGGACACAGTAGGAAAAAGAAATAGAAATAGAAAGTCCAACCGCCCCAGCTGTGTTCCATAAGCTCGTAATACCTGTGTTTCAAGGCGAACGGCTGGACTGTTAGAGACTTAGGAACAAAGGACAGTGGGTTGTTCAGAGGGAAAGAAAGAACTTCAACTCATTGAAACGCTCTTTGTTGGATACGGATAGTTTGATAGACATCTCATCTTTTTATCTCTGGCTGAAAAGGAAATTAGCAAAGTAATCAATCAATCAATACCTGTAGGGCACAAAACACAGTATCTATAATTTAACTAGAGGCATTTTGAATCATTATTAAAAAAATAATAATCAAACAACATCTTCTCAAGTATTTAAGCATCTGTAGTCCGGAGAGTTTTGATCCTTAAGCTAAGAAAAACAAAACACAAAAAACAAAACAAAAAAACAAAAGCAAGAACTTTTCCACTGAACCTGAAAAAGGAAACAACCTCCCCCAACCCACCCACCAAGTGCCATCAGTCTTCAGTGGTTTCAGCAGCCTATTCCTATTGAGCAATGAAGATATTATTTTTCTATTCAGAGCATTTCACCATGAAATATAGGGCTGCTTGTCACTGATTGATCAATAGTTAATTTATAACTGACAAGTAGCGGGAGCCACCTCTTGATTTAATCTGATGCATGTTGTAGCCAATAATAATGAATCTTCTTGAAGGTAAGACTATCAGTCTTGATGAACACCTGCAACTGGAATATCTACCCACTTACACATAATAATCATAAAAGGGTCAATAAGAAACGCTCCCGTCTATTCGTGTAAGAAAACAAGACAATTTTGACAAGTCCAAGTTTTTGAAAATTAGTCCGATAGATTCTGAGGAAAAGGTACACAAAAGCCAAAAAATGAAAAAACCCTAATTCTTGTAAAAAAAGGCTTAAAGAAAGGTACGGGATGAATATTCCATTAAAACGCGTGTAATTGCAAAAATTGTTATGAATACTGAAATGGGCATAACATTGGGGCTAATCACAAAAATTTAATGAAACTTAGTCTCAAAATGAAGCTGAAACTATGAAGAAAAATAATTCTTGAAAAACAAAAATTTGTCAAAATCGCCTAATTTTCACATCCGACTCCCCTTAAGAATCACCTTTTTTGAGAGTTAGGTTGATTAAAATTAAAATTAAATTATGTTTTGTAACTTTACCATTTAATAATTTGTATCGTTGATCATGAAATCTTCCCATCTGCCGTATGTGGCCGTTGTAAGGATTTGAATTTTTATGTTTTTTACTAAATATATTTAGAGCACTTTACCTCCTTGAGTGCTCTAGGTACTTCCTTCCCAATTTGAGAGTCCCTGGCAGGTCGCCGTTACTCTCCTCTTTCCTATCCTTTGTTTTGAGAATACTTTGATTGTCTTTCCTACCCCTTATTTTTTTTTATGCAGTCCAGTCGTTCGCTGTGAAATATCAGCATAACGAGCCACGTGTTTGGGCGGCTGGACTTTACTACTACTACTACTTACTACTTTTTAGTAAAGTAAATGAAAGTACTTGGTGAACTGAAAGCAAAGATGACTTTGGTTCTTAATTAGATTTTATAGCTCCACAGATACAGTTCTGGCCCAATATACATTTTTTTAAATGGGGATTTTGTGTTGTTATGTTATTCACAATTTGTTGCAACTTTACATGTGTGTATCTTCAAAACAGGAATACTTCAGAAAAAACGAAAGGCACCTTTGTTCTCAGCTCATCAAGTACTTTCATTTTCTTATTATAAAATAGTCTATTTCAGACCCTTGCACTTGCCCCATTGGTGAAGATGTTTCCTTGCAGCTTAACAGCAGTGAAGCGTCTGTTAATGATGTATTTTCCATGTCAACCCATGCAAAAGATTTAGAAATTGTGTTTGTTGATTTATTGACTTATTGTATATCATATCATTGCATAATTTTTTTTCCAGAAATCTCTAAAAGCAGCAATGCGTTTTTGTGAAAGCGAGCTATCAGTGGATGAAAGGAAGAGGAATTCTCATGGGCCAATGTATATTTATACGTACTCCAAAGAAGGTAATAGATATCTATAATTTGATCAAATGTGAATGTTTATCCTTCTTTTCAAAGGTTATGTAGCCAAGTAGAGCTCGTTTCAGAATCGTAGGCGCACCTAGACCATAATCTTCGGCTAATTTTTCAGTTTTCATTCCTTCAAATCAAAACGAAACTTGCCGGATTTTAAACTTTTGATTTCGAAGCGTTCATTAATACAAGGCCAACGCTCAAATTCATTTTTATTAATTTTCATTTTGTAACATGAGAAATTATGTTAACAAATTTCAAAGATTATAAGTCTAGGTGTGCCTGCACTTCTGAAACAACCTCTACTCTGATTTCTATTTCACGGCAGAAAAACTTACAGAAGTGAAACTTAGATATAACTTTTTCTGATGTAAAGTTTTTCTGAAAATAACATTGATTTTTGTTGATCCTAGCCAATTTCCTATTTTTATAATGTAAAAAAAAAAAATCCAAAAGAATTTTTTCACACACAATAATACAATTAGAATGGGAAGTCCCATAAGAGCCAATGGAAATATTTCTTCAGTCTCTTTCGGTGTCTATTCAAAATGGCAGACATATTTCTGTCTCTGGCTTTCGCATAGCTTTGCATGCAGGATAGTTTAGAATTTCTCAAAATGGTGAATCAGAAGATAATGCTTCAAAATGAACCAAAGTTTCCATTCTCATCATAGTATTCTGTGATTTTAGGATTGCAAAATTCTTAAAATAATATTGAATTTTTGAGCAAAGAAAAATTAATTGGAGAAAAGGTCCATCAGGAACAGCGAAAAGGGTGAGGTTAAGGTGATTCTTCAGCGTTTAGTGCCGATTTCTACCACCAGAGCGCTACCATTCGATTATCGTCAAATTACGGGCCGAAAGTAATTTATACTTAAGAAAACGGATGGTCAGTTACTGTATAAACATCTGAAGAAGGAATCTGCAAAATATCTCTTCAATAACTTCTAAAATAAGGCTGAAAGTACCAAAAAATGAAATATATAGCTTTTCGATACAAGAATTGATTTGCGTTATTCCATTTTTTGATATTTTCAGCCAGAGACAATATATAATAGAGACCACGCACTAGCCGTGCGCGCGGTGGCTAACTTATTTTTTGGGACTCAACAGGAATAACACAGGGAGCATGAGAGTGCACCATCCAACACGGTCCATATATTGGCTGATGCAATTTCGGTGCTTTTGGCTTCACTAGGCAAAAATCTCAACGATGTTTCTCATCAGTCAACGTATGGACCATGTTAGCGGTGTTCTGTTGAGACCCCAAAAAAAAAAGTTGCCACCGCGCGCAAACATGGGCAAGATAGATAGTGCGTGGTCTCTATTATATATTGTCTCTGCTTTCAGCCTTATTTTCGAAGTTATTGACAATATATTTTGCAGATACGTTCTTCAGATGATTATTTAGTAACTGACTCCATTTTCTAAAATATAAATTACTTTCGGCCTGAATTCAAAATTAATCGAACGGTAGCGCTCTGGTGGCAGAAATCGGCACTAAACACTGAAGAATCACCTTTACCCCACCCTTTTCGCTGTTTCTGATGGACCTTCTCTCCAATTTAATTTTTCTTTGGTCAAAAATTCAATATTATTTTAAGGATTTTGTAATCCTAAAATCACAGAATACTAGGAGCCATCTTAGCTGGCATAGTTTACTTTTAGGAGACATCTGGGTTTTTTTTTGGGGCCAAAATGATTTTTTCCTACAAAAATAAGGTGAGCGGCTTGTGTCCTTCTCTCTTGTTACTAAAAGAGTCCGTATTTTTCTAAACTTATTACAGATGCTTCTCACTTCTATTCGTGGACATGATTTTGATTTAGTACATAAAATAAAAGTGAAGTGGTAAGAAGCCTAGAAATTTAAGGATAGTTTTTAAAGCGTAGAAACAAATAAATATAAAAATCTGAATGGAACAATGCAAAGGTTATTTTTCTTAATTCAAATCACCCAAAACTTTCTTGACCCCTTAACATTTATTAGGCGCCAACTTTGGCTATCAGTCCAATTTTTTAGACGCCGATGCTGAATTTTTAGGCGCATCTGGTGCATGGCGCTTGTCAAGTTCAACCACTGTATATATCGCTCCAATAGAACAGTCTATTATCATTAACCCTTTGTTGTACAAATTTGTACCACCAAATCAACAAGGTTTTATATGTATTTTTAAAGAACTTGCTATGCACATCAAACTTGAGGTGTATCTGGGTAGAATAAGTATAACACAATATCACAACACTTTTGTATAATAATTGGTCAACTTTATTAACATAAGATTCCAACAAATATGGGGACGAATACAGGACAAATACAGAACGAATGCTTATGCACGATGATACAAAATACAATACAATAAACTGAGTTGGGAACGGGCTCTGCTCGACTACCCTAAATACACTGCGCCCTCTGGTGACCAACACTGGCACCCTTCCATTTTCATATTCTGCAGAACTAAAGGAGAAAAGTTCATTCTATTTATTGAGATTGATAAAGAATTTGTGAGAAGGAATTGTTATAGTGCCGGAGTTAAAGGGTTAAAGTGTCTGTTCTGTTAATTTCATTATTATTTTGATTTTTTCCTCAGGCTCCGAGCGTCCATCTGATTACAACGGACCTCTCCAACCTCGTGTGAAAGTAGAAATGAAAAGAAGGGATGAAATCTTAGTTGAAAAATCGAAATTAGTAAAAGGAATTTGTAAAGGTATCAATTTAGGAGCCTTTATGTTTGGATTCCCGAACCTACGGCATGTTAAATTCAATGTAAGTTTTATTTAAACTCACTGGTATTTTAAGTTATAAGAATAAAAGTGAAGCGAAGAAACCTTTCAATTCGCTCAAGGAAAAGCACCATCCGTTAAAACCTTTCGAAAACTTTCATCTCAAAAAAATCACCTCCTTTTACTCCTTACTCTATAGGGTCGTTACTATCTTTTGCTGTAGCTTACAGTTGATTTAATTGTTTAACTATTTCTAAAATTGAAACATTGCAAAGAACAAGATGTGTAGTATTGAAAGAAAAAACGAAATAATGAAACTAAATTCATAATAACATTAATAACCAATCTATTGTTATCTTTTCTTTTCTTTAAATCTATAAATCTCCTGCAGAACTTATTTTATGTTGTCAGCTCTAATAGTTTTGCTCCTATTTCCCTTGTCTTGCCTGTTTTCGTAAATTTTTTATTTTTTATTTTTTATTTTGCTACTTTTTCTTAATTTTTTATATTTGTCTTCTCAATAAAAATATTTTGGATATCGGACATTTTTGCATAAGCCGATTCAATTGTGAAGCATTTACCATGTATCTGAAAACCTTGAAAACCAGCCATCAAGTCAATCTGTTGTTGAGTGATGGTTAGATTCTTGTGTTGAATTTTTTCAACTCATGGACAAGTCAGCTCGTTATTTGTAAAATTAACAATGGGGCAGTTGCAAGGGTCTGAAATGTTTTGTTTTTTATGAAGAAATTGAAAGTACTTGATGAGCTGAGAACAAAGATGCCTTTGGTTTCTAATCAAGTCCCATCGTTCCGGAAATGATATTTCGGCCCAAAATATTGTTTTAAATGGGAATATTCCTCATAGTGCTGTCACTACGCACAAGTTTTTCGGCAACTTTACACGTGTGTATCTCCGAAACTGGGACGCTTAGGAAAAAACCAGAAGCACCATTGTTCTCAGCTCTCAAGTACTTTAATTTTTTTCATGAAAAACACACAATTTTAGACCCTTGCAACTGCCCCATTATTGTCCAATTGCCTCTATTTAATTGACTAATTTTATGCCTAGTTTGATAAATATTTTCTACAATTTTTTTCAGGCATCCCTTGAAAAAGCAAAGGTAATGGTTTTTGAACAACCTAGTAGAAACGAAAACATGATCTTGAATGTAGAAAAACCTCAACAAATTCCATTGAAAGATATCGCCGATAAAGTAGTGAATCAAATTATTTTTGTTGATTGGCCATTTTTAGCTCCAGCCAAGTAAGTGTTTTTTAAGCAATTGATTGATTTCATATAGTTCATATATTTCATATATAGTTTCTTACATTTCGTCATAATTTAACAGGAATTTGTAACATGGACTAAAAGTCAAAGCAGGCAACAGGTAATAGATAAATAAGAGAATTGTGACAGTCGGTAACATTTCAGGGAACCAAAATACAAGCCATAATAATAAACATTATTTGTAACCTAAAAAGCTCATGTACAGGGTAGTAGCATTTATCTATGCAGAATATGTTGAATATATATTGGGTTGTGCGGTATTGCTTCCAGTTTTTTATCAGTATTTCACGGTCTTTGTGATAATAGTCTCTAAAAGAGTGGAATAGTTAAAACCATCTTGATAACGACAGCCAAGGGTCGACTGAATACTATAAAATCATTGGAGTATTGATGTGTAGTATTCCAGTAATACCTCTAGGTTACAAAAGGGACTGAAAAAATGAAATGTTTGGTATTTTTTGTAACCTAGAGATATCATGACACAGAAATGCTATGCATCAATTCTCTGATGGTTTTATAGTATTCCGTTGACCCCTGGTTGTCGTTATTCAAGAGGGTTTCAACTATTCCACTCTTTCAGAGGCTGTTATCGCAAATATCGTGAAATACGGAAAAAATACTGAAAGCAATACCGCACAACCCTAGTTGCATCATGACCATAACGAGAAGTACACTCACTTCTGCTTGTCCTAACAGATGTGATAGTTATGACAAATATTACAGTTACTTATACGTTCTTCAATTAAATTAACTATCAAATTTGTCTGGTTTCCTAATTTGTAATAGGGTGTCTCAGATCATGACAGAGGATGAAAAGTATTATTTGGAGTCTAACGGTAAAATATGTATGCAGAAAATGACTAAGGCTGATGTAGAGGCAATGAAGCTTTGTATTCACACTGTAGAAAATAGGTAAGTAGCTTAGTTTTTTTTATGAAAGCCTTGGTGTGTGCGAATTGCTCTGAACTAGCACAGTTTTCTTGAATTGAGGCCATTTCCAGAAAAAGAGCCTGTAAAGCAAGTACCAGTTCTTGTGTGTTCTTGAGATACTTCCTTTCCTTAGTGTGTCACGCTTGTTGGGTTATCCCTCTTGTCCTCTTTCCTCACAGTGAGGTACCTTTGTTGGTATCTTCCTTCCTTTTTCCCTTTTTGTATTCTCAGTCCAGTCGTTCGCTTTGAAATACAAGGTAAAACAAACACATGGTTTGGGCGGATGGACTTGACTACTTCTACTTCTAACTTTTTCTTATTTTTAACCATTTCTGTCACAAATTATGAAAGATGGGGTCACTGTAATCTGAAACCTATACCATTAAATTGAACAAACTTTTCTCATATGATTTCATGTGTGAGTCAATTTTTCCAAATTTCCATAAGGATCCATGTAAAATGGTCGTCCACTATAGTGGACACTGTGACAATAAGGGTTAAGCTTCTCACTTTACTTGATCCCTCCTCCATGTAAACGTAAGAGAAGAGCTTAAGATGTTACGACCTTTGTTTTCCCCTTTGTTTGTGTCCGTTTTCTGAAAATTGGTGGGCTTGAGCTTCCAAACCCCTCCCTTGGACAGCCAGTGGTCTCCTCCACCAAAATGATGAAAACTGAAGTAAAAGAACGGTTTATCTCCTTCTTAACCGTGTCTTATTTCCTCTTTGGAATAGTTTTTAACGAAGTTATAAATGCGGAAACAGCAAAACTGCCATTCTTATTTGGCTAAAAACAATTCTATTTATAAGAAAGATAAAGACATGTACAGTTGGAGAGTAAATTTTCTGAAAAACACAGATAAGATAAAATTTCTCAAATTCATAAATAAATAAATAATTTAATGAATTATGCATTATTTTGGTTGATTAATTCTTAAAATGTTCATATCAATTTGTTATTTGTTTCTTATTTCAGGTATAAAAACAAGAAAGGTATAAACGTTGGCAGTACAGATATCCTCGTGTTTGCCCACAGATTAATTGGCCAAAAACGTGTTTTCACTAAACAAGGCTTAGTATCTTTCGAGAGAGAGGTAAGTTCATTCAATTTATCACATGAATTCATGAAATATGAATAGAGACACCATTTTACGGTGGTAATTTTTTCCTGATTTTGTGGTTATTTTTTCCCAATTTCATTCTTATTTAATGTTAGGGGTGTGCGAATCCGCGTATTTAGTCGGGTTCTTCATTTTTTCGATTTTTTTTTTTTTTTTTTCATATACATTGATAATTTTTTTGTTTTTCTAACTTTCCTTTTCCTTCCATTTGTTTTTTCTTCCTCTTCCCCTCTATACATTAGCGCCTGCTAAAACGACGGAAACTACTATCATCACGATTCGGTACGAATGCGGCGCCGGCGCGTCTTCCGAATATCGATGAACCTAAACGGGGATAACGGGATGTAATCGATCAACATCAAAAGTGCGCGCGACCAGCGAAATGAGTGCATTGCAACCTGTCTCCAAAACTTCCATATTATTGTGAGCTTGCTAATCGTCGCAATAAATTGCTGCCAGTCGAAAATCTAGCGTATATTAGCGCCATATTTACAACTCCCACTGTTCAAGAATTCGCGTCCCACGTATCATAACCTCTACTGAGAAGGCTGCTTTTCACGATAATCTGGCATCACTTCGCTCCTTGATGCCGAATGGCCTTGGACAACACTGGCACTCAGTTGGCTCGGACAAATATTTTCTTCTCATTTTTCATTACATCGTAAGGAAAATAAAAGCGCCGCACTTTAAAACAATTTTTTTTGAACTTTTATGGCGCGGATTCGGATTGATTCGGTTCGGATTCGGGAAAATTTGATTTTAAGATTTGGATTCGGAATGAAAAAACTGGATTCGCACACCCCTATTTAATGTTGTTGTATTGTGGTTTTTTCTTTCTCTCATTTTTCTCCATGTTTCTTTCTGTGTTTGTTTAGTTTGATTCAAATGGTTCCTACTATGTCCACCAAGTTTTAGTCAATGATGTAGCCAGCAGCAATGAATTTGGAAAAGCTCATTACAAAAGTTTAGGAGAAGTTTTTATGCCAAATAGTGAATGTTTCATGCTTGGACACCCTCATTATGGCTCTTTGGGAAAAGTAAGTTGATTATTAGTTTAAGCTTAGTTTCTAATAGGCTAACTTATTAAAGGTGATTCCAGGGCCAATTAGTTCTAACTGTGGACAGTGGACACCATGTTGCGCTGCTGAATAAGTCAACAGTTTTTGGCTAATCGATGAATTTACACGAAAAGTACTAATTTGAGGAACAAGCAAGCGTACTTCAGAAAGATACCCTGAACGTTTCAAGCTGACACACTCAAAAATAAAGTCGGGATTTATGAAATACAAAAATTCTCATAAGTTTCAATGAGTGTTAGTGAGGCAGATAGACATAGTATCACTCATTCGTACTCACTAAACTTATGACAAAATTAATTTCCCAAATTATGGCTTTAATTCTCAACCAGTTTTGCTTGTTTTGGGCTCAAAAAAATCCATGATAAAAATTACTCAGGTGCCGAAGTTTTTGGATTTTGCGTTCTTTCTTTGTTTTCAATTTAAAATGCCTAAAACTTGATTTTTCTCTAAAGTGACTAGTGGCGCTATCCATCGGAGTGTAATCTGGAAAAGTTTCGCCTGAAATCACCTTAATCTGAACACAGCGGAACACTGCATTTTGTTTCTGCGGTTGGCCAGCGCTGTTTGAGTACTGCATCAAAACAGAATGAAACACATGAACCCCTCCGAGTCAGCCTACCGATTGTGATTACTTGTTGTTCTTTAAGATATAACCTCAAATCAGTCAATTTTTGCTCGAATTTTGAGTATCATGACTTTCCCGTTATTTTTCTTTCTCCTCGAAAATGTCCATCTCACAAAAACCGCTTGCCATTTTATCAGCCCCTGGTAACGTTGTAGAATTCATCCCTTCTCTGTCTCAATGCAGAAAAGATTATAAATAGCAGCACTTTTCAATATACATAGATATACTACATCACAGGATAATGTAATCTTTTTTGCACGGATGCAGTAAATGTTTGAATTCTAGAGCGCTACCCTTGTTTTCTTCCTCCACTGTCAATAAAAAAACAGATGGAATGAATTTACATTGAAAATTGTGATGCTACTTTAACTACAACATGATTTCTGTTCTCCTAGGTTGTGGAAGTTTCTAAAACAGGCAGGGTCAAGATCGACGTGGTTGTAAACGGAGATCCGAATTTGGAAAATGCTCGGAAAAACTCTGACAACCTAAAAAATTCATATATGAAACGTAAGTTTGTTTTTATTTTATTTCTCTTAAAAATCTTTCTCTCAAAAAAACTTGCCTCTACCTTCAACCTTCTGATTTTTAAGTGTTCTTCAATGAAAAACCAATGCTCAAATTCATTTTCATTTACTTTCATTGTGTAACAAGAGAAATAATGCTGAAAAATGCCAAAGATTATTGGTCTATGTGCGCCTACACCTCTGAAACTACTTCGATGGTATTCCTTTGTAAAGTAACTGAATAAACATGTTCATGGGTTTCTACATTTGTCCTTACATTAACTTGAATTCAATTGTTTGTTCGTGTCCAGCTCACCAGGCTGCAGCAAGGCTGTCAATATCTACCCTTCTGCTTTCGAGAATAACAGGCACCATTCTTGTCGTTAAACCTAGCAGTGAAGATGGCGGTGATGAAAGGATTGCCAAGAGTTTTGAAAGCAAAGTTAACATTGGTCTCAACTTGAAATTAACGAAAAGAAATGAAGTGGTGAGTTTTTTTTTTCTATTCCCAGGCCATTTTCGGATGAAATATCACCCTGTATTATACAGGGTGTTTCAGGTTTAACGTCAGGAAATTATATAACTGATTTTTCAAGCCAAAATGTGAATATTTTTGGTTCCCAGAATATATGTCCACACAGCCTTTATGTATGTCCAAAACTTTTTCGCCTAAAATTTTATTTTTCTCGTTATATTTTCGTCCAAACTTTCTAATGTCCAATGAGCTACAATGTACGCGAAAAAAAAATCCATGTCTAAAAAAATGTCCAAAAGTTTATTTTTAATGGACAGAAGTATGACAGTACAATTTTTGTGTTCTCGTCTTCTATAGAAAGCCTAAAATAAATCTTCATGTGAAGATCGTGCATATTGTCCGTCCAATCGTTCAGTAGATAAGTAACTGTTCAGATACATTTATGTACTGACAGCTCGCAAAATTCCTTTGCCCCTTAGACTTTCCAAATTTGTGGACTTCATTTTATGGCTTTATAATCTCTGGACATTTTTAAAGGCCAACCTTTTCTTATTTTGGTTGTTTCCTCTTTGGACCTAATTTTTTGGACTTTAATGTTGTGGACATTAATTTTTGGACTTAAAAATTTGGACATATCATTTGTGTATCCTATTTTCACCTTTAATAATGGGTCTTAAAATGCTTTAAAATGCATCTGTGTATCCTATTTTCACCTTGAATAATGGGTCTTAAAATGCTTTAAAATGCTACCCTTAATAGGTAGGCAAGTGCTAGCCAAAAAAAAACAACAAAAAACAATTAAAAAAGAAAAAAAAAATTAATTTTCAAGACGATTCAAAGAAAAATCTAAAAAAAAAAAATGAAAGAAATTAAAACAATTAAAACAAAAAATTTAAAAAATTAAAAGGAAGAATTAAAAACAAAAATTCTCAAGAGTGGAAAGTGGTAATATCGCTCTAATGACGCATGAATCCAGCTTGTCAAAGGTTGGCACTAAAATTTTTATCTTTCCTTGTAGGTTCCTGGATATGTCAGGAAATCATTCAATGGTTGGGTTTATTCGCCGAAAGCTGTTGATCTAATTGTAACGTACATGAGGAAGTTTCCAAGTATCTTTGAACAACTCAACAAAAATGAAGGAAATGATATCTATAAAATGAATGATCTCTTCCCGGATGCTCAGGATCAGTAAGTAATCTTCTCTAAAAATGTTAGGTTAATTATGAGCCTTGAGCCTTTAGTGAGCTAAGAGGGAATGGGGCAGTTGCAAGGGTCTGAAATGTTTTGTTTTTTGTGAAGAAAATGAAAGTTATGAGCTGAGATTGTAAATGCCTTTGGTTTCTAATTAAGTCCCATTTTTCTGGAGATTAGATTTTGGCCTAAAATACATTGTTATAAATGGGCAATCCGCGTAGTGACGTCACTACACACACAATCTTTTGCAACTTTGCACGTGTGTATCTCCATAATTGGGACACTCAGGGAAAAAACCAAAGGTACCATTGTTCTCAGCTCATCAAGTACTATATTTTTCTAGTAAAAAATACAAAACTCAGACCCTTGCAACTGCTCCATTGGGTCGAGAGAATAAACTGTGTCGCTTCATAGACCTTTCTATTCAGCTATATTTTTCCGTCAGCTGGATAGTACGTCAGATTTCTTACTGAATTGTAAATTTTAAAGATAAATAATCAACGATCATGTTTTAAACGGGGTTAAAGCAGAGACCGATTGGACTCAAAAACGCATTAACAGTCTGAAAAGAATTTTAGAATAAAAATAAATCTAGTCAAATAGAAATTGTATCAAAATATTATCTTAACTCCTTTAACCCTTGTGTGCGGGGGGGGGGGGGGGGGACTTTCACTCCAGGCCAGTCGTTCTACTACAAAAAGCTGACATTTCAACAAATTACTTCCAATTATTGTACAAGTATTTCCTAGCAAGTTGAAATGAGCATTGTATTTTGAATATTTCAGGACGGAACAACTGAAATTAGTAACAGATTGGCTGAAAAGCGAGCCGTTTTCCTCCATCCCTAGAATGTCTTGCAATTCAGAATTCCTTGAAACAGAAATAATCACGGATATCTATAATTCTGTCAATGACTTCCAATCATCCAAACAGAAGAAGAAGAGCGTTGTATTAGAAGTCAAACCCCATTTATTATATCAGGTAAATGTTTTAGAATTTTTCCTAGTAGATTTTACCATTTCTATCCATTGGATCGAATAATATTCGATGGAGCTGTTGCAAACTTTTGCTACAAGCTTATTAAGTTAATTCTTTTTAAAACCCTGCAAAAATTACCGTAAGAGCACTAAATAATCATGAAATCCTCTCTCAAACTCATCAAATTCTTTCAAACGCGAGATCGTAGTGGCGGTGGTAGCCACCTTTTACATCGGGTTTCCCTATATTATTAAGCTCCATCCTCACTTGGTGTTCTTGCAAATCCATACAAGAAGAAGAAGAAGAAGCATACAATTCCCATAAGATTTAGACAGCTATCTCTGCTGTTAGGATCTTTAATCTGAAAGCATTTTTTAAGTTTGGGAGTGGATTTTGAGATTTTTTAGTGAGCTTAATTTTATATTTGCAGGGTTTTACATCCAAAGCGACGACAGTAAAACCCGCTCAAGTCGGTACCCGTGTAAGCCGGAATCCCGCTTAAATCAGCGAAATCGCCCGGTCCCGATTTTGCAAACTTTTCATACTGTTATTTTATCTAACTACCAATCTTTTATCCCATGTTTACCGTGTTACTGTTGTTGTTAATTCAATTTTTATTTTTAAACTTTTTCAGCCTGTAGAAAAATTAGATGTTAAGTTACCAGATCCCTCCGCAGAATTTCATTTGTTTGATAGAGTCGTTTGTATCAGAGAATCTTTTTCAGTACCACTTGGACTAAAAGGGACGATTACCGGTAAGCTTTTTTTTTTTTCTCATCACATCCAAGCACTTTTACCTTCCCCTTCTAGCTGCTCTCCGGGTGAGAAGCATTTCTCTCTCTCATTTAAAAACGCATTTAAAAAAAGAATCTGCGAACTGTCACTGCATGGATCATCTACAAAAAAACAATAATACTTAAAGAAAATGAACCAAATTTAAAAAAAATGTAATGAAATCCATAACCGTACCACAAGAAATAGCGAGGAATCTTAGGGAGATTCAAAACAGTCGTAACTTAGTCAGTAAATTACCTAATATATTACAGAATGGTATTGAAATTAATAAAAACTACAAAAATTAATTGAAAAAATATTTAATTGAGATTTGCCCTTAAAGTGTAGAGGATTACCTACCTTGGAATTTAAATTTAAATTGACCATTCCATGTTTTGTATGTTTTTCATGTTGTTTTTTTCTCTTGACTTTCTTGTTATCTTAAAATTGTATTTGATGTATTTGTTATAGCTTAATGCATTGAATGGATAAAAGACATAATTATTTATAATTAATAATTGAATAAATCAAAAAACTTGATTATTCCAGAGTAAAAGTCTAACCGTTTCATTTATTCAAGATTCAAGTCAGTAAGCTACTCAAAAAAAACTATTCACAGCTGAATGCTGTTGAGCTTTTAGTTTCAAGATCTTATTCATTTACCTGCTTTCTTTTTCAACCGAATTGATACATTTATTACATTATTAATCAAGACCATGTATAACATGACAAAAAAGAAGAAATACTACTAAATAAAGATTGTAAAGTTTCTTGTTTGTTACAATTTTTGTTTTCCACTTTTTGCGTGAAAAAATTCCATGAAAATACCTAGAGAAATGTAACTAGGCATTTGAGCTAGAATCTTCGGGGTCAAAAAACAAAAACTTGAAAAAAAAGTACTGGAACTTATTAACGACTGGCCCAGCTCAATGTAAAAAGTATCAGAATATCGTCCTTTTGTTTCTGTTGCCGCACAGTGGAGCGAGTCTGAGGCAGAGGCCAGACGTAGCATCGCTACTTCAAATGGGTATATCTTTGTCAATACGCCACGTAAAAGTTAGAAAGTGATTCCATTGGTTTTATTGTAAAATTTCCTTGAAGAATCACTTTTTACAGTTTGTGTTTTGTCGGTAAAAACATTCAAAGTTGCATTTTTAGTAATTTTTTCCATGTCCGTCTCCTCCCATTGACTCGCTCGAAAAAGTTGGATTTTTCAATTCTTCAATACTTTGTCTCGTTTTCATCCGAACCATCTCTACTTATGAGAAATAAGACAATTTTGTTTTTTGTTTTTTTTTTCCCACAGGTATTCAACGAGATAAGGCGGATTGCGAAACCAAAGATAGTCTTATCATCGTTCTTTTTGACAAGGATTTTGTTGATGATGAATCTTTGGATCCTCTTAGTAGGAGGTCTCATAGAGTTCACGCTCAAGGACTAATCAATATTTCTCACGGTGATCGAATCGGGAATAAAAACACGGTTTCAAAACCGATCTCAGTAGCGGATAAAAGTAAGAAATTGCTCAGTTTACTTGTTTTTTTTTTTTTTTTTTTTTTTTTTTTTTTTTGCAGTAGAAAGACTCTTGAGAACTGATGAGCTCTCTTGCAGGAGGTTGAAGACCAACTTTGTAACCCATTGGCAAGAGAATTAATTTTAAAAAATTAGCTTTGGAACCAAAAAGGTATACCAAAAGAGGGGTTATGCTATGTTGCAAGTCCTATCCCAAAATGTGACAGCACAAACAATCTGATTCCGGTTTGTTTGCCTTATTTTTTTTTAACCTTAAATCAAAAATTGTAATTAATCCAGTGGAAATTGGTTTTAAACAAAAGTGCAAGTGTTTCAGAGTGGCTATCTGGATATAGAATTCTAATACAACTATCCTGCGGGCCGATCATTTACTTCATCGTTAAACGGATCGTTAAGACTGTGTATGAGTGATTCTCGAATATTGTAAAACTTAGCCGTTGTTACGGTAACCATCTTTATAGTGTCCGTTTTTTAAAGGTTACTCATGAATAGCCTTTATAAAACGAGACTCTTAACAATGGTTACCATAGCAACAGCCAAGTTTTACAATTTTCGACCAATAGCATCACTCGTAGACAGTTTTAACGATCGGTTTAACGATAAAGTAAATGATCGGCCCGCAGGTGAGAAACTTTTGCTGGTTTCTGTCATGAGTCTGTTTCTTCATCGTGCAAATCCTTCCAAAAGAAACAGTTATATCTATTTCTGTGTCCTGATAGCTACTCTAAAACACTTGATCGTTCGTTTAAAACCAATTTTAAATGGATCTGTCTCAACTTTTTAATTTTTTAAAAAAAATTCAAAGGTTGAAAAATATGAGGCTAACAAACTGAGGCTGTGTGAAAGTGTCCATAAAAGATTTTCATCAAGGCTGCCTCCGTTCTGCCTCAAAAGCAAGTCCCTCAAATACTTCCTATTGGTATAACTTGTTGGTTCATTCTACGCCAGTCGCGCACCTAGCAGTGAAACTGCAGAAGTTAGGTGAAGCAAGTGACGCTATCTATCAGAAATAGCAGCAAGCTCTTAAACATACCACTCCGTTGCTGAGTAACTGGAAAATCGGTATTCCAAATTTCTTCAAAGTGAGGACGTAACATTTTTATTTTTTTTTTAATTTTTTTTTTTATTTGGATTTACATTTAGAAACAGTGCACTGTTAAGATGTACGTCAAGTTCACATAAGTTCTGATAACATTATATAAGTTCTGTAGGAGACTTAAAGATTTAAAAATAACAATATAGTTTTTGTGTATATTCCTCTGAGTTTAACCACTTAGATGTTCCTCAAGATTATAAAAGACCTTATTTATCAGAAATGCCTTTAGCTTGGCTAATTAGCTTGGCTAAGAAAACATATTTCTTTTCCTCCATCTTAATCTGCTTAGGCAACCTATTGAAGACTCTTGCGGCCATTGAGCATAATGCATTCATGTTATGACTTCTCAATAGGTTAAGATTCATTTCTTGTCAAAGTGGTGTACACAAATTTTAAGGAATAGATAGAGAAGAAATGAAATGGAGAAAACTCCATAAAAGTAATAGCGCTACACGGTCTTCGATCTATAGCAACTCGGCAAAAGTAGGGCAACCTACCATTACAAGACACGTAACCCTCTTCTTGAGCACTATGCCCCTTAGGCCTTAAAGTGGTGTATTTACGTGTATATGTTCTTTAAAAATTCAGTTGTTTATGTGATTAATCATCCATTTCATTCTCTATTTTTATTATTTTTGTTTCAGTGGAAGGCTCGTGGAGACAAAATAGCTCTCAGTCTGCGTTTGCTGCAGGTAATTTTAGTTCCATTGATTAAGTTTGAGTCTTTGATATTTTAGTATCGTTTCTTTTGTTTAGAAAAAATTAATGGAAACTGCTTCCAATATTAAAGTCAGAAAAGTGTCATTAAAGTCAATGAAGACAAAGTAACTAAATACAATGTAACCTCAATTTTCCAGACAGGTCAGAACTGGGCACCATCCGGATACCATAATATCCAGGTAATCTAATTCCAGGGATAGGATAACGTGAAAAATGCAATTGTAATTAGAGAAATGTGCACTATTAGGGATGTATTAACAAGAACATACATTTGTACGTACAGTAGAATGTATTTACAATAGAACTTGCTTATTACTCAAATTATTTCCTTTAAAGAACGAGTCCATCTTCTTTTGGACGAATATATCGTTTCTTTTTCTCGCAGCCATGTCCTTGATTCTTTTGAGCATTAAGATATCCAATACTGTAATGTTTCTTTTACTCGACATTTTTAATGTACACACTTTACGCACTTCCTCGCTCCACAACTGCTGAGCGAAACATGAAATCTAGATCTAGGTGAAGTAATTACGACCGATTAATTTATTTCTCGATCACGGTCCAGTTAGGTTTTGTTCGAGTTTTGAAAACTGTTTCCGGACCCGGTCCAGATAATCGAGTGTCCAGATAGTCGATGCTCGAATAATAATGGAGGTTACACCGTAGTTGTAAATTTCAGATAAGCTGATTTGAACTGCATTCTTGATGTTTTATAAATTTTTGATGCTGCCTTAGGGAAGCAAGTATTATGTTCAAAATCAAAAGTGAGATTTTCTCACCACTGCTCAAAAGAGTAGAATATTTACTGAGGCTCCCAAAAGAACGTTCTGGATCACGGTGAGAGGGAAAATTTTCTTACCCCTACTCTACTGCTCAATAAGCAGTGAGAGATATCGTATCATTGCCGAATGATTGGGAGGAGGGCGGAGACATGGAGTCGGTGCTTGTTAGCTGTGTGTTTGTAGGGAGTACTACGGGTGATGTTATCTCGATACTAGCCCAGAGCCGAGCCTTACGCACCTTCTTTTGTTTACTTCGGTCTTCTGTTGAGAGGACGGGCCATCACTGATTCATACATCATCTTCGCTGTCTTTTTTGCATTATTTTTCCAAAATGACAGCCACCTCTCCCATTATTTGTCTCTCTGTGTTTTTCTTTTACAATTCGTTGTAACTCTCCGTAAATTTCTACCCTTTTCTTACTTATAGTCGATTCACAGACCAGTAATACGCCGCAGAATACACACAATAAATCTAGAGGTGGCTTTTATGACAACACTGGTCCTCGTTATCCAAATAATGACTCCTTCAGGAATAATTCATATCACAATGCGCCGCCTCAAACGGGAGAAATGTTTTTCAAGAATTCGAAAAATGTGTCTAGAACTGATAAAACATATACTCCTAAAATGGTGAGTTTAATTTTCTTTGATTTATTTCTCTATTATTTTACTGATTTGTTTATTCTTATTAAAAAAAACAAAAACAAAAATATTCATAGCACTCTTCTACCAAGGGTACTTCAAATACAGTAAACCTCGAATTATCTGAACTCTTTTGTCAATACATATTCCTCACTTTCACTCGCCGGTCACAAAGGAACTTGACAACAGCCCATGGGCAGAAGGAAGTCACGGATTATTTTAAATAGGTAAATGTCAATCAAACTCTTTTGAACTCAAGTCGTAAAATGTAAATATCAAGCACAAAGTTTTAAGTATAAAATTGAAGTAGTTTGCAGTGTTTTAATTGACTTTTCACTCTTTTCAGTTATTTCATGAAAAGTAGTAACTGTCAGTAACGGATTCCAGATTATTCGAATTGGCCGATTCGCCCCATTAGTTTGGATAACCCGAGGTTTACTGTACTTCCCATACCTGAGAGTGGCTGGCAGATAGTCTTATCTCTCTTTCTCATTGGCGGATCCAGCCCTCGTGGGGGGATCTAGAATTTTACCTCACCCCTTTTTTCTCTTTCTTTTTGCCTTCCTTTCCCCTCTTGTACCCCTATTTTGGCCACATAG
Organism: Trialeurodes vaporariorum; assembly: GCA_011764245.1. Taxonomy (NCBI): domain Eukaryota; kingdom Metazoa; phylum Arthropoda; class Insecta; order Hemiptera; family Aleyrodidae; genus Trialeurodes; species Trialeurodes vaporariorum. The sequence goes on from VMOF01000320.1 coordinate 31,692,806, forward strand.
GGGCAGGAGATTGCTCCCTTTGCCTCCCCCCCCATGTATCTGCCAATCCTCTTCCTCTCTTATCCTCATTTGATAATACTTTTGGACCACTTCTGCAGGAATACATTGAATAAATAATTGTTGTTGTTCCATGCATTGCTTCAAATCATTTTATATCTTTGTTGTTTTCACCATTTGAAACTCTCTTGCTAAATTATTTTAAACTTGGTTTCATTTAGGTTACTGAATTTTTCAAGCAGCCAACGGAGAAAGCATCCACCGTTACCTCAAATAAAAGTGATTTCCAAGGAATGTGGCAAGAATTAAAGGTAATTATTCGCAACAGATTCAATATTTAAACTCGAGATTACAACAAATTATTTTCACGGAGCGTCATTTTCAGGAGAGTGAAAAAACAAAATCGGGGCTTACAAATGGTGTTAATGTGATGGTTCTTATAAAATCTGCCATTATTCTAGGGTTAGCCCTGTACAACTGAAAAGTGGCAAAATTCAGTGATCAATACGCCCCTACCATTTTTTTTTTAGATTTGTGGTTGGATTTCAAAGAATTCGAGAAACTCAAAGCAAACTCATCGGCGGGTAGAGTTACCTGGTCTACATTATTATTTCTTTAATGCTCCTATAACCTCCGTATTTATCTTGTCTTCTTCTAAAATATTTCTGCTCTTTTCTTGAAGTGTACCGTAGCCCCTGGCGACTTCCACGTATTGAATATCAAAATAAATAAAATAAATAAAATAAATAAACAAAGAAGAAAATAGCTGCAAACAATACTTTAAAAATCCCAAAGTCAACTAATGTCCTCCAACCGAAGCAATGTCAAACTTTGTCTAAAAGTAAGATTGAACTTTTTTCTTCCCTTTTCCTCTGTTGCTTTTTGAATTACCTATGAATAATTGTATAATGACCAAAATTGATATTCTCAGCCCTATTTTGCCTTTCAGTTCTAGAGAACTTATCTTGCTGATTTGCAACATTGCGATAACTCAAAACTCAAAAAAATCGGCAAAATTTCATTACTCACACACCTCAACTATTTAAACTACTATGACATTATTGGAATGGTTTTCTTGAATGCTAATTAATTTCTCCTTCATTTTCTGCTTCCTTTTCTGGTCTAATATTCTTTCTCTGTTGAATTTTCAGAAAGCTGGAAATACGAAATCGCCTGCTTCGCCTGCTATGGTAAATTTTTTTTTCGCCTCCCTTCTCAATTTTTTTCCATGTTTTTCTGGATGATACTTCTGTATTATTTTATTTTCCTCTTGTTGCTCCAGTTGCCTAAACTTTCAGATGGACCACTCGTGTATATATGCATTACGTTCACGGGTGGTCCATCTGGAAATTCATCGGAGGATCGATGAGCTTCATCAAAACATTATCGGCTTTATTTTTTATTTTTTTTTATTTATTTAAGTTTTGTACAGAAGCCCTATTACAAAGAGCTATAATACAAGGCAAGAAACATGAGACATATGTAGGTACATTGTAGGTTGAAAGTTGAAACAAAGAATATACGGGGTAGTATACGTACAAATCATCAAGGTCTATTTCATATTAGCCTGTAATCTCTGATGCAGCATAAAAACATTTACCGTAAGCATTCTCCGGAAATTCTGATGCTTTTCCCAGGGTTGTCGGATCGAAGAAGTCTAGAATTCTCCTTTTGTGTCACTATTTTACTATGTTCTTTTAATAAATTGATCAAGCACTGCTCTTGTAATCAGTAGGCTTCACCAGTGCTGCCAAATTTGGAAAAAAAGATACACACTTCACATTAAATTGTATGGGAAATTTAGTATCTTTTTTGCCTAATCTGGCAGCACTGAGTTTCACTGATGCTGAAGATGTATTACATATCATACGATAGGTCACAATTTCATCACCTTAACAGTTAAACCAATAATCTGCGCCCAATTAATCAATTTAACGTTTGTAACTTTTTACTCATCACAGTTTTTTTAAACCTATTTTTTCAGGATCCTTCAAACGCCCTTAAAAAAATGTTACAAATTGCAGATGCACCAAAAGCCCTAACTACTTTAAGGGTAAGATTACTTTGAATCAATCTTATATCTTAACACGTTCACTGCAACGCCAGTCGTATGTGATTGGAGGTGATATTATGCACCTTGGCGTGCCTGTCATATGTTACCGGCCGGAGATACCGAGAATAAGACCCATCTCGCAGTGCTGCCGGCCAGCGGATTCAAGCGCTGCCGGCCAGCGGATTCAAACATATGCAAATATGCATGTGTCTTTTTAACCGGCATGGAATGGGAAGTTTAACGCATGCAAAAAACTCTTTCGTTCGACCCATTTATTTCTACATTTTTTCATTCAAATCCTTTTTTTTTTGGGGTTTTAAGTAACAAGTTGTTGCGTGGTGCGTCACACCAGCAAAAATCATGGAGTAGTGAACGTAAAAAGAAAAACTTCAAAAAACACCAATGATTTTGAATTTTCTTTAAGGTCACAAAATTGTCAGGGACTCCACAGTCAGACACCTTTTTTTGAAGTTTCAAGTTATAAGTTACTTTCCACCAGAAAAATATAAAAATAACGATAAATATTAGAAATAGCGATAGTTGAAAACATTTGGTCCAGGAGGTTGTTTCCTGTTACGTATTCTTTATTTCACAATCATAAGTGCACAATTCTTTTCATGATAAAGCCAAAATCTATTCTTTCATTCATTCCAACCTCCAAGTAAGGTGAACTTGCTTTCGAATCAATTGCTCTAAAAGAGCTTAATTCTTGGTAAGAATGGATGAATATCCATCAATTATATTAATTAAATATACTATACAGGGTGTTGAAAAACTGTTCCCGAATATTTCAGGGGCGTATTCTACAGGTCAAAATAAAGACCGTTTACCTATGAACATGTGTCCGAAAATGCCCCCCTTTTGAGCTTCAGCCCCCCAAAGTTTTAAAAAATTGACGGTTTTTTTGGAATAGCGACCACTATTATGAACCAAATGTCCTAAAAATTGGTGTCTCATGGTAATTTAACGTGTAGAATCCATCAATGACCTTGAAAAATTCAGAAATTGAGTCTGACTGTATTTTTCACGCAATCTTGTACCTTTAACGAAACGAATTTTATGTTTCAGATTTAAAATTTGAAGAATAATTACCATAATCAGATGCGAAAAACCCTTAGAAAGATTTTTGGTCCTCTTTGTTTCTTTCGGTACGACGCGTTTTAAGCGAGAAAATCGCTGCACAGTGTGGAAAAGTCAGCGCTTTAACCATGAGTATGCAACCCGCCGCTCCGCTATTTCTTTAAGCTGGCTGCTACGGTAAAAGCGCTGACTTTTCCGCACCGTGCAGCAATTTTCTCACTGAAAACGTGTCGTATTGAAAGAAACAAGGAGGACCAAAAATCTTTCTAAGGGTTTTTTGCATCTGATTTTTATCCATAACATAAAATTTATGCCGTTAAAGGTACAAGATTGCGTGAAAAGTACAGTCAGACTCAATTTCTAAATTTCTCAAGGTCATTAATGGATTCTACATGTGAAATTACCATGGGACACCAATTTTTAGGACATTTGGTTCATAATAGTGGTCGCTATTCCAAAAAACCGTCAATTTTTTGAAACTTTGGGGGGCTGTAGCACCAAAGGGGGGCGTTTTCGGACACATGTTCATGGGGAAAAAAGTCTTATTTTGACCTGTAGAATCCGCCCCTGAAATATTCGGGAACAGTTTTTCAACACCCTATATTTCATGCTCAATTGTTGTTACATTATTGAGTAACATTTTCTTAAATCTTTGAGTTTTGTAAGGCCTTTTTCCAAAGCAGCCGTTGTCAGTAGTCAGCAGCCATTCAGTTACACTTTCTAGTATCTGAAAACTCGACACTCGGGTATTTTTCGGGTACTCGAACACCGCTATTTTTTGCAGAGACAAATAGAGACAGAGCACTAACTGGCTGCAGCAGAGGCATGCTGAATTCTTGCAGATTCAACAAAACAACAGTCAGCATGCATTGTTGCAGGGTGAGCACCCTCCTCTTCACTTCCCAGTCCATCTCCCCTGCATTTCCTGTATGTAACCGTTCAACACCCTGCGGCATCAGAGGGGTGTTGACTGTTGTTTTGTTGAATCTGCAAGAATTCAGCGTGCCTCAAATCTGCCATATGTATTTTAGCGTAGCGCTCCCTCTCTATTTGTCTCTGATTTTTTGTCCTTCCTCTGAATTATGACTTTCTTTCTACTTTGCAGCCTGAATCACACTCATTAGTCAATCCTGGACAGACGTCTAAAAGCAGTCCCGTAAATCCAATGAAACAAGTCTTTATTAATTCAGCCTATCAACATCATCAAATGCCGCCCAACTTCATGCAGAATATGCAGTCTTTACCAATCCAGTCCATACCAATGCAGTCAATGCCCATACAATCAATGCCCGTACAATCTCTACCTATGCAATCGAACCACGGGTTTAGGAATCAAGGTCCATTCGGTTTTCAACCTAAAGTGTGAGTACATAAAATCATTTGTAACTTTTTTCACAGAGTCTCTAGCATCTGGGAAAATCTTGAACACCTAGAACTGTCAGTGAATTTGATATTATCTGGAAAAATATGGAACTATCAACGTATTTTGTGTGTGACCCAGATTCATTGGAGAATTAGAAATGTAAGCCTAGGAATGGGGCTCCCTCTAACTTTTTATATTCATGATAGAATAAATAATTTTTGAGTCAAATCCAGCAAAAAATTACAATGAAGTCTTTAAGAAATTTTGAAATTAACTTACAGATTGACAAAATTACTTGAAAGTTTTAGCCTCCTTGAAGTTTCAAAATTACGACCCATAAATTCTTTCTATTTCTATATCTTGTTGCAAGAGCCCTATTGAATTATTGTCTAATTTTTGCCTAATTATCTCAACTTGATGAAAATCCCAACCACTGTATTCATCATGGATAAAAAAAACCCAAAATATCATGGCAAATCAGAGAATTGAAAAGTTGAAAATTACTAGAAACAATAATTGAGGAATTTTCTCGAAGAAGGGCCAATCAAACAAGAGGTGTGCTCTTCAGCTTAAAACCTCTATCAGCTCACACTGCACAATCCTCAGAAAGAGCACACCCATTGTTTTTTCGATCCTTCCGGGAAGGTCCTCAATTTTACACGGATCTGCTTTATTTCTTGTGTCCGTACTTCTCATACTTTTGCTTTTCCATCCATTTTTCAATGTTCTTTACTTCTATTTTTACCTCTGTTTCAGTAGTGATAGTAACCCCAGAAACGGTCACATTGCAAACTCGCCATTGAGACCTCCAAGTTTTCCCACTAACTTCCCACCACCACCCCAAATTGCTCCACTACAAGTTGCCTTCGGAAAAAGTAAGATTAATATGTGTTCCTTTGTTAGTTTGGTTTTTTACTTACTCATTCTAACGAAGTTAGAGATCGAAAAAGTATTGTGATGGCTCAGATGTCTCTCTGTATCCCAGCATAACTTTTAAACCAATGGTTCATATGCATCCAAATATTGCAGAGAAGTTGCTTTTAATGTTCCTCAGAGCGGCTTTTTTTGATTTTTCGAAATTGCAAATTGTAAGCATATTGAAAGGTTTCCAGTAAAATCAATTAGAAAATGGGTAAAATGGGTGAACGTAGGGAAAAATTAGAACATTTCAAATTTAGCGGTTTGAATTTTGATGAAAATTTGCAAAAACATTCTGCAACCAGCATATTGTAAAATTAACCCCTAAAGGGGTGTCTGGGGGTCTCTCACAGAATATTATGGGGGGGGGGTATAGGGGTCCCTCCAGATCAAATTTGATGAGAGAAAGTGTCTGTGGGGTATTCCCTACAGTTCATTTTAACTTGTTAAAAGCAATGTTTTCTTTTCATTCTCAACAGAGGGTTTTAGTACGAAGTCAACGGTTAGCCGACAATGCACTCATCAGTCAGAATCAGCTGTGACAAAACTTGCATAGCGTTCCAAACTATCTCTCTCACCCCTTGTGAGAGTCCTCATGCTTTGCTATCTCTTTCTAAAGCGCCAATTGCATAATCACTTGAAAAAAAAATATGAATTTTTTTGTTACTTCATCTTATTTTCTTACCTAGTCATGTATAAATAAAACTTGCTCAGTGTTTTTAACCCTTTAAGAGCCAGTTAATTTCAAAAGGACGCCACTCTTCCGTTTATAAAGGGAAGGTAGTTAACTGTTCGTACTCGGGGGAGTTGAAATTGTCTATACGATACATTGAAGGCGCCCGGAGACATCTTATCTTATATGTGTCTACATCAATAGTCCCGTTTAACCGGAATGAAGACTGAAACAATGTGAAGTAGACTAGAGAAGAAAAACGTGTGTACTCGGGCTTGGACCTTAAAGGGTTAGCTCAAGTTTTATGCTTTTTTCACTGTCCTCATATCCTGTGAATTTTGCTCATTTAACCAGCATTTTTTTCTTCTTTTTTCAGATGCACCCATTGCACCCGCTGTTGTTCCTAATTTTCCACCACCACCCAGAATGGAGCAGGTAATTTCAGAAATGGCCTCAAATATAATAGTAACTAGGCCAAAACAAATAAATCAATCTCCGAAACGTTTTGCTGGACTCGCAGCACCATTTTCAATCGAAGGGGGAGGGGAGACATTAATCGGACTTATTAATACGAAACAGACCGATTATTATTTTGAAGTTGCCTTTTAATCTTTACTTTTTAATTCCCTTAAAAATAATCTGATGAATAAAATTGCTTGCTATTTTTAGGAACAAAACTTAACATAGAGAAGGAAAGTTCCTGAAGTTTCAAGAAATTCTTTGCTCCAGTTCTAATTTTATAATGATATTAAAAGTCAATTGAAAATGGCATCGTCTGAAGTCGAGTAGGTCTCTTTGATTCCAATTAATAATGATGCTCAAATGAGGAGCACACTCCACTCAAGTTGGTAGTGGGTCTGATTAGAGAAGACTGCAACCCAGTGACATGAAACAAACAGAACAGACTAGCCAAACATAGACAGAGTATCAATCAGGTATTAATGTGTGGAAAAACTGGAGGTTTGCAACACTCAACTTTTCCTTGTCTGCCCGGTAGCTGCATACAGTCTCTGTTTTAACGGATAATCATCACTCGCGCTAACTGTACTACGTTTTCCACAGAAAACTTTTTTGATTCAAACTTCGAAGTCAATATCTTGTAGAATATGCTGAGAAAATAGTCTTAATACAATTTCCGGGGGGGGGGGGGGGGGGGATGTGGGTAACCCTTGCCCTGGGCGGCAAATTCAGGGTTAACAACCAAAAATAAAGGTCATCGAATTTTTTAATTTTGGGGCAACAATATTGCAATCTTGCCCTCCCCCCCCCCCTCTGGAAACCATAGCATACTCCTGACTATTTCCTCCACATTGCCTCAAGTATCCATTTTTTTTTTTCTATTTACGGTTGTAATACAAATCACGTAGTACTAGACTTACACTTACTATACATTTGAGTATATCTATGTGCTATTTATAACTTGCACCTAAATTTTTATCTTTTGTTGCTATACCAATAACAGATTATCTTTGCTGGAATAGCAAATAACATGATGTATAGTTGCGAACAAATAGTGTGAACTAATGAATTCTTCAAGTACCAATGAACGTATTGCTGATTGAAATTACAGCAAGTTGGCATCAAACTGTCTCCCTTGAAGACACCAGAGACAATATATAATAGAGACCACGCACTACCTATCTTGCCCATGTTTGCGCGCGATGACAACTTTTTTTTAGGAATCTCAACATAACACCGAAAAACATGGACCATACGTTGACTGATGAGAAATGTCGTTGAGATTTTTGCCGAGTGAATCCGAAGCACCGAAATTGCATCAGTCAACGTATGGTCCATGTTGGATGGTGCTCCTTCATGCTCCCTTTGTTAATTTCCGTTGAGCTCCGATAAAAAAGTCAGCCACTGCGCGCAAGGCTAGAGCGTTGTCTCTATTATATATTGTCTCTGGAAGACACCTTGTCTCTTTGACCGTTTCTCTGATGCAGTTGGTCGATTTTTGTCATCAGAGCTTTGTATGAAGTGCTCACTGCTCAGTCAAAGTCTATTCAACATTTATGGCTTTAATTTTAGGGTCATTCCAGCTTAACTGTCCCACCCGCAACATTTTAAAACTTTTCTTTTCATCCTATATTCTTAAATTGCCAATTTTTTAGCAATCAAAAGGGTGGTAATTGAGTGACCTCTTTCTTGTCTGATCTCTAAAAAAACAAAAACTTGATGTTAGAGAATCAAAACAATGGATTTTAAATGTTGCGGGTGGGGCAGTTAAGCTGGAATGACCCTTTATTCAGTATAATTTGCATGCACCATATTCCTGTTGTAAGTGTTTAAAATAATCATGTGATTGTTCGAAAACAGAGTAAACCTGCTGATGCGGGACCGCTAGCAGCATTTAGCAATCCATTTGTCCCTTTGCAAGTCACGAGGAAGCAAGTAACAAATATAGGAAACACCGAAGGATCATCCGGAACATTCCAGATCACTGAACAATCAGCGGGCCAAAACTCGAAGGTAAAAAATAACAATTCCAAGAATACACCAGTCCTTAGTTGCTCTTGAGATACTTCCTTTCCTCAGGATGTCGCGCTTGGTGCGGTTTCTTTTTTGTCCTCTTTCCTCACTGTGAGGTACTATGACTTTGAAAAGAAAGTCCTCTCATCCAAATTTTTCTTTTATTTTCCATCGTTTTAAATTTTTTGAGGCGTAGTGCCAAAAGTGTGTGAGACTCTGGAATACCTGAACACTGTCAAAATTTGCAATTGGTCGAGAAATGAAGTAATGAAAATTTCTATCAGGTTACTTTCTTTTGAAAGCCATAGTACCTTTGTAGGCACTTCCATTCTTTCATATTCCTTTTTATTTATTTATTTATTTATTTATTTATACGAATACATAAGAGCCAACAGGCTATAGTATGGGCCAAGGTAAATAACAATGAGATCAATTAAAAATCAATTAATAGTTACGGAAGAAATTCTGCCAGGTTGTAGAATGCTCTACCTTTTTTGTATTCTCAGTCTCCAATCGTTTGCTGTGAAATACCAGCTGAGCGAATACATAGTTTTGGCGGTTGGACTTTACTACTACTACTACTCACTACTTTTGTTTTTAATCGTTTAATTATTTAATCGTCTAAATCCCTGCTTTCTCTCTCATCAGTAGGTCTGTCGTGTACTTTTGCTGCAGCAATAGGGACACATTGATTCCAAAGTAAAATTCAGCAAAAATAGCGATTCGCTCATTAAAAACTTTCAAAATCCACTCATTAACCCAGGAAATCACTCTCATTTCAAACAATCCACGCTAAACTAGACATTATTATCACCAACATATAACTACATGGACGGAACCAAGGGGTTTATGCAAACATCAACATAACTTACAAACATTTGAATGTTTCGTTTAGATGTGTAAATTTCTTGTATTATTTTGTAATCTTTGATAAGCCAGAAAAGACCAGACTGAAAATGGAACCAATGTTTCACGTATTTAGAAGGGAATTCCATCATTTTGTGGTTACAATTTCGTTTACGTATTTACGCTGGTTCCCGCTGGTAGTGTACCCGTGCAAACAGTGTTAAGTGTAGCGCGGGCTGTTTGAAATTGAAATGATTTTCTGAGTTAATGACTGATTTTTGAACTTTTTTACATCGTTATTTTCACCAAATTTTATGTAAGAATCAAGGTTTTACATTGTTGTAGCAAAAGTATGCAACAAACCCATTATCATCATTACTATCACCACCATCATCGTCTGTGTTTCATACGAATATGAAAACAAGGAACCAAAAATGATGATTCATAAATTATGTGTGGAATGTATGCATTTAGTTACTTGTATATAATAAATATAAAGCTATTTAACTGTACGAAAAAAGCAATTTTTGTCTGTAAAATTTGTGTAGTTGTGATAGTAAACTGTTGTAAAAAAAAACAAAAATCTTTCTACTGGTTGCGTTGATGGCAGCTCGCGGGGATGATGGGAACGCACCCCTCCTTGCTTGTGTACAAAGAGCTGTGAACGGTAAACTTTTCTGAAACAATCTCAATAATTGATTTTTTTTCATCGTAAACTTTGCATCATCATTTTGTGTATTTGAGAAATAATTCAACTATGGATGTGCTTTTCTTCTCCATTCTTTTTCTTTCATTCTCATTCTTCTTCCATTTTTCAGTCTTCCAATGGAATGATCAACCCGTTAGTTGCCAATCCAAGCACTAGCAATCCAGAGGTATCAAAACCCAGGAGAAGTAGGATTGCCGCTAAATTTGCCGCTCCTCTTGATTCAAAGAATTAAGGTAAGGGTTTTGCTCTTAAATTTTAAGTAACTGTCTGATGAAAACAGAAAAGGGAACTAAATATGTATCACTCGCACTCACTAAGCTTATGGCAAAATTAATTTCCTAATTTACGACTTTAATGGGTCTGTTGCATACTTTTGCTACAGCGTTATGGAGGGTAGATTCTGGTGTAAAATCGCGTAAAAATCACATTGGTGACATCAGAAAGTCATAAAATGCAATAATAAACTCACAAGAGGCGTTTAATTGAAATCCAAGATGGCGGTAAAATATTGAGACAACCTGTATGCATGCGCCATGAACATCAAAGATGGCTGACGCCGCGCCGTATCGCTTGTGAGTAAACAACGACCATGACAGATACATGAATACCGTAAGTTAGGGACACCGTTAAAACAAAAAACATTTCTTTAAAAGGAAATCTCAAATACTAAAAGCTAGTCTAGCAAAGAAATTGATCGACAAACACAACACAAAAAAAAAGAGGTATAAATCGGCCATGACAAATACTAACACATAACCTCTGTTGCTGTGAGGTTGTTCGGTTGTGTCGATGGGCTATGGAAGGGAGCAATACGGCGTCGGCCATCTTTGATGTTCATGGTGCATGCATACAGGTTGTCTTGATATTTCACCGCCATCTTGGATTTCAGTTAAATGCCTCTCGTGAGTTTACCACAGCATTTTATGACTTTCTGATACCGCCAATGGACTTTTCGTGAGATTTTACACAAGAATCAACCCTCCATGACACTGTAGCAAAAGTATGCAACAGACCCATTCTCAACAAATTTTGCTCATTTTGGGCTAAAAAAATCCGCACAAAAATGATGCAGGTGCTGACTCTTTTGGATTTTGCGTTTTTCCTTTGTTTTCAATTTAAAATGCCAAAAACACGACGTTTCCCAACATCGATTACTGGCGCTCTTCATTGGATTGAAATCTAGAAAATGTTTACTTGCAACAGCAATCTTTACCAATAGAGAGGATTTGTGGGACGTACTTTTGAGACAGCATCAAGGCAGCCGTGATGGAAATCTCTTCTGGACATTTTTCACGCAAGCTCGGTTTGTTTGCCTCATTTTTATAACCTTAAAATTTTAAAAAAAAAAGCTGTGACAAATCCATTTGAAGTTGGTTTAAACTACAGTGCGTGTTTTTGAGAGCAGCTGGACCCAGAAATCTAGATAACTGTTTTTTCTGGAAGGATTTGCACGGTAAATAAACTGACGCACATAACAGAAACAAGCCAAATTTTCTCACCTGGATAGTTGTATTGAAATGCTGTGTCCAGATAGCCTCTCTAAAACCCTTGCACTCTCATTTAAGACCAATTTCCACTGAGTTAATCACAATTTTTGATTTAAGGTTAACACGTTGACTGCCGCGTCGGGCTCATAGGCCCGACACCCGTGTATTCCCGCGGCGCCACGTCTGGCTTACCAGGCCGACAAAACGGGGCACTACACCGATAAATCTAATGGCAGTCAAAGTGTTAAAAAATATGAGGCAAACAAACCAGAATCAGATCGCCCACACTGCCTCTTTTTGAGATAGGACTTAAAACATGTATTAGCCTCTGTATTGCCATACCTCGTTAGCCTGGAATCACCCTCTTTAAATCCGGTACTATTACAAACCCTTCTTATCAATTTACACATGTTTGGGCGGCTGGACTTTACTACTACTACTACTACTACTACTTATTTATTTATTTCACTTTAATACACGGAAGCCTCAAAATTGAAGCTATAGTACAATCTCAGAATTTCTGATATTTCTGATTTCTGCTTTATCAATCTCAATAAATTGAATGAACTTTTCTCGTTTAGTTTGATGTGCATTGTGATTTTTTTAAACATAAATTGATTACCATGTTAATTTGGTGGTGCATTGTACCGCTGGGATATAAAGGGTTAACTTTATCTTTCAACGTATCTTTTTTTTTTTTATCCGTTGTCAAAAACTGATGCTGTTTTATTTCTGTTTCATCAGGGTGTGGAAGCAGTGCCAACTTACTTTGGAGAGTTATTTGCTTCGTATCATTCGTCATTGTCTGTGATTTTTCAAAGATCAGTCTCACGGTTTTTTGTACTTTTCACACTCAAATGTGCTGTGACTAGTATCAATCAATCAGCAGCAATTATAGTGTTAAGGTTATTGTAATTTTTGTTCTTTTTTTTCTTTTTTTGATTCTTAATGATAGGGTGGAATTGTTTACTTTTTTTTTTTTTTTTTACCCCCTGTTTTTCCTTATCTCATTGATAAGCTGGCTGTTTGCTCATCAATGGAAATGTCACAATATTTTTGTATGTTTTAAATCAGGTTAAACTTTACTTCAAAAATCGTTTGAATAATCAAATTTTCTGTGACTTTACTGTCATTTTCTGTTACCTGTGTAGATTTTCTTCGGTCGTAAGTCTGCGCTCACCTTAATGTTAAAAGATTTTGAAAAAGCAATTAGGTCTCAAAATTTTAGCCCTAATTTTTTTTTTTTTTTTTTAGTGTATTTATAAATTAAATTTTTAATGATTCTGACAAGACATTTGATTTTTAATTCTTTGTGCAGAAAATTTGGGGGAAGATACCAATTGTGATTTGTACAAAAAATGTGTTGGTTGTTTTTCTTAAGTCGGGGATATAAATTAGGATAATAACTCTGTGATGAAAGGAAAGAATATTTTTAATCACATTTTATGTCATTGCTGTGATTATACAAAAATCTAGCGTTTCTTGCGTTACTTTGATATGACTGTTGAGATTTTGTCTTATTTACACAATTAATTTACTCCTACGGAAGAGGCCAGTTTTATTGATGGAAATATTATTGAACCAGACTGATTCTTCTGTGTTTTTGAAATGATTTGAAGAACGATCTCTTCAATTTTTATCTTATTATTTGTGCACGTGCACGATTTTGTATTTTGTTTTATTTTTTCCATTCATTTGATGTAATTTTTTCTCTTTTCCCTCGATTTCTGTTTCTTTTTTCATTTTTATTTCATCCTAAATTTCTTTACTGTGTCCTAAATGAATGACTCCACTCATAATTTGAACTTATCACTTCTCTTGTCTCATATTAGTCAGTACTTTTATTTTTGTTTGACCCTAAAAACTATGTACTTGCATCGATTGTGTCTCAGCCATTCTTGCCATCGTAACTTATTCCTACCTTCTTTTCGTGCATGGTTAAAAAATGGATAGTTCTTGAGCTATGAGTATACGAAGATATTATGGACTCAGATTTGATCGCAGACCAAAGAATCTCTGTTGAATTTTTATGCATGGAATCTTAAAATAAAATGACAAAAAAAGTGGGAGACTGCAGCACCAACGTGCTGTGAAGTTCTAGTTTAGGTAGTAGAGCAACTGTAAAATTCAGCCATGTCTTGCTTACTTGCTATCTGAAGGGCTTGAGCGTAACAATGTGACATCTGCAGTTTACCCAACTTTGTAGGAAACAGAAAACTGTGACAAAGATATTTTGGTTTTACGCTAACCTCCAAATTCAAGCTGTTGATACGGGTATGTAGGTTTGAATTTCTGCCACTAGGTGGGACCATCTTACAGAGCTCCGCAAATGTCACATTTTTATGCTGAAAAGTCACTTTCTGAAAAATTGTTAGATGTCACGCTGTTAGGCTAAGCCCTTTGATTTTGACAGTGTAGGTCTTGTGAAAGGTTTTAAAGGAGAAAGAAAGAAGTGGTATAAATCAGGAAAAGTGAAATAGAGTTGCATGAAAAAGATGGCAAATTTGGCTGTTGCGATGTCATGCTAAACCATTCAAAAGAATTGTCAGTAAGGGATTGCAGTCATAATTTATATTTTAAGATTTATTGTACCTTATTTAGAATGATTCAAGCTCAGGAATGATGTCAATTTTAAAGAAAAACAATGACTCAAAAGGGGGTAGGTTTACCAACTTATGAAGTCTTTCTGTTGTCATCAAAAATTGCAGAGCTGCCCTTCATGTATAGGTATTTAAATGGCATTTTTCAAATCATTGATGATTCCATGGGTTGAGTAAAGATGACGCAGTTCAGTTCAGTTTATGACAGTACGGCATGAATATACTCTGTTCTGAAATTGTTTCTCAACCGCTGCAATCGCCATTGAATTATTAAAATATCCGCAAGTTTTTTAAAAGAAAAATTGTTTGTTTTCCTTTTAAAGTACGTAAGCAGAAGCATGAAAATTGGGTGAAAAAAAATGCATGGAGAAAAAAATTAGAAAAAATAAATTTACAGAACAAAATTCTTCTTCACACAATACCGAAGGTTTTAGGAAAGTCAGAAGTCTTTGCAACTTGTAATGACAGCGAAGAAAAGAATTTCAAAATGTTAAGGCAGAAATGCCAGCAATGCGGAAAGCCTTTCTGCTCAAATTTTTAGATGTGCATTGTATTGCCAAAAAAATGTCAAAGCTTCATACTTAATATGGACAATGCTTTCATTTTGGATGGTCTACCCCCTTAAATACCTGCCTCTCGTCCGTTGAAAGTTTGTTGTTTTCAATCAAGGCCCATTTTATTAATTTGAGTAGTGTCACTTGTTTTTATTTTTAAATTTTCATATTGAGAACAATTTTTCCCTTGTAATTTCACCCAATAATTATGATTTACTGCCCCTGTTATATTTATTCATCATTATTATTTTTATTATTTTTCGTCAACCACTTATGAAGAGAGGAAGTAAGTAGATAAGGGCTAGAGTGAACTTTTGAAGAAAAACAAAAAATCACCTGAAACTGATGGTATTTTGTTTAACACATCGCATTTTTATTTTTGTACTTTTTCTCACATGTTTTGAAACCTCTCTGAGCTTAGCTCTTGAAAGCTCACACTCTGATACGAGCAGTATATACTTTGAAGAATACTTTTCACAAAAAAAGATTATTAGATTTTTAATTTGCTGTACCCTTAACTGTTGAGGTTGCTTTGAAAATTCATCTGTGAAAATTTGATGAGGTGTGTTCTTTCAAAACGTATAACGGACTTTTAGCGGAGCCGGGGGGGGGGGGTGGTTTCATGGGGTCTGCACCCCTTTTTGACATTAAAATTTTCCCTACAAAAAGGTAATTTATTGCATTTACCAGGAATTTTGACAATTTCTAGCCCTCGGACTCCCTCCTTCCTTTTGGCTGCTTTTCCCTGTCGCCTCCCCCCCTTACGAAAAGCTTTTGGTTTTGTTACTCAGCGGAGCGAGTCAATGGTAGGGGTCGGGAATGGAATGTATGACTAAAAATGCAAATTCGAATGTTTTTAGTTTTTACTGTCGAAAAACAAACTATAAAGGATGATTCTTGAAGGAAATTTTACAATACCACTTTCAAACGTCTACGTTACTTATTATTATTATTATTATTATTATTATTATTATTAAAAGATTTATGCTTGTAACGTCGCAACCCCGTGTCCTCCCATTGACTCGCTCTACTGGACACCACCTTAAAAAAACTCAATAAAGTTTACGTGGATTTACAGTATGGTCACAGAATAATACAATCAGAACGGAAACTCCCATAAGAGCCAATGGAAGCAAGTTTAGAATTTAACGGCACCAAAAGGCAACGCTGTGGTCCTATAGCCCAACATGGCGGAGGTGATTTTGAGGTGTTGTTTTGCGTCAAAACTCATTTATTTCTGTAAATTCTGGAAAAAAATCTTAGTTTGTGGCCTCACTTTTACTCTACTGGCATTTCAAAATGAAAATTTTGCGGATCATGTCCTATATTTTTTTTTTGCGCGCGAATCCAGATGTAAACATCCTATATCCCAACATGGCGGATGCAGATTGAATTTTCTTCAAAATCCGACAGAGTTTCCATTCTGATTATATTATTCTGTAGTATGGTTTCTCTTTCACGTACAAGTTTTCCCAGGAGTAGCAAGCCTTTAAGTGGTCTAAAAAATGTAAAAAAAAAAAATATGTTTTTTTTTGTTTTTGGACAGATTTTTGTAGTAATGAAGACTATGTCCTTCTCTCTCTTCATATGCCACTTTTTTTCATTCATCATCAATCAATTTATTTTCATTTAAGTTTCTAAAAAATGGCTGTCAAAGTTCTTTCAGTTATTTCCCAAAATCTAGGAATAATGAAGGGCGCCGCAATGGGGCTGTTGCGCTACTTTGCTGCAGGCAATTTAAGCTTAGATTTAGACGTAAAAACCTGCTAAAATAATAATGGTTGCACTGTTAACTCACTAAATCCACTCCAAAACTGAAAAAAAAGTTTTTAAAGGTGCAACTGTAATGGCAGAGTCAGTCACTAACCCCACCCACTCTTGAGACAATTTTTTCTTTTCAGTTTTTTTGAGAAATTTTTTTTTATTTATTTTTTTTTTTAAATTAATACAGTGAAAACCGCTTGTCTCGGACACCGCGTTAGCCGGAAAACCGCCTATCTCGTATTTTTCGGCCGGTCCCGTTTTTCCGTCCATAAGAACAATAGAAAAAAATCCCGCGTTAGCCGGAAACCGCGTTTCTCGGAAAAACCGCTTGTCTCGGAAATTTCTCCGGTCCCAAAGCATAAAAAATCCCGTACGTCTCGGATTTTTACGGAAACTTTTTTCTTTTTCCTTCATTTCTCCCTCCAGTTTACCTCCCGAACATGTTTAGCTGGTCTCCTTCCGTTTTTTTATCATGAATCAGCAGAATCAGCTTCATCGGCGCGGTGAAGAGTGCCACCCCTCTGCCGCGAAGTCGCACGAAAGTTTCGTCAGGGCTCATTTCACACATCGCCATGGCCCATGATCGTCTATCAGAGATTAAGATCTTACATGTTGCGGGAGTGCGCGGGGTAGTTGTTGCCTGTCGGTGAGATAAGCGCGATCCTCACAATCAGACCAACAGTCTGCATCGGCAGACGCGTGCATACCCTCAGGCAGTGCAATTCGTGGCGTAGCGATAGCGATGCGGTGCGATGGCGCCTACTCGTCGCGTCGGATTGCAGGGACTAAATAAACTGAAGTTTGACATGGCAGGCTGTCGCGCCGGCTGGTGAGCTTTTACGGGGGTTAAACCCCTCGCAAGTATTTACTCTCACTCATCTCACTGTCCAACGTATTTTGTTGGGGGGGGGGGGCGCCAAACCGTACGTTTATTTGGTCCCAGATCTTTTGATCACTCAACAACCATGCCGACAAAGTTTCTGCTCTTCATCATAATGAACCGAGTGTGTCTCGCACTTATTTCGCGGATGTTTGTGTGTAGCACCCTTTTGGGAAAATCTAAGTTTCAAAAAAATCCAGCGGCGCCATTCACCCATTTTCGGGGAGAGGGGCACAGCGATGACTTTTTTTTCATTGAGAGGCGGGGGGGGGGGGGGTAGAAGCCGTCTCCTCCCCCCAATGGCACCGCTTTTAAGCTTGATAAAAAGATAAGCCGTTTCGGATAACGAAAAAAAATACGTGAATAGAGGGCGGGCACTTTTAGCGAGATAACACGAAAATCGACAGCAATATCGCGATTTAGGACATCAGGAGCAAAAAACCGTTTTTCTCGGAAAAACCGCTTGTCTCGGATTTTTCGGCCGGTCCCGAGCCGATCCGAGACAAGCGGTTTTCACTGTATTTTTTTACTTTTTTTTAATTTTGTTGTTTGTTTTAATTTTTAATTTTTTCTTTCTTATGCTGCAACCATTGTCGGATAAATCCGAAATTAGAGTGGAATTCAACTATTATTTGTCGAATAAATATGAAATCAGAGTGGGAAGGGCTAAAGATGGGAGATTCCCATCTACTAATACTGTCACTCCATCAAGAAGTTGCCAATAAGAGATGACTCTTTTTGCACCGGTGTCACCAAATGTCACGGTTCCATTAATCAGCTGTTAATCACTCTTCTGGTGGATGGATACTATGCGAATCTTTTTTCCTTGCAAACAAAGAGTGATTAAGACGGGAATCTGTCATTATTTGTGCCCTACACGGCCACATGCCACATAGTAAAGCAAGTCAATAGGAGAGACCGGACATAGCATCAAAACTTTAAATGCTTATATCTTTGTTAAGACGCAACGTAAAAGTTTGAAAGTGGTTTCATTGGTTTTATTGTAAAATTTCCTAAAAGAGTTACTCTTCATAGTTCGTTTTTTGATAGTATAAACTTTCAAATTTGCATTTTTAGACTTATAATCCATGTCCGACCCATCCTATTGACTCTTCCCACTGTGCACCACTACAGTCGTGTGTATAAAAGCATTCTATGAGTTTAGGAGTGAATTTCTCAAGTTATTAGTTCTTACATCCTTATTTTTGGAGGTTTTTACGTCTGAATCAACCATTTAATTGCCTGTAGTAATAGTGCACAACAGCCCCATTGTGTAAAAAAAAAATTTCTCAGGACATCACTTCACAAATAGGTATATTTTATGTAAAAACACTTAAAAATACAATAGAACAAAGACGCATTCTAGTGACTGTGTGTATTATATCGCTAAGTAATGCCAAAGATTACACAAGTTCTTTTATGCTGGCACAGCTGTTGGTGTTGCAGAACTTTTATACTTCTTAAACCATTTTCAATGTATCAGATAGTAAAATCTGGTAAAGGAGCTCTTGATGCAAGGTTTTGCTGCAGGCAAACGGACTAAAAAAAAAAAAAAAAATTAAAAAAAAAAATAAACTAAAAAAACTAAACAAAAAGTCTAAAACTTAATCCTTGTAGAGAAAACTTTGCTGGAAGCTCAGATGAGCCACCTGTGTATGTTTTGCATCCCAAACGAAAAGATGGTACATTGAATTAAGTGACGGTTTACTGCGGAACGTAGAACTTTTCTATTGGTATCTTCGGGTCCCTCGCGACGAAGTCTGTCAGTATCAACCTTCAAATTCTCCGGTTTAAAACTAATTGTGTCAATCTCTTTGTTCCAGTTTGTTGGTTCGTTCTTTTGTCTGGGGTGCAAACAGAGACCATACATAATAGAGGCCACGCTTTAGCTGTGCGCGCGGTGGCTGATTTATTTTTCGGAGCTCAACAGGAATTAACACAGGGAGCATGAGGGAGCATCAGCCAACATGGACTATACGTTGATGCAATATCGGTGCTGCGGTCTCACTGGGCAAAAATCTCAACGACTTTTCTCGTCATACTGTCAACGTATGGTCCATGTTTGCGGTGTACTGTTGAGACCCCAAAAAAAAAGTTTCCACCGCGCGCTAACGTGGGCAAGATAGATAGTGCATAGTCTCTATTATATATTGTCTCTGGGTGCAAAACGTATAATATGAAGTGCGTACAAACAGGGACGGTCCATTTGAACTTTGAGCTAAGTTTTCTCTGGGAGGAGTGAGGTTTAGACGTTTTAAATGGTCGCATCATTACCTTTGCAGCATTTTACATCAGATTCGATGGTTCATTTGCCTTCAGTAAAATTTTGCAAGAGCTCAATTGTGGATCATGACTTAAGTTTGTTAAGAGAAACGATTTGAAACAAGTTGTCGTTTACGCTTTTTGAACAAAAAGTACAGAGTGTTTGCCCAACAATCTTTACGATCAATCTTCTAGACGATCTCCGGTCCAGAGACGAAGGAGAAAAAAAGGTGAAAAAAAAAGAATAACTTGCTCGTAAAGTAAGTCTTAGCAGAATTTTTTGTCGAAAATCTTTCCATCTTTCTCATTAAAGTCTTTTTTTGGACAGCATTTGTTTTAATCATTTGTGGTATTCCGTTTTAATATTTTTTGTCAAGTTGATTGGATCAAATTACAAAGATGGAGAAACTTCTCAATCAACTTTTATTTGCTTAAAGTTATTATTTTTCCCTCCAACTATTTCTAAATTTCTTTGAAAACTAGTCTGATCTATAAATGATAAGAAACAGAGGGTGTTCCAAAAGTACCGAGACTGATGTTGTAATTTCAAAACGAAACAAGCTAGCGAAATGATCTTGAACTCATTTGAAAGATCAACTCATTTACAATTAATTGAGCTCAAGATGAGCCCTTTGGGTAAAAAAATGTCGAAATTATGACTGGTTGAAAAAGAAAAAAAGTTGACCCCATATGGGTTTTTAGCATTCATTTTCTCGAGTTAAAAACAAAGCACTAAATCAGATGTTGTGATGAGATGTTGCTGTGATCAGATAGTAAGCATTCGCAGTCTTACCTTGAGTTAGGTGACCATAGTAATATTTATTAGTCGTATTTTCAGTGTTACCAAGTCGTGCTCTGAGAAAGAAAGCATTGGACACTTTAGTGCTTAGTTTTTTACTGCGAGAAAATGTATGCCATAAAACCCTTAAGTTGTCAAATTTTTTTTCATCAGTAAAGTGTCCTAACTTCGTCAGTTTTTATTCATATGGGCTCCTTTTAAGCTCAATAGATAGAAAATGAGTTGATCTTTCAAATGAATTCAAGATCATTTTGCTAGCTTGCTTAGTTTTGAAGTTACAGCAGCATCAGTCTCACTTTTGGGACACCCTATGTATGTTTTCCGAGAAGAAAACTCTAGTAATTTTTTTTTTTTAAGCCTTGTTTCTTTAGTTATCCTCAATTACACTGCAGATATTGGGTATTTTTTTGTCTACCTATATTATGTACCCAGTGGAGTCAGTGCTTCTTTTGTGTTTGTTAACAAGTATTAGAACATCACCATTCTCGAAAGGTATTCCCAAGGATTCTGCTTTTAAATGTCATTTTGCCAACCTTATCTCACAATTCATTGAAGCAAGAAAAGAATTGAAACTGTAGTGAAAGATCAAACTTCTGTACATAAATTAGTTTTATTTTGCAGCTGGAAATTGTTTCTTCTCATTTTAAAACAAAACCCTGTGTTTCATTATGCAAGTGTAAAACCTATAGCTTTCTTGTTTTTATTGATTTCTTTATTTACTTTTTTTTATTTAAAGAAAAAATAAAACCTTCCTAGTTCATTTTGTTATTCGTTCTTTCTAACCGTTCATACAAACTGTACAATTCTCTGTCAAAATGCTCACATTTATACTTACTGCAAGCCAAAATGCTCACATTTATACTCACTCCAAGCCAAAATGCCTCCGAAACAAAGATTTGGACGATGTAATGGTCTTGCTGGAGGTTCCAGCGCAGGTAAGGACGGACCCCAAACAGAGTACTTTTCATAAATCATAGCTTAGCATACCACCATAAGAATAGAAACAGCCGTTATAAGAACCAACGGAAACATTTGTTTCATACTCTTTCAAGTTCCACACAATGGCAGACATGTCTTAGTAGAGCAATAATTAGGACATGCCGGTTGCCACCAAACAGAAGCAAGTGCAGTACAACTCTGAAAGCAGAGAAAATACACTGAAATAGCACTAAAAAGCTGATAATTCACAGCAAACGACTGGACTGCATAAAAAAAGAAGGGGTTGGAAAGACAATCAAAGTATTCTCAAAACAAAGGATAGGAAAGAGGAGACCAATGGCGACCTGCCAGGGTCTCTTGAAATTGGGAAGGAAGTACCTAGAGCACTCAAAGAGGTAAAGTGCTCTGCACATATTTTTTCCAACTCATTTCTCATATGAAATATTACTCTTTTCTCTGAAAAAAAATCCCTCCCCGTACTCCCAAGACTAATCCTCCATATCCCAAACTATGAGGGTCGGGGCCCCCGCAAACATGGCCAAGCCAGCATAACTTCAAAGAAATGTTTCGAGACAAAGAAGCTGAACAAACACATAAAAAGTAAGATAAAATTTGTCTTTATTTTAAATGATACAGATAAAAAATAATTTTAAAATGCATACTTCTAATCATATAAATAACAACTTGGAAATAACAAATTGAGAGCATTGTTCATTAAAAATTCACAAGTACAATATGATTGCAACTCACTCTAAAGCAACTTATTTACAAACTGATGAAATAACTACGTCATCTGGTTAAAACTGCCATTACTCATACTGAGGTCACTATTCCAACTCTGAGGAAAAAAATACTGTTCTCATCATAGCACTGTTATCAGAAGGACCCATACTGAGGCCAGTACTTCTTTAAAGAATTTGAATCAGTGGCCTGAGTACAAATGCTAACTTATTTCACCCGCAGGCATCCTTGATTAAAATAAATAAATGCAGAACAGTTCTCAATTAAATACCTAAATTCGAACAAGAGAAATAACAACGAGGAACTTTTAACTATTTAATAGCTTAGCATTTCAGTCCAACGGTTTAATTTTATAATACTTTTGGTCTGAACGAAAGTAAGTTTTTCATCTATTAATACAGGTCGACGAGTAAAATAAACTAATCATTTTTTTTTAGGAATGACCAGAGGATTAGGAAAGATTGAAATACATCTAAAATGAAGGTGTAGCTCATAACAACATCACAACTTAACTTGCTAATGTTTTATTATTTTTTCCTTTTTTACAAATGTATTGATGCCATATTTAAGATAAAATGTAACAAGAAATGAGGGAAAGTTCATTGAAAAAAAAACAACAAAAAAACAAAAAAAAACCAAGAGCTGTAGTATCTAAATGCTACAAGATTTGAGATGAGAGAAGATATCATGCAAGAAAACATGGAAAAACTGTTAATCTGTGGCAAAGATTATAAAAAAAAAAGATTTCATGACAAAAAACAGATAATGGCTTCACAGACTACGTCTATTAAGAAATATTTTTGACGCTAGATAAAACGAACAGCTTTAACAAAAATTACTGTTTTGTTTTCCTTAAAAAAATAAGCAAAAGCAAAATTGCTTTCAATAGGAGCCCCTACAGAGTCCAAAATGTGTTGACCAGGTGGAGACTTCCTATCTTCTATGCTCAGTTCTTGAAGCAGATAAGCACTCTAGCTTGAGCGGAAACTTTACGCCCTTTGAAAAGCCGACAGTTCAAAAAGAATGCTCTCAATTAATGCAAATATTTGAGCAACTGCTGTAGATATCAACAAGTCCAGTCATTAGTGCAGATTTCTTGATCAAATTAATCTTTATTTTAGAACCCATTCTTTACATCTATTTGACACATCAAGAGTAAACATTTCCGATTCATACGCTTCAAGTTGAGGGTTTAAAATTTTGTTACAGTCAATCTAAGGATCCATTCACATGTAAAAAACCTACAAAAATAACAATGGCAGCACTAGAAACTTAAAAAATCCACTCCTAAACTCAATAATCGCTTTCAAATGCATGGTCGTAATGACAGTGTTGGGCACTACAAACGGCACTACAAATGTTTAATAATACTGTCACTCCATCAAGCAGTAGCCAATAACAGACGACTTTTCTTTGTACATGTGTCTCCGTAAAACTAATCTGCTGTTAATCGCTACTCTGGAGGCTAGTTACTCTGTGAATCTTATATCCTAGCATAGAGAGAGTGACAAAATTAAACAAGAATTCTCCCACAATTAGTGCCCAACACCACCATTACTATCGCAAATTTAAAAGCATTCTATGAGTTTAAGAGTGCATTTTGTAAATTTTTAGAGCACCCATCGTTATTTTTGAAGCTTCTTAGAACTGACTTGACTTTAAAATCCCCTCGAGTAAAAGTTTGCAACAGCCCCATTACTTCATGCTGTTTGAATTATTGGATTTTAATAGAGCATTTACTTAGGACTTTATGAATGGATATTGCAATTTTTTAGAACGAAATCAGTGTTTTTGGGGTAAAGTCTCTATAATACATGCTCCATAGTACAAAAGACTTATTGTTAGGAATTAGGATCCCTCAAAACCTTCTAAATCAGAGAGTGGGAACTTAAAAAATCTGTGATCTTAAAAGGATTAGGGGAAGAAATAGAAAAGTAATATTCGGATTCACAGTTCAACTTAGAGCTATTCCAATTTTGGCTAAAGGTAAGATTAGGGCTGTGCGAACTTCAGTTTTTGAGTTTGAATCAAACCCTAAGAAACGGTTCCCCAACCTTTGGCTATTGAAAAAGAGAGAAAGTTTTACCTACGATTTGGTAAAAATTATCTCTTACTGAAAACTTCAAAACTATTGAACGTTTTATCGAACTATCAAAACTTTTTGATACTTCCCTCTTCGCGCTAAAATTTGGAGCGTATAAAAGGTACAAAGTTCAAGTTTTGTAGCCATTAAAGGTCAACCTGCAAAAACGAGTATGCCAATTTTTAATAAAATTTGAAAAGTTCATTTAATACCCAAATCATTCATCAACTTTTTTAAAAAATCAAATGAGCGGGTAATATTGATAAATCAAAAATTGGTCGTTATTTTGGAAATTTTTGAGATATTGGTTTGAAATGTTGGTAGGTACAAGATACCCATTGAGACATTTTTTCCACGTTATAGAAAAATCAAACAACTTTTATGTCTAAAAGGTGTTTAAAACCAAAATTCACATTTTAAAAAAAATTAAGGAAAAAAAGGTTCGAACTTCAGGTACGTACCGAACCAAAATGAGCGCTAAAGTTTGAATCGGTTCAAACCTCCAAAGGTTCGCCAGCCCTAGTAAGATTAGATGAATAGTTTAGAAACAGGAGGGAAATGAAATTACTCGAACCAAGAGTAATTCAGTGATACTTAATTTATTGCTTCAGAACCTTCACATTATAATACTGATTAAGTAATGTTTCTTGCTTCAACACAATACATTTACATATTCTCGATGAAATATACTTTGTCTGGGAAAAAACTTAAGGATGCAGGCCATAAAATATGGAATTGCAATTAAAGAAGGAGAAATTTTCTATCCAACATTTTTTAGATTCTCAAATTTCGTTAAAGAACACAATAAAAATGTGCAGTTATTTGAACTCCATGCTTATTTACAATAAAAATCAATTCTTCAGTCAAAACATGACAAAAAAATGGTTTCCTTGTAATATAAGTTAAAACTCTGGAAGCATAATCAATGAATTAAAACCGAAATTGTATCAAAATATTTTCGCACGATGGTTTCTTGAGAATGTTGGTGATAAAAGTGGTTGAGGAATTTCATTTTAAATTTTCACTTCCACTGAGGAAAGTTTTTTAGAGTGATATTACAAGTCAACAATTTGAAAAAAGAATAGACTTCGGAGTGTCAAATTTGAGGTTCTAAGCTCAAAATTCTTGAAGAGCTCAGATTAATTACATTTTTCATTGAGAATTTTTGCAGGGAGAAAAGAAAAAAAAAAAACTTACACAGAGATTTCTAAGCTTAAGAAGTTCTTTAATAAACATCAGAAAAAAAGAAAAAAAAATGGAAGTTCATACCCGGCGTCCTCCGAGATCAGTCAGCGGCAACAGAGTGTCACTCGAATTTCCTTCATTAGATATAATTGAATGTTGTCTAAAAAAATAACAGGGCAAAATAATAATAATGAAAAAAAAAATAGATTAGGCTTGCATTCTCTTTCCTTCTGTCTGTTTGTTTAAATATTTATTCAAATCTTTGCATTCAAACCAAATTTAGGGAAGAGGTTTCCTTTTCCTGAGGGTATTCTCTTGCTCAAATTTTCTCTTTTTCAAATGAGGAATGACACATTAATCCATTGGAAAGTTTCGATATGACAGCAGTGGCATAGCATGCAATTTGGCAGCGTTGCACTGTGTCCATTTGTACCCATGTAAAAGATTGAAAGCGAAGGTGTTCACCGAACACCCTATAGTCCCACATTTTTCATGGGTTTAAATGGACGAACTGCAACGTTGCCAAATTGCACGCTACGCCACTGCGTGACAGTCATGTCATGGTTTTGAATACCGATCATAACTCAGCAACAAAACGACCGCCACGCTACAATGCTCAAGAGCTTGCAGCGTTCTCCGATAGATAGTGTCATTTGCTTCACTCAACTTTCACAGTTTTGCCGCTAGGAGCGCTACTTGCATAGAATGAGCAAATAAACGCTGTAGCTAAGCAACGCGTTTTGATATTAAATGACACGTCAATGGGTTAAAAGCTCAAAGTTAAGAGATGAAATAATTTTGACTCGCCTATTCTGGTCTGCGGCCCATTCATCCAATCTTTTATACCCAAAAGAATGTCACCCACTGTCTTTACTTTCAATACATTTTCCCTTGAGGGGAAATAGTAAGCCCTATCTTCACCATGTTAATTAACCAAACTTTCGGTACACATGTCTCAAGACCATTTGCTTCTAGAGAGCTCACTTTTTTTTAAAAAATTGTACATCTTGACAAGCTGAACGATAACTAACTTTTTTTTTTTTTTTCTAACATTAAATATTCAAAACTAATTTTATTGTTTAGAAAATATCTTGAAAACAGGTTTTTTTTTTGGCATATTTTGTTAAATTCTAATACTCCTCTTCATGTTCATGCATTAAAAGTTAGTTAACTTCATTTGTCTCTTAAAGGCAATCATTTTAAAACAAAAATAAGCTCTCTAGGTGCAAAAGAACTTCAGTTATGTGTACCGAAAGTTGAACAGTTACAATTTTTCAGGAGAACAGTTTAAAGTAGGAAAATATTTAAGAAAGGAAATTATATCCTAAAATTTCTGTTCCCAAGAGTCTGTATAGTGTATACCCTATTATTGTAATTAAACATGATCCTTGAGACATTCAAAACAATATATATTAAACAACAAAAAAACAAAAAAAACAAAATTGCTTACAACCTCCCCTTAAGATGGCAATGGATTATAGCTTCAACATGGGACAAAAAGTGGGTATGCAGCCCTGTTGCATAGTGGCTTGAGGGTGAAATGACTTGGCCGAAATATCTTGAGTCGAATGGCACTGGGTGAAAATTCCCCTCGTCAAACAAACATGGGTAGAACGACGGGCAACCGCCTACTCTCGGTCCTTTTTTCATCCTTTCAAATGTGACTTCAACTTTTGCTCTCGTATTTTCTTCTTTCAAGTACAAATCGGCTAAAATTTCAGATCTGCACAAACAGTTGTGTTCAATCAAAGTGTTTTTAGTACCTCAATATTTTGCATCAAAGCAGGGCTTGAGCCAGTCCTAGAATGGGTGGGTCCCGAGTCCGTTGGACTTAAACTTCCTGAACCAAGTCTTTGATGACCGACGGGAACTGAAGGTATTTTAGATTTGGATAGGTCGGAAAGTTTAGAATCCTTTAATTTGGGCCGCTTGTCGTGATTAGCGCCCAGGTTTGATTCTGAAACATCCCCATGCCATGTTAATTCCGAACATCATAATTAAAAATCTATAGATTTATTAAGCAGCATTAGGGTTTTGAAAATTATACATTCATCAATTCAAAGAAGATAACAAGTTTTATAAAGACTTTAAATAAAATTCACATTGATCTACGGTTCACACCAATGAGCTATACTAAAGAGAGGAGGCACCATCCAACATTTACCATACTTTGACTGATGCAATTTTGGTGCTTTGGTTTCACCAGGCAAACTCTCAACGAGTCAACATATGGTGCATGATTGCAGTGTTCTGTTGAGATCCAAAAAAAAAAAAAGTTGACAGCGCAAGAACATGGGCAAGATAGATAGTGTGTGATCTCTATTATACATTGTCTCTGGTTGAGATAAGTCCATTGGAAATTTGGTTTCAAACAAAAAAGAAAGTGTTTTAGAGTGACTATCTGGACACAGAAATTGTTACAACTGTTTCTTCTGGAAGGATTGGCTCAGTAAATAAACTGACACATGACAGAAACAAGCCAAATTTTCTCACCTGGATAGTTGTATTAAAATTCTATGTCCAGATAGCCACTCTAAAAACCCTTGCACTTTCATTTAAAATCAATTTCCACTAAATTAATTACAATTGTTGATAAAAGTTTAATAGATTTGAGGCGAACAAACCAAAACCAAAACCGAATAGTTGATGCTGTCTCACTTTGGGATCGAACTCATGAAATGTATTAGCCCCTCGCAAGTATAGCTCGTTGGTTCACACTGATCACACTTAAGCAGATTCTATAAATTTACACTTCCTTCTCTTTGATGGAGCCGCAGACAGTTAAAGCAGAAACTTTGAGGGGCTTTGGAGCATTTAATTAGCCATAAACACCCTTACAAGACTCCTGTTTATTTGACTATCCATACGTGCTTCATTGACAAATTGTTGACTTCTATGATATCACACTAGTCAAGTTTATGCGAGAAACAACTCAGGTTACGCCAATCCAAGTTGAATTTCAACAAGCATCAGCGCATAACAGTGTTTATTAAACAACTGTGTACTTAAAATTCAAGTAAGAAGGGTTTCTTTCTTCTTCTCCTCTGTGTTTACTTAAAAATTTGATGAAAATGGCAACAATGCTCCTTGCGGCATGGACAGGTACAACCGCAAAAAACGCACGTTCAACCTCGTTCGTTTTGGTGACATCAATGCCGTGTCAACCGGAGTTTGAAACTCCGCAGTGTTTCGGCACAAAATCTTGACTGGGGTTTGCCGACAAGACTTGAACCAGAGTTTAGGAAAAACTGAACCGTTTATGCCTGCATCTGAACTTGGCAACCCAGGTTGAGAAACTCGCATAAATTAGGCTACTAACACCGTCAAAAAACATAAAAATTCCAAATTGTGAAACCCGACAATTTTAGGGCCTTGAAAAGACCTAGAGCCTGTCACTCTAAAAATTCTAAACGCTCACAATCTGTTTGATATAAAAGAAAAATGAGAAATAATGAAACTAAATTTATATTTGCTTTTACAGGGAGTAATTTTACAACACTACGGTGGTATTGTTCTTTTTAGTCCAATTTTTCCTTTTAATCCAATTCATCTTGTTCTTTGTTTAATGTAAAATCTCCGTTCAAATATTGAAAATTCATTACTTCGTAAAATAACTTCTTTTCACAATTTCAATTAAAAGTCAAACAGAGCTTTCTATGGATTCAAATCAGATCAAAAATACTTTTCTAGCACGGTTCTTAAAAAATAAGTTGCAATTTTATAAGTTTGAATTCAACAATGCCCCCCTCCCTCAAGCGAAGTAATCAAGGACTATCGGATGACCCACCCAATTTCGAGGCGAGCTTCAAAGGGAGTTGCTGCTTGATGTGAACATTAGCTGCAGCCTGAAAAACACAAAATAAAATTTGAATTAGTTCTTAGGCATTATCACAATTACACAAACTCAACAGAAATAAAAAATTAAAAAAAAAAAAAAAACGAAAACTGAAAAAATAATTTTGAATATGATGAATGAATAATGATGAATGAATGATGGATGAATGAATGAATGATGAATGAATGAATGATGAATGAATGATGAATGAATGATGAATGAATGAATGAATGATGAATGAATGAATGATGAATGAATGAATGAATGATGAATGAATGATGAATGAATGAATGATGAATGAATGAATGAATGATGAATGAATGAATGAATGATGAATGAATGATGTTAATGTGAACAAATAATTGAAAGAACTTACTTTCTGTTGATTAGTAGCACTGAGTAGATTGATCGGAAGAGTACTGGCTTTGGCTTGATGCTGCTGCTTCCATTTAGCTGAATCGGCTTTGCGCTTTGGAGGATCTGTCGGGGATGGATTCAGATTGATCGGAGGGGATTCCGGGACTGATCCGCTTGCCTCAGCAGTAGATGGGTTTGAGCTCGAAGACTGAGTAGGAGATGTTACGACAGGAAGATTCGGACTTATCAAAAGACCTTTAGATTCTAACAATTCCAATTTTCTAAAAAGTTGCTCTCGTTGTTCCATAATGTCCTTCTGTTCTGCCCTCACTTGCTCCTGAAAAACAAGACCAGGAGTGTGATAACCAGAGCCGGGAATTTTTTTTTTCATTTTATTTTATTTGTAGATAGAGCCTATACAGCTATGATACATATCAGGGGATACAAAATACAAATAGGAGATACAGAATATATAGGATTTATAAGCTATGAAAAAAATACATAAATTGACAATGTCCAATGCATGTTTAAATGCGGTTTTTAGGCAGCTTGATGGAGAAATGGCTCTAGATTGTAAAATTATTTTTTATTTTAAAAAATTAGTACAGTAAAACCTTGATATAACGTTTTTCGATAAAACGTTTTTCGATATAACCGATTTTTTTTTTATATAACGTTGATTTCCGTTGGTCCCGTCCAACTCTCCATAAGACTAATGTAAAAAAAATTCGATATAACGTTTTTAGGTCAGCAAAAACCTCGATATAACGTTGAATTCTTGATCGACCAAGAGAAATTTTAACGTTTTTTGGCCGTTTAGAGATCAATTTCCAATCGAGAATTTTTCAGAAGAAAATGACGCGGCAAAACCCGTTCGTCATAGTACAGACTATGCCTGGCGTCTGTCGCGCACGGAGACCAAAGGCGGAGACCGATTATCTGGCGGCACTAACGCTGCACGGCGGCTGGTGATTACAACGTGACGAAAACTTCTTCGGCAGATGACTCTACGGCCGGCGGCAACGCTCAACAAGATTAAACGACTGCGTTATGAGCAGATCGGCGCCAATGAGACTCTTTTTATCGCATACACGCCAAGTTAAAGTTGCATGTAGTCTTCCAGCTACCCCATATTTGCTTATACCTTCTTATTCCTTGTTGAAGTCTCTATTGAAATAAGTTCGTAAGAAGCCTCCGAAGAGCTACGTAAGTATACGAGGGAGGGGGGGATGTTGCAAAACGCAGTTTAAAACAATCGGAAGCAAATTCCCGCGCCGCTAAGCGCATTTCTTCACGTTTTTCAATAAAACGTTAGCCTCGATATAACGTTGACAACGCTCAGTCCCCTGAAAAACGTTTATCGAGGTTTTACTGTATATCAGAACATCATAGTGTTATCGTACAAGTCAATACACTTGTAATAATAAGCCCTGGCAAGTAAGAATGAGGGCTCAACAAATGTTTTTGATGGACGAGCTTTGAGTTTAACACAACAAGCTATACCAATAGAGAGGATTTGTGGGACATAGGATTTGTGGGACATAGGATTTGTGGGACATAGGATTTGTGGGACATAGAATTTATGAGGCAGCACGGAGGCAGCCATGTTTGAAATCTCTTAAAGACATTTACACTCTGGCTCGCTTTATTTGCCTCATTTTTTTTTATCCTTTTAAAGTTAGTAGTAGTAGTAAAGTCCAGCCGCTCAAACCTTGCGTTCGTTATGCTTGTATTTCAAAGTGAACGACTGGACTGAATTTTTATCATTTCAAAGTTTAAAAAAAAAAACAATTTTGACAAATTCATTTGAAACTGGTTTTAAAAAAAAGTGCAAGTGTTTAAGAGTGGCTATCTGGACTTAGACATTGATAGAACTGCTTCTTCTGAAAGAATAGACTTGGTAAAGAAACTGACACATGACAGAAACAAACAAAATTTTCTCATCAGGTTACTTGTATTGGAATTCTGTGCTCAGATAGCCGCTTTGAAACACCCACTTTCATTTAAAACCAATTTCCACTTAATTGATTACAATGGGTCTGTTGCACACCTTTGCTACTGCGATATTGACGGTAGATTCTAGTGTAAAATCGCAAAAAAATCACATTGGAAGCATCAAACAGTCATAAAATCCACTAGTAAACCCGCAAAAGGCGTTTTAAGGAAAGCCTAAGATGGCGGGCAAAGGGGCAAGCCAGCCATGCATGCATCCACCACGAGCAGCAAAGATGGCCGATGACGGCATTCGACAAAGCAGGTACTTACCCAGCGTTTCCGTTTCAAGATTCCGGTAACTCGTCAAAGAACGTAATTTAACACCATAGTAATCACAAACAATAACGAGAAAAGTCAAACTTACCGGATAAAAACACGCAGAATGACAGAAAATGTAACTAATACGAGGAAGTAAGAAGTTTGTTTACATTCTAATCAATATTATCGGCCATCTTTTGGTGTTCGTGATGCATGCATGCAGGGTTGTTTCGCCCCTTTGCCCGCCATTTTAGGCTTTCCTTGAAACACCTTTTGCTGGTTTGTGAGTGGATTTTATGACTGTTTGGTGCTTCCAATGTGATTTTCATGCTATTTTACTCTAGAACTGACCCTCCATATCGCTGCAGCAAAAGTGTTCAACAGACCCATAGTTGATTTTTAAAAAATTTGAGGCAAAAAAACCAGAATAAAATAGTCCTCGCTGGCTCACTTTGGGATCGGACTCATAAAATGTACGAGCTCTTCTACAGGTATAGCTTGTTGGCTCAAAAAAATAAAATGAAAAATTGATTACAAACCTGTATTCTAGCAAGATCTTCTTTCTTTTCGATCAAATCCTTTTCTTCCATTTCTTTTTCTCGATGCCACATCTCCTTCTCGTGTTGGAGTCTATCTTGTAAATTTCTCAATTCTTCTAGCTGCTGATTATGACGATACATTGGTTTTTTGTCTTTCAGCCCTGGAACTCCGATACAATAATCTTCTGGTTTCAACTGTGATTTGTACGCAGACAGCTGAGCATGTAAACTGCAAAATAAAATTTGTAAAATAAGAAGTCGATGTGTGAAAAAAAAAAGTCAAGCAAAAAAAGTGCACATTACAACAATGAACTATGACTTTCAAAAGAAAATTCTCATTGGTAAATTTTTCTGTTGTTTTTAAAGGAATTTACGATTTTCTAGACATACTCTAAAATGGGCATTCAGCTCAGTTCTTGAACACTTGAAAGTCAAAAAATTGCTTAAAGCTTACCGATATTTGAAGGAGTGAAAATTTCAACTAGGGAACTTTCTTGTGAAAGTCATAGTACTGTGTACCGGGGGAGAATTTTTAACAAGCTTCCAAAATCCCTGAGGGGTCCTCTGCAGGACACCTCTGCCTCTCGCAGTTGGACTCTTGATAGGCTCAAAAATTTCTTGCTTAAGGAAGGAATTTTATTCCTTGCACGAGTATTTTTTGTAAACCATGTTGTTTCTTATTGAATCATCCACTTGTACTACAGCTTTTGCAAAGTTCCAAGTAAGAGTAGTTTTGTAGTTTTGTAAAATTTTGTAAAGTTTGTAATCTTTAAATAAATTTATTTATATCCATTTAATTTCAACAGGACAAGTCCCAATTACATGACAAAAGAAACAGAAAATTAGCAACTTTACAAATGACAAAGCTGGCAAAAAGAAAAAGAGTAAATTAAAAAACAAAAACATACTCTTTAACAAGAGATTTAAAAATAGAGATAGGTATGCCAAAAAATGTAATCCACTCTGGGCAATTATTAGCAAGACCAGAGATTCTGGGAATAACCGATCGATGCCTCCAAGTGTTCAGGGATGGAGGAATAACAAAAATACGATTTTAATTGCGAAGATTTCTAGAAGGAACATGGATATTTATGGAGCTAAGAAGAATAGGAGAATCTATAAAATTAATATGAAGCCTAAATAAAAACATGATATGATAGTAATGCCAAAAATAAACTAGGGGATATAAGTTTAATTGCTTTGCAGTAGTATCATAAAGATGGTCATCAATTCCCATGGGGCTATTGGTACAATAAGACACAAATTTTAAAAAACAATGAAAAACTTTTTCTAGTTTATATATGTTAAAGGAAGTAAGAGAGAACCAAATAAATAAATAAATAAATAGATATTTACCTATCGATTGTCGTCATTTGCTGAGCGATAACGCAAGACAAAGTGTAAATGTGATGTGAAAGCTGCAAAGCCGCCAGTTGATGCTCTTGACCCAACGTTTGCAAAGCTGCGTTGGAGCTTTTGATTAAATCTATTTGCTCGGTGGTTGATAGGCCGTCCACAACTGTTTGCGCAGATGAGGTTTCGTGAGTTGAACTGCTTTCGGAATTGCTCCACGATAACTGCTCCTGAATTCCGAGAAATAAGGGACAACATTTTAAGGATCTGACTGACAAATAAAAAAATAAACTATAGGGAATACCCCACGAACACTTTTTCACATCAAACTTAATGTGGGGGGCAAGACCCCCTTATATTTTCTGGGGGGAAACCCCCCGGACCCCCCCCCATGTAATTCTGGGGGAGACCTCCCCGACTCCCCTTTAATATTCTGGGGGAGACCCCCAGACCCCCTTCAAGGGATTAATTTTACAGTAGGCTGGCTGGTTGCAGAAAGTTTTAGCAAATTATAATCAAAATACAAATAACTATATTTGAAACATCCCAATTTTTCCCTATGTTTACCCGTTTTCTCATTGATTATAATGGAAACCTTTCATCCTCCATAACTTGCTTAAAAATTTTAAATTTTGAAAAAAAAGAAGAAGGGGGGAAAAATCCCTCAAAATATTTTTAATCATCAATTTTTAAATCAACATATAACTACTAGATCCGAATTCAATTTACCTGAACAATAGAAACAACGTCTTGCCACATTTTATTCGAATCGTGTTCTTCGGACACTAAATGTGTGTAAGAGGGTGGATTTGGTACGTTGGCAATTCCAGCAGCAGCTAACAACTTCAGCTGAAGAGCCATTTTTTCTTCTAAGATTAATGCTTGTTCTACATCTTTCTGGCGCAGTATGCCTGGAAAGAAAATTGTTTGACATGAGTCTGTGAAGATTTAAACAATGAAGCCCCTGAAGTTTTTACACGGTTTCTTTAGAACATAACCCTTGGTGGGGGATGACAGTATCAGAAAACCACTTTGAAACACTTCATTAAAACCATATTTTAAAAAGAACAGCGAAAAATACACATTGGTCCTTTTTCTGTCTTTAAACTCTCCTGAAAATTGCGTTAATTGTGGTTGAGATACCAAGTCACATTGCATCACAAATCCGGACTTACCCAAAACTACAGATAAACGTCGTCATTGAGTTGGCGTGGGGGATGGGGGGATAGGGGAAGAGAGAAAAAAGTACAAAAGATCAGTCCGAATTTAACACTTGGTCAACACAAAAAGACAAACTTGAAACAGTACGGAAAGTAGGAGGAATACCAGGACACTCAAAGCAAAAAAGCCACAGAGGGAAAGGTTTTGATAAAAATTAGGCAAATCATTTGGAGATTAATTACCTTTTGTTCCTATGTCTACAGAAGAGCAAGAAAAAAAAGAGAAAGAAGAGAACATATTTACAAAACGTGAGGGCGATTTCAGGCAGCAGATATAATCAACGATATTCGGTCAGACCAAAGACTTCTAATACTATCTAGACTGGACAGAACGCCTGCCCATTGAAGCTGATCGGTATGCAACCACGATGACAGTATGTGCTAAGATTTTCGGAAATACATTGATTTAAATGGGAAAATGACTTTTTTTAAAAAATTAATGAAAAATAATAAAAAAAATATTTTTTCATAAAACTTGGTACCATTTGAAAGCTCATGATATGCAGATCCCGGTTTGGGCCGGTTTTTATACCGTTTTTTCAATCATAAACATTCTCAAAGAGGCTCAAAGTTGGGTCAATTTTCCTCGATTCTACGGGGTGTTCCACCATTTCGGTACCCCGCTGAGACAACCTACATAGCTGTATATACTCAATTTTACGTAATCTATGTTATGATTAAAGTTATTTGTTTTGTGTTCAAGTTTCAAGTTCAATAATTTATCGCATAAATTTCATTTTTTTGAGCTGTAACCATTCAAAAACGGTACAAAGAAAACAATTTTATGAAACACCCTGTAGAAAATCGGTACCCAACTTTAAGCCCCTGTAGAATGTTTCTCGTTCAAAAATCATACATAAAACCGGCCCGAACTGGAATCTGCATATCATGAGCTTTCGAATGGTACCAAGTTTTATAGAAAAATATTTCTTTAGTATTTTTAATTAATTTTTAAAAAAATTCATTTTCCCATTTACTTCAATGTATTTCTGAAAATCTTAGCACATGCTGTAATCGTGGCTGCGGCGTAGCCAGGAGCAACATGCAATTTTTGTCCCACTCTTCCATTTCACTTTCCCCGCCCTAAAATCGGCCTTATGTCCAGTCTAGAAAGTATTAGAAGTCTTTGGGTCAAACCAACAAAGTACATCAATAGAGAGGCTGATACATGTTTTAAGTCCTATACCAAAAATGTAACAGCATGGGCAATCTGATTCTGGTCGGTTTACCTCATATTTTTTAACCTTAAATAAAAAATTGTGATTAATTCAGTGGAAATTGGTTTTCAACGAACATTCAAGTGTACCAGAGTGGCTATCTTTATACAGAATTGCAATAGACAGTTTAAGTGATGACTTGGTGATGACATCATTTCCCTTCATGTCCCTGAAACGAGATGCAAAGATGGAGTCATTTCCGAGAAAGCTGAAAAGATATTTAAGTGGTGCTTGTATTTACAATGTGAAAGAATTTTTAGAAGTACAAGTTTAAGTTTTATTTTGTTGTATTATTACTAACCACTTTAAGACTACTAGATTATGTAAATTATTGACGCATTTGATAGGCCTTTGTGCACAATGTTCTCAAATAAAGAAATATTATTATTATTATTATTATTATTATTATTTGGTAATAAGCATTTCAAACAAAGACAAACTGTCTCTCTTGCTCTCACGTAACCCCCAACTGCTATCTCACTCTCATTTCAAAAATCGTAAATAGAGACATCTTTTGTGAAATATTTGGACAGAAATGAATTCTTCAATGCATTTTAATGCAATTTTGATAATAATATAACATTAAAAAAGGCTCTGTACAAAAATCTCGAAACTAGAAAGAGATGGGTTTACACGGGGGTCACGAGAGAGTGAGTGAGATAGTTTGGAACGCTACGCAAGTTTTGTCACAACTGATTGCGACGGATGAGTGCATTGTTGTGATTGTTGGCTGACCGTTGACTTTGCACTAAAACCATCTATACAACTGTCCAGGCGAGAAAATTCGGCTTATTTCTGTTGTGAGTCAATTTCTTTATCGTGCAAATCCTTCCAAAAGAAACAGTTCAATCAATTTCTGTGTCCAGATAACCATCCTCAAACACTTGCACTTTTGTTTAAAACCAATTTCAAATGGATTAGTCTCAACTTTTTCTTTGAAAATTTAAAGGTTAAAAAATAAGAGGCAAACAAACCGAGCCTTTGTGATATAGTCCAAAAGAGAAGTCCAACATGGCTGCTTGAAGTTTCAAAATCTATACCCATAAATCCTCTCTATTGTTATAGCTTGTTGCAGTAGCGCACCGAGAGTTTCTTCATCTCTCTCTTTTCTCCATTAAGAAACGTATGTTAGACAAGGATGGACAAAGGGATAAAACCCCCTCCTTCTGTCCTTTTCCTACTCATACATTCAAATGGGAAATGAGAGAGATGGAAGATATCCTGGTTGCGCCAGTGGCTTGTTGGGTCAGACAAATAATCGTACAAAGAAGAGCAAAATAAGAGAGGCAAAGATGTATAAATAGATAGAGAAGGAGTAACAACGGCAAAAAACAAACATAGTAACACAGAAAATAGAGCTTGATTTTTTAAAAAGCAAATTCGTTGCACCCAAGGTTTTTTAATTTTTTGCAAAAATCAGGTAAAAAAGCATAATTAACTGGTTGGTGATTTAACAAGGCACTTGCTAACCTTTGCTTCATGCGATTGAATGGATAATCCTTGAATAAAAATCAGAATTTTGTCCATTATTCTTGATTTTAGGTTAAACATGTGAGGCAAACAAAATTCTGCCTCCCTTTGGGATATGACTTATAACATGTATCAGCCTCTCTATTGCCATACCTCGTTTCTCTGTTCTTGGCATAATGAATTTAAGCATTACAGTAGATGTCCCATTACCGCCCTGTCCAATTCGCCCCCTTTCATTTTGCTTTAAATTAAGCTACTTAGCAGACAATTTAAGCGTATATGGATAAATGTTTTTCATGGTTGCTGAACTGGAAAAAAGTTTGAAGTTGATTTTAGCAGCGTTGTGCCCTAAAAAATCATAGAAGTTGACACAGGACACCTGCCCCCGTATACCTGTTTTTTTGCCGATTTCTCTCAGCAGTTACTTATTAAAAATCTGTTTTCTTTACTTTCTGCTTTTTAAAATTTTTATAATGTCATTATTTCCTGACAATAAACTGATGATTTGAATGAAAAGCCAGCGCAAATATGTATGGCTATAATGAGGGCACCTGATATACAATAATTGGGACAAAGCCCCTTTTGGTGTGGCGGTAATTGGGACATGGGTCATTTTTTTTTTTTTTAATAATTTTTTTTTTCCTGATTGATTACGCCAACTTTATTTTTTTTCGTAAACTAGATAGTATTTTTAAGGCCCTAAAGAAAACCGATCATAGATTTGATAAAAATTTAAAATTTTTACAGGCATTTCACGGCAATTTTTTCTTAAGGGGGGCGGTAATTGGGACATCTACCTTACAAGATGCCTACCAGAGCCACATTCTTTCTTGTTGGCTGAAATTATTATTTTACTGACTGTATACCCGTATTTTGCTTTGTCATTGCGATGGCGATTTTGGTTATTTTTTTACGAGAATATGTTTCGGCGTGTTTTAATTCTGTTTGCACGCTCAAGATGTGCTCACTTTGATGCTGTTTTTGGACCACTATGAGCTTTTTAGTCATTTGAATGGCACTTTCTGAATTTCTTCGATAGCAAGTTTCGGTGTTTAATGGCCATCGTGGTTGACCATCACCTGAGGTGCCCAACCGCGATGACCATCAAACGCCAAAACTTGCCTTCGAAGAAATTCGCAAATTGCCATTTAAATAACTAAAAAGCTCACAGTGGTCTAGAAACAAAATGAGCACATGTTCAGCGTGCAATCAGAATTAAAAAAAGCCGAAACATATTTTTGCAAAAAAAAGAACCAAAATCGACATCACAAAGACAATCCAAAATACGGATTATCTCTCAAAAACTGTATGATATATGTACGCTAATAAAAGCTAAACTGAAAAATGCTTAAAAAATCTTGGTGGGTTTTTCTGTGATTAATTGCGTTACTCTGCAGTGCTGGAACAATACATTTAAGTGTGATTTAAAATTTAAACTACTTTACAAACAAAAGGGTGCACAAAATTCAGAGGATTTGATTTCAAAAGAATAGTCAGACTGAGGGCAGTATTTATACAAGAGTTCCTTTCATAGGGACAGAGCAACATAGTTGCAAAAAATCTGTCTCCAGAAGGGATAAATCTCCTCCCTCGTACAGAGGGAAGCAAAAAATGCCACAGTAGGTATAATTTTATTTTCGTACATGACAAAGAAAGCTAATGGGACTCTAG
This sequence comes from Trialeurodes vaporariorum, assembly GCA_011764245.1. NCBI lineage: Eukaryota > Metazoa > Arthropoda > Insecta > Hemiptera > Aleyrodidae > Trialeurodes > Trialeurodes vaporariorum. The sequence goes on from VMOF01000320.1 coordinate 31,732,126, forward strand.
CACCAAGGTTGAACTGCGAGTATTTTCAGAATTCGATCCGACTCTTCAAGTAAATTTCTTTTTGGGATTTGGCAAGTTTCGGAAACAAAAACGGAAAAAGGAAAAATAGACTGATGAAGAAGAGAAAGGAGGAGAAATAAAATAAGGTGTGAACTTGAACACTCTAACCTACCTGTAATTTGTTTAATCTGTGCTTGACTGGCATTCAACTGCTTATGCCTTTGCTCAGCAGTCATGGATACAGCTCTATTTTCGTCATCATCTAGCGGACAGTTCTGAACTGCATTCCTGGAAAAGAGAAAATTAAAGGTGCTAATCTCATTCAGAGTCATAAAATGAGGTGTAAAAGTCTTGAATGTCTTGCATTTACTAGTTTGATCAATATAACCACAGCCAACATTTTTAGAACTTTAAATCTTTCGTTACATTAATTGGATTTTCAATGTTAGGCGGCTACGGCTAACGCCACGCAAACAAGCCAATGGGTCTGTTGCGATCCTTTTTTTTATTTCATTTCCTGAGAGTACTTGGTGAAAGGAAGTCACAGTATTTTTTATAATCTTTTTTGAGCATGGGATCATGAACTAAAACACTTTTATAGATGCCAAAATTTCGAGCGATTTGAAAATGTTTCGTTTCGGCACGAAACTGGATGATGTCATAGTTTAGGTTCAGCGGAGCGGTCTGACTGAAATCAAATCACTAACAATAGTACACGTGTTTACTCTTCTGACAAAAACGCCTTCAAATAACTGAGTATGTAACTATTCATGCGTCTTGTCAAATTATTGGAACGGATGGATGAAGGATTTCGACAGATTTTTGCTGGACTCCGTTTTGGACAGCTCCGCCAGACCTATTCTATGATGTCATCGAGTTTCACCGCATTACTGTAATTTCCAATTTTTTTTTTTTAACAAGCCTCAACTAATAGTCACTTTTTCTCTATTACAGAGGAAATATGATGCGTTTTTGTTGTTTCCATTGGTTTTCTTGAAACATTTTACAATAGAATCAGTTATTTCTAGCTTTATAGCAAAAGTGCCTAACAGACCCATTTGAACAATTAGAATTCCATCAGTCCGATAAAATCATTCCGTTTCAGGATGCCGTATTCTCTAATTTCTGATAAGTGCACCAGCGCAACAGTCAGGAGAACTCGAGAACGCTCCGCTACAAGTTAATTGCTCCCAAGATGAAGGGTTCGGAAAGGAAAATCGAGTATTACCTGATGGCTTCAACCCACACTCGTTTATCCTTTGGTTTGTGAACTTTTAATTCAAACATTTCAGGTTCTGCTGGGTTGGAAGAAATTAAATAAATCCCACGAGACTCGGCACCAGCTTTCTCCCGGACTAGAAGTTTTTGAAGGGAAACTACACCCGCCTGGATAAAACAAAAAAGTTTAATTATTACTAAAAGAACAAGTAGCAGTGATAGTAGTAGTAAAGTCCAGCCGCTTAACCCTTTCCACTCTACCATTTTTCGAGCTGAACTTTCCTGTACTCCACTAGAACTCCGTGAACTAGAGCTTCACTGGTAAGTTCAGAAGAAGCCTGTCAGAGCGCAGCACTTCTCAGACACCTATTTTATCCCGTTGATATAGATTTCGTTGCATCAATTTCGAGCTACAAAATTTTGTAAACCACAGCTCAACAGTGGAGTGGAACAGGTTAAACAATTTGTTCACTATGCTGGTATTTCACAGCCAACAACTGGACTAAGAAAACAAAGAGGGAAAAATAAGGAACGGAGGTAGAGCTGGGGAAAGAAAAGAATGGACAAATGTCAAATACTGATGAGTTCCGAATCATCATCACTCAACACCTTTCAGCCTGCATTTCAAATATAATGTTTGATGACTGTTGAGCTCAACAGACTTTCACATTTGTCCATTCTTTTCTTTCCCCAGCTTTACCGAGACCTTCAAAAGAAAGTCCTCTCCTCGAAGCAGTCCTTGATTATGTTGTCCATTATTTTTCAATGAGTTTCAGATTTTTTAAGGCAACTTTCAACTTTCAAGTGGCAATGCTGTTAGACACTGAAAAATCTGGTAACTGCAAAAATGTTTAAAACTGGTCAAGGAATGGAAGAGTGAAAATTTCTACCGGGATAATTTCTTTTGAAAGTGCCCTGGTCAAAATCTTCACTCTTTTAAATCTTGGCAATCTTTAAACAAATAAATTAAGCCAAACAACTCACTTGCGCGAATAAATTGTTAACATCGGACGCGTTTCGCCGACGGACCAATACACCGAACGCACCTCGTAACCAGTCGCTGATGATGCCCGGCCGTGCCCCCCGCGAAACACGTCCGATGTTAAAAACTTATTCGCACAAGCGAGTCGTTTTTCTTAATTTATTTGATTTAGTACTTGTGTGTTCTCCATTTTATTAATTTAATCTTTAAACAATTTTGCAGTTTTCAAATGTTTGAGGACTAATCAGAGCGCCCCTTTTAAAGTGCGTCATGAAAAATCATAAGTTTCATTTAAAATAAAGGACAAATGTAACACAAAGAATTTTGACCAGGGTACTTTCTTCTGAAAGTCGTAGTACCTTACATTAAGGTGAGAGTACAAGAGGGAAACTGCACCAAGCGTGAAACCCTGAGGAAAGGAAGTATCTCAAGAGCCAACAAGGATTGGTGAGTTCTTGGATTTTTGATTTTTTTTTACAAAAATTTATCTGTAAAGAAAAAAGAAAAAAAAAAAAAGATTGATAGAAAAAAATAGTATTGTTTGTTATCCAGGTGAGAATGGTGTACAAATCAACGTTTTAATTAGTCTTAAATACTTAAATCAGAAAATAAATAAAGATGAAATTCAATTACCTTATTGTCTGGAGTGAAAAAGGAATATTTATTATTATTTTCTAATAAAAAGAACAATACATCGGACAAAACTATCATTAGGACATATTGCATTTTACTTCTACCCTGCATTAGCATAGTTACACCTTCAAACCTGTAAAAAAAAAAAAAAAGGAAAACAGTCGTTTTAAAAACAAAAAAGTAGAAAGAGGAGAGGCGGTAAGAATAAGGTTTTTTTTTTTTTTTTTTTTTTTTTTTTTTTTTTTTTTTTTACATAATTTTTTAATTGATGTAGTTTATTCAAATCAAAACAGAACATATTGTTGATAGAAAACAATGCTAAAACTGTGCAATCTTTTTAACTAATTTACAAGAAATGGTAGAGAAAAAATGTGAAAACCAGGGATGATAAACTAACTGTCTCGTCCTGTAAGGATTCACAGTCAGTAGGTCTACCGTGAAATTGTCTACAGACAGAATGTCTAATTTTTTAAGGCTACTGCAATAATGTCTACGTTTAAAATGCCTTCTGTAAAAAAGGGTCACACAAAAAAAGGTTTACTTAAATTTAAAGTCTACATTTATTTTGTCTCTGGATACTTTTGTCTACCTTTTTAATTGTCTCCGAAAGAAAGGCAAAATGTCTACCGCGGAAAAAGGCCTAGTTCTTTTCAGGACAGAAAGGCGGGGAAGAGAGGGTTAGAACTGGTGTCGGCCACAACAGGGTTCAACATCCCAAAAAAAAATCTTACGCTATGAATACGGCTCAAGTTGAAAGGGTCATAAGAAGATATGCTGATTATAAACAAAATGCCGATGTCAAGACATACTTGCGTGCCATTAGTCACCGATCGAAAGTTTATCCAGTATCTGATGATATGAGGAAGGAGAGTCAGATGATAATTAATAAACCGATCTGCATTTTATAGGCTGAGGTAAATTATGACAATTTATACTTTAAAATTCTGCTTCAAAGTAGACATTTTTCTTTAATTTTGGAGACAGTTAAAAAGGTAGACAAAAATATTCGGAGACAAAAAAATTGTAGGCTGTAATTTAAAGAGACATTTTTAAAGTATCCCTTTTTTATGGTTGACATTACATAGATGTTTTATCGTAGACATTTTAGCTGCAGACCTCCTGACCTTGAACCCCTGTAAGACTATGTCTTATGGCGGGCAAAATGAGTCTGTTAACCTGAGATGAACTATCAATGAAAAAATTTTAATTTAGATTGTTGGGAAACTTTATTAGGGTGCATGTGATACATTGATTTAAGTACTCGCTTTTCTTTTTTGGTCCTGATTATTTTCAATGTTGTAGAAGTTCTACAACATTGAAAATAATCAGGACCAAAACTGAAAAGCGAGTACTTTAACCAATGGAAAAAAATTTAAATAGAAAAAAATTGAGTACGTACTAAGAGGGGGGAAACGACCGAAAAAATTGATATCAGTGATAACAGGAAAAAATAACGAAGATAAAACGACAAAAAATAACCACAAAATTGGGGAAAAATGATCTCGAAATCAGCAAAAAATAACAATAATAGAATGGTGTTTCTACAAATAAGTTGACAGAAAAATTTATAAATCTTGTGATGTAAACATTGAAAGTGGAAAGGAAAAGGACATACTCTACGAGTAACTTTGGGTAAGAAAATAAGGTGTTGAATACATACCTAAGCTTACGATTGTCTAAAAGAATATCAGATTTTCTAAACTTAAGGCCACGGTACATGGTAAATGACTTAACATCTATTTTATTGTAAATTTCTAGTTTACGATCTTCCTTTTCTTTTTCTGCGACTTGTTCATCGACTTCCACTAAAATTTCCTACAAAATATAAAAAAAAAACAAAAATAAAAATTAATTAAAAGGTAAAATGGTTGAAGTAAAATTTAATTTGATTTCTTTTGAAAGACCTCGGATTAGTGGTCAGATTAGTGGTCAAAGCTAAATCTAAGATTTTAGCACCCAAATCTTCGAATCAAATTACGAATCCAGAACCATCACAAATTTATGTCTTCCTCGATAAGAAGCATTCTCAAATAACTCACCTTAATAATGTCCAGCACACATTTTGGAATTCAAGGTTATCTGAGATTTTATGAAACCGTTCAAAAAAGGAAAACTTTCTAAGAACTAAGATCTTAGATGGTCACTCAACTTTTTGCAAAATGTCCATTTAAATTCCATTATATCCCATGTTAAATCAAGTGATGCAGTATGTGTCCCACATCCCCTGAGAGGATTAAATTACTAATCTATTTTTCAAGGGTAATATTTTGATATTTAGGGATGTGGGATTTAAATTTTCTCATTTCGAGTCCAAATTCGAATTTGACAAGTCAAATTTGTTCGAATTTGAACTCAAATCTGAGCAGTAAAATTGCGGGAACAGTAATTTTAAAGTAATTTGATTTTAAAGTGCAGCGCACAGAGTTTCTTTATGATTACAGATTTTAATTTAAGCAGAGAACATGGACATTATACTGTGGGATAAAGGTGTCTCAAATTCTCAATAAAACACTAAACAACAGAGTGTTCTTCATTTTAAAAAGAAACAAATATATGGAAGGAAGAAAAAAAAATTCAGTGGGCTCTTAGATTAGCGTACCGGCGCTCAGCGGAGTGAGACAATGAGAGAGGCCAAACATAGCGCCACGACTTTAAATGTGTATATCTTTGTTAATATGCAACGTAGAAGTTTCAAATGTGGTTTATGGAGTTTATTGTAAAATTTCCTACAAGAATCACTATTTGTAGTTTGTTTTTAGACCGTAAAAACATTCAAATTTACATTTTTAATAAGAAAGTTCATGTCTGACCCATCCCATTGACTCGCTCCACTGGGCGGCAGTGATGTTAAGCACCCCGCCGCGTCGGTCATAGGTGGCTGGCAATCCAGCCGGAGTTACCAAGAATAAGAGCGTTCCTACAGCACTGCCTGTCAACGGATCCAAGCATATTTGTACATCTTTTTGAACGGCATGGCTAGGCGAGTAAAAAGCACGCAACAACTTTAACATCTGACCTATTTTTTGCCCAGATTTTTTCATTTGAATTTTTTTAACAATTTTTTTAACATAACGTGGGTTGGGTGAGTAACACTAGCGAAAATCGTCTGGCAGTGAAGGTGTTGAATACAAACAGAGTGAAGTAAAACAGTTAGAGCACTAAGAGTTGAGAAAAATTTAAAAAAGCTGATTATTTAAAAAACCAAAAGGAGGAAAAAAAGCGTGGAAAACAAACCTTGACAAGAGCAAGGGCTTTGGATAATTTTTCATGCTCCTCTTTATTTTCTTTCGAAGTTTTGATTAGAGGTTCAATTAATAATGGATACTTGGTGAGTCGTTGGGTGACAAAGAGGATACATTCTGGAATGCCTTTTTTCTTTAGTAATGGATTTGCCTGGAAAAAAATGAAAACAATAATTATAAATTCGTAACACTTTCAATTTCAAAGCAGGGGTGGAGAATGAGGGACATTGAAGGGGGGCTACAGTGCAGCTTAAACACAATTCTAGAGCAACATTTTGATCCAATGAGGCTCTTGCAAACTTTTGCTGTGAGCAAATGAATAGTCCAATCTGTTGTGAAAACCAGCAAAAATCATGAAAATCCCACTGAAAAAGTCCGAAATTCAGTAATTAGCTTACGAAACTGCTAATACCGCAAGATCATAATGGCTGTTCAACGCAAGTATCATCGGAGATTCCGGTCTAATTTGTTACTTTCTCACACAAACATAACAAAGAAACACAAAGATACGTCTCAAATTAAATAGGAATCTCCCGTAATACCTGCGTCTCTCCGCCATTAAGCCCGATTCTGAGAGTGAATTTCGTGATTTTTCAAGCCCGATTCTGTAAGTGAATTTTGAGATTTTTCAGAGTACTCATCATCATTTTTACAGGTTTTGATGCATGGATCAACTCTTTAATCTCCTGCAGCAAAAGTTTGCGAGAGCTCCATTATTTAAATGTCGTAGCATTAAATCGGTCAATTACTTTTCTGTCATGTGAAAATACATTTTATCAAAACAGCAGACCTCCATCCGAGAATCACAGTCTCAAAAAATTGATCACTGAAAAAGAGGACAGACAAAGTGGCAAAAGAGAGGGTATTAAAGTCTAGCCGCTCACACACAGTGGTCTGTTATACTAGTTTTTCGCCAAAACTGGACAGAATAAAAAAAATTGAAGGAGCAGAAACAGGGAGAAATTAATAAGAAACTCCTACAAAGGACAGAAACCGAAAGAATCTTGAAAAAAACTAGTTTCTACATTGAGATACAAAGTTGAAGATTGTCTTGAAAAAAACTATGAAAGTTCGTTGTGTGGAACCTCGGTCCTGCCCTGAAAAAAATTCCACATAGCGAAAGTTCCACTCAGCGAAAGTTCCACTCAGGAAATTGCGGTCAGAAAATGGGAGGTTTCAGGGTGCTGAAAAAAAATTCCACTTAGAGGACGTTCCACACAACGAACTTTCACTGCAGTTCCTAAATTGAGATACAAAGTTGAATATTGATGATTATCGATGACTAACCTGACAATGTTTCACAAACTCGGCAAACCGTCTATCTTGTTGCAAATAATATTTGTACATATCTACAGCATCTCTATGTCGAGAACAGAATTCACCGTAGGCATCTTTCAATTTCTGTGCTCCTATACCAGAAAACTGCTCCAAAAGAATGTCTCCGATTGATTCGATAGCTGGGCTTTTACGCTGCCGCTCTCTAAGCTGATGCAAAAACCTTAAATGAATGTTGGTGAGGTCAGCTAATCGAGGAAACATTCTACTCACATTAGGGCCCATCAGATGGAAGTATTTCTGCAAGCCTTCTACAAACACCTGGAGGCATTAAAAAAACAAAACAAAAAATTAAATAAAATGATTATTTTAAATGCTCACAAAAACCATAGAGCCAACAATAGCCTGTTTGTTGATCTCAACCTAGTTTGGGCCAACTTGAGAGGAGTTTCAACCCAGGTCCAGCTCGGGTTAGCGCATAAGCACCCGTATATTTGAACTCAAGTTCAAAGAATTTCTTTCTTCTTCTTCAGTGTTTGTTTACATTTTTGACGAAAATGGCGGCAATGCTCGGTGCGGTACGGGCAAGTGCAGTTGCATAAGTTGCGTGTATAACCTCGCTCGATTTGGTGACATCAATGCCGCATCGACCCAGATTCGGAACTCCGAGGTGTTGACGTGCAAAATCTCAACCCGAGTTCACCGACTCGACTCAGGTTCGAATTGGGGTCAAGTCGAACCCAAACCAAAGTGTTTAAGCGAGAGATCCCAACCTAGGTTCCTGAACCCGGTTTGAGATCTCTCGCATACACTAGGGTAATATTTTGAGTACAATCCAGAGACTTCCTTTGAGATGCTCTTGACTTTTGGCTCGGACTTAAACCGTCCTCGAGATTCAATTTGCAATTCAGAAACAAACCTTGAATCAAAATGCCGCATGATTTCTTGAACTGTGAACTATGATTAAAGATAAGCGCACGACCACTAATGCAAGCAGAAAACTTCAAATTAGTGCTTCTGATTTCACTTTATTTAAGGAACCGCTAAAATAAAGAAAAAGAGACTTATCTACTTTTGATTTAGGCGATTGCCGGTAGAAGGGCGTAAAATGCATGAGTGTTCCAAGTTATTACAAGAAGTCAAAGCAACATTTTACTGTCCGCTGAAGATTAATCTCATTGGTGGTGTGTTGGCATGATTTGGTCTTCTCAGTTAGATTTATTTCCAACTTGAAAGTATCAAAAAACCATTTTGAAACTTTCAAATGCGTTCTTCTCAAAACTATGAATTTCGCATAATGCCCTTGTCTTGGCAAGTTCTACAATTACGGCTTTAAGTCTCAACTAATTTGCCTATAGTCCGTTTCATTTAAATAAAAGCTTGAGCTCGACTCTTTCCCCTACGAGTTTTACCCTCACTCTCGTACCTGCGATGACTCGAGACCTGCCCCATCGGTTGGGGATTCCGTCCGACACAATGGACAGTCAGTTATCCAAAGGACAGTCCATTGTGACTGACAGAATCCCCGACCGATGGGGCAGGTCTCGAGTCATCGCAGGTACGAGAGTGAGGGTAAAACTCGTAGGGGAAAGAGTCGAGCTCAAGCTTCTATTTAAATGAAACGGACTATAGTTTTGGGCTCAAAGAATCCATAAAAAGACTACGCAAGTGCCGACAATTGTGGATTTTGCATTTTTTCTTTATTTTCAATTAAAATGCCAAAAACATGACTTTTCCCAAAATGACAAGTGTCACAGCGCTATCCACTGTATTGAAATCTGGAAAAAATTAGCCTGAAATCACCTTCCACCAAATCGAGAGACTTATGATATCAAAAACGAATGTTAAAAAGTGCATACTTACTTTTTGCATGACTCTAAGCGTGAGACAGTGATGTTTCTCAGTTAGAATAAATTCATAAATGTGTTCCTGTCTTTTAATTTCTTTCTCTTTCAATTTTTTGATCACCTAGAAAAAAGAGAAAAAATCTTTCAGGTATATTCTATAAACAAATGTAGGAATTCTTTTATTTTTAATTGACTGTAATTCAATTTAATATTCTGCGTACATAATCTATGTCCAATGCATTTTGTAAGTTCAAGGGTCCATTCTTAAAAAGCTTCGTTTTCACCAATAAAACAGTAGTACTAGTGGTAGTAGTAGTGCTTTTGCTAGACACATTTTTTTAGAGACAGTGGAAAATTCGGAGGCTTTGTCTTAAAACCGTCCGTAGTGGTCCTACCCCCCTGCTCACTGCACCCAGGTTAAGACCTGAACATTTTCAGGACAATTTTTTTTTGAGGTGGTGGAAAATTCTGGGGTTTGTCCAAAGATCGTCCGTGGTGATCCTAACCCCCTCCTACTCACCACACCAAGGTTCGGACTCCAACTTTTGATTTTGTTTTTAATGGTGTCAGGCACATTGCACAGAGTGCAGTGTTTTTTTCCCCTCTTTTTATCCCATGTGACAAGTAACATATGAGAGAAGTCGCAGCTTCCCCCCCTCCTGTATATGTATAACATACAATATAACTCTAGAACCACAAAAATCCAAGAGAGTAACCCCCTCTCTCTGATCACCTCATAAAAAATAAGGTAAATACCTCTTTGCCTGCAGTTGGCGTCCAAGAGTCAGGTTCTTCATCTTGAAGACCAAGGAAAGGGTCCGTTTCTAGGTCATTTGCAGTGATGTGACCTAAAACATGAATAACAAACTTTAGATTCTACTAATGGTTTATATTTCAGTTAAGAATTCAATTTGTTTACTATTATCAATGCTCTCAATGCTCATAGAGAGGAATAGATACTAATTTCAAGCTAATATAAACCAATTTTCAAATTCTCATACAAAAAGTTAAATGATTTACATAGGGTGTCTCAAAAGTACCACGACTGATGTTGTAACTTCAAAATTAAACAAGCTAGCCATCTGATCTTGGGTTTGTTTGAAGATCGAACTCATTTTCTATCGATTGAGTTCACTATGAACACATTTGGTCGAAAATTGACGAAGTTGTGACAGTTTGAAAAAGAAAAACATGCTGACCCCCTACAGATTTTTCAGCGTATATTTTCTCACAGAAAAAAACGAAGCACTAAATTGTTGATGCTTTTTTCCTCCAGTGTGATCAGATAATGAGCATTATCAGTCTCATTTTCAGTTGGGTGACCACAGTAATGCATATAAGTAGCATTTTCAGTGCTGCCAAGTTTTTTTCTGAGAAAAAAAACGACATAATTTTTTCGTCAAATTCGTTATTTTCATGTGTACAAACTGGCAACGCTGCCACGGGAGCTCAAGAATTTCCCTAAGCCTCAAAATTTTAGGTACATCAGACATTGTGTGAGGAAACAACAAATAAAAATTGAAGTAAATCTAGGTATATTAAGGGTATTAATGGTAGGATCGAATTTCTCATTTTCACGCATTTGACCCTGAAAAACATAAAAATCAAATTATTTCACAAGGAGCTCGAATAACCCATTTAAATTTTTGACTGACTTGAAAGTTAGCCCAAGTACCCTACTTTTCAGTAAAAAAAATTAAATTTATGGTACAATCAAATTTCATTTAATTTTACACAACCACACCATGCCTAGGTAAACAATTTTTCAAAATGGTTCTGAGTTTCCGTTCTGATTAGAGCATTCTATGCCTGTATGTTGCTGAAATTTTAGAAATAATTAAACAGAAATTGAAAATAATAAATTGAAATTTACCTTCATTAATGAATTCAAAAGGAATAAGAGGAACATCGTCTGAGTAGCTGAGGGAAAAAAGCAGAGCATTAGAATGTTTGATTTATTGATAACATAAAAGTATTCACTAGAGGGTGGACCGTATTTTGATTCAAAACTTTCTTTGCGCCATTGACTTGTGGCTCATCAAGCAGTCTTACCTTAAAGATTGAATCGAAGCAACAATGGCATGCTAGGCTGAGGCAAGCACTACTGTTGCGAATCTTTAAGCGGCACTCACTTCAAATGCTACAAACGCCACCATTCCAAAATGGTGGCCGTAATTACAGAAAAGGTAGGCAAGCAATGGTAGTTTGAGAAAATTTATAGATAAAATATCAAGAATAAAGAGTGCTAAAATGTGGTAGATTTATATTCAAATAACTCAATTATGGCCGAATTGGGAGTGAAGATCTTCTTGGCTTCTTCCTCTTACAACTTGTTTTGAAGAAGAAGGACACAACGAGGTGCAACTCTCAGAGTACTTGGAGTTTCTAATTAGGTTCATAGGGATTAATTATGATCTAATTACTGGCAGAGCGGCATATTTCTCAGAAAATGACCGTACCCAGGAAAATACAGAACTATCTTTTATGGCTGGCAAAAAGTGGTGTATGCAGACAGAGCTATGAAGGCTCAAGTTTTCCACTGCTCCAAACCTGCTGATTTCCAGTGAGCTGATCAGGGATTTCATAGTTAGACAGATCAATAAAACTACACACAAAAGATGCTATTGGGTGAGGGACTAATTTGGGGCCAATTTTTTTCGAAAACAATTGTTCAATCACTCGTTATGTAAAAGTTGCTCCCGAGACACCTTTACATAACAAGCCACTGAACAGGTTTCAGGTCATTTGGTCTATTAAAAATTAGTCTACAGTCACGAGGTCTAGTAAATTATGCCTAATGAAAAAAAGTCCAATTTATTTGGTCCACAGACAAGAAATCTAATGATCAAGGACGTCTACTTCACAAAAAGGTCCGTAGGCTTTTCGTCCAGGAAAACAGGTCTACGACGTAAAAGCCTACTTAACAAACAGGGCTATTAAAAAAAAAATTGGTCCGCATAATTTGCAAATAAATTAGGAGTAGGCCTATCATACGCGATACGCACTACATTGAAAAAAAAAAATTTGCGGTGAGGACCCATTAGTACAAGAATAGATCCAATAATATGAGACAAATAACTGTTAAATTACTTCTTGGCATAAAAATGTAGAGTAAAAGAGCCAATTTTAAGCATAGACGTTATTTGTTAGTAGGCAAAAGAATAAGGTATACTTATTTTGCAATTAGACCTTATTTGTAGGTGGTCATAACTAGCCAATGCACGAGGAATCGGTAGACATAAAATGCTATTGGATAAAATGGCACATTAAATGAAACGGTCGTGGACAAAATAATAGTATAGACCCAATTTTAAGCAGACCAAAAAATAGTAGACGTAGTTACCATAGACCAAACTGCCTCTAACCACTGAACAAGGGTTTTCAAAAGTCCCAAATCAGTCTCTCACCCAACAACATCACTTGTGTGTAGTTTTATTGATTCATCTAACTACGAAGCCCGTGATCAGTTTGCAAAAGTAGAGCGGAAAGAGAGCAAAAAGTTGTGTCAACCAATATTGTGTCTGCCACTGCTTGCAAATAGGATTCCATTTGATCAACAGAAAAGCAAATATAAAAAAAAAAAAAGTCTCGACTCTACGATAAAAAAATTCATCAAAGTTTTAAAGTCGTAAAAATTTATGAAAATGAATAGTTACCTGGATCCGTCAAGCTGATGATGACCGAACAGAAACTCTTTATCGTCACCTATTATTTGACTGCAAATGGAAAAAAAAAAAGAGAAAAAATAATATCGGGTAAAGCAAAGCGTAAATCATACAGAATACAATCAACTGGGATAGGAAACAACTTTCTACGATCTTGAAAATTTTAACCTTCATCAATTTTAAGCTTTACATAGAGGAGAATAAATTTTACTGAATTACTGTTATGTCTGAAACCAACCGGAATTTATGATTTTCGACTGAGTTTGTAATCGCACTTCTTTAAACATTCCTCACATGGAATAACAATGGGGCTCTTGCTCATTTTAGCTTCAAGCAATTGAATAGTGATTTCTTGAGTAAAATCCAGCAAGAAGTAAGATGAGCACATTAGATAGTTACGACTTTCACCCACGGACTCAAAAAATGACTTTAAAATTTAAGGAGTCATGATGAAGCTACGCAGACACTATGGGTACTATCTAATTTGAGGCTTTCCTCTGCATGTTTCTATAGAGAGAAAGAGTGAGAGGGAGAGAGTGAGAGAGAGATTGAGAGAGAGAGTGTATGTGAGAGAGTGTATGTGAGAGAGGGAGAGGGGGGAGAGAGAGAGGGCAGGGAAGGGGGAGAGAGAGAGAACGAGAGAAAGAGTGAGAGAGTGAGAGTGTATGAGAGAGAGGGAGAGGGGGAGAGAGAGAGAGTGAGAGAGATTGAGAGAGAAAGAGATTGAGAGAGAGTGTATGTGAGAGAAAGGGAGTGGGGGGTGAGAGAAAGGGAGTGGGGGGTGAGAGAAAGGGGGGGAGAGAGAGAGAGAGAGAGAAATTAGACCTAGGAATCTCCTATGATACCTGCGACCAGCGTAGCTCCGCCATCTTTGCTCTTAAATGGGAGCTACAAAGGTGTCACAGTGTATTCCTGTCTAATTTGTCACTCTCTCCATAGAAAAACACGGAAGAAAGTCTTAAATTAGATAGGAATCTCCCATTGTGCCTGCGTAGCTCTGCCAGTGCGCCTTAGACTTTTAGGTAATTTTTGTGAGTCTGTGAGAGAATTTCGTAATTTTTCAACGTGCTAATTGTCATTTTTGATGGATTTTACTGAAAAAGAAACTATTCAACCCCTTATAGCAAATAGTGAGCAAGAGCCCCATTGGAGAATGGTTTTTTGGAAAATTGATGGAGGATACTGCTTTCTGAGGAAAGCCTGGCAAAAAACAATCTTGGGAAAATGGCCACAAAATGTTGAAAATATTGGCCATTTTTTGTAAGTCCTACGCAGAAAAAGTCCCAGATTGCGTGAAAGTGCTGACGTTTCACCCTTCCGTGGAACAGGAAGAATTATTCAGTGCCTTGAGAAGCCACTCAAGAATGTCTAATTTCCGGAACATTTCTCAGCGAGTCAAAATCCCATAAGACTGAAGCGGGGTTCAATGGTAGTTTGTGAAGACATCAGTCATTTGGAATCAATTACTCTGATTTAACCCATTCTATCCCGGTGGTGCAAAAACACACCAAAAATTTGTACCTCACTTTTTGAGCAAGATCAAATGCCATCGTATTATCCCGATGGTGCGTTTTCGCACCATGCCATAATTACCAAACGGCGTATGGGAAATTTTTTTTTTCAATTTTCTCATGTTTCTAGGACCAAAATGAACAACTTATGAGATTTTCATAAATATCCGTGACCGAAAAAGTTCTGGGATAATATGGGTTAATTTCATAATTAGACCCGAGGCTTCTCAAAAAAAAAAAAAAAAAAGGGAAAAAGTCCAGCAAATGAAACACTACAGTTAGTTACGCTGAAGTATCACAGAAAACGATTAGACTGATCAAAAGAAGAGAGCAGAGTGAGGGGGGAAAAAAAACTAAAAAGGTGGAGTTTTTACCTAAAAATAACGAATGATTAATCTAGGTGCAAGAATGATAGTGATTTATGAAGCTTTGAATACAGGATGTTTGTGTTTCAAAAATGTATAAAAATGTGTCAAGATGTTGAGAAAAAAAAATAAAAAATATGTAAAATAGCTGTATTTTGCTTCGCTATTGCCACGGCAATGGGGCAGTTGCAAGGGTCTGAAATGTTGTGTTTGTTATAAAGAAATTGATAGTACTCAATGAGCTGAGAACAATGGTGCCCTTGGTTATTTTCTTAAGTGTCCCTGTTTTGGAGATACACGCGTGCAAAGTTGTAAAATATTGTGTGCGTAGTGATGTCACTATACGGAATTCCCATTTAACACAATGCATTTTGGGCCAAAATTTCATCTCCGAAACGATGGGACTTAATTAGAAGCTAAAGGCGTCTTTGTTCTCAGCTCATCATGTACTTTGATTTTCTTTAGAAAAAACACACAGTTTTAGACCCTTGCAACTGCCCCATTTTGAGTATTTTTTTACAAGAATATGTTTTATTGTATTTTAATTTTGTTTGCACGTTCAAAATGTAGTCATTTTGATTCTGTTTTATGAGCCTCCAAGTTGTTCAAACAGCATGTTTCGGCATTTGATGGTCATCCCGGTTGGCCATCTCTTGAGGCTCTCAACTGCAATGACCATCAAATGCCAAAACATGGCATTGAAGATAATCGGAAATTTCTGTTTGAACGACTTTAAAGCTTATAGAGGTCCAAAAACAGAATCAAAGTGAGCATATTTTGAGCGTGCAAAAAAAAAAATTAAAATACGACAAAACATATTTATGCAAAAAAAAAAAAATGATCCAAAACGTCATAGCGACGGCAAAGTAAAATATGGTTTAGTAGTAGTGGTTAAGTCCAACTGCCAAAATACAGTTGGTTCGTTATGCTGATATTTCACAGCGATCAACTGGACTGGATAAAAAAAAGAGGGAAGAAAGGCAATCAAGAAATTCTCAAACAAGGATGGGAAAAGAAAGAAAAATAAATGAATAAATAAATAAAGGATAGAATAATTGACAGCAAAAAATGAATAAAAAGACACAGTAGAGGAAAGAAGAGGATAACAGGACCATCGAATAGTGACCAGGAAGACTAGCAATTTTGACTTTCAGGACCAGGAGCTTTGACAATTTTTTGTATTCATGTTTGAAAACTAGCCAGCAGGCTGATTATGAACAGTCGCATCGTAATGCTATCCGGTCAATGATCGAGTACCTGTTATTCTTATGGGTGCTGTCATTAAGATAGGTTTCATTCCGATAGAAACCCTCTCATCTCTGTGAAAATTCTCCGATATCTCAGAAGTCATAGGCAAAATTTCCCAGAGATGGGAGGGTTTCTATCAGAATGGCACCACCCATAGGATAACACTTACTTGATCATCAACTCGATAGCATTACGATACGATCGTTCATAATCAGCCTGCAGCTATGTGTCATCCACATTCTTCTCAGACTAGTTTTCTGTTTTATTCTGTTTACAATTTTTCTATTTTATTTGTTATACTTGAAAAGTTCCGCAAAAAATATTTGATCAGTACTAATATTCTCAAATAGAAGAATCAATGTTTTCAGCGCTTCTTCCTTAGTTCATTCCATTTATTTTTTTTTTTCAAAAATTTTTAAAATAACTTCCGGATATACTTCAAGTTTCACCAAAAAACATTCCATCAAACTGCTTTAAATGTTCAATTAAAACAAAGAAAATACATTGACACATAAGCTACAGCAAGTTTCTTTGTAGAAAATTCCAAACCAGGAGTGCAGGAAATGCCTGATCACATATGTTGGAAACAGTATATTTAGGAGGAAATTTGTACAAAAAAATGGAAATTTTGAGGAAATTTGGAAATTTGTAAGGGAGAGTAAAGAGTCCAATCTATTGAAACTTTCATAATAATTGGAAAAAATAGGCATGATAAGGGGGAAAAAATGTTAGTGATACATTTTCCCGCACACAAGCAAACTTTGGATGCATAGAAGAATCTGCATCCCTGTTCCAAACTTTATTCGAATTATCTCAAGGGGATTTGGAAAGTGGTATTTAGAAAATTTTGAAGATTTTTTTTCCTCCGCCTATTTTTCCCTCAGCATAATCTCAGAATCATTTTAACATCAATTTTTTTAAATTACAATGATAAGCCTTCAAGTTATGGCCAATTTAGCATTTAGCATTGGGGAAATTTCCATTTTCGGAAATAGGCACTTCCTGGTCCCCTTATGAAGCAGCAAAATTGTTTGCCTCCATCTATTTGAGCCAGAGACAAATATAGACGGAGCACTAACTGGCTGCAGCAGAGGCACCCTGAATTCTCCCGGATTCAACAAAACAACAGTCAACACCCTTTTGATATTGCAAGGTGTTGAATGGTGAGCAGTGAGCACCCTCCTCTTCATTTCCCAGTTCATCCTCCTGTGTTTTCCGAATGTCACTGTTCAACACATTGCAAAATCAGGCGAGAATTCAGCATGCCTCAAATCAGTCCTATATATTTTAGCATAGAGCTCCGTCTCTAGTCTCTATTTGTCTCTGATTTGAACCCCGTCAAATTTTGCCTCCCTTCAAGTTGGCCCCCGAGAAAATTTTTCAAAAAAGAACACGAGCTCATATTAAATTTGTGACAAAAGTGAGTAAAACAAAGAGACACTTTTGCATGCATGTAATTCTCATGATTAAAACACAGAATCGACTAAAGACTCAAACTTCAAAACTCTGAAAATATTCACTGCACCTCAGGCTTAGCTTATAACAGTAAAAAAAAAAAAAATCTCAAAAACCATAGTGAGCACAGTAACGAATTTCACGACACAAGGAAAACTGCACAATGGAAGAACAAAGACAAGGTGCTAAGTAATATAAAGGGACCATAGACGTAGCCAGTAGATTGTCTTTCTCTCTCTTTCCATTTGAATGCATGTATTAGAAAAGGATGGAGAGAGGGGCTGTCAAAGTGACTACAGACCCCGTTTCTGTCTTTTTCTAACACATGCACTCAAATGGGCAAAGAGAGAGAGAGAGAGACAGACAGACAAATTAGAGGGACACTTAAGATAGAGAAAATCCAAGAGACATCTTTGAGGCAAACATGAAAGGAAGGATGAAGAAGAACAAAGAATGAGAGCTGATTTTGATTGAGCAATGAGCACGGAGTAAAACACGGAGTTTAAGAGTTTACAACAAGGGAAGAGAGGAAAAAAAGATTACGAGACATTTGTGTGCTATTTAAAGCACTTCATTTTCATGTGATCAGTCAGAGATGGGAAAGAAAAAAAAGAAGAAAAAATGGTTAAAAGTGATTCCATGTCACGTGACCAAATTGATCGATTAGTCAATCAATTAATGGTCATTTACCGGATTTTATGGAGTTTTTATTGTAAAATGAGGATCGTCAGCACCTGTGGGTGGATCTAACAAAGATATCTGATAAGTTTGGATGCTTGAATCCGCAAAATAAGGACGTAATTGTGGGAATTCGCACGATTGCTGCTTGATCTCTCGAATCGCACTACGATAGTGTGAATTCCCATAGTTGCATCCTTATTTTGTGGATTCGAGCGTCCAAACTTTGGAGATATCTTTGTTAGATCTACCTACAGGTGCTGATGATCTTTGTATTAAACAAAACTTTATAACATCCAGAAAAATGACCATTAATCGATTGACTAATCGATCACCTTTGTCACGTGACATGGCATCACCTTAAGAGGATTGAAAAAAAAAAAAAAAAAAAAAAATACATTTAAAAAAGCAGAAAAAAGACAACAAATACAATGATAAGAATTCTTTGAAAGCAAAAGCATTTCCTTTGTCTTGAGACAGATTTAGTTGGACAAAAGGGGAGGAAAAATAATTCAAGACAAAAAAAAAAATATAAATAAAAAAATAAAAATAAAAATAAAAATAAATAATGTGATACAATCTAATTCATGGTCACTCCTTAAAAAGCTCTTCGGTGGAAAGCTTTGATTTGATACACAGGCATTCAATACCACAGAGGCAATTCAGGGAAGCCTCAACTGGTCCTTTGCACCAACAATGTGATTTTTTGGAGATTTTTTTTTTCAATCTTTAATCGATTAGCGGATCAATGGAGCTCTTGCAAGGTTTTTCTGTAGGCTAATAGACTATCAATGATTTAAAATGCTGCAAAAATCACTATGACACCATTGAAAAACTCTAAAACTTACTCCTTGCAGAAAAAACTTAGCTCAAGGCTCAGATAGACCACCCATGTATGTATCACTGCGTACATTTCGCAACAGTGCTTTGAACTGGCAACATTTTCGGATCGGTTCCGTTAGCGGTTCAAAATTCGCGGATAAAACCAATTCACAATTTAGCTGAGGTTCAAGGGGACAAAGAGTTTGGTTCGAACTGTTTCAACTTAACAAGAAAGTCAAAGTGATCAAATAAACAAAATCTTATTTTATAAAATAAATAAAAAAATCATAGAAAATTATCTTAAACTATAGAATTATGATCTCATCTTTATTTTTGCAGCATTTTAAATCATAATAGATAGTACATTTGCCTAAAGCAAAACCTTAAAAAAGCTTGATTACTGCAGCAAAAGTGCACCACAGACCCACCCGTTGGGCTCTTTCCATTATGAGGTACTTTTTGAGGAGTTACATACTATGAAAAAGTTGGCTCTAAATCGCACGTTTATAATTTTTTTTTTTTTAACTGAATTCCTTTGACGACAATGTATGAAATGTGATTTAAAGAATGAGGAGAGCTCACAGAAATAACAAGAGAAATAAAAAAAAAAGATAGACACAAAACAGGATAAATTTGATGTTCAAGGGAGCGTGTAACTTACTTGACACCGAGCTTGGTGGCAACTCTTCGCCAAGGAGAGTAGCAGAGGTACGTCCTCCTAACCAACGGCAACGGTGCAGAAAGCATGCGTGCAAAGCAGTAAAATTAACGAAGCCAACAACTCAAGTCAACAAGCTTCTTAAACTACAAGGTTTTCATGATGGGCTTGTTTGACTAATAGCATTAGATTAAATGGGCTAACTAACGAGCTATAACTATAGAGGGGCAACGCCATTTTACGAGCGACAACAATCTCAAAGAGTGGCAGCAAACTGAAAAAACCTTACGGTCTAAATAGGTTTACCAAGGCACTCCCAGTCATGAAGCCTGCTACTTTCTATGATGGAGTTTGTAATTACGGGTTGCTCCGCCGAAAATTACGGGCGTCACAACCGGAGTGCCTCGGTGAACCTATATAGTCCGTAATTTACAGTGTTCAAGACCATATCGTTTTTTCAGTGCATAGATGGAAATCCATTGTTTGCCTCATGTTCTTTTTACCTTAAATCAAAAATCTTAATCAATACAGTGAAAACTGTCCAATTAAATGAAAGGACAAGTTTTAAAGAGTGGCTATCTATCTAGACATAAAATTTCAATATGACTGTAAAGATGAGAAAATTTGGCTTGTTTCTGTCATAACGTATGTCATCAGACGTACAGGCGTAAGGCAAATCCAACGTTTCAAGATCATTTTTCACGTTTTTATTTTTCTGAGGTAAATGCCAGAGCAAATAATTGTGAATATTTCTTCTTTTATTCTTCAAGAGTCAAAAAATCGCAGAAAAATATTGACGGAAGTAATTGAATGATTAATTGCAGTTAAAAGAAAATTAAATTGGAAATTTTGAAACGATGGATTCGACTTACGCTTATACATTAGATGGCTGACAACATGCCACTTTCTGTATCTGTAATTCCCACCAAAAAACCAGTTATATTAATTTTTGTGTCCAAATAGCGACTCTAAAACACTTTGTCCTTCATTTTAAACCGATTTCAAAAGGATCTGTCACAACTTCGGATTTAAAAATAAAATTAAGGAGACTAACATACTGAGCCATGATCTTAAATTTTCATAAGACACTTCCATCATGGCTGTCTCAGTGGTATCATCAAAATTACTTCTCAGAAAGCCCCTCTATGGATATCTCTCGTTGGGGCTAACAACTCTTCACCAATGTGAGAGTATTTAGAATTTGATACTTTCAAGCTTTAAAACTTCAAAAGCAGCAAAACTTTAGAAGTGAAATATTTTTTAAGGCAAAGAGGATGATGTTGATAGATTTCTTTGATTCTGAACCAAAAATTTTGTAAGAAAGGTGGAACAATAAGAAACCTATTGTGTTAGAACCAAAGTCAAAGTACGTAGGGTGGCAAAGAATACATCTTGATCCAGACAACTAATTTTGATTTTAACGCTTGCCTTTCTTCTCAGCTCAGCCGGCTGATTATGAATGATTGGAAATCAGATTAAGCTTCAAATAAAAAGAATGATATGAACAAAAAATAAAACATTGTTTTTTCAGAGTTTACTGAAACAAGACCTCTACCCCTCACTTCAGGTCTCAAGGGGCCTTTTCTGATGGCTCTGTTAACCCTTTTGCTCACAGAGTCCCATGTAAGGGACAACATTTAACGTGGAACCTTATGGAAATTTCAAAAAAAGTGACTCGCACATGAAATCATTTGAGAAAAGTTGGTTCAATTTAATGGCACAGGTTTCAGATCACAGTAACACTTTTTTCATAATTTGTGTGCGAAAGGGTTAAAACCAACCAAATTCATTGAAGTTCTACTCACAAAAATTATTCATCTAAAAACGTAATGATTGCTACAAACCAGGAATGCACTATACATTGCTAAAATTCCTGTACATGAAAGTCGCTAATCAAGCCCAAAATATTGCTAATCAAGCAAAAGGTATCTCTAGATTAGCAATAAAATTGCTATTGAAGCAAAAAAATTGCTATTGAAGCAAAAAAATTGGAAAATCAGCAACACTTTTTGCTAAATGAGCAGTTCATAAAATTCAAATTTTGCAATGCAAAGAGTACACCTGGTTTATTGCATTTTTTTTAGCAATTTCAAATGAGCAATTCATAAAATTCAATTTTTGCTATGCAAAGAGTACACTTGGTTTATCGCATTTTTTTTTAACAATTTCAACAGTGATGTTTCTTCCTGTGAATGGATCAAATTCATTCAAATTGACCCAAAAATATAAAACGCTTTTAAACACCACTTTGGTCGCTGTTCCAATCAAATCATTCACGACCGGCTAGCCAGATGCATTGGTCATTATCCTTGTAATGGAGCACAAGTTTCTTACTTATAAAATACACTTGAGTTACGTTGCAAACAAGCCAATTTAACAACTGTGAAAAATTTCAAGAGGAAATATAATACACTTGAAATTGAGTTTTTAAGAAAGTGTGAAAGGATCTTTGCAAACTATTTACAAACTTTCAGAATTAAAAGAAACAATAAGGATGGTAACAACTTCTTGAGGGGAATTGTTAGGTAAATCTTAAACGGTCATCTGTCATGTGTTGCATATCGTTTGATTCAGGATTAGAGGCCAACCTTAAGGTGATTCTTCAGGGTTTATGCTAATTTCTGCCATCAGAGCACTTCTGTTCGATTTATGTCGAATTACAGGCCAAAAGTAATTTATATTTGAGGAAACTGAGCGTCAATTACTAGATAATGATCTGCAAAACGTTTCTTTAAAATATCTTGTCAATAACTTCAAAAATAAGGCTGAATAATATCTTGTCAATAACTTCAAAAATAAGACTGATAGTACCAAAAAATGAAATATCGCAAATCGATTTTTGAATCGTAATGCAGTAATCCATTTTTTGGTACTTTCAACCTTCTTTTTGAAGTTATTGAAGAGATGTTTTGCAAAGAAGTTCTTCAGATTATCATCTAGTAACTGACACTTCATTTTCTCAAATATAAATTACTTTTGGCCTGTAATTTGACCTTAATCAAATGGTAGCCCTCTGGTGGCAGAAATTGGCACTAAACGCTGAAGAATCACTTTAAATTTAACTGGTATGAGGGTGGAATTTCAAGAGACAAAAAAAGTTATTCTGTGGAGGTTCTTCAACTTCTGTCTGTATAACTCATGAAAACGATCAGTTCCAGCACTGCACAATTCGTTTCACAATTTTTATTTTTTTAAATAAGTCTTTTATTGTACTCCTAGAATGTTTCTTTGCATCATATAAAAAAATTAGTAAGTAGTAGTACTACAAGAGTGCACGTAGAACGTCAAGTTTCAAGAAGTAGTTCTACTTATTACTTTTTTAGATAGATAGATTAGTTCTACTTATTACTTTTTTTCACAAAAAGTAGAGAAAAATTTTAAAAGTGCAATGAGAGACTTGTTTTTACCTTTATAAAAAAAAAGGAATTGTGAATGTCTTCAAAACGGACAGTCTTTAAAAGACTTCAACTAATGGAAATTCTGTATTTATCGAGTGTTCATGAAATTACCAAGAAGACCAGCCAGTCTTGGATGAAATTTGCACTCGAGTCGAGTTTCTAAATTTCGAGAATAATATTAACGAGATCAGAGGTTCTTGACGGGAGAAGAGGGAAGAATGCTGAAGGGCAGTGAACTGCTACAGTGCGGTGGGAGGAACCGAACAAAAGATGAAATTAGACGATGCAGATTTGGGATTTGATGTTTGAATAAGTGGTGTTAATGTTGGGTTAACGAAGTGATGGATACAGAATATTTTTGTCTTTCCTTGGGATTATATACAAGTTTTCCTTTCCTCTTTGTAAGTTACCATTTTGTAACCGTAAAATCTGACATTCTATTTTGGGAGATTGTAAAACGACATTCCGAAGCAATTGAATTTTCAAAGCAACACCGACAAAAACAATTTCCAACTCTATGGAGGAATCACATCTAAAAGCATGTTAAAGGACCTTATTCGAAATTAGCATTTTAGAATCAAAATCAGCATTTTGAATCAAAATTGTGAGATATTTTTATGTTGGATATTGTCAGGACCCACTGGGAAGTCTAAATCTGAGTTAGTTATTAACTTGGGCCGGAGGGCCAAATGGAGTATGGGACAGACGATCTTCTTGCCGACGAATGTTGAGGGCATAAGTGACTAAGTCAGAACTTGCCGTAACTCACTTACGCTCTTAACATTCAACAGGTGAGAGGCCTCCCCCCCCCTTCTGCAAAGGAGCAGCGTTGCTTATCTCCTAAGTCGAAATCTTTATCTGATTATAAATTTTATTTTATCCAACTTATTTAACCATTCTTAGCTTAATCAATAGGAGATGAAAAAAACCTGTGGTAGGTTGCACTGTGTTGTGTATTTTTGATAATTTTGTCGATTATTGCAGCAATTTTCCTATTAAAAAGATATCTACAAAATGTGTTTGTGGGAAATTGAGTAAGTTTTTTGTTCAAATTTGAACGTTTCAGAGTTGTCTTTCTCAAAAACACTTTGTGTAGACCTCTTGTTAAAAAGAAAATTGATGTAACTACAATAAAAATCCAAAATGGCCAAAATATGAAACGTACATCAAACGAAAGCTCTTTTAATTTCCTATCAATTTGAGCTAAAGAATGATTAAATAAGTAGACTAAAAGAAAAGTTATGAGCAGATAAACATTTTGACCGAAATTGGCGACGCCGCTTAGTTGCTCAGGGCCTGAAACCAGTTTGGTAGGGTTGTCTTTTGAAAACCATTGTTCAGACACTCATTATGTAAAGGTAATACCGGAGCAACTTTTACCTAGAGAGTGACTGAACAATGGTTTTCAAGAGACAACCGCACCAAACAGTCTTTGACCCAATAGAATCACTTGTTTATAGTTTCATCGAACCGTTCAACTTTGGAGTCCTTAATAAGCTTGCAGAAGGAGCTGAAAATATCCAGCCTGAAACTATCTCACGATTTGCCCTCAGGGCGCAAAGCGCTGATTTTGAATAAGGTACTTTAAATAAAATATTTACAACAGACGGCTTGAATTCGAATCAAATATTTACAACAGACGGCTTGAATTTTAATCAAATATTTACAACAGACGGCGTCTGGATCACGTTAAAAGAAAATTTGGACCCAAAAAATGAAATTAACAACCTCAAAAACCCAAGTTACAAAATTTCATAAAACTCTGAGCACTCTAGATGCTACAGTGAGGTGATCAAAATCATTAAAAATAACATTACGTTAAATGAGCGTTGCCACGCAAATATCAATTTCCCTGAAAATCGCTGAAAACTTATATCGCGGTTTTGAGAGCTTAGACCGTCAGAGCGTAGATACACAAAGGACCTTCCTTGTTGGAAATTACCTCAGGAACAAAAAACATGTATCAATTTTTTCAATATCTTGCATCGTTTTCGATATATATTGACAAAATCGATTTTGAAGCCCTTCCCCCCCCTCCCATGTATTTAGCACAGTACCTATGCATAGGGACTTTCAGGTGGTCATTACTGACACCAAGACAAAGATATTAAGCCCAAAAAACCTTTGATGGGAATTTGTTCCGCTAATAAGCACCCATTGCCTGGACTAGATCGGGAATACTCTGCTGGCCAGCACGAAACTAGCTAATCAGTTATCTATTAATATTTTTTCACTCTTACCCTACATCTGTAAAAGGGGAAAGAAACAATCCTAACAAAGGAATAAGGGTTAAAAATGTTGAGAAATTGTATATTGCAATAAATGCCTTAAAATCCAGGAGACGAGGGGGGGGAGGGGTGTAAACAAGAATGGAAAGCAGCCGGCATAGAGAAAAAAAAGAAAAAAGAAAAGGAAATAACCTTTGAAATACAACCCGAGAGAAGGGAGGCTAAAAAAGCTCTGTAAGACCGGTTAAACTTTAGAAACGCTGGTAAAAAACGCATGCAAAAAAACACGGATGATTCTCTGAGAAGAAAATGGAAAATATATACAAACGATAAATAGATTGATCTGTTACCTGCTAGGTGAACTTGATTGTCCGTGAGATGGACTTCCGCTCCTTGTTTTCCCTGAGCTTTTGCTGAAAGATGAAAGACTGACAGCGCTTGGTTTTGATATACTCTGTAGAAAGGAGTCAAAGAAACCATTCAATTCAGGTAAACATAATTCATGTAATAATTCAGGTTATCTTCCATTTCCTTAAAGTGCCAGATAAAAGGAACTTAAAATATTTTTTATAATTTTTTTTTTACTTTGGGATAGTGAATTAGAGCGGTTTAAAAAATGGTACTAAAAGATAAAAGACTGACAGCGCTCGGTTTTGATATACTCTGTAGAAAGGAGTCAAAGAAACCATTCAATACAGGTAAACATAAATCAAGGAATAATTCAGGTTATCTTTCATTTCCTTAAAGTGCCAGACAAAAGGAACTAGAAATATATTTATAATTATTTTTTTACTTTGAGATAGTGAATTAGAACGGTTTCAAAGTGGGGAAAATTTCGAGCGATTTGGAAAGGTTCACGTTTGGCGGGAAATGGACGATTGCGTAATAATACAGGACGTCCAGTGACCGGTATCCAGAAGTAGTCCGTTTGTGTGCTAATGAGAACGTTGACAAGTTTTGGGTTTTAAGGAAATCATTTCATTTACAGTCGGTGTAATTTTTCTACATTCTGGTAATGTGGACTAATTGATCTACAATTGGAAACGCTTGCATGGACCTATACTGTTGAGCAATCGGCAGTTTCGCGCCATAAATGGAATTTTTAAATTCATTTCGCAATGACCCTCAAACTATTGTTATTTTTTCTCTATTAGAGAGGAAGTTGTAGTAGTTTTCGTTGTTTCTATTTGTTTTCTTGAGACATTGTAGTGTGGAATCAATTATTTCTACCTTTATAGCTACAGTGCTAAACAGACCAATAGACCATTTAACAAAGATTAAAAGAAATATAAGCAAACCAGGCAGAGGAAGAAGTAAGCAAAGAGATTACCTTTGATAATTTCTGTTTATTGCAATCTACTATATGATCTTTACAGGAACTTTGATGAACAGTAACCAAACAATCTGCAAAAAAATAATGATTATTTTTTTTTTTTTGGTTATTATGAAAACAAGAAACTTTACTTAAGAAATAAAGGGGAGGAACACCAGATAAACTTTCACCAAAATGTGAGTATAATGGGGTAGTTGCAAGGGTCTGAAATGTTGTGTTTTATAAGAAGAAAATGTAAGTACTTGATGAGCTGAGAACAAAGATGCCTTTGGTTTCTAATTAAGTCCCATTGTTCAGAAGATGAGATTTTGGCCCAAAATACATTGTCTTAAATGGGAATTCCGCGTAGTGACATCACTATGCACACAAGTTTTTACAACTTTACACGTGTGTATCTCCAAAACCGGGACACTAAGGAAAAAACCGAAGGCACAATTGTTCTCAGCTCATCAAGCGCTATCATTTTTTTCATAAATAACACAAAATTTCAGACTCTTGCAACTGCCCTATTAGATGAGCTCAATGGGTACAACAAAGGAAAATACAGCATGTTTAAACTTAAAATATAATACAATAAATAATGAGGTTGAACAGACTGTCAAAGACTAACCAGATAAAAAACTTATAAATTTAGTTTTAAGAAGGTATGTGTAACTGTAAAGAAAAGTTTTAAAAAGCATGATCTGCACCCCCCTTCCCAGAAAAAAAAAAAAAAGTTAATCCTTCTTTCATTTTATTTCTCCTCTAAAAATTGTGTGCGATAGAAAGTTCCAGTATTCAGGATTTGTCAATTTTTTTAATTGTATTTTAACAGTAAACAAAGTAGATATTCAACAAATCAAGGATGACTCTATGATTAAAACAATAAATTGAATTATGTTGATCCTCGATTTGGTAAAATTCCATTCTGATTACCGTCAAAATACAATTCAAAAAATTTACAAATCCCGAATACTGGACTCGAGGGACTCAAGTTCAACCCCGTTTGACTAACTCTGGGTCACACTAAAGCAGCAAATACAGCAAACCCACAATGCACGGTTGCCTCCTTCTATTTTTATCCAGCAGGATTTGTTTTAATTGCTCTTTGCTAGCACTGCATCAACGTTGTCTTACAAAGCAGCAGCGTGCATTACATGTCTCATTCAATAAAAACACTGGTCAGTCAAAAAGAATTTTGCAATGAAAAGGTTGACAATAAATTGATCAATCAATTTACTTACTCTCACAAAAAATGGCGGACTTGTTGGTTATGGGTTTGGAACACCAGTCACAATTTTGAATGTGGTTCGAACTACCGTAACAGACAGACACCCACTGATGAGGCGATTTTTTAATTTTATCCTGAAAGAGAGAAGACGTAGAGATTACAAACAAAAAGATTGAAGGCTCTAAGAGGCTTGGATAAAGAAAAAGAGGATAAAAAATTATGAAAATCATTTCGCCATAAGCTTAGTGAGTGAGAGCGAGTGCAAGCGATAGTATGTCTATCTGCCTCACTCCCACTCATTGAGGCTTATGGGAATTTTTGTATTTCATAATTTCCGGCATTATCTTTGAGTGTTTCAGCTTGAAACTTTCAGAGTATCTTCCTGAAGTATGCTTGCAGGGTGCTGACATTCCTCAAATTTGTGCTTCTAGAGTAATTTCAGCCAAAAACCGTCGACTTTTTGAGCAGCGCGACACGGTGTCCATGGTTCAAACTAATCAACTCTGGAATTATCTTAATAGGAACCATTGGAAAAACAACCGTTGAATAAAAAGAGACGCTCATGATCATCAGGATAAAAAGAAAGAGAAAAAACAAAAAAACAAAACAAAAAAAAACTTTAAAGTAAAAGGGACACAAAGGACTTGGAGTGACCCATGAAAAGTGATAGAAAGTTACAAACCTTTTTCTTCCTAAAGAATAAACTTCCCCTCTTTCTCCGCTTTTCGGAATGTTCATCGTACGCAGTGCTGGAAAAATAGAGAGTTCGATGATAACAAAAAAGTATGATTCCAGTTTTATGTCATTTATCATTACAACAAAATGTTTAAAAAACAAGCGGGAAATTTAAAATCCAGGAATCTGATTGGCTTGGATACTTTTATAATAAGGTAGATTTTGACACAGCACATCACAAATGGAAAAGGCACACCATTTGGAACTGCTGTTCCAATTTTTTTTTTTTTTTTTTTTTTTTTTTTTTTTTTTTTTTTAACATTTTTTAGATATTTTTCAATTTTTGGAATTATTTTTCACATGAACTTTCGATGAGTTGAGTTCTTAGGGGCAAGGAATTGAAGCTACTTCTCTGAATAATAAAATTGTAAAAGTAACTATAAATTTAATTACATCTAGCACATTCAAAGCTAAGAGCAAAGGAGGCTTTCATACTTCGAATGGTTCATCTTACAAGAATAGGTCCCAAAAGACAAATTTTTCTGACTGACTCGCCAGTTTTGTATCATATAGACAGTGATCGTTCCTTTCCAGACAGGTTTTAATGTTCTTTTTTTGATGACAACAGTTTGAAAACAAAAACCAAAATAAAACAAGAAACAAGGAGGTAGAGCTGAGACAAGCTGAGTTGGTTGGTTGTGAGCAGAAAGTAGTCCCCGCAAAAATATCAGAGACAATATAAAAGAGAGACCACGCACAAGTCGTGCGCGCGGTGGCTGACTTCTGTTTTGGAACTCAACAGGAACTCAAGCGACAAATTTTTCTGACGCGCCAGTTTTCGTATCGTATGGAATTTCCTTTCCAGACAGGGTTTAATGTTCTGAAAAATATTTAGGAATGATGTTTACGGCATTGAAATATAATCTTAGTAATTGAGTGACTATCATGTGACATCGTCGTAATTTTTGCTGGATTTTACTCAAGAAATAACTATTCAATCACTTACAGCAAAAGTGAGCAAGATCCCCGTCGGCGTTAAGTACACTAGAAGATTCAACGACCAGCTAACTTAGCGTGCCGCAGCTCTATAACAAAATGTAGACAGAAAAATCTACTCTACTCACTCGGCAAACAAAAGCTGAAGGTGTGTGCGTGACGTATAGTGCTTGGCTGGATCGATAAGGTTTGCCAACATTTCCTCCTCTGTTTCACTTTCAGTTGGAGCTCCACTATTACAATACACACAATGAAAAATGCAACACCAAAAATAATAAATGCAAAAAAGAAAAAAAAGTGGTAAATAATTTAAAAAAAAAGAAAACTACAAATGCTACAAAAACAATAGTCAAGTGCAGAGGTGCAAGAAAATCTGAATGACTGAGTTAAAGACCAGCAGACATTTATCACACAAAACAAGAAGGATACCAACCAAAAAAAAACACAATCTATCAAAGAATTTTTTTAGATCAAATTATGTTACAGCGAAAGAATGATCGTTTACACACATAGCAGAATTTTGATGGTCAGAATTTGCTTTGCAATGACCCCATCAATGGGTCTATTGCGCACCTTTTTTACATTAATTTCCTTACAGTGCTATATGAAAGGAACTTCAGATATTTTTTATAATTACTTTTGACCACGGGATCGTGAATTAAAATGATTGCAAAGTTGCAAAAATTTAAAGCGATTTGATGAGATTTATGTTTGGCAGGAAACTGGTAATTGCATAATAGTGTAGGACAACTGGTGACCGGTATCCAAAAGTAGTCCATTTTTGTGCCATTGCGACCATTGAAAAGTCTTGAGTTTTAAGGAAATCATTCCATTTACAGTCCATGTAATTAGTCTACATTCTGCATTCTGGTAATGAGGACGAAATAATCTACGATTTGAAACACTGAAGCGGAACTATTACCTATACTCTTGTGCAACTGGCAGTATCGCGCCATTACTAAGGTATTTTCAAATTCATTTTGCATTGACCCTCAGCTTAGAGTTACTTTTTCTTCATTCAACAGGAAGTTCAAGGAGTTTTCGTTTTTTTTTTATCAGTTTTCTGCAGACATTTTACCGTTGAATCACTGAATTCTGCCTTTACAGAAAAAGTGCACACCAGACCCATTGCTCATCTCATCTTACCGGGGGTAATTCCGCAGCAAACCTATTCCGTAATGTTTTTGAAACATGTGAATGTGAATGCTCATGATAAATCTTTACCGAAACAATATTTTAAAAATATTTCTGACAAATTTTAAAAAATGTTTTCTTAAAAAATCTATATTTTTTAAAAAGTTTACGAAAACTTTTCTAAAACATCTAGGTTTTAAATTTTTATAACAAGTTTAAACAAGTTTTCTGGGTATTTTGTAGCAAGAATACTTATATTTTTAAAATATTGCCAAAACCTTGTTTAAAATCTAGGAACAGGCATAAACACTTTGCAACCCAAATTTTTTACGTAGGTACCATGTTTTTATTCAATTGTTTAAGGGTCTTCAGACTGAGCTAAAGAGAAAGATTTAATGAAAAAAATCCATGCAGACACTGATGGTATCAAAACCTGACAACACAATTTTAATATAATTTCAGGCAAAACCAGGGGCGTGCCGTGGGGGGGGGGGGGCATGTGGGTACCCTTGCCCCGGGCGGCACTCTCGGGGGGCGGCAAAATCAGGGTGAACAAGCAACCAAAAAAAAAAAAAAAAAGGTCATCAAATTTATAATTTTGTTCGGGGAGGGCGGCAAGATTGCATTCTTGCCCCCCCCTCTCTGGAAACCACGGCACGCCCCCTGGGCAAAACTATCACAGGTTTTAATCCTATAGAGAATGTCAAAAATCCAATAAATAAGAAAGTTTAGAGAGGTAACTCAGTGTATAAGCTTTAAACATTATTTGATAGCATTCATTCGCTCAACAGCACTTATAAAAGGATTGACTAATGCAATAGGGCAGCGGTTCCCAACCGGTGGTCCGCGGACGAGTCTCAGGGGGTCCGCGAAGACCCACGCGGATTTTTTCGTACTTTCCCGTTTTTCGTTCAAAATTGGCAACGCTTTGGAAGAACGCTTTGGAAGAAAAACAATTTCCCGTTGCTAAGGAATGAATTCTAACCTACTTTGAGTTATTCGAAATTTTCAGTTTTTCTATTTTCCTAAATTCATTTCAAAATTCTTGTAAAAAACAAAAAATTTAAAAAAGAAAATGCTTCAGTGGTTAGGTACAAAAAGAAAGCGGAAGGAATCTCCCGAAGAAGAATCCAATGTAAGTGCTCCCTCCCGCAGTTTAAAAGTTCGACGGTACCAGCCCGAATATTTGGCTTTAGGATTCACAGAAGGTGGAACTGCTGATGAGCAGAGAGGGCATTAAAAGTACTGCTCCCGTTTCCTACCACTTATCTATGTGAGGCAGCTTTCTCAGCGTTGCTGATGACAAAAAACAAATACCGCAACCCGCTAAATTACGTGGAGCCTGAATTAAGAATACAACTTTCAGACATCGATCCCAGTATCGACAAATTAGTGACGGAAGCCCAGCCGCAGCGATCCCATTAGGTATGTAAAGAAATATTGTGAAGAAAAGGCAAAAAAAAAAAAAAAAAAAAAAAGGTTATCAATTTTTTGTCAGGGGGTCCGCGACCTCTCCACTTGGCCGCTAGGGGGTCCGCGACTGAAAAAGGTTGGGAACCGCTGCAATAGGGCAACGAGAGTTTCTTCATCTCTCTCTTTTCTTCATTAAGAAACGAATGTTAGATAAGGATGGACAAGGGGATAAAACCCCCTCTTTCTGTCCTTTTCTAACTTATACATTCAAATAGGAAATGAGACAGATGGAAGAGATCCTGATTGCGCCAGTGGACTCATGCTCTACCTTACTGACATACATAGGAGCCGGAGAAGGATTTTATGCAATTTCCATTGCAACAATCTTGCGTGAGTGAAAGCAGTGCACCTCTGGCAACTGTCATCCGCAAAATTTGCCGGTCAAGTCCGGAAGTCGCATTTTTGTCCACAAACTAAATAGCCTGCACTATCTATTGAGTGTCAACTGTCGCCCTGACTTATAATGATGTTTCAAAGCTCTCGTAAGTTACCTTTCTATCCTTATTTACTTTATGCACAGATCACTTTTCTAAATTTTGTATTTTTTGGGTAGTTTGAATGGAGGATCGAGTATTTATACAGTGGAAATCAGATAAAACAACCTTCTAGGGACCGGCCAATATAGGATCTTATAGCCGATAGGTAAATATATTGGCTATATGGGGTTTCTGCCAGGACCGAAGAGATCATTAGGTCATTATGACCGATTTGTCACTATATGCGATTTCCACTGTACAACAAATCGCGACATTAGCTTTTCCATAATTTTTTAAATGGCTTTTTTTTAACAAAAAACCATCAGTATTGGTTGAGTATTCAGCATGTCATTTTCCACAGCAATGGACCTCTTTCTAACTTTTGCTATAAGTGATTTAACAGTTAATATTTGAGTAAAAACCGGCAAAAATCACAATGAGCACATTAAAAAATTACGAAATTCACTCACAAACTCACAATCTGACATTAAAGTTTAAGGCGTAATGGCAGAGCTACACAGGTACCATGGGAGATTCCTATCTCATTTGAGGCTTTCCTCTGCGTGTTTCTATAGCGAGAGTGATAAATTAAACCGGAATCCTCCATGACACCAGAGCTAATGGCAGAGCATAGCTCTGCCATTTAAGAGCAAAGATGGTAGAGCTACGCAGGTATTATAGAAGATTCCCATCTAATTTGTCTCTCTTTCTATGGAAACATACAGAGGAAAGCCTCAAATTAGATAGGAATCTCCCATGGCACCTGCGTAGCTCCGTGAATTTTTAAAGTCATTTTGTGACAGTATGAGTGAGTTTTGTGATTTTATTAGTGATCTCATCATCATTTTTGCTTGATTTGACTTATGAATCAACTTTCCGATCTCCTCTGACAAAAGTTAGCAAGAGCTCCATTCTGGTCATCCCTTCAATAAGTGCAAGCAAGATGCCAGATTTAGAGAAAAATCAGTAGATTCAACATTGTTCCAAACATGATATCAGTGATCTGATCAGGGACTTCATAGTTTAACTGATCGATGAAACTAAACACAAGAGACGCTATTGGGTGCGAGAACGATTTGGGATGGAAGTCGTTCGAAAACCGTTAGCCAGTCGCTCGTGAAGTGAAGGTTGCTCTGAGCAGCGACACATAACCAGCCACTGAACGATGGTTTTCAAAAGACTTCCTCCCCAAATCGGTCTCTCACCCAATAGCGTCACTTGTGTTTAGTTTTATCAATCAGTTTAACAATGATTAGCTTGCAGGAGATTTTTCCTTAAATAACGGCAACAGTGTAAGATTTAAACATAGTCACTCGATGGGTGTGAAACTTTGCACGCCTCATCCAGCGCAGATTAAAAAGTACTGAGAGTTCAGACGGATAACTATACAACATAGAAGCAAGGTGGTGCAAAATGAAAACACAAAACGTTCCAACTTGTCTAGTAAATAGTGCTGTACGCAAACACACTTAAACAAACAAACGCAAGTCGAAGGAAGACACTTACATGGTTAAATTTGTCATGTTGGCATTTCCAGGTCCGACCTCATTCCTGATTTGAGCAATATCACGTACAGCGAGAATAGATGGAGTTGAAATCGATTTCTGAAGGGGAAGCCTTGCTAGTAACCTAGACTCCGCTCGGTGCTTGGCGATGATTTTATTAAAATCACTCTGAGAAGGATATAACAACAATTAGAAAATGAAGTCATCATACAAGGATGATTAAACTCAACTAACAAATTCAGTATTCAATGATAACAGGCAATATTAAGTTAAAGATGGATGATTCGTGGGCTCAGAAAGAGTTTAATCAACAAAAACACTTTGAACTTTGGTGGCTCCAATCGTTCAACTTGAAAATTTGTTAAATTAACTACCTTTTTTTTCCCCCAGCAAATGCAGTTTATGAATTAAGTAGTGGCACTGTTAAAAAAAAACGAAGGAAATCAAGGAGTGACTTTTGAAACTGCTAAAAAATTATATTCGTAATTCGTTTTGCTCTCAGTTTACTTATAATTTTACGTTGGGCTCTGCCTGTTTGTTTGAAATAAATAAATTGAAAAAAAATAAACCCGTGCCCAAGTGACTGGAATGATTTGATGCCTGAAAAAGTTAAGGAATCTTCTTTAGAAGATGAATAAAAGCAAGAATACAGAGGATAGGAGACCAAGGGAAATTACCTGAAGATCAGCTTCGTTCAGCGAATGAGTTGATGAAGTGCCGCCCGGACAAACAGACCGTCTAACAGTGACAGGGGCTCCGGTACTAGATTTTCGCCTTTGAATGATCTTAACGGGTGATGCGCTATCCGTACTTAGAAGATTCGCTGTGCTGTCCATGATTGGATCATCTAATTCTGATTCCAAACTACTGGAACTTACACTGAAAATTGAGATGGAAATTTGTCAGCAAAAAAATTGACATTAAGAATCCGCAAAAATATAGCATAACTGATAGTGACTTAAACTGACAGTCGGTGGCGTCATTTCAAGTCTTTGGGGGGGAGGGGGGGATCTGATGACTTTTTCTTTTTGTTTCTCATACATGTTATTCCTGAGGCTCTGATCTTTGAGGTCCGTAACTAGGTACACTAATGTCCAAATTCACTTACAATCAAGGCAATTTTTGAAGAAAAACGCATTTTTTGTTCACATTCTTTCTTGAACCTATACTGTCACTAAATTTAACAATCTTTTTTGTGTTTTTTTGCTTCTTGAATTTTCTGTATGAGACAATATTTCAGGATGTGCCAACCACACGGAGGAGGCAATCCCCTCCCCCAAAATGATGCCCCTGCTGACAGTCAATAGATCCAAAAACAAGAGCTGCTTCCCTTGAAGAAAATGAGGTGAAAAGCAGAATGGAAAAAAATGTATGCATGATTCTTGACCTTTCGATCTCGGAGCGGATAACATTCCTATCTAATTAGTCTCTTTCTCAACAGAAAAAAAAAGATAGGTAGATAGAATCCTTCTGTCGCCCCAGCTGCAGTCTTAGCTCTTATACGGGTCTTTCACCGCGAACGACACACTTCTGCGAGGCTCCTTCATACCCATTCAAACCATTTGGTCAAGCGAGGATGTCAGTGGAACTGATCATCGTCCAATGTTATGTTAGTTGATAGGCACTCAACTCCCATGTAAAGACTCACTTGGCAAATTGTTCGCATGGAGTCAAAGCATTCAACGAGTTTGGGGGAAAGACAGGGTGCAAGGATGAGAAAGAGCACGGTGGACTCCGCTACATGCAGTAGATCCTGCGCAGGAAAGGACCTCCTACAACCGACAGAAAGGCATCCGCTGCAGTGCTTCGGTGTTTTGTATTTTACGCTCTCAATATTCCTCCTCAAAAATCTCAAATTAGGTCGGAATCTTCAGTGGTACCAACGTGACTCCACGACTATGCCTTGAACTTCAAAGTCATCTTGTGTGTCACAGAGTAAATTTTGTAATTTTTCAATGTGTTTATCGTAATTTTTGCTGGATTTTACTAAAAAACCAACTATTCAATCGCTTACAGCAAAAGTCAGCAAGAGCTTCATTCTGACCTTGTCCATTGAATTATTTCTTGAAAAACATCCATCGCAAAAAATTAAAATTTTATAGACCTTACCTCCTATGTTTATCTACTTTCCGCCCCTTGTCACAATTAGTCAGG
This sequence comes from Trialeurodes vaporariorum, assembly GCA_011764245.1. Taxonomy (NCBI): domain Eukaryota; kingdom Metazoa; phylum Arthropoda; class Insecta; order Hemiptera; family Aleyrodidae; genus Trialeurodes; species Trialeurodes vaporariorum. The sequence goes on from VMOF01000320.1 coordinate 31,768,307, forward strand.
TCATCTAACGCCGCCCAACTGCTTCTCCTGGTTACTTCAGCTTGATTTCCATGATTAGTACAGATCAGCCAATCCCCTGAGCCTCCTGAAAAAAAAAAAAAAAAATTAGGCGGACATGAAATGCCAAGAACAGGAGAGACCCCAACTTCCAAATTTTTCACGATGACAATTCTTTGTCTCTTTATTCCGATATTAGTGCATTGTTGCAGAAGTCAACGGGTAGCCAACAATACACTCATTGGTTGCAATCAGTTATGACGAAACTCCCGTAGCGTTCCAAACTATTCACCTCGCTCTCTTGTGAACCTTGCGAAATCAATCTTTTTATCACTAAATTAGAGCAATACCTGTTAAAAAAAAAACCTTACTACTCTCTGCAAGAATTTCTAACCTGATTCATAAGAATATTTATTTATTTATTATTGTTCACACTATTGTATTTTGACACGTACCATGGTCACTAAATGGCCTTAACGGCCTTAGTGGCCTTAATGTATTCATAAATAAATTATTATTATATTATTATTAATTTATTAATTTCTGTCTCTTCCTAGAGTTGAATTTTATGGACCGAGGCCATTTTTTGCAACGATTTCTTGTTAAAATCATATTGGGATACATTAATTTCTGCTAAAATGTCACAAAAGAAGTCTCTGTGTATGATTTTAGCATTGAGAGTGAGACAGCACGACATGGGGATCACCCGAGAGCAACCTTCAACCCTAATTTGAAACCCTCAACAAACTTTTTCATTGGATCCTGTCATCTTTAATACCGTCTATTGAAATAAAGGTTATATAAATAAATATTAAAAATTAGTTCAGCTTCAATTCTTCAAAATGATAATTATTTTAGGTAATTTCAACTTGCTGATTTTTATCCGTCGAATAGAAAATGTCTGCCCACTGTGCCTCACTCCGAGTGAAGCAATTCTCAGTTTGAATGATAAATACATGAATCTGAAGGAGATGCAATGGTATGATGAAACAGACTCACTCTTTTGTCGCTGTGAGTCTGGGTACGAAGGAGCATTTAAAGAACGTTTCGGTAGTAACGGTTGATTCGATGGAGACTGTAACCTTGCTACGAGATCAGGATCAGAATTTTGGTCATTAAGCGATGGGCAGGAGGCACAGAGTCTGGAATGTTGCTATTTTGGGCAAAGGACAAGAAAAACATGATAAGGTTCATTCAATTGCACATGATGAAATAAATAAACTTAAAAGCCACATTAAAAAAAAAAAAAACTCACAACTTGAATCGCAATGTAGAGTTAATAAATGAAATAATGTCAGTTGACTCCTTAGATTTGGTTTTAGATAGGCAACCTGCAATACTCAACACAATGAATTGAAGCATTGCTGGTGGCCTACCTTAACAAAATTTAAGGAGTCGACGGACATTATTTAATTTGTCGACTGTACACCCTGAAGCGGGAAAAGGGGTGACCTTCCAAAAAAGAATTCGTTAATAAACAGATCGAAAAAACTAAATACAAGTTACACTATTGGCAGGGGCGTTATTTCGAGTCTGGGTTGGGGGGGGGGGGGGAAAAATCTGATTACTTTTTTTTTTTTTTTTTTTTTTTTGGGGTCATCAGTATAATTTTAGAGCCTTAGAGCCGGCTTGGGGAGGGGCAAAAATCTGATGACCCTTTTTTTTTCTTTTTTCTTTTTTGCTCATCAATATAATTTGTTCCCGTTTTTGAGCCTGACTTCAAATCTTTGGGGGGGGGGGGCAAATGCCCACCTTGCCCCCCCTCAAATGACGCCACTGACTATTGGATGAGTGATCATTTTTGGGCGGATGTCTTTCGAAAACCACTGTCCAGTCCCTTATGAAGTAAAAAACTGAACGATGGTTTTTGAAAGACTTCCGCCCAAAATTAGTCTCTCACCCAATAGAATCACTTGTGTGTAGTTTTATCAATCTGTTTAACTATGAAGCCCCGGATCAGCTCGAAGCTTTCTCAAAGGGGGTGAAACATTTTGACAAACACAAGTGGATCCATGAAATTGTCCTTCTCTCTCTTTACCCAATAAGACATACATATTAGAAAAGGATAGAAGAGAGGGCGAAAATCACGTGGCAGCCCCTAATCTGTCCTTTTCTAACACATACGTTCTAATGGAATAAGAGAGAGAAGGATAAATTCCTGGATCTGCCAGTGTTGACTAAACTGCTGCAGGCAAACCACTCTTGAATAGGTATACACAATCGACCAAGGGAATAAGTAGGTAACTTAAACAATGGAAACATGGCAATATGGCAAACATTTTGTCACCACGCATTTCGAAAAAGAATATGGGCAAATTTTTCCAAAATCATCTAAAAAAAAAAAAAAAAAGCTGCCAGTTGTGAGTCAAATATCTCAATTGGATAACAAAAGATAATATGTATGCATAAATAAGTTATAACGCATATAGTCTTAAACCAGCATTCTTCATTGGGGGGGGGGGGGGGGGGTTAAAAGCATCCCATCAAGATGAAGAGCCAATAAAGGAACCTTATTCAGCAAAAGTGTTTACCAACCGTGTTATCAAATTGTTTGCAAAAGAGAAAATAAAAGAGAGTAAATTTTTAGATACGATAATTTTTCGAACCTAGTTTCAAAAGAAATGAGAATGCTTGGATTTCAATACAAAATTGATGAGTAACATCATATTGATAACGTACTTCAATTTTGAGCCCTAGTAAAAATATTGAAAATGTCTGAGGATTGGGAGGGAAGAATTTAGAGGAAGGGATTTTTTTTTTTTTTTTTTTTTTTTTTTTTTTTTTTTTTTTTTTTTTTTTTACCGATAAACACAGGATGACAAAAGTGGGTACTCACCTGTTGATTGAGCATAAGAGCACTGACATCTCGCATGCGTTGAATACTCTCATGAATATCATGGAGCTGTTGTATATTGTCCTCTGAAACATTAAAGATATAATTATGATGAGTGCAAATCAACTGCATGAATAAAATATCCAAATAAATTTAAAATAAAAAGCTTCATGTGAATGATAACAACAAAGCATTAGTTAAATGCCACATGGGTCTTTGAAAACTGGATTTGAGACTTGCTTTGCAAACAATTGATATCAAACTTAAATTTAGTAAAGTTTATTTATTTTTTTTCCTCTTTGCATCTTTCAACACTTGCGCAATTATTAGAATCACACCCTAAAGTCAGCAATGGGGCTCTTGCAAACTTTTGCTGTAAGGGGATTGAAGAGTTGATTCTTGCATAAAAACCTGTAAAAATGACGATGAGTAGGTACCTTAAAAAATCACGAAATTCACTCTCAGAATCGGGCTTAATGGCGGATAGACGCAGGTATCATGGGAGATTCCTATCTAAATTGAGATACATCTGTGTGTTTCCGAGGAGAAAGTGACATAATAGACAGGAATCTCCCATGATACCTGCGTTGAACCGCCATTACAAACTTGACATTATAACAGTTATGTGAGTTTATTACTGAATTTTAGATTTTCTCAGTGTGATTTTCGTGATTTGGTTTCTACATCACATTGGACTATTCATTTGCTCACAGCAAAAGTTTGCACGAGCCCCATTTTCGCAAAATTCTTCATTATATATTTTCCTCCTAAAGGGGACTCTATTTCAAATTAAATTCCTCAATTTTCCCAAAATTCTTCATTTCATATTTTCCTCCTAAAAAAGGCGACTCTATTTAAAATTGCATCTAACTAAAAGGCCATGACGCAGCATTTAATATTGTTCTAATTCTTCAAGATTACTCACAGGAAAGTTATTTTTATCTCACGGAAGTCCATAAAAGATAAACTAAAGCTTGCAAACTTCAAACTTGATGTAAGTTTTTTTTTTTTTTTTTTTAAGGCCACCACAAGTATGACCCACATTCAAGAAAAGAACAGGGGGAAAAAATCAACTGTAGAGTCGCTTTTATTAAGCCCATCTTCCTTTCAAGTTGGAGACGCGAGAAAGTAAACAGAAAAAAAAGAACAAAGTGACCGTATTTTTTTTTAAAGTCCGCGCCGTTTTTAATCAAGCGCTGCGCTCTCGGCCCAGCGTTGCCAGATGCACGGAAGGTATTTAAATTATATATTGTTTCTCAATAAAATATGAGTGAAAAATACGGCCCGTAGCATCGCCATTTTCAGTTAAGCTAGGAGAGTTATCCGATTTTTCCAATTGGACTAAACCCTCCAAGGACCTGGTTAGTTCGAAAAAACGCCACATCTCCGTTAATTAGGGGAAGGTAGTTAACTGTCCGTACTCGAGGGAGTTGGAATTGCCTATACGACGGATTGAAGGCGGAGTTAGTTCAAAAGAACGCCACTCTTCCGTTTACACAGGGTGTCCCAAAATTGATAGTAAATATTTTTACCACGTATTTTTGGGGCCAAAATAAGACTTTTTTTTCCTACAAACACGTGTCCGAAAATGCCTCCCCTCGGAGCTACAGCCCCCCAAAGTTTTAAAAAAAAATCGGTTTTTCTTCGATTCTAGCAACGGATCTCCGTAAAAATGGATGGAAATTGGTTTCCATGGGTAATTTTTGGCGTTCTTTCCGATTCCGGGGTCGAAAATTTCCGAAAGGGTCAAAAAAGGGGGGTTTGAGGGGGGTTCAAATTTTAAATTGAATCATTTTTTAGTGCTCCGTAAGAAAATGAGAAAAATAACAAATGAATCTAATGGAACAAAACAAAAAAAACATTTTTGATCTCTTGTGTTTTTTTCAAAAGACACACGGAAAATGAGTAAAATCGATTTTTCGCGGGAGCGCACAGCCCCATAGCGCTGTTTCAGTGCCGCGTTGCGTCGAGTCGATCGTTGAGTCAGTTGAGTGCACAGAGCAGCGCTATCGGGCTGTGCGCTCCCTGCGAAAAATCGATTTTACTCGTTTTCCGTGTGTCTTATGAAAAAAAACACAAGGGATCAAAAATGTTCCTTTTGTTTCGTTCCATTAGATTCTTTTGTTATTTTTCTCATTTTTTTACGGAGCACTAAAAAATTATTCAATTTAAAATTTGAACCCCCCTCAAACCCCCCATTCTTGACCCTTTCGGAAATTTTCGACCCCGGAATCGCAAAGAACGCCTAAAATTACCCTTGGAAACCAATTTTCATCCATTTTTGCGGAGATCCGTTGCTAGAATCGAAGAAAAACCGTTTTTTTTAAAAAACTTTGGGGGGCTGTAGCTCCGAGGGGGGGCATTTTTGGACACGTGTTCATAGGAAACAAAGTATTATTTTGGCCCCAAAAATACGTGGTAAAAATATTTACTATCAATTTTGGGACACCCTGTATAGGGAAGGTAGTTAACTGCTCGTACTCGAGGGAGTTGGAATTGCCTATACGACGTATTGAAGGCGGTCGCGGCGACGGGACCTTCTCGTCTAAGCGTTTTCATCTACATATATTACGTTTATCCGTAATGAAGAATGAAACAATGTGAAATCTAAACTTAAGGGATGTCTCCACCTGCGAATTTAAAAGCGCGAATAAACTGATTGAGCGAATGAGCTTCTTTGATGTCGATACATCGGACTCGACCTATCGACTTCAAGGCAGCTCATTGGTTCAATCAGTTTATTCGCGCGTTTAAATTCGCAGGTGGAGACACCCCTTTAGAGGGGGGAAAACGAGTATACTCGGGCCTGGTTCATAAGGGGTTAAGATGATTCCAGGGTCGACTAGTTCGAACCGTGGGCATCACGTTGCGTCGCGCTGCTCAAAAAGTCGACAGTTTTTGGCTTTGCTTAAAATTAATGAATTTACGCAAAACGTACAAATTGGAGGAACGTCAGCACCTGCAAACATACCCCAGAAAGATATCCTGAAAGTTTCGAGCTGAAATACTCAAAAATAAAGCCGGACATTATGGAATACGAAAATTCCCATCAACCTCAAGGAGTGCGAGTGAGGCAGACAGACATACTATCGCTTGCACTCACTTGTACTCGCCAAGCTTACGGCGAAATAAATTTCAAACTTTACGGCGTTGATTTTCAACCAATTTTACTCGTTTTGGGTAAAAAAAAAAAAAAAAAAAAAAAAAAAAAAAAAAAAAAAAAAAAAAAATCATAAAAAATTTCGCAAGTGCTGACGTTCTAGGAGTTTGCGTTTTTTTCTGGTTTTCAATTCAAAATGCCAAAAACACGACTTTGCCTGAATAACGACAAGAGACGCTATCCATCGAACTAAAATAAGGTAAATTTTCGCCTGGAATCCATGGACGGATACAGGAGTTTGTCTTTCTCTCTCTCTTCCCATTTGAATACGTGCGTTAGAAAAGGACAGATAAAGGGGCCAAAGGCAAATGATGGCCCCCTCTGCTATCTTTTTCAAACTAATGTGTTCAAATGGGAAGATAGTGAAACAGGCCAATGTCTGTATCCGCACATGCTACTTATGCCAGAATCATTTTAATGTAAAATATGGTAATGGAGCTGTTGCAAACTTTTGCTACAGGTTTATTAGTAGTTGATTATGGGGTAAAACCCTGTCAAAATGAAGATCAAGCTCACTAAAAAATCACGAAATCCACTCCCCAGCTCATAAAAATGCTTTCAAACGTGAGACCGTAATGGGGGTGATGACCGCCTAAATCTTATGGCAATTGTATGCTTCTTCTTCTTCTTCTAGTGAGCTATTGCGAGAACACCTCTTGAGGATGGAGCTTATTGAGATGGGGAAACCCAATGTAAAATGCGGTAATCGCCGCCATTATGGTCTCGCGTTTGAAAGCATTATGTGAGTTTGGGAGTGGATTTCGTGATTTTTTTAAGTTGGCTTATCGTAATTTTAAAAGGGTCTCTTACTCCCAAATCAACTAATATTAAGCCTGTAGCCAAAGTTTGCGACAGCTCCATTTACAGGAAACTCTGGCAACACTGAAAAGCTGTAATCTTCAAACTGGCAACAGTGGCGCTCTCTGCCCCCGACCCGACCTACCTACCAACCGACCATCCCTTTTCTTTTACGCTGCGCTTTGCTTATAAACAGAGTAACCGGAAAGACCCCGCGCCGGTGGAAAGTCAGGAAATTTTGATTCGCAAGCCAGCGAAGTGAATCCGGCGGATAAAATTAAGGATGTCAGTTTTATCCTTTCAATCCACCCACGGACCTCGCGGTGCGCCCTCCCGCGCGCCCTCTCGGCTCTAGCGCTGCGCTGAAATCAAAGGAAGTATATATAAAGTCTGTTCGCTTGGCCAATTTTGATTAAATAGTGTTCCCCGATGCCCTGTTTGAAGAAGAAAATAAGTTTATTCTTCTCTCGGGCCGGCGCGGCGGATGGACGTCATCCCTCTTGCTGCCCCCCCCCCCCCAAGCTGTAGCTCCTTCTCCTTAGGAGCATCTCAGATTCTGACACCTTTAGGACCGGGGTGCGGAGCGGGTGCGCACGGCTTTGGATGCCAACACAAACGTTACAAACAAAAGAATGCTTTTGGCTCGTTTGGGGGGGTAACCTACCCCAAATTGGTTTTTCTCAGAGACAATATATAATAGAGACCACGCACGCACTAGCCGTGCGCGCGGTGGCTGACTCATTTTTCGGGACTCAACAGGAATGAACACAGGGAGCAGGAGGGTGCACCATCCAACACGGTCCATACGTTGACTGATGCAATTTCGGTGCTTCGGTTTCACTAGGCAAACATCTCAACGACGATTCTCATCAGTCAACTTATGGACCATGTTTGCGGCGTTATGTGGAGACCCCGAAAAAAAAAAAAAGTTGCTACCGCGCGCAAACATGGGCAAGATAGATAGTGCGTGGTCTCCATTATATGTTGTATCTGGTTTTTCTTCCCTAGTTAATTTTTCGACTTGACATTTTCAGGAAAGTTTCCCATCGATTCAAAAATTGTTTTCGGAAATGTTGGTAATGCGGGTTGGCATAACTGCCCTTGAAAAGCGGCAAAAACGAAATTATAGATTCAACTTTGGTCAGACTTATCTCAGGTTCTAAAGCAGCAATATGAGGTGATTAAGAAGGTTTAAAACTCACTCCTCTTGTAGAAAACTTAACCTTATTTTTTTACTTTGTCATCGTGATGGCGATTTTGATTATTATTATTTTTTTTTTTTTTACGTAAATATGTTTCGTCGTATTTTGCGCGCTCAGAATGTGCTCACTTTGATTCTGATTATGGACTTGGACATTAAGAGATTTTTAGTCATTTAAACGGCAATTTCCGAATTTCTTCGATGGCAAGTTTCGGCGCTCGATGGTCATCGCGGCTGACCATCTCCTGAGGTTCCCAACTGCGATGACCATCAAACGCCGAAACTTGCCATCGAAGAAATTCAGCAATTGCCGTTAAAATGACTAAAAATATCATAACATCCAAAATAAGAATAAAAGTGAGCACATTTAGAGCCTGCAAACAGAATTAAAATGCGATATGTTACACACTTCCAAACCGTTATCCACTTCCATCTGGAGTCCCTTTGGAAATGCGAACTTAACCTTTCCTATGGATCTTTTGCAAGAGCTCCATTTAAGGCTATTTCGACGGTTAATACTAAATTATACTATACATATGTATATGGTTCGTACCTAATACTGGGTAATGTTTGCCTGCGGGTGAGTGCGGGGTGACACTGATGATGGGTACCAAGGGGCAGGGGCTAGGACTGGGGCCAGATCTGGAGCTTGGCTCTTTGTTGGTGGCTTCGACCCGCGATTCAGCCATCATCAAATAATCCGTGATCATGTCCTCATCGCTGTCCTCTTCGCCAGCTTCATCTGAAAAAAAAAGAAGCAAAACAACAACAACAATTAGATAAAGGAAATACAGAAATGAAACAACAACAAAACATTGCGGGAAAAAGTAGCTACAGCCAATAGGTATTGACATTTTTTGGACAGCAATCCGAGTTTCCCTTTTTGACTTACCGTTAAAGTTAAAGTTGGTCGGTAACTTTGTGGATACAGGCAAACGGTGCTAAACTAACTACAGACTGTTTTAGTGGGGCGAGCGATATATCGTATCGATTGTCGTCCTGCACCTTGCTGGTAACTAGAAACCCGCGAGATGAACAGGTCCAATCGAAAGTTTAATTTCCCATTTAAATATAACATTCGCGATGCCCTGGGAGAGCAGAGGGACGTTTTGAGAGACCTACGCAACGGTGACAGTTAAAAGACCGCGAGATGAACAGATCTGCTCGTATAAGTCTACTTCTCCATTTACAAAAACATTGGTGGAGATGCCTCAGAAGAGCAGAGGGGACGTTTTAAGATCTCTGCACCACATTTGCAATGAAAAGACCGCGAGATGAACATTGCATAGGCCGGCTTAAAAGTCCGTTTCCTCATTTAAAATAACATTGGTGATGCCCCGGAAGAGCAGAGGGGACTTCTTGAGAGCCTTGCGCCTTGTCAGCGATTAAAAGCCCACCAGAAAGACAGGTCTGCTCATAAGTCTACTTCCCCGTTTAAAATAACATTAGCGGCGCGGTGCCCCGGAAGAGCAAATATGGGACGTTTTGAGAGCCCTGCGCCTTGTCAGCGATTAAAAGCTCACCAGAAAGACAGGTCTGCTCGAAGGTATGTTTCCCCATTTAAATAACATTGGCGGTGCCCCGGAAGAGCAGAGGGGACGTTTTGAGAGCCCTGCGCCTTGTCAGCGATTAAAAGTCCACCAGAAAGACAGGTCTGCTCGAAGGTATGTTTCCCCATTTAAATAACATTGGCAGTGCCCCGGAAGAGCAGAGGGGACGTTTTGAGAGCCCTGCGCCTTGTCAGCGATTAAAAGCCCACCAGAAAGACAGGTCTGCTCGTAAGTCTACTTCCCCATTTAAAATATCATTAGCGATGCCCCGGAAGAGCAGAGGGGACGTTTTGAGAGCTTTGCGCCTCGTCAGCGATTAAAAGCCCACCAGAAAGACAGGTCTGCTCGTAAGTCTACATCCCCATTTAAAATATCATTAGCGATGCCCCGGAAGAGCAGAGGAGACGTTTTGAGAGTCTACGGCACGTTGAAGATCAAAACTCAATTAAATTTATAGTTAACTATAGAGGAGCAACGCCTTTTTATAAATCCTATCCCAAAGTGAGGCACCATGGACTGAAGGAGTATTTCCCCCTTATTTATAGTCCTGAAATTAACAATTAATTGCAACTAACCGAGTTAAAACTGTCCATGTAAACGAAAGTACTGTAGCAAACGCAAAAGTTTTAGCAATGAAGAATTCGAGGGAGGTATGAGGCCAATATCCTCGTGTACTCAAAACAACCTTTAGCGCGCTGCGCCGAGTGGATTATTGAAAGTCAAATATTTTGTGTTTGCTAGTATAATAGTGTATTTGAGTGGAAAAATCAGGGGGGGATTTCCCACCCTGCCCATGCCCCTCTCCCCGCAAATGACGCCCCTGTGACATATTTCTTCTTCTGAGAGCCTTAGTTCGCGATGAAATATTGTTTCTCTAAATACTTGCTTATAGCAAATATTCGCAACAAAATTAATCTAGACATACTCTAAAAGTCCTGTGTAAGAAATTGTTCGAATCGAAAAATGAACATAGATTGATGGAAAGATAAAAATAAAAGCAAGTAGTTTATTTATAGTTGCGCTAAAAGCCAAAGTGAAAAAAAAAATGGAAAAATCGTTGAAATAATTGAATAAAAAGTGTATGGATGCAAACATAGGATAAAGGGATAGATGAACAGATATGGGTACTAAAAATGTACCTGGTAAACGTGGTATGAATATGCCACCATCCCATCCGTGGGTTTGCGGATATCGCAGTTTTAAATGGAGTTGGGATTATATGATAAAAAAAAAGAAAAAAAGAAAGGCAGCGCATTTTTATCTTCCTCGGGGCATGCTGCGACCCGCTTAACAATTTTCAGTGAAATAAAAGAATTGTACAACTTTTAATACAGTGTGCCTACAGGTTTTCAAACTTTGTCAACTCATGATTTTATATACGAGACGCGGCCTCACACTGGTTAAACTGTGACGTCACAGTTTTGATTTTCTATTTGGAATCATACATGATTCGAACTGATATTGCATCATCGCGGTGCGATCGCGCATTTAAAAGCATTTCATGAGTCAAAGAGTGAATTTCGTAAGGTTTTAGGACTTCACTGAAAAAAAGAAAAAGCGATAGTCATAATACCAGACTCTAGTCATATATTATCAGAAGCACAACGATATGTGAACGACAGAAAAACCAGTTCTTTGACCAGAAAATTCATTATCACATTATCAGTCCTATCACCAAGTCCTATTTTTTTCTGGTTTTTTGGTATTTTCTTGGTAGATCGCCACTTTCAACAAGTGCACTTTCATTCAAAACCAATTTCCACTGAATTAATTACTTTTTGTGATTTAAAGTTTTAAAAAAATGAGGCAAAAAAAACCAGAAACAAAGTGGACTTGGGGATAGGACTGATAATGTATCAGCTTCTCTATTGAAAAAAAAATGGATAAAGCTTCTCTTCTAACTTTAAATCACAAAAAAAAAAAAAAAAAAAAAAAAAAAAAAAAAAAATAATAATTTAAGGTTATGGTACCGGTAGCCGGACACTCGCTTGTTCTTCTCGAAAAATAAGCAAAAGAAGCCAAACAGGCGAAGGGGCATTGTAATTTCTAATTCTAGACATAGAGGGCGACACTTTACAGAGGTATTATTTTTTTTCAATGCTGACAAATCTGTCAACAGTGCTTGCAAAGTGAAGTCAGTCCAATCAACAACCAAAACAAGGATTCTGTTGACAGTTTGGTTAAGAAATCGGTAAGCATAAATAAGGTCTCATTGCCGTGATTTTCAATCAATCTTCGTGATTCTGGTGTTAATTTTTTCTCCGTGTTTTCAGAAACCTTTTTAAATAAAAAAAAATTCTTTTTGGACTATTTTTTGGTATTTATTTGCTTGTCCGGGTATAGGAACCACCAATTTGTCAAATGCACCAGTATCCGGACGAGAATTCCGGATTTAGGAACTCTCAGATCATGAATGTTCCTATTTCCGGACAAGTTATTTTTTTCCTTACTTTTCTCTTTAAATCTTATAAATCAAGTGAGCTTGGACCTGTTTTTGGGTTTTTATGACCATTATTAACTTTACTAGCCATAGCTTTCCAGTATTCATTAATATGCTCAAAGTAATGAACTGGAAAGCACTAGAGTCTACACTTGTAAAGAGTCAGCGATAACTATGGTGTTACAAAAGAATTAACAACCTTCAGATAAGACTAAAATTGCAACCAATTTGTTGATATTTAACTTAATGGAGTTTAAACTCAAGTATAACAGGTTTCTAAGCATGTAAGTTGAAAATTAAATAAATAAAGTACCCTTAGATCAGAGCATACATTTACGCAGGTTGTAAGCGAAGTAATTCCTTGGTGTTTCTACCCCATATTTTGGATCCAACTTTTTACTCAGTATTTAGCGACAAAAGCCTCTGCTCTTATTGCATTCTAAAAGCGGGTTCCAGCAAATATTAGGGACGGATGGTTCTTGTTCTGTGAAGATTCACTACTTGGGATCGTTAAGAGGGGATCGTCCTTCCCGAACTTTAGTTGATCCTAGATCACTTGGAGTATTTTTTATAAGTGCTCTCAGGCCCAGGGTTTCGCAAACGTCAGTGACTTGTAGAGTTATATTATAAGTAATAGTTTGATTTAAAAATTCTCTGAACTATTCACGCGACTGTACTAAAATGTTTTTGAAGCAAAAAATCAAAAAAATTTCCACGTCCAGAAAAATATGTTTCAATCAAATGTGCGCCGTGCACAAATTGGGAACCGCTAAACAGAGTGTTCACAAGTAAAGAGTGAAGGCAGGGAATGGGGGCGAAGGAGAGAGAGAGAGAGGAGAGAGAGAGAGCGAGAGAGAGAGAGAGGAGGGAGAGAGAGGAGGGAGAGAAAGATAGAGAGAGATAAAGTGGGATAGAGAGAGGGAGAGGGGTGAGATTCGGGGTGAAATTTTCGTCGGCACTGAGAGCATCAGAGAGCAAACGGCCGTATGATTTGTATCGTTAGTTAAACCCGCAGTTATTAGCGCTCGCCGAGGGGGTGTGAAAACGCGGAAGGGGCAAAATGTACAATCGTTGACATGCAAGCCGAGAGCTAGTCGAGACGGCATGAATGCAAGTTTGACGTTGCATAATATGAATACAACGTTGTCAAACAAACGGTGAGCTTTTATGCGAGAAAACAAAGCTTATGGGTAATTATTATAAGCGGATACAGCACCTCGTAGCAGCGGGAGATGGAATCCCCCCCACCCATTCACCAACATCGCAAAATACAGCTAGTTTTATACGTGGGGCTGACATGTGCTGGACTTTCACAAGGATTTGCGGAGTTCTTTGGAGCGGGGGAAAATAACCTCGATGTTTACAAATTCGACGGCATTTTTACTTTTTTGTTTTTTGATTTTGTTTTTACGTTTGGTTTTCGTTTTGTTTTTTTATCTTTTTTTACGGGCGCCCGCAAGTTTTACACCCTGATGAGAGAGCTCACAAGTGTTCAACAGTGTTCATCGGTCATCTACGGGCGGTCAAAATGAGATAAGTATCAACTGTGGCACTGGCAAAATCAGGATCTCTTCCATATCTCTCATTTCCCATTTAAATGTATAAGTAGGAAAAGGACAGAGAGAGGGGGTTTTATCCCCTTGTCCATCCTTGTCTAACATACGTTTTTTAATGGAGAAAAGATAGAGATGAAGAAACTCTCGTTGCGCTAATGAACTGCGGGTAGCCTATACCGCACCTCCAGCAGGAGTCATTTGACAATTTTGCTTTATCCCCGACGGTTCATGTAAGTATAAAGTTGCATTCTGTCCATCTGAACCCACGCCAAAAATCGAATACAAGGGTGTGCACTGCTAACTTAAAATATCGATCTTTCTTGGGGGTTGAAATGGACCAAGTGAAATGCTACTTGACACAGATAACTGGCTGGAATATGCAATCACATATGCTGCATAAGTTTATAACGGTATTGAGTGCGTTGCATTTTTCGGTCAGGATATGTAATCCGCACGAAAAACACACGAGATGCATTGTGTTGAATGGTATTACGTGCGTTGCTTGTTGCATAACCCCGGTCACGATATACAATAATCAAAGGTATCTTGTAAAGCTATTTTTATCTTCGATAGTGCTTATTATACCTCTACACTTCGCTCGTACCTAGAGCGTATTCTTTTATCCACCGGTTGTTCCATTATTTGCTATTATTTCAACCAACTTTCAACCAACCCGTTCTTTTATCCACCGGTAGTTTCATGATAGAAACCGTGTTTGTCAACCAACTCGTTCTTTTATCCACCAAATGACAACCGGTAACTACCTGGAATCACCCGGTTGTTCGTGCTAAATCACTCGCTAGATTATGAAAGTAAAGTGTGTGTTCTATTTGGTAAGCTGTTCTTGATCGCATCGTGAATCTCGAGTCTCAGCAGTAATCGTAACGTGTGTTTTCCGTACAATCCAACAATTTTTACTGAAAATAATTAGTTATTTCATTTGTTAATTATTGTTTCATTTGAACAAAAACAAAACCCAACGGAACAAACAACCAACTGCAACCAACCCGTTCCTTTATCCATCGGTGGTTCATGGTTGATGATGTCATATAACAGAACCGAGATTTACCAGTGGAAAAACAACCGGTGGATAAAAGAAGACGCTCCTAGCTAGAGCGGTGAAAATTGAGATTTGATCATTCCGCTCGCCAGAATCGTCACGAGACGATGCGATTCTTTTGTCGTCTCGGTGTCGTCTCGGTGTCGTCGTCGTCGTTGTCGTTGTCGTTGTATTAGAATCATCACGTGAAGATGCGATTCTTTTGTTGTTGTTGTTTTAGTTGAATCGTCACGTGACGATTCTTTATTTACTCGATTCAAGCGATTCGCTTTCAAACAATTCTATTCTCATTCACTCAAACTCGTTTTTCCCGATTCAATTACAGGGCGTCTGAAATTTTCAGAGATATATCTGGAAGATATTCTTGATTGGTTGGAAAAATAATCATGAATTCATGAATAGTACAGACTAAAATTCCGATTCCAATTCAGTGCCTAAAGAGTCGATTCGTGAATCGGAATCCCTACTATCCGTTCAATAATGCGTTTTGATGCGCTTTCGGACTTATAGTCGACGGGTGTTGTCTGCAAAATCCTAGCTGAAACCACCCGAGACTCAAAACACACCGCAAAGTTCAATCAAATATCAGTCCACACCGGGATGGCCATGCCACTGAACTGCAATAATCGTTGCAGATGAGTAACGCAGCTCAATAGAGCAACCATTATATGCAGTCGAATGGATCCAGAGAATTTGTCACACGATTCCCTTTCTGGCCATTTGAACTCGTGTGTCACAAAAGCATTGAGGGGGGTGAGGCGAGGGGCCATCACACGACTTTCGCTTTCTATCTCTGTCCTTTTCTAACACATGCATTCAAATAGGGAGGGAGAGAGAGAGAGAGAGAGAGAGAGAGAGAGAGAGAGAGAGAGAGGGAGAGAGACTGAGAAATTCCGAAACTCGCCCCTCACTATAAGCAGCAGCTTATGATAGATTGATTCACTGATTAAGATACACCATTATTGTCTACCTTTAAGAGCATACATAATGGAACTGTTGCAAACTTTTGCTACATGTGATTGAAGAATTGATTCCTGCATAAAAACCTGTTCAAATGACGATGAGTTGAGTATATGTAGAGAGTTAAGACAAGACGGTAGTCAACTTCTGATTGGTCGATGAGTTTTAGGCTCTACGGACGCCGCCATTGGATGCGATTTTGCACTTTTGTTTACAATCGCAGATGTTTACCAATGCAACGGTGTTTTACGGATAAAGAGTTAATTTTCGATGAATCTGTGTTAACTTTAATCATGAAACACCTCAAGGATGTCTATAAATCCCAAAAGAATCTTTCAAAGCGTAATACATAGATGTCGATCAACAAAAGCAGTGAAAGATTACATCGTTAGAAACTCAGCGGGCCAGCGGCACTGTAATCTTTGGAATGGACCAAAACACAACAACGGCCCTCAGAATGTAGACAAATGTGCAAAATCGCATCCGATGACGGCGCCCATGGTTTCACATGTCTTAACTCACTCCATATAGGGACTCTAAATCGGACATATTAATGAAGGAGCTACACAAGTGTCATGGGAGATTCCCATCTACTCTGATACATATCTCTGTGTTTCCGTGCAGAAAGTGACTTAGACAGGAACCTCCCATGATACTTGCGTAGCTCCGCCAGTACGATCTTGTCGTTAACAGCTGTTTCCTGATTTTAATATTGAATTTCAAACTTTATTAGTGTGATTTTCGTGATTTTTGCTAGTTTTTACAACAGATTTTACTATTCATTTGCTTGTAGCAAAAGTTTGCAAGAGCCCCATTGAGGCCCCCCCCCCCGAATTCTCGTCAGATTCCCGCCCATTCCACAACAATAACATTTGGGTGATTCCAACCTCTAAATGCATATCGTTTCATCCCTGTTGATAACGGCAGTTTTAGCCGTGGAACCAGGCATAATTAAGTATTTTCGAGCATAATTAAGTGGAATTCATAATCGAAAGATCGGATGAAATGTTTGATTAAATATAGAGCCTAAATTTCCGTTCAAAAATGCGCTTGTGGGGGAAAATATACTGAATCATAGTTAATTGTTTGGAACCAGAGGTCCTCGGACGGCAATCGAAACGATATATCGCTCTATTAAAACTGGGGGGTGATCACGGAGGATCGTTTCGTTTCGTTTTCGTTATCGTTATCGTTTACGTGTAACCTTATGGGTGGCTCAACTGATCGAATCGTTTTGAGCCTCTCGTAACGATTGAAACGGTCGAAAGGAAGCGATGAGTTGGAGGCTGTCGTTTACTCGATCGTTTGAAGTAGGAAGAGGTGAGGAGGGGATCACCTGCGCGATCTAGTTGCGCAGAAGCAAGCCCATTTGATTTAATGCAAACGATAACGATAACGATACCGAAACGAAACGATCCTCCGTGATCACCCCCCAGCCTAATGTGTTAACATCAACATCGCTATATATATGCATCTACCATGGATGTGATACAATAGATTTCAGCATTGTCGGGCCTCTCCGTGTCCTGAACCTAAACACGTTCAGTGATGACGGCATGACAACAGCTGCGCTTGGTGATTGGTGAAGCCTCGCGCGAGGAGTCACGGACATCAGGCTCCTCGATTCGATGCTCGAAGCTCCATTGCCAGCAGCGGCGGCAACAGAATAAACACTCGACACCTTATCATTTTCCAGTCATCGTCACCTTATCAGCTTAAATGCGAGGGAAAACAAACCGAGGCCGAGAGCTGCGCAAAGGGCCATGGATACTCCAGCATCCAAACTCTCTCCCCCCCCTCTCCCTCTCTCTCTCTCTCTCTCTCTCTCCCTCTCTCCCTCTCTCCCTCTCTCTCTCTCCCTCTCTCTTTCTTTCTCTCTCTCTCTCTCTCTCTCTCTCTCTCTCTCTCTCTCACACACACACACACACACACACACACACACACACACACACACACACACCCTCACTCACACACTCACACAGACACTCATAGACACATATATATTGAAACTAGAGCACGCGAGCTCTCACACATTTACACCATCCGGCCGCGAAGGACCAAATATCCAAATAATTTCTGTCGTTTCCTCCCCGCCGCGCCGGTGTTCACAGTCCCTGCAAACAGCCGAAACCAAACAATCCTCCAGCTCCGCCAACAATCAACCCTTTCCGCCCCCCTCTTCATCTCATGCATCCTACCTCAATGGATACAGTGTGAACAAAAAGTTCGGCCACAGCCAAATAAGAACCTATCTCAAGAATGGATCTGTTGCGCAAACGTTTGTCATACAGCATTTTGCGGAAGACCAACTGATGAGCGATGAAAACTAAATGGTATTTAAAACTTAAGTATCGCTTAAATTTCATTAAAAAGTATTTACTTAGTAAATACTGAAAAAAAGAGTCCAGAAAACCAAATTTCACAGGAGAGGCAAAGAACTCAGTGACTTTTCATAAACATGGTTTATGGCAGATTTTTTTAAAGAAAAATAAAAGATTTTCAAGGATTTTTGACAGGATTTCAAGGACTTCCGACAAGCAAAAACGTATAGTATTTTTTACACACATTTTCTAGAGGCAGAAAAAACACATAATGATTCTCACACCATAAGGGTGCACTTACCAGAGGAGAACAGCGCACAAAAAATAAAAGAAAGAAAAAAGTTCATGCTGACTCTGCATTCTTTCTCACGACTTTCCAACCAAAACGACACGACATTCCTCAGGCACAGATACAAAATTATAAACAAAATGGCCAGTTAAAACAAGCTGAAACCGGTCATTTTCAAGGATTTTCGAGTACATTTTACGAATTTATCAAAATTCAAGGATTTTCTAGCATATGAAAACCGAAAAAAAAATAATCAAGGATATTCAAGGGCTTTTCAAGATACCACGAACCATAATAAAATCTGTTCAAAAATGTCTGTAATTTTAATGAACCATGTTTTATGCAGAATGCCGCACACTGTCAATTTATAGTCACAAAAAAGTAAAAGAATGTTGGAAAAAGTTGCTATGTTTTCCATCTCTACTGAGAAATGTGGCTTTGAGGACATGCCCCCTTGAAATGATTTGTAATTCGTCAGAAATCGCGAAAAAATCACATTAAAAGCATCCAACAATCTCAGAATCTACTCACGATCCCACAAAATGCGTTTAAACTGTCCTGCGACCCAAAGCTCGACCTATTTAGAACTTTTTTGGGCCCTGACGAGCAGGTCATGTCAGTTGAATTGGGGGGGGGGGGCTTTCGTACGCTTCTAGTGTGGGCGGTTGAAGTGTGTCGATAGATCTTTGGAACACCCTGTGCGACAAAACACTCACACTCAGACCCAAATGAAACATGGATGGTCTGCCTGCTGCCTCCATCAAATGTTTGCTATTCAGGTCTCTTTATCTCGGAATTAACATCTTTAATCACTGTGGCGGGTGGATGAGGGGTTTTTATAGTGAACGATGGACGATGCGCCTGAAGACGATTTAATTGGTCAACGGTGGATTGGTGAGCAGATCCCCACAAATGATAGTTAGAGCGTTGTCACATACCAAATGATCTGACCGAAATGTTTACGGAGAATTTCAATTGAAGCGGCCGCACCTGCCATTCGGAAGGAAATTCGGGCGATCGAACATTCAACATTATTCGGAAGCGATAAAGACGGTTTTTGTCACGAGCGGGAACTTTAAAATCGAGGAATCCGAATGGTTTGGATCCTTTTTTTAAGTTGAGAAATTGGCATTCGATTCGTCAGTATTGAATTTCCTGCTTCTAGCTGGCGCTGTCATTTTACTGCCATTTGAACCAATGAAAATTTTAAGTATTGATTATTTGTAACTTGAACAGAAGGAGAGTGACCAGTGGCGTAGCGTGCAATTTGGCAACGTAGCAGTTCGTCCATTTAAACAATGATTGAACTCTTAAGTTCGGTGAACACCTTTGCATTCGATCTTTTACATGGGTTTAAATGGGCACAATACAACGTTGCCAAAAGGCTCGCTACGCCACTAATCAAGAGTTGGGTATTCAGTTCAATGGAGATCAGCATTACGAAATTGCAAGGGTCTGCAAAATTTGATGGTTTTTTTTTTTTTTTTTTTTTTTTTTTTTTTTTTTTTTTTTTTTTTCTAAGCAAATGAGAGTGCACAGTGAGCTACATAGCCAGGATAAAAAAGCCAAAAACATAAATAATCATTTAAAATACTATAAGAAAGTTTATGTAAAACAAAGGGAAGGAGATATGCACTTTCGGATAATAATACTACACACTATGCTATACTTTAAATATACTTTCATTAATTTTTCAATCGTTTACTATATTTTTTGGCTTTTCTACCCTTGCTTTGGAGTTTCTCCACCTCTCAAGTGTTTTGATTCTACATCATTGCACCCAACTTTGTACTTATTGTATTAAGTTTTACAGGGAAAGTACGCGACCGAAAGACGTACCTCAGGCGCACTAGCAGATCCTGGAAATCGCCCCCCCCCTCTCTCTCTCTCTCTGGCTATTTAAATGCATACTTCAGAAAAGGATAGAAGAGGAAGCGAAAGTCACGTGATTTCCCTTGATCTGTCCTTTCCTAACACACGCGTTTTAATGGGAGAAGAGAGAGGGATAGATTCCTGGTTCCGCCAGCGCTCTGACGACAAGACAATGAAAAGACTTGAGTTCGGCAAGTTAAAACGACGGGACTGACTTACACGCCGAAGAAATTACTTCTGACACGCTTTCAAGCTTACACCGGGCGATGCTAATTAAATCAGACGACCGTATTTTCATTTTGTCAACCGGCGACATAAATCAATTTGAAAAGTTATCCGAACAAAGCACGCATGGGAACGCGAAAGCTGCCGTGAGAAAAGTTCGGCCACGCGGAGCTCGCGAGTCGCGAATCCTCGCGGACGCGAAACCCGCGAAAAAGCCATCTCTCTGTTTATATACCTATATCTATAGCTATATCTAATGTATATATCTATAGATTCACAGTAGTATAGTCGAAAACAAAGGCCACGGGTATGTGGTGCAGGACGGCAGGCGGCTCGACTCTTGAGAGAAAAGAGAGAGAGAAGAGAGAGAGGAGAGAGAGAGAGAGAGAGAGAGAGAAAGAGAGAGAGAGAGAGACGCTCGAGGGAACATGAAGTTTCCGTTCCCAAGTTTTATCGGGGGCGGGGGGGGGGGGGCTACGTAGGATGCGCCGCGCGATGTGATACGATACAAAAAGCGCGGAGCTCGTGGCTGGCGGGTTGCTGAAAACTCCGATTGGGCGCCAAGATGCGGCTGCGATGTTGTGTACAGGCGGGGGGGGGACTTCCCCCTCCTTCCACCCCGGTTCCCTTACCGAGGAGTGGGAAGTGGGAGACCTGGCGAGGAAGTGGAGAGACCACGGCAGTGTCGTCACCAGTGACGATAATGTAGAACCCCCCCACTACCACCGACAACCAACTTCGGCGCTCATAATTTTACCGCGAAAATATTTCTCCTTGAGCGGTTTGAGCGATGCGGTCGAGCGTGTACGGCGATACGACCGCTCCATGCGGCCGACAGGAGAAGAATTAGAGACAGTAGCGCAACGAGAAAGTACTCTCTCTTTTCTCCATTGAAACAAGGATGTTAGACAAGGATGGGCAAGGGGTTAGAACCCCATCTTTCTATCATTTTTCCACTCGTACATTCAAAGGTAAAATGAGAGCGATAGCAAGTATCCTGGTTCTACCATTGATTAAAGGGACATCGTGAAAAATAATGAGGAACATGCAGCACAGCGCACTCACTTTCGATACTAACGTCATCCATTTGTCGATTGTTTTCATTTTCTTAAAAGTACCAACATTCCTCCCTTGCAATGAAGAGGGTAGCCCGTTTATTATTGTGGCGAAGTGAAGGCGTTGTTGAAGGGCTTGAATCCTCCCCTTATCACTCTCTCTCACTCTTTCTCCCCCCCCCTCTCTCTCTCTCTCTCTCTGCTCCATCGCGGTTCGAAGAGAGCAAACTGAAGTTAAATTATTGAGGGAGAACGATAAGAGTTATACTTAAATGATAAAAGTGCTCCAGTTTCGGCAGGAAAAGGGGTAACGGGGCATTTTAAGGGGGGAGAGTGGAAGAAAATGCAATATTCTGTAGCTCATATCGTGAAGTTTTTGAGCAAATGATCATAGGCGGGAAGGGGGGCGAGGGGAGGCTCCCATTGCTCGCCAGGAATTTAAACGGAAATTAATGAGACGAATGCACTTTCGATAACCCTCTTTTGTCATGAAATTTTGCAATCTAATGCGTTCCTTTTTGCAATCTAATGCTCTCTCCCTTTTGTCTTCTTTCCGACCCGCTCTAGCGCATATTTTCCAAATTTTCTCCGAGCATTTTCTTCCTCCAAAACCTTCTTTAAAGTTTTCCGGGCGAAAATGGCAGGCTGCGTACTTACATCCGCATATCCAATACCATGCACCAGCACGAAAGTGACGTTGGGGGGGGGGGGGGAGAAATCGCAGAGGGTGATATCTCTTCCTCAACGCCAGATGTGGAATTGCGTCCACGCAGATTGAAGGCGCACTAACATCGATGCGATCTACTTAATGATTCAACGCGTGGCATTCCTGTGAGACGGATAGATTTTTGTTCCGAACTAACTAGAGTTCTTATCAGAAGTGTAGGCAGACCCCGAACAATATAATCATAGGAATCCATGGGCAGATACAGGAATTAATCATTCTTTTCTTCCATTTGAACACATGTGTTACTGAAGGACATGAGAAGGGGCCGCGTCACGTGACTTTAGCCCCCATCTTCGTCGGCGACAAGTGGACATGTCCTATTTAAAACGCCTAATGTAAAAAATGCGCAATTAGAAATGTCCATTGCAGCAATGTCCATTTAGACAGTTTTAATTACCTTCCTGGGATATTTTGAATCAATCAGGGCGCGTTGCGGTTTGACTATGATTACGGCAGAATGGAACCACCAAATGGCCGACGAATCAAGTCGAACTTTCTTCCCACCACATACACTATTGAGCTTTCCTCGACACTTTTCTAAAGTGATCGAAGTTTAATTGATGGGAACAATAGCATGCTCTTCAGACGAACAATGCGCTTTCATTAACAGAGTAAGTAAACAAAATGCATGAAAGTTAAAATTTCTGAACGCGGCGAGAGGGTGAATCAATTCATTACCTACAGCCGGAGCTGCCGTTTCGTTTATACTCAACGACTATTCACCGATTATTCGACCGGTTGACAGTAAGGTAAGGTTACACTGTCCAATTGAGCAGTATGACTTATGAACTACGAGCATATGAGTATTGAGTATGACTTATGAGCAGATATATAATGAGTGTCTAAAGACAAGAAGACTTTTTGGTATAAAAAGTACTAAAGGTTATGAAAAAATATAACATGAGAAAAGAAAGACAAAACAGCTGTAACTATGACAGTGTTGTCATGTTTACGTATAAAGCAATTTATCTGACGTATAATGCGTGAAAACAGGTACTTAGACCTGTGAGACTGTTAACCTACATTCAATCGATGCGCCCAAATAGGGGATCCGTGTGAAATTTGTCACTCCTTCTATAGAAACATGCGGAGGAAAGTTCAAGTTGGATAGGAATCTCCCATGACACCTGCGACTGCGTAGCTTCGTCATTCCGTCTTAGACTTTAACCCTCACAATACCAGGCCCGAGTTATTTGATTTCGTAGCTTTATCTCTTACTGACATTAAAAGCTACTCTAAATTGTAAACATTTGCAAAAAGATTTTTCATCGAGCCCCTTCAATTACTAGGATAGGCAAAATGAACACCGCGGAGTACGAATATTTATCTACCCACTGAATTTGTACATTTATCTCTCTTTGACAGTATTGACAGCTACTCCAAATCGTTGACACTCGCAAAATAATGTTTCATGAAACGCCTTCAATTACTGGGATAGGCAAAATGAACACAGCTGAGTACGAATATTTAACTACCCACTGAATTTGAGCGAGTTACACTTTTAATTTATTCTAGTACCTGAACGTGGTAGTGAAAGGGTAAAATCATTTCGTGGGTCTGCGAGTGAATTCCGTAATTTTTCAATGTTATCACCGTATAATCTTTGCTGGATTATACTCAAGAATCAGCTATTCAAAAAGGGGCTGTTGAATATTATTTATTTCACAATCATATGTGCACAACTCTTTCCATGACAACGCTAAAATTTATTCTTCCATTCATTCCAACCTCTGAGTAAGGTGAACTATAGTTATCGAATCAATTACACTAAAATAGCTTAATTCTTGGTAATAATGGATAATGGGTCTGTTGCAAACTTTTGCTACAATGATTAATATTATTTAATCAAATGTAAAATTGCCTGAAAAGTTTATTGGTGGCATAAAAAAGTCATAAAATGCAATAATAAACTCACAAGAGGCGTTTAATGAAATCCAAGATGGCGGATAAATATCGAGCAATTTGTATGCATGCACCACGAACATCCAAGGATAGCCAATCTCACAATATCGATCACAACCAATCACAACGTAACTAAACAAACACATAACCTCTACCTCCAGCGAGGTTGTCAAAGTTGGGCATCCTTGGATGTTCACGGTGCATGCATACAGATTGCTCGATATTTATCTGACATCTTGGATTTCACTAAAACGCCTCTTGTGAGTTTATTAGTGCATTTTATGGCTTTCTGATGCCACCAATGGACTTTTCAGGCGATTTTACATTAGATTAAACACTCTTAATCGTTGTAGCAAAAGTTTGCAACAGATTCATTATATTAAGTAAATAAATATGTTCATGCTCAATTGTTGTTACACTATTACAAAACAGGGGCAGTTGCAAGGGTCCGAAATTTTGTGTTTTTTGTAAAGAAAATGATAGTGCTTGATGAGCTGAGAACAGTTGCGCCTTTGGTTTTATTCAAACAAAGTATTTTGGGCTAAAATCTCATCTCAAGAACAACGGGACTTAATTAGAAACCAAAGGCAACTTTGTTCTCAGCTCATCAAGTATTTTCATTTCCTTTATAGAAAAATTTAACATTTCAGATTCTTGCAACGGGCATGCGATGGGGCACATCGCTCGTAAGAAAAGTTAGCAAGAACCCCATTTGAGGCTTTTCTCGATGATCCACGGTGGGCAGAGAACCTTTGACCGTCATGAAGGTCAACAGTGATTATTAAAGGCTTCGTCTGGAAAGTAAATATGAACAAAATATCGATACGTCGATTCACGCATCACGCCTCACGCAACGCAAAACGGCCGCCAACATCTGAGCAGCCGACTCTTTCACGAGCAGTTGAGTCGAATAATCAATAAGAGTACTTTATTCCATAAAACGGCCGCTTCCGTCGAAAAATTTTGGTTTTCATTGTTATCGTGGTCATTCGACCGTCGACCGAGTTTGCCGTCGTAAAAACAAGACTGGCATAACTCTCCCCCCTCGTCCATTAGAGACCAGACTTTTCTCGGAGGAGCAAAACATATCCTTATAGAGAAAGGATAAGGGGGAAAAAAACGAAAGAGGGAGAGGGAGAGAAATCTGTCTCAAAGGCGATGTAGGATGCTTCCGGGGAATTTTTATCTCAACATTTTTTTTTCTTTCTTTTCCTTCTCTTCAACCTCTGAAAGAGAGTTATTTCGTGAGGATGAGAGAGGAAAAAGTTCCCGTTTTTCCGGCCACTTAACTTGCTCTCAACGGGGGAGCATTGAAGTAACTTAGCGGGGATGCAATGGATCTTGGTTTCATGACGGACGCTTCCGGCAATAAACGCTTTTTTTCAGTGAGGTATTTACACCAAGTGTGAATCGAATACATACATTAACCGAATTCAATTGGGTGGATAGAAGCTCCAAATACCAGAGTCGCTAATTAAAGACATAATTTTTTTTCCTTGTTTTTTTTTTTTTTTTTCCTCCTTAAAAATTTATTTAATGAGAATTTGAAATGAACATACATTACAAATGAATCCATTTTTTTTTTTTTTTTTTTTTTTTTTTTTTTACAATCGTTTAATGTTGTGTTTGGGGTTGGGTTTTTGAAACCCTAGCTGGGATGACACAAAAGACACTGAAAGACTCTACAAACCATAATTTCATAGGAAGAATGAAGAAACTGTCAAATAAGTTGTTTTAAAATTTACAAAAAAATGTATATTTTTCGGGAGTCTTATTATAACGATTGATATTGGGTCTTTTCGTTTTAGATGTTTTCGCTTTTAGAACCACAGATACATCGGTTGTGGTCATATACTGATGCATTTAATGTTTTTTCAACCAGTGTATTAATAAATTATTATAAACTAGTGATGTCCGGGAGATTCCAGACTTGAAACCATCGAGCAAGGGGCGTCATTTCGAGTCCGGCTTGGGGGGGGGGGGCGGCGGCAAAAATCCGATGACTTTTTTTTTGCTCATCAGTATAATTTTAGTGGGTGCTATTCATCTTATGGAGAAAAGCACCCAACACCTCCTTGAGCTCCGAGACAGCCTATAATCCAGCAGCCAATCAAAATCTATAGTCAGTATTATAGGGACTCTAGGTTCAAATAATGGACGAACTGCAAGGTTGCCCAACTGCACGCTACGCCACTGCTGATCGAGTAGGTTTCCGAAAGCATACGTACTAGCAACGCAACGGTGAATGGAGGAAGTTTTGATTAAGTTATGTTATGGTACTATCAAACGAGAAAGTTTTGCAGACATGAATTCGAACTTATAAGTGATTACAACTGCAACCTTTTGCGCTCTATGCGTACGTGATGAATCCTCATGTAATTAAGTAACCTTCTTCACTCTGCGTGCATTATTGACAGTCAAAACTTTTGCGTTTGCTAGTGCACTTAAATGGAAAAAATATCTATAAATCGATACATCGAACAACAAGAGTCGCTATGGATCTTTACTCTGTAGTATTACAATTATTTAGCGGGTAGTCAGGGAAACTGAGGGTAAGATACCCGATATTAAACGGCGAATAAATAAGTGCACAGAATTCCAAGACGGCTTCTTCTTCAATATTTCTTTCCTTTTTTTCCATTGGTAGATTTATTAATAAAAAATACAGGGTGTAACAAAACTCATGTGCCAAATTTTGGGAGCAACTATATTTGAGGCCAACAAAATACTTTTTTTAACCTATAAACATGGGTCCGAAAATACCCCTTTTTTGAGCTACAGCCCCCTCAAAGTTTAAAAAAACTATACATTTTTTTAAAACTTTTGGGGCTGTGGCTCAAAAGAGGGACATGTTCGGACCAATGTTCATGAGGGAAAAAGGCTTATTTCGGCCTGAAATAATATATGCTCCAGAAGTTTCGCACATGGGTTTCGTTACACCCTGTAAACCATAGGACACTTAAGAGGGGAGGGAAAGAGCGGGCGGTTGTGGGTGCGCGATATTGACGAGAGGGGGAGGGGAAGAGAGAAGAGGGAATTCAGAAGAAGCGTAAAATTACTTCGGAACACAAGTTTATTTAACATTTGGTTCACAATTGCAGTCGCTATTCCAAAAAAAGAAGGTTAGGTTGGGAGCCTCCCATTGCTCGCCAGGAATTTAAACGGAAATTAATGAGACGAATGCACTTTCGATAACCCTCTTTTGTCATGAAATTTTGCAATCTAATGCGTTCCTTTTTGCAATCTAATGCTCTCTCCCTTTTGTCTTCTTTCCGACCCGCTCTAGCGCATATTTTCCAAATTTTCTCCGAGCATTTTCTTCCTCCAAAACCTTCTTTAAAGTTTTCCGGGCGAAAATGGCAGGCTGCGTACTTACATCCGCATATCCAATACCATGCACCAGCACGAAAGTGACGTTGGGGGGGGGGGGGAGAAATCGCAGAGGGTGATATCTCTTCCTCAACGCCAGATGTGGAATTGCGTCCACGCAGATTGAAGGCGCACTAACATCGATGCGATCTACTTAATGATTCAACGCGTGGCATTCCTGTGAGACGGATAGATTTTTGTTCCGAACTAACTAGAGTTCTTATCAGAAGTGTAGGCAGACCCCGAACAATATAATCATAGGAATCCATGGGCAGATACAGGAATTAATCATTCTTTTCTTCCATTTGAACACATGTGTTACTGAAGGACATGAGAAGGGGCCGCGTCACGTGACTTTAGCCCCCATCTTCGTCGGCGACAAGTGGACATGTCCTATTTAAAACGCCTAATGTAAAAAATGCGCAATTAGAAATGTCCATTGCAGCAATGTCCATTTAGACAGTTTTAATTACCTTCCTGGGATATTTTGAATCAATCAGGGCGCGTTGCGGTTTGACTATGATTACGGCAGAATGGAACCACCAAATGGCCGACGAATCAAGTCGAACTTTCTTCCCACCACATACACTATTGAGCTTTCCTCGACACTTTTCTAAAGTGATCGAAGTTTAATTGATGGGAACAATAGCATGCTCTTCAGACGAACAATGCGCTTTCATTAACAGAGTAAGTAAACAAAATGCATGAAAGTTAAAATTTCTGAACGCGGCGAGAGGGTGAATCAATTCATTACCTACAGCCGGAGCTGCCGTTTCGTTTATACTCAACGACTATTCACCGATTATTCGACCGGTTGACAGTAAGGTAAGGTTACACTGTCCAATTGAGCAGTATGACTTATGAACTACGAGCATATGAGTATTGAGTATGACTTATGAGCAGATATATAATGAGTGTCTAAAGACAAGAAGACTTTTTGGTATAAAAAGTACTAAAGGTTATGAAAAAATATAACATGAGAAAAGAAAGACAAAACAGCTGTAACTATGACAGTGTTGTCATGTTTACGTATAAAGCAATTTATCTGACGTATAATGCGTGAAAACAGGTACTTAGACCTGTGAGACTGTTAACCTACATTCAATCGATGCGCCCAAATAGGGGATCCGTGTGAAATTTGTCACTCCTTCTATAGAAACATGCGGAGGAAAGTTCAAGTTGGATAGGAATCTCCCATGACACCTGCGACTGCGTAGCTTCGTCATTCCGTCTTAGACTTTAACCCTCACAATACCAGGCCCGAGTTATTTGATTTCGTAGCTTTATCTCTTACTGACATTAAAAGCTACTCTAAATTGTAAACATTTGCAAAAAGATTTTTCATCGAGCCCCTTCAATTACTAGGATAGGCAAAATGAACACCGCGGAGTACGAATATTTATCTACCCACTGAATTTGTACATTTATCTCTCTTTGACAGTATTGACAGCTACTCCAAATCGTTGACACTCGCAAAATAATGTTTCATGAAACGCCTTCAATTACTGGGATAGGCAAAATGAACACAGCTGAGTACGAATATTTAACTACCCACTGAATTTGAGCGAGTTACACTTTTAATTTATTCTAGTACCTGAACGTGGTAGTGAAAGGGTAAAATCATTTCGTGGGTCTGCGAGTGAATTCCGTAATTTTTCAATGTTATCACCGTATAATCTTTGCTGGATTATACTCAAGAATCAGCTATTCAAAAAGGGGCTGTTGAATATTATTTATTTCACAATCATATGTGCACAACTCTTTCCATGACAACGCTAAAATTTATTCTTCCATTCATTCCAACCTCTGAGTAAGGTGAACTATAGTTATCGAATCAATTACACTAAAATAGCTTAATTCTTGGTAATAATGGATAATGGGTCTGTTGCAAACTTTTGCTACAATGATTAATATTATTTAATCAAATGTAAAATTGCCTGAAAAGTTTATTGGTGGCATAAAAAAGTCATAAAATGCAATAATAAACTCACAAGAGGCGTTTAATGAAATCCAAGATGGCGGATAAATATCGAGCAATTTGTATGCATGCACCACGAACATCCAAGGATAGCCAATCTCACAATATCGATCACAACCAATCACAACGTAACTAAACAAACACATAACCTCTACCTCCAGCGAGGTTGTCAAAGTTGGGCATCCTTGGATGTTCACGGTGCATGCATACAGATTGCTCGATATTTATCTGACATCTTGGATTTCACTAAAACGCCTCTTGTGAGTTTATTAGTGCATTTTATGGCTTTCTGATGCCACCAATGGACTTTTCAGGCGATTTTACATTAGATTAAACACTCTTAATCGTTGTAGCAAAAGTTTGCAACAGATTCATTATATTAAGTAAATAAATATGTTCATGCTCAATTGTTGTTACACTATTACAAAACAGGGGCAGTTGCAAGGGTCCGAAATTTTGTGTTTTTTGTAAAGAAAATGATAGTGCTTGATGAGCTGAGAACAGTTGCGCCTTTGGTTTTATTCAAACAAAGTATTTTGGGCTAAAATCTCATCTCAAGAACAACGGGACTTAATTAGAAACCAAAGGCAACTTTGTTCTCAGCTCATCAAGTATTTTCATTTCCTTTATAGAAAAATTTAACATTTCAGATTCTTGCAACGGGCATGCGATGGGGCACATCGCTCGTAAGAAAAGTTAGCAAGAACCCCATTTGAGGCTTTTCTCGATGATCCACGGTGGGCAGAGAACCTTTGACCGTCATGAAGGTCAACAGTGATTATTAAAGGCTTCGTCTGGAAAGTAAATATGAACAAAATATCGATACGTCGATTCACGCATCACGCCTCACGCAACGCAAAACGGCCGCCAACATCTGAGCAGCCGACTCTTTCACGAGCAGTTGAGTCGAATAATCAATAAGAGTACTTTATTCCATAAAACGGCCGCTTCCGTCGAAAAATTTTGGTTTTCATTGTTATCGTGGTCATTCGACCGTCGACCGAGTTTGCCGTCGTAAAAACAAGACTGGCATAACTCTCCCCCCTCGTCCATTAGAGACCAGACTTTTCTCGGAGGAGCAAAACATATCCTTATAGAGAAAGGATAAGGGGGAAAAAAACGAAAGAGGGAGAGGGAGAGAAATCTGTCTCAAAGGCGATGTAGGATGCTTCCGGGGAATTTTTATCTCAACATTTTTTTTTCTTTCTTTTCCTTCTCTTCAACCTCTGAAAGAGAGTTATTTCGTGAGGATGAGAGAGGAAAAAGTTCCCGTTTTTCCGGCCACTTAACTTGCTCTCAACGGGGGAGCATTGAAGTAACTTAGCGGGGATGCAATGGATCTTGGTTTCATGACGGACGCTTCCGGCAATAAACGCTTTTTTTCAGTGAGGTATTTACACCAAGTGTGAATCGAATACATACATTAACCGAATTCAATTGGGTGGATAGAAGCTCCAAATACCAGAGTCGCTAATTAAAGACATAATTTTTTTTCCTTGTTTTTTTTTTTTTTTTTTCCTCCTTAAAATTTATTTAATGAGAATTTGAAATGAACATACATTACAAATGAATCCATTTTTTTTTTTTTTTTTTTTTTTTTTTTTTTACAATCGTTTAATGTTGTGTTTGGGGTTGGGTTTTTGAAACCCTAGCTGGGATGACACAAAAGACACTGAAAGACTCTACAAACCATAATTTCATAGGAAGAATGAAGAAACTGTCAAATAAGTTGTTTTAAAATTTACAAAAAAATGTATATTTTTCGGGAGTCTTATTATAACGATTGATATTGGGTCTTTTCGTTTTAGATGTTTTCGCTTTTAGAACCACAGATACATCGGTTGTGGTCATATACTGATGCATTTAATGTTTTTTCAACCAGTGTATTAATAAATTATTATAAACTAGTGATGTCCGGGAGATTCCAGACTTGAAACCATCGAGCAAGGGGCGTCATTTCGAGTCCGGCTTGGGGGGGGGGGCGGCGGCAAAAATCCGATGACTTTTTTTTTGCTCATCAGTATAATTTTAGTGGGTGCTATTCATCTTATGGAGAAAAGCACCCAACACCTCCTTGAGCTCCGAGACAGCCTATAATCCAGCAGCCAATCAAAATCTATAGTCAGTATTATAGGGACTCTAGGTTCAAATAATGGACGAACTGCAAGGTTGCCCAACTGCACGCTACGCCACTGCTGATCGAGTAGGTTTCCGAAAGCATACGTACTAGCAACGCAACGGTGAATGGAGGAAGTTTTGATTAAGTTATGTTATGGTACTATCAAACGAGAAAGTTTTGCAGACATGAATTCGAACTTATAAGTGATTACAACTGCAACCTTTTGCGCTCTATGCGTACGTGATGAATCCTCATGTAATTAAGTAACCTTCTTCACTCTGCGTGCATTATTGACAGTCAAAACTTTTGCGTTTGCTAGTGCACTTAAATGGAAAAAATATCTATAAATCGATACATCGAACAACAAGAGTCGCTATGGATCTTTACTCTGTAGTATTACAATTATTTAGCGGGTAGTCAGGGAAACTGAGGGTAAGATACCCGATATTAAACGGCGAATAAATAAGTGCACAGAATTCCAAGACGGCTTCTTCTTCAATATTTCTTTCCTTTTTTTCCATTGGTAGATTTATTAATAAAAAATACAGGGTGTAACAAAACTCATGTGCCAAATTTTGGGAGCAACTATATTTGAGGCCAACAAAATACTTTTTTTAACCTATAAACATGGGTCCGAAAATACCCCTTTTTTGAGCTACAGCCCCCTCAAAGTTTAAAAAAACTATACATTTTTTTAAAACTTTTGGGGCTGTGGCTCAAAAGAGGGACATGTTCGGACCAATGTTCATGAGGGAAAAAGGCTTATTTCGGCCTGAAATAATATATGCTCCAGAAGTTTCGCACATGGGTTTCGTTACACCCTGTAAACCATAGGACACTTAAGAGGGGAGGGAAAGAGCGGGCGGTTGTGGGTGCGCGATATTGACGAGAGGGGGAGGGGAAGAGAGAAGAGGGAATTCAGAAGAAGCGTAAAATTACTTCGGAACACAAGTTTATTTAACATTTGGTTCACAATTGCAGTCGCTATTCCAAAAAAAACCATACTTTTTAAAACTTGGGGAAGCTGGAGTTCAAAAGGGGGAATTTTCGGACTTACGTTCAAACGGGAAAAAAGGCTTTTTTAGGCCTCAAATATATGCTCCCAGTGGCGCACCCAGGATTTGGTTTGGAGGGGGGCCTAAAAAACTCAAATATTCTTGATTAATTTTTTTAGCAACAGAAAATTCTTAGAACGGAGTTTATTTATAGACCAGCCCGGAAATTTAATCCCCCCCTCCTTGGTTCGCCACTGCTTCCTTGTGACCTAGGTATCGATTCAGCTTGGCAAATGGAGTCGATCGCCCTCAAGGGTTTCCAAATCTTTTACAACTGTGGCTCTGTCACTCATTGCAACTCAATGACTCATCATATGGGCAAAAAATAAATGTGATGTCTCCAAATCTCCCCTTGTGACAGTTGTGACCCCTCTATCGATTCAGCTTGGCAAATGGAGCCGATCGCCCTCAAGGGTTTCCATATCTTTTGCAACTGAGGCTTTGTCACTCATTGCAACTCATGACTCATCATGGGCAAAAAGGTGATGTCTCCACCCCCTCCCCCCTAGTGGTGCACCTAGGATTTTTTTTTTGAGGGGGGCTAAAAAAGTCGAAGCTTCCTGATAAATTCTTTTAGCATCACAAAATCCAGAGTGCGGCGTTTATTTACAGACCAGCCCGGAAATTTACTCTCGGTTTGGCTGGAGGGGACTTTAGCCCGATAGCCGCCCCCTCATACTTGGGCACGCCACTGTATGCTCCCGAAATTTGGAACACGGGTTTCGTTACACCCTGTATACCAGGAGACTTAAGAGGGGAGGGAAAGAGGGGGGTGGTTGTGGGTGCGCAATATTGGCGGGAGGGGGGGGAGAGAAGCAGGAGAAAGGAAGGAATTTAGGTGAAGATGCGGGCAACAGGTGGATATTCTCTCTGGCTCTTGCTCCTCGTCAATTCAAATTAGCCTATAAATTTTAATAACTCACCTCAGACCTTTAACAAAAGCTCTCGATACTGGAGCGATGCGCAGCGCGTGACGGTTTGCCGCGCTCAGTGTATTAATTGGATCATTGTTAAAAGAATAGATTACACCTTTCGCCCCCTTCCCTCCCGCCGATGAAGGAAACAGCGTTGCCGAAACAGTACGCTGCGCAGCAGGTGGATTCTATCAGTCATGGCTAAGGTATCGATCGATAAATCGATATTTTTCTGCAATAGACTGCTTCAGTACAGCAATATATATCGTATCGATTGCCATTCGGCGACCTTTGGGGTCCGGGAGTCGGAAGTCTCCATGCTCGCAATGTTAACCCACCAGTTTAGTTCAAAAGAACGCCACTCTTGCGTTTATATAGGGAAGGTAGGGTAGAGTACCTATATAAGGAGAGTATGGCGGTCTGCGATCATGGAGCTCTTAGGGCCCAATTTCAAGATGGCGGCGGTCGTGTTGTTTGAGGTTATGTTAAATTGTAGATGAGAACGGTTTCGGTGAACGGTGAGTTTGATGACCGTTTCCCGCTAGAAAGTCAACGAGATAACCTCAACGGTTGCACCGGTTACACGATCTATACCCGGTCGGCCATCTTGAAATGGGGCCCTAAGAGCTCCTTGAACGCCTAAAATGTCGCAGCCAATCAGCGTAGGATTTACAGATCGCTATACTCTATCTTACATAGGTACTCCAAGGGAAGGTAGTTCGTACTCGGGGGAGTTGGAATTGCCTATACGACGAATTGAAGGCACCCGATGAAAGAGTCTCTTATCTTGTAAATGTTTTCATTGATAATCGCGTTCATCCGGAATGATGACTGAAACAAAGTGAAATAGCCTAGAGGAGAAAAACGAGTATAGGTACTCAGGCTTGGCCCTTAAATGGTTAAATATATCAAGACAAACGCCCCGTTTTCTCAGGAACGGTAAGAGATAATTCTAAATTTATTTTTTTGCTAGATCCACAATTCAGGCACTTTTAATTCAATTTTACACAATTAGGGCGTCTGGCGTCAGACGCCCTAATCGTGTAAAATTGCTCATTCGCTTCCTAAAACCTTAATGTATATGTGTACCAAGTTTGACTTTGATACGATGATTTTACACTAGATGGCACGCAGATAAATGTGACGTGGACAGGTTATAGTTTAGGTTAGGTTTGTAAACTTTTGATTCTTTCCCATAAGAATCAAAGTATTTCCATCCACGAAAATCAATTGTCTGACGCTTTCATAGTAGATCTCTATTCAATTTTTACTTTTGTAAATTCAACTATTCAGCGGGCCAGTCATTTACTTCATCGTTAAACCGATCGTTAAAACTGTCTCCAAGTGATGTTTTATGGTCGAAAATTGTAAAACTTGGCAGTTGCTATGGTAACCATCGTCAAGAGTCTCGTTTTATAAAGACTATTCATGAGTAACCTTTAAAAAACGGACACTATAACGATGGTTACCATAGCAACGGCTAAGTTTTGCAATATTCGACCAATAGAATCACTCATACACAGTCTTCACGATCGGTTTAACGATGAAGTAAATGATCGGCCCGCAGCTGCAGGTGAGAAAGTTTTGCTTGTTTCTGTCATGTGTCAGTTTCTTCATCGTGCAAATCCTTTCAAGAGAAACAGTTTTATTGATTTCTATGTCCAGATAGCCGCTCTAAAACATTCGCTTTTTCGTTTCAAACCAATTTCAAAATAGATTTGTCAGTCAAAAATGTGAGGCAAACAAACCGAGTCAGAGTAAAAAATGTTCATAAGAGATTTCCATCATGGCTGCCTCCACGATGCCTCAAAAGCACGTCCGGCAAATCCTCTCCATTGGTATAGCTCGTTGATATTGATCGGTGTTGCCAGATCGAGGGTAAAAAGACGTATCGTCCCCATTTAAATCAATGTAAAACGTACGGCTTTTTCACCCCAATCTGGCAACTATGATATTGATAGATTACCATGAAAACAAGACATTTTTATCGTTTTTCCCATCGACTCTTCAAATAAGAATTCATTTTCATTTTCGATGCATTTTCCGAGGCACAACAGAATAACAATATCAGTTAAACTACAAACGAGCTTGCTGATATTGATAGATTACCACGAAAAATGCTATTTTTAATTTTTGTGACATTTTTATCGTTTTTCCTCTAGACTCTTCAAACGAGAATTTCTTTTTATTTTCTACGCAATTTCCGCGGCAACACTGAATAACAAGAGGAGGTAACCTGATCGTCCTGCGTCCTACAAGCCAGCCATAGGGTTTGTTTTAAAGCGAAACGAACCCATCTGTTATTCTTGAATTAATTGGAAAATTGCATCCGAGCGATCGATTATTAAAGAACGCCCTCGTATGAGGTATAACTGCATTTAGTGTTTACTTGCTCTCGATTGTAGTCTCGTTATTTGATTAACACTCTGCTTTAATGGAGGCGTTGAGCTTGAGCGCATGGGCGGAAACAGTAATTCGTCTCTCTCTCTCTCTCTCTCTCTCTCTCTCTCTCTCTCTCTCTCTCTCTCTCTCTCTCTCTCTCTCTCTCTCTCTCTCTCTCTCTCTCTCTCTCTCTCTCTCTCTCTCTCTCTCTCCTCCCATTTGAATGCGTGAGTTACAATAGGACGGCGATGGGGGCTAAAGTCACGTGATGGCCAGTATTGCTATCCTTTTCTAACACCTGCATTCAAAAGGCCGCGGAGTGAGAGAGAGAAAAAGAATTGTATCCGCCCACGCATGAGCGTGAGGTAATCTACGCCTTTAGGAATTCCATTCTCATGAAAGAATGCGCGAAACTTAACTAACGAATAATTATACCTGAGAAAATAGGACTTCCATTGAACTGTGCTTTAATTCTCATGTGTAAAATAAAAAAAATAATTTCGAACAGAGCAATGTTTACCACTCAAAAGTAGGCGTCGGTTGGCAGATATGTTTTGACGAGTCATCCAAACAAAAATGAACCCTCCGTTTCACTTGCCTTACTTTCACAACATGGGAATCATAGCAAGTGCATAGGCATAGGATTCTATATTTGTGTCTGAATGGAAAAGAAGAAAAATTGGTTTTAAGCTTTAACCTAATTCAAGAGCTGCTGTGAATGAAGTTTGATGGACTAACACAAACATTTTGCTCCAGAGAGGAAATTCTCGACTGAATGATTTTGCTATCCTGACAGTTAAGGCGTCGAATGCAACCCGGCTTACAGACTTATGGTCTGCGCGCTCTTTTCGGACATGTGAGCTACAAGCGACCGGATGCGTCATGTCACACATTGAATCGAAAAAAAGGAATTCCTGGACACAATTTTTCGAATCAAAATCAAACTTAAGAACAATACACGGATTAAACATACTGGTAGGATTTACCACCTGCAGCTGATTTTGGAGTCTGCTATCAAGTATGGTAAATTTTCCATCATCGCATGGTAAGTCAAACATACCTGTAGTAAATTAAGATAACCTGTCGTTACATTTCACCACAAGGTACGATGCATTTACCATATGATGGCGAAATTTACCATACTTGATAGCAGACTCCAAAATCAGCTATGGAGATGATAAACTCTACCAGTCAGTTTTTCCGTGTAAATTGCAAAATAACTTGTAAACGTGTGTGTAAAATCATTCCTTTCAGAGCTAAAGAGGGTACCCTACCCAGGAAGCACTTTTTTTTTGTTATTATTATTTATTTTCATTTTATGACCTGACATTTTTTCCGATGTGCTTCAGAGCCTGAAAAAAATAGTTCGTAAGATTTATCATCATAATGACTGATTTCTGCGCCTGCCAAAAAGATGGTAAACTTTACCAGAACCCTTTATGGGTTGAATAGAACATGTTATATTCAACCCAATATCTGGTAAAAATTGCCATCTTTTTGGCAGGTGCAGAAATAAGTCATCATAATGGTAAATCTTACCAACTATATTTTTTTCCGTGTTGCACACCTGCCCCTGAAGTACTGAAATAATTAGAAAAAAGTGCTCTAACAAGGACACTCAATTGACTTCATCGTTGGCTTAAATTGCTTGAAAGATTGCTGAAAAGTTACTGAGGGGTCATTCCAGGTTAACTGTCCCTTCTGTCACACTTCAAAACTGATTTTTTCATCTTCAGGTCTAATTTTTGGTGGGGTACCCCCTTAAAATAAGTAAAATAACGAGGTTTTTGCGATAAAATATACAATTTAAAATATTTTAAAGCAAAAATATAACCTTTTTGTCCCGGAAAATCCATGTTTCGACCGAATGTACTACGGTTGCAGGTGTGCGAGTTCGACACTCGACAGCAGTAAAAACACACTAATCTAATCTATATCGCAACAACTCGACGTGCACTGCAAAATGAGCTTTGAAACCTCCGCGTGAAAATTGATGACACCGGCGAAGATCGATGAGCTTTGAGCATCAATTAGTCACAAAAAGCTCAGTTTCCACGACTGACCGAGGCTTAAAGTATAACTCGGCTTGGAAACACAACAGGAAATCCCTAGAGTCAGCGAGAAAAGGGTTTCACGACCTCAATCGCAAATACCTGCTGTTGTGTGAATTGGATCTGTTGGAACCTTCTGCTACGTACCTACACAAATGGAATAATAAGGATCTTACGTAGTAAAAATTGTAAGCTAGATAAACTGTTCCAGCTAGGACCGCGCAGAGCAAAACAATTTTAAAGCGACATTTGGCACTGTATAAAGGCATATTTCTGGCTTTGTAGCAAAAGTGCGCAACAAACTTATTTTAGAGTAATTTTACACTACAATTGACCTTCTTCGCAGCTAGAGCACAGGTTTGCAACATACCTCTTACAATAATTAGTCCGATCATCAATCATGGTTCATGGCAGATTTTTTAAAGAAAAATCAAGGATTTTCAAGGACTTTTCAAGGATTTCTGACACTGACAGGCGAAAACGTAGTATTTTTTATAAAACATTTCCAGAGGCAGAAAAAACTCAAGTCGATTCTCACACCAGTGCGCACTAATCAGAGGAGAACAGAATACAAAAAAGTAAATAAAAGAGAGAAAAAAGTTTCTGCTAAGTCCTGCATTCTGTCTCGCGTCTTAAAAAACAAAGCGACACAATATGACGTTTCTCAATCCTCAGGCACACAAACAAAATGGGGCTCTTGCAAACTTTTGCTATGAGCAAATGAATTGTCCAACCTCATCATGTAAAAACCAGCTAAAAGCACAAAAATAGTCTAAGAAAGTCTAAAATTCAGTAATAAACTCACATAACTGTTTCAACGGCAAGTTCGTAATGGCGCTTCAATGCAGGTATCAAGGGAGAT
Organism: Trialeurodes vaporariorum; assembly: GCA_011764245.1. Classification (NCBI taxonomy): domain Eukaryota; kingdom Metazoa; phylum Arthropoda; class Insecta; order Hemiptera; family Aleyrodidae; genus Trialeurodes; species Trialeurodes vaporariorum. Next base: position 31,806,983 of record VMOF01000320.1, read on the forward strand.
TCCTGTCTATTATGTCACTTTCTCAACAGAAACACAGAGATATGTCTCAATTTAGAAAGGGATCTCCCATGACATCTGCGTCTCTCCGCCACTGAGCCCGATTCTGAGACTGAATTCGTGACTTTTTAGTGTATTCATCGTCATTTTTACAGGTTTTTATTCAAGAATCAACTCTTCAGTCCATAATAGCAAAAGTTTGCAAGAGCCAACAAAACGGCAAGCTAACGAGCTAAAGCCGGTCATTTTCATGGCTTTTCAAGTACATTTGACAAATCCATCAAAATTCAAGGATATTCAAGCATATGAAAAACAAAAAAAAAAAATCAAGGATATTCAAGGACTGTTTTCAAGGTGCCACGAATCAAGTCAATATAAAAAAAAAATACAAAAGATCATTATCTTTTTTTTCTTATGTGACAGGGAGTGATGCGCTTCGGGTCCATATCGATTATTTGCTTTGATTAGACTGCTTTAACGATCAATGAAAACTCACGTCAATAATCAATATACAATATTGCTATTTTGGAAATGTTCTGTCGACTTACGAACAAAATGCACAGCTTGGAATAATCATGAAAACTCACCTGCAACAGAAGAATGGAACAATTAATTAGTACGATCAAAGCATATAGTATTATTGTATACCGTGGAAGAAAGATAGATAGTGTGGACTGTATAATGTATACTATGACCTGCCAAAGAAAGTATCCTTGTTGAAATTTTTACAGTTTTAAACCTAGGCAAGGCAGCCCTTATAGTCCAGGCAATGGGGATCAATAAACGGCAAATGGCGGAACAAATTCCCAGCAAAGGTTTTTTGGGCTTAATCGCTTCGTCTTAGTGTCAGCTATGACCTCCTAAAAGTCCCCATTCCTAGGTGCTGTGCTAAACTCAGGGGAGGGGGGGGGAGGGGCCCCAAAATCGATTTTTTCGATATATATCGAAAACGATGCAAGATATCGAAAAAATTGATACATGTTTTTTCTTTCTGAGGTAATTTCCAACAAGAAAGGTTCTATGTGTTTTTACGCTCTGACGACGTCTAAGCTCTCAAAAACACGATTTAAGTTTTCGGCGATTTTCAGGAAAATTGATACCGCGTGGCAACGCTCATTTAACGCAATGTTATTTTTAATGACTTCGATCGCCTTACCGTAGTATTTAGAGTGCTCCGATTTTTATGAAATTTGGTATCCGGGGGTTTTTTAGGTCGCTAATTTCATTTTTGGAGTCCAAATGTCCTTAAAACGTGATTCAGACGAGCTTTTTGAGCTTTTATCTAAAAAGCTGTATTTTGTGATAAAAGCTAAAAAAGCTCGTCTGAATCACGTTTTAAGGAAATTTGGACTCCAAAAATGAAATAAGCGACCTAAAAAACCCCCGGATATCAAATTTCATAAAAATCGGAGCACTCTAAATACTACGGTAAGGCGATCGAAGTCATTAAAAATAACATTGCGTTAAATGAGCGTTGCCACGCGGTATCAATTTTCCTGAAAATCGCCGAAAACTTAAATCGTGTTTTTGAGAGCTTATACGTCGTCAGAGCGTAAAAACACATAGGACCTTTCTTGTTGGAAATTACCTCAGGAAGAAAAAACATGTATCAATTTTTTCGATATCTTGCATCGTTTTCGATATATATCGAAAAAATCGATTTTGGGGCCCCTTCCCCCCCTCCCCTGAGTTTAGCACAGCACCTAGGAATGGGGACTTTTAGGAGGTCATAGCTGACACTAAGACGAAGCGATTAAGCCCAAAAAACCTTTGCTGGGAATTTGTTCCGCCAATAATCCCCCATTGCCTGGACTATTAAACAACTTCGTGGCTTTCGAGGGTGACAGGTGGAAATGTCCTATTTATAAGTCCAATGTACAAAATGTGCATTAAGAAATGTCCAATTCAACAATATCCACTATACAAATGTCCAATTCACAATTTGTCCAGAGTAAATCAATGTCCAACGGACAATCTGTCCATAAAAATCTGTCATAAATTCCCCTTAAAATAATGCCTAAGACTCAGTTGGCAAAAAAAAAAAAAAGTTCACAAGTTATAACCAACCAAACATCCTTCGACGACGAACCGCAGTTCAAAGACTCGATTCAAACCGGTTCAACTTAATAAGAAAATTCAAATGACAAAACAATGAAAATAAAAAAATCGCATTTTTATAATTAAGTAAAGAATCACAGAAAAGTTTCCCAAACTATAAAATGTTGAGAATATTGGAAATCAATGTTCTATCACGCTTACGCGGTCTTTTCTAATTTTAGCCGCTGTCTTCGGAACACTAAAGACTTTACACTTATTTTCAGATTCATGGACAAAATCTACTATTGGACATTCTTCTTTATGGATCTTTTTTTAAACTGGACAAATTGTGCGTTAAACATTTTAGAGCGGACAATGTTCAAATGGACGTTTCTGGTTGGACATATTTTACAACGGACATTTCCACTGAGCACCCTTTCGAGTGTTTCAGAACCAAGCGGAATGCCACGTTCAGGTACGTCATGAAAAATCAAAAATTCTATCGAAAACAATGGGAACATTAAACAATGAGAATTTCGATCAGGGGACTTTCTTATGAAAGTCATGGAACATGCATGCATATTTAGTAAATCTTATAACTTTCTGAGACTTCGAATGTAGTTTACTCACGATTGTACTATCGACGAATTAAAGATTGTCGCGAGATTTTCACGAGCTAAATAACACCTTCAAGGTTCTCGTTCGGCCACTCTCCATACTCCTCACACCTTGCAGGTGAGAGACCAGTGCGGGTGGGACTGGGACGGGAAAGCCGTTGCAGATCAGTCCCGCACACTCACACCCATAATTAAATGTGAAAATCGTGAAAAAAATGGGTAAAAATCTCGCGACAATCTTTAATTCATCGATAGTACATGGCAATCGACCATCCATTACGGTATTTTCTTCGGTTTTCGGCCCATTATTTTGTCTTAGACTTGGTCCTATTTATTTTAGTCCTGTCAAATTTTTAGACCAAGAATATTTCATGGCCTGAACAGTTTTTTCCATCATTATTAAGACATTAAATCACAGAATACTCTAATCAGAACGGAAACTCTAATTCATTTTGAAACATTCTTTACTTCGGGCCGCCATGTTCGAAAGTGAGTATCTTCGGCAATCTTCGGCAATCTTCGGCAGATCTTCGGCAACTGGCCGAGTTGTGATTGGTTGTATAGCCTGAAAAAGCATGTCTGCCATCTTGAGAAGTGAGTAGGCACAGTTGCCAGTGTGTGCCAGTAAATTCCAAATCTAGTTTCCATTGGCTCTTATGGGAGTTTCCGTTCTGATTAGAGTATTCTGTGATTAAATCATTAAAACTCTAAAACCAATACGTCCATTACTAATCCATTCCTAGTCACAGAATTATTCATTTTTGGCTGCCCCCCCCCCCCATTGCTTATTGATCACTATAGCATGCATTTGCATTCACAAAAGGATCAGATTTCTAATGGGTCACTAAAAAGTTTACCAGAAGTATGGCGATATGTGAGCCTATACAGGGTGTTTCAGACCACCCGTCCACTATCTTTTTAGCGAAAACGGCGCAAGATAATGAAATTCTGACGAAACTTTTCCCGTTTATATCGACCCCAAAGAATTCAGGGAAAATGTTGCCGACCCCGAAAAACGGCCCCTAAGGGCCTAATTTGGCCCCAAAAAAGGGCCAAATTGTTGTTTCTCGATGTTTTCTTGTGGAGCGAGTGTTTTTTTTTTTATTTCAGAAATGAATTTTACATCTAAAAATAAGCATTTTTTGTTCAGGGCATTATTTTCAAAAAATGGCCCTTTCTCAAGTTAGGGGCCGTTTTAAAAAAATTAAGGGGCCATTTTGAATCGCTCGCTGTGACCTTGAAAATTGACGGATTTAAAAAAAACTAAACATATTCTGAATCAACAGATCAATGGCTTTCTTTTGATGTATCACAACCTTATTTCCTGCGAAAAGATATTGGGGGCCCCCTCCCCCCTAAATTTTAGGGCTTTGGGGCCTCTACGAAAAAATGTTCAAACGGCAAGGTATAGGTTGTGATACATCATTGGAAAGCTCTTGAAAAGACGAAGAAAATGGTCCAAACCGGAAGTCAATCCGATCATTTTAACGAGAGTTACGGCCTGGCCTCTCACCCTAAATTTTGGGGCTTTGGGGGCGGGGCCCCTTTGAGTAAACTTGAAAATGGCAGGTACAAGTTGTTATAAATCATTCAAAAGCCCTTGAAATGACAAAGAAAATAGTCCAAACCGGGTCTCGATCCGATAATTTTAACGAGAGTTACAGCCATTCAAAGATTTGAAGTATTTTTCTCGTATTGCGGAGGATACATCGTGAAGGCCATAAAAAACAACAAAATCCCGCGAATACGAGAAAAATACTTCAAATCTTTGAATGGCTGTAACTCTCGTTGAAATTATCGGATCGAGACCCGGTTTGGACTATTTTCTTTGTCATTTCAAGGGCTTTTGAATGATTTATAACAACTTGTACCTGCCATTTTCAAGTTTACTCAAAGGGGCCCCGCCCCCAAAATTTAAGGTGAGAGGCCAGGCCGTAACTCTCGTTAAAATGATCGGATTGACTTCCGGTTTGGACCATTTTCTTCGTCTTTTCAAGAGCTTTCCAATGATGTATCACAACCTATATACCTTGCCGTTTGAACATTTTTTCGAAGAGGCCCCCAAAGCCCCAAAATTTAGGGGGGAGGGGGCCCCCAATATCTTTTCGCAGCAAATAAGGTTGTGATACATCAAAAGAAAGCCATTGATCTGTTGATTCAGAATATGTTTAGTTGTTTGAAATCCGTCAATTTTCAAGGTCACAGCGAGCGATTCAAAATGGCCCCTTAATTTTTTTAAAACGGCCCCTAACTTGAGAAAGGGCCATTTTTTGAAAATAATGCCCTGAACAAAAAATGCTTATTTTTAGATGTAAAATTCATTTCTGAAATAAAAAAAAAAAAACACTCGCTCCACAAGAAAACATCGAGAAACAACAATTTGGCCCTTTTTGGGGGCCAAATTAGGCCCTTAGGGGCCGTTTTTCGGGGTCGGCAACATTTTCCCTGAATTCTTTGGGGTCGATATACATTGAAAAAGTTTCGTCAGAATTTCATTATCTTGCGTCGTTTTCGCTAAAAAGATAGTGGACGGGTGGTCTAAAACACCCTGTATTTGTACCAAGGTACAATTCTAGTGGACAAAGTACTAGCCTTTCTGTGGTTCACAAATCGTCGTGCTCCTGATAATATTACTAGAATTCAGGAATTATTTTTTCGGTGATAATTCTACGATAGTGAGCGAGATATAACGTTGGTTTCGATCCTATTTTGATCGTGTCATGACGCCATCACTAAAACAGTTTATTCCAAATCTTCCGTCATTTGAGTCCACTGTCACGTGACGCTGTAGCAGCCAGCCTGCTCAGTGATCTTACAGGACGCGTGCACATGAAAGGCCCGTTTGCCCCATGATTTAACCCCCATATCGACGACAACTTTGTAGGGAATTTAAAAAAAAATAAAAGGGGGCGAAGCAAGATGTAGAGGTAGAAGGAGTAGGGGAGTAGGGGAGAGTGAGAGAGACAGAGAGAGAGAGAGAGCTAGAGAGAAAGAGAGAGAAAGGGAGAAATAGAGAGAGAGAGAGAGAGAGAGAGAGAGAGAGAGAGAGAGAGAGAGAGAGGACTTCATTCATGCTTCAATCTACGCGAGAGTGTTTTTCACTTCACAATCAGACTGGAGTGGCAGCGTTGCCGAATCAAAGATAAAAGCAGTGTTGCCAGATTGGGGAGAAAAAGCCGTACGTTTTACATTGATTTAAATGGGGACGATACGGCTTTTTACCCTCGATCTGGCAACACTGGATAAAAGCTATAAAATTTCGAAACAGTTTGTTTTGAAGCATCGCGAGAATTCCAACTGGAATTTAACGAGATATGACAGAGGTGAGGAGCTGAGTCAATCATTTGTAAGTAGTTACTTTGACACTGCAGTAAAAGGACCAGCTTTGAGGGTAGGTGGACCCCCTAAAGTCTCTTTCATATTTTGGGTTGAAAGCAAAGAAAATGGGTATCTATTTTTCAACAAACATCATTGACCTCCACGTGAAAAAAAAAAAAAAAATGGGGGGACACATTACAACTTTTTGAGACAAATTCAAGCGAAACTCTTGAAGGAGTTGACCATGTAAAAATCTTTAAGAATCTAGGTTTAGTCCATCATCCTTTCTTGCATATTCCAGATTTTTTTTTTTTTAATTTTTGCATTTTTATCTCCTTAAGTCTACAGATTATCAAAGTTTAATAAATCTCTTAAAGTGGCCACAGGGGCTCTCTCTCTCTCCCTCTCCCTCTCCCTCCCTCTCTCTCCCTCTCCCTTCCCCCCCTCTCTCTCTCTCTCTCTCTCTTTCTCTCTCTCTCTCTCTCTCTCTCTCTCTCTCTCTCTCTCTCTCTCTCTCTCTCTCTCTAAGCGTATTACTTAAACAGGAGTTATCAAGATTAGGTTGTTTTCTATGTTGCATTTTGTTTCTTTCTTATTTTCATTTTTTTGTTTGCCCCCCCCCCCTCAACTTTCATTTTGAGACGATGATCAAAGACAGGTTCTATTCTTTTTTGATTTTTCTCCCCTCCCACCATTCTCCCTTACCCCTCCCCCCACATTTTCCCTCCCCTATTTCACTTTTTTTATTCACTTTTTTAACTTTTTTTATTCCATTTTTAATTTTAATTTTTTTTTTTCACTTTAGTTTATTATCTTTTTTATACATTTAAGTTTTGATATAGTTTTTGATAATTTTTCATTTTTTACTATACTCACTTTTCATCATTCATTTATCATTATTTTGTTCTTATACTATTAATTTTAATCATTTAAAATGTATTCCGTAATTTGTGTCACTTTATTTCTTGTATTTGTTTCTTAGTGGTTATGTGGAAGAGAGGGTCAGTACTGGCCCTAACATTGCCACTCTTAAATAAATCGTTCATTTATTCATTCATTCTCTATCTCTCTCTCTCTCCCACATTTCTTTCCAGTCTTTCCACTCTCAACGATCTTTTCACAGTATTTTATCTCTATTCCTCCATCCCCACTCTCATCTCCTTTACAATCTTTTTCAGTTTTCAACGAAAAAGCAAGACCATGGGTGGGGAGGGGACAGGGACACGAGTCTTAAAATAGGTTGAGGGAGAGGGAGAGGGGAAAGCAGGAGGATGTTTAAACATGCACTCCTGCAGGATGAGGCGTCCGCCCGTCCGTGAGGGCTCTATCTTTGAATAAAAGACGTGGAGACTGGAGACTGGATACTGGACAGGCTTGGAAAATTACTTTCTGCTTTCTGCTCTACGGAAACTTTTTGAGAGTTACTGGATCGTGACGCGCTATCAAGAAATTGCCTCGATGAAAACGTTTTCCACTTTAAAGAAATTGTTCCTTCCGTCACTTTGCATCCGAGTGATTTCGACTGTATTCAACAGGGAAAGAGAGAAAAAAAACTCAACTTTCAGAGTTTGCTTTTTGAAAGATTAAAATCTACTTCGGATGGAAGGAAAACATTTGATGGAGCAATCTTGAGCGCATTTCATAGCTAGAATTTTATTCTATTTAAGTAAATTAATTAATTAATTAATTAAATAAATAATAAATTAATTTATTTGTTAATTTTGTTTTATTTACTTATTATTCATTTATTTGCTCCTTTATTTATCTATTTACGTATCTATTAATTTTATTTTAATTTATTTATTTGTATTATATCTTTATTTTTTTTTTTTTTTTTTTTTTTTTCTTTTTTTTTTTTGTTGTGTAGAAATTGCCTTGATGAAAAGTGTCAACAAAGAAGCCATAGAGGAGGGTCAATTCTGATGTAAAGTCACTTGATAACTCATTCGTTGAGAGCATCAAGAAGTTCCAAAATTGGATCCTGAAAACTCATAATAAATGCTCCTTAACATTGTCGTGAGAGGTTACAATATATCCGATGTGGGGGAGGGGGGATTATGATCCAGTAGTGCCAACGATAAAAAAAAAAAAAACCCTTCCTCGAAATCGACGGGGGGGGGGGGGGGGAAATACATGCCATAAAGGTTGTGGTTAAACCTGAAACACCCTGTAGATGCTATAGAGGATGCACAGGCGTGAGAATCAGCGGTAAAAGATAGAAGAGTAGAATTTTAACAACCGATAAATACTAAATTGAGAACTCGACCACAGAAAGATGTTCATCTGGGCGTGCTTTGAGAAAAGAGAGAGAGAGAGGAATAGAGATAGAGAAAGATAGCGGGAGAGAGGACGAGGATAGAAGACCCAATGACGTCACGATTCTGACGTAACCGGCAAAAAGGGCAGCGGTTCAAGTACTCTCTTCGCGCTAGAGCACTTTATATGGTGACTGATCAATTGATCATGCACAGGCGTCACACCTGTTTCCATAAATCTTTAAAAAATGATGACTATATGTCATAGATCAGAAATTATGGAATCATGTTGCATGCTATGTAGAGTAAGGCACGATTTATTCCAACCATACTTTCACAAACATAAACAGCAGTGGCGAAACGTGCAATCTGGCAACGATGTATTACTATGGTTTAATTGAAACCTACGTAAATATATCGAACTATCTAGGGATCGGCGCGATGAATATAGAATTCGATCTTTTCTACGGGTTCAAATGGATAAAATGGTACGTTGTCAGATAGCACGCTTTTCCACTAATTAACAGCTACTTTTCGAATCATATAACTAAATGAGGGGTATTTAAAAAAGGAAAGAAAATAATTATTATAAAACCAGAAATTATCGACGAGTCAATGCGCGTTGTACAAAAAGTGTGAATAATTCACATCACCGAAACACCGGAAACTTTTGATATGAATCGATGTGAGCTCGCAAGGTATTAGAGCAACGGGATCTGAAAAGGACTCAAACGTTTTTCACTGTAAGCACTACGCAGACTTACAATTATTAGTTTATTTCTTTTAAAACTTTGAGTATTTTAAGAACTCGTGGAGCACCTATAGTCAAATTAAATTAACCTCTTTTTGCTAGACACTGGGTCTGTTGCAAACTTTTACTACAACGATAAGTGTTTCATCGTATGTAAAGTCGCCCAAAAAGTCCATTAGTGGCATCAGAAAGTCATGAAATGCGATAATAAACTCACAAGATACGTTTAATGGAATCAAAGATGGCGGTAAAATATCGAGCAATCTGTATGCATGCACCTTTAACATCCAAGGATTGTCAACGTTGACAACCTCACAGTTTCAGAGGTTATGTGTTTATTTACGTTGTCATTGGGTGTGATCGATATTGTGAGGTTGGCTATCCTTGGATGTTCGTAGTGCATGCATACAGGTTGCTCAATAATTTACCGCCATCTTGGATTTCATTAAACGTCTCTCGTGAGTTTTTTCTGCATTTTAAGACTTTCTGATGCCACCCATGGATTTTTCACGCGATTTTACATGAGATTGAACACTCTATAGCTGTAGCTGTAGCTGTAGCAAAAGTTTGCAACAGACCCATTCTTTAATCACATATTAACGATTTTTCGGATATTTAAGGCTCTTGTTCTAAAGAATTAAGATTCCAAAAGAGTGCATTAAATGGGCAAAAATTTGTTTGTTTATTTTTTTCTATTTATTTGCCTTTCAAACATGAAAAATTAAACCACCGGTCCTATAAAAGTACGCAAGTTTTTCTGAATATCATTTACTGAACCGGTTTGTTCATAACCTATCCATAAATTAAAAAGTTAATGAGCCTGAAAAGCTTAATAAAAGCACAAAAAGCCTATTGACATCTACAATTAATTGTTGTCCAAAAATCGTGAAAATTTACACGAATGTCAGCTATATAAATACCTTAAATGCGCCACAAAGTCTCAACTTTAAATTTAAAAAAAAAGAGAGTTAGACGCAAAAAAAAAACAAAACAAAACAAAAACTAAAAACAAAAGAACAAAAAAAAAAAAAAAAAAATCTGACCAGGAGAAGTTCCAGACACCCCCTCCACTCACTCACGGGTTAAATGGAGGTAAAACACAAGGCTGCCAGATTGCACCCAACGCCGCATTACTTTCAACGAAATGCAGCCGCGAGTACTCAAAGCTCTTGGATCGTTAAAAACGAATATGTGATTGGTAAAGAAGGATTATTTTAATCCAGATTTTATTCATCCATGAACTTTTCATCCGAGCGGCTCAATCACTTCGCACAGAGAAATCAACGTTAAATTCGACGAAGTCGATAAACCGAACAATCCCCTCGCATTTGAATGACAATCGTTCAACCCACATCCTATAAGACTTTTTCTATCGTTGCGTAACCGAAAATTTTGACACTTTTTTCCTCGTCATTAGAATTGATCCCTCTTGACCGATAAACAGCGCGCGATGACACAACAGCAATGTTGCCAGCTCGAGGCAAAGAAAATTACCGGGTGTGCAAAAGTAAATTTGCATTTTCAACTTTATACCACAGAAGGTAGCGTTCTACAATTCATCATGTCATTGCCGCGATGCAAAAAAGATTATGTATCGCAGCAATTTTCAATATACATAGCTATACTACATCACAAGATAATGTAATATTTTTGGCACAGATGCAATAAATAGTTGAACTCTAGAACGCTACTGTTGCCGGCAACAGTAAGCCGTAGAGGGAAAGATAATTACCGGGTGTGCAAAAACAAAATTTTATTTTTCAACTTTATAACGCTGTAGGTAGCGTTCTAGAATTCATCCCTTCATTGTCTCGATGCAGACAAGATTATGAATCCCAGATAGGCCCTTCTTTAGGAGACCGCAGCTTAATTCACACTTTTCGATAAGCGCAGGCGCGATGCACAGCAGGTTAAAATGGAAATTTCCCGGACATAATTTTACGAATAAAAATCAAGGTTGTGAAGAATAAATACCTGCAAACAGCAAGATAACTTGGAAGAGTGCGTGAAATCATCCATGTTGAGGCTTAAACGAGTCAATTAATATGGGTTTTGCTTAAAATTATAATTACTTAAACATGTTTTTATAGCAAAAAAAACCAACAATATTCCATGTCCGGAAAAATCTATGTTTCGATCCACTGAGCGACGTGCGGTGGCGGGTGGCCGCCTGCCAGGAGGACGACAACGATAGTGATTTTTCCCTTCTCTCTCTCTCTCTCTCTCTCTCTCTCTCTCTCTCTCTCTCTCTCTCTCTCTCTCTATCTCTCTCTCTCTCTCTCTCTCTCTCTCTCTCTCTCTCTCTCTCTCTCTCTCTCTCCCTCTCTCTATGACTCTCTCTCTTTTCCACAGCTCATGAAAAAAGCTGTACACTGAGCTTTCAGATAAAGGGGGACGAGGGAGATTGCGAGTAGAGGAGGTGTGAGAAGAGATGGAGAGAGGGGGGGAGCTTTTAAAAAAGGAATAATGAGCCCATTTGTATTATGGTCATGATGGTCATAATGATCATGAGCCGGGACGAAAAAGAGAAAGAAAAGAGAGAGAGAGAGAGAGACAGAAAGGTGGAGAGAGAGAGAGAGAAAGAGAGAGAGAGAGAGAGAGAGAGAGAGAGAGAGAGAGAGAGAGAGAGAGAGAGAGAATAGAAAAAAAATTACTCCGATGAGCCGCACCAAGAGGCACCAACACCAACCAACAGCAGCAGCAGCAGCACCAGGTCAGGTATAATTAATTAAACTTTAATCAACACAATCACGGCTCTCAGAGCTCAGTGGGTCAGATAGCGGAAAATCCTGGGCAAGAACGACGCGGAGACAGGGAATTCAAATTAAGGGACCGAATCTGACAGTTCAGGATCAGTTTATAATGACTCTATGCCTTCAACATAAACACGGAAAAATCGCCAAGTTTACCCATCAAAGTTCACGTCCTTTTCCACCTGATGCAAGTCCATCAGTCCGTCAGGAGAAATTCAGATAAAACCTTAGAGAAGACTCATTTGAAAAATAATCCCCCAACATTTGGTAATAATTTCCCCAAAGTTTACGTCTTATTTTGCACCACCAAAAGTTTGGGAAGCACTTGTGATTTGGGTTTTGGGATTTAGCACTTGTGAAATGTCCGTATGATATTTCCATTACGGCTGCCTCCATCCTTGGTTTCGGAAAAAAATGGTTGGGTATTGTTTCCCCAAAGTTAACCATATTTTCCCTACCTATTGGCGGTGCAATATAGGACATGAACTTTGGGGAAACAATACCCAACCATTTTTTTTCCGAAACCAAGGATGGAGGCAGCCGTAATGGAAATCTCATACAGATATTTCGCAAGTGCTAAACCCCAAAACCCAATCCATAAAAGCTTCTCAAACTATCGGTAATAATTTCCCCAAAGTTTACGTCTTACATCGCAGCACCAATAGTTTGGGAAGCACAAATGGTTTGGGTTTTGGGTTTTAGCACTTGTGAAATGTCCGTACGAGATTTCCATAACGGCTGCCTCCATCCTTGGTTTCGGAAAAAATTGGTTGGGTATTGTTTCCCCAAAGTTTATGTCTTATATTATACCGCCAATAGTTTGGGAAAATATGGTTAACTTTGGGGAAACAATACCCAACCATTTTTTCCCGAAAAATACGGACGTACGGACATTTCACAAGTGTTCGGTTTGTTTGCATCAACCTTAAACTATAAGATGAGACAGATCCATTTAAAAACGGTTTTAAATTAAGGTGAAAGAGTCCTTTCTTGGTGGCTATCTGGACACAGAAAAACTAACCAAAACCAAACAAGCATAAGTTTCTCACCTGCAGGATCGTTGTATACTTTCGTTTGAATGGACACTTTCAACTGTATCAATCAAAATTTTTGATTTAAGGTTCCAAAACAAGAGGTTAAGGATGCTGTCTCTCTTTGGAATAGGACTTTTAGCATGTAGCGTCGCGTCTCCCCTCTATAGTTGTTACAGTTCATTGGAGGTTATATTTATTTATTTTACGGTATAGCTTTATGCATCTCAGACTGGAGCCTTCAACGAGAGTACTCCAGGCCGGGTTACCCACTTCCCCGCCTTTCTGGGGCAAAGGTGAAGCTAGGTTGAAAAGAAGAAAGAGGAAAAGGAGGAAACATCAAGCAATTTAACCTTAAGGGTTACAGTACAGAGCGAGGAAATTCAGGCTGACCCATGAATTTCCTCACTAGCCTACTCGTACCTAATAACGCTGCTTTCTGTAATTCTATAGGTATGTGCTTTTCTTTAAACCAATCGAGTTTAAAGCTGAGTATAGTTCTTTAAGGATCGCGCCTGTTGCTGAGACTATTATGGGGGCATAAACTATACTTTTAAGATGGAGTATCCTTTTCATCTCATCTCCTAATTCAGTGTAGGCTCTGATTGTTTCTTCAATTTTTTTCTGAAGATTGCCTGTACGTGGGACCGCTATATCTATTATATCCTGTCTTCTTCTCTTTATCTATCAGCGTTATATCTGGCCTATTATGATCTACTTTTTTATCGGTGTGGATATTCCTGTTCCAGTACAGTTTAAATGTGGGGTTGGTCAGTACTGATATTTGATTACTCATTTTTCAGCTCATTAGGGTCGAAATTGGACATAGGCGGACCGTGACCAAAAAAAGTGGGGGGGGGGGGGGGCTAAAAAGTGATGACCTTTTTTTTCTTTCTTTCTTTATGTTTTGCTTCTCAAGTCTCCAGGGATGACTTTTTCCCGATTGTTAGCCGGCCCCTCCGCCCAAAAAAATTTGGGGCTATAGCCCCCCTAGCCCCTGATACGGTCCGCCTATGGGTCAAATAAAGCTTTTATTAATACTAGTTGATTTAATGGAGGAAAAAATAAGTTTATACTGCCATCTTTAAAAGATTTTCTCATGTCTAACGGCAGTGCGTTAAATAATAATCTATATAACAATACTGTTACTCCATCAAGAAGTGACCAATAAGAGATGACTTACATTTGACACCGGTGTCACTATAGATGTCACAGTGCCATTCATCGCATGTGTATCACTACTCTTATGACTTAATTAATCTGTGAATCATCCTTGTCAGCATAGAGAGAGTGACGAAATTTAGATAGGAATCTCCCATTATTACTGCCCTATGCCACCATTACACTCGCGCAAATAAGAGCGTTTATTGAGGTTAGGAGTGGATTTCGGAAGTTTTTAGTGCTGCCATCGTTACTTTCGGAGATTTTTACACCAGGATCGACTATTAAATCGCTTATAGCAAAAGTATACAACAGCCCCATTGCTGAGAGCTGGATATTCTGTTCCGTCACTTTTAACTTTAACACGGTATTTTTAATATAAATGTGCTTGTGTGATTTCTATGCGAGTAAAACACTTATGAAAGAGAGAGAGAAAAAAAATAAAAACCTTTACCGTCCAGTTATAATATCGGGAATCTTCCCACTTTGCTTCAGCTTTAGATGCTTGAATTCAAATTGGATTTTCAGGAGTCGCGCGTGCACGTGGAGCGTGCAGCCCTAGACGCGCTCGCCGTGTGAATTTAAGCGCGATTCCCGTATACTGCGCGCGAATTCAAGCGCGACTAAATTATAGTCACTTTATTAAACAGGGACCGAGCTGAAGAAAAAAAAATAAATCACGGTACAAAACTTGTGACCCGGAGTTAGTAGTTTGACTATAAGGGTTTGCGTTGATCCGAAAATTTCAACAAATCGAATAAGTCCAACCACCCGAAAGGCGAGCGATAATGATTTCGGCTCCAGAAATGGACAAAATTGACGTCGGGCTCAACGTATTTGTACTGAAAACAGTGAAAACATCCCCAGAAAAAAAAAACAGAAGAAACGCCTATATAGCGCTGAAAAAACCCTACGTAGAAAAATGGACAAGCAAAAGACTTTAGTAGCCCTAACGAAAGATTTTGTACGCCTAACGATAAAGAGGTTTTGCAGGGTGAACTAAAGCTTCGGTCAGCAAAAGTCTCTTATGGGTTGTTTTTCTAACAAAAGTTTCGTCAGTGCTATACCAAAGTTTTTTTCTCTGTTATTTCTGTGTATTACACACATATTGATTTGTCTTTATGATCTGGCTTAAAAGGGTTAAAAAGCTACTACTGTGAATTAACTTAACATAACATTTGACAGATGATGTCTCCTCCGGCGCCTTCAATTAATTGTGTATGCAAAATCAGCACCACGGTGTAGGAACAATTGACTGCCCACTCGATTTGAGCGAGCGAACATTGATTTGTCTTCATAACCTAGCAGAAAAATGGTTACACGTATTTATTGAGTTGATGAATCAATTTTGGAGCTTTTTGTGACAGCCAACGTAACGTTATTTTCAAGTGATTTTACAATTGAATAGTCCCTCTTAATGGCTGTAGCTAAACTGTTCAACAAACCTATCTATTAAACGGCTGAAATATCCCAAATTTTTATGTTGTTGCTGTGGCATTGGTGAGATTTCGGGCGATTCTAACCTTCAAATGCACGGTTTAATCTATGATATATCTCATTGATTTCGGAAGTTTTAGTCAAGGAACCAGGCATAATAAAGCATTTTTGAGGACGTAAAATGCAAAATCGCAAAAAGTTTGCAATAATTGTTTGATTAGATGGCCTGAATTTCCGTTCAAAAGTTCGCTTATGGGGGAATTACATCGAACCAGAGTTTGTTTGGAACCAGAGGCCCTCAAACGGCAATCGATACGATAAATCGCTCTACTAAAACAGTCTATTCTCAAATTCGACAACACTGGTAGAAGCAACCTATTAAGGGATGTCAGATCGTATTCAGGTTGTTTACAACCCAAACTTGCACGCCCTTCGTTCGAACGAATGAAAAGATAACGTGGAGCGGGAGACGTGGAGGGGGGGGGTAAAGAGAGCAAAACGGAAAGAAAGAGAGAGAGAGAGAGAGAGAGAGAAAGAAAGAGAGAGAGAGAGAGAGAGAGAGAGAGAGAGAGAGAGAGAGAGAGAGAGAGAGAGAGAGAGAGAGAGAGAGAGAGAGAGAGAGAGAGAGAGAGAGAGAGAGAGAGAGAGAGAGAGAGAGAGAGAGAGAGAGAGAGAGAGAGAGAGAGAGAGAGAGAGAGAGTGAGAAGGGGAGTTGAGAACTTGAAAAGAAAATCGTAAGTGCATAGGAACAAGGGACCAGTAGTGGGGAGGTGGGTAAGGGCGAATATTTAAAAGCGGAATACGGAAGTAAGACTTACGAGAGAAGTCATTCAGCCAAACGTATTATTGCGCAATGCGCTCTCGCTGTTTAGTGGGTACAAGTGGGCGAAAAAAGGAATCGAACTCCAGCACTCATATTTTCGAATTTTCTGACACAATATCGCGGAGAATCGAAGAATTGGAGCACGATAAAATTATAATGGGTGTTCGGACCGTCCACATCCATTAAGGTCAATTCTCAAACTTCCTTACACATTCGACTCACGGTTAGTCTATAACAAGGTATGCTTGAGTAGCTATAGCTTTGAGTGATGATTATTTTGATGGATCATGAAATCTTGAAAATGCATGACACTGGGTATTTCTATTTCCATACTTCATTTTCCTTTTGCACGTATGGTCGTATGAGAAGAAAAATATTAGAAAGGAAGAGACGGGGCTTCCATTGTCTATTCTTATCTGACACGTGTTTCAATAATTATTAAGAAAATATCATAAAGCAAATTTTAGCGATCGAATATCATTCACCGTCGTATGATATTCGATGGATTTGCATTTTATTTTGATGATATTCGATTGTTTTGTTGGTCTCACCGGAGACCGTTGAATTCCAACAATTGGAAATTTCGAATTCACCTCCGGAGGTAGATTCGATTTTCGAATTGTTGCAACCGGTGTCAGAAATCTCATCTTCTATCCTTTTTGACTCCTTTCGCCACGATAATTTCGGAAATGACGAACTTTTCGAATAAAGTTTATTGTACAGACCATGCGTAGAAGTCATTTTCCTATGAGACAAACATAATTTTAGCTTCGGAAACGCTAGTTTTTTTTGTTAAAAATGGCCATGTTATTCAGAGCTGATTTAGAGGTTATGTTATGGAATAATACTATCGCAGTTTTCATTTTCACGAGAATATCATTCAGAAGTTCATTCTCGACTCTCATTGGCTAGATTTTTCACCGATCAGCGGCATCAGTTAACAATCATCAATTCTTGAAGTTAATGATATTCGATCGCTAAAATTTGCTTATAGACTGTTTTAGTAGAGCGATATATCGTATCGATTGCCTTCCGAGGACCTCTGGTTCCGAAAGAATTCTGATTAAATTCAATGTATTTTCCACCTAAGCGCATTTTTGAACGGAAATTTAGGCTATTAAATCAAACAATTGATGCGTCCTTTTTGCGATTATAAATTCTACGACCTTGAATATGCTTAATCAATAATCATGCCTGGTTCCAAGACTAAAACTGCCGAAATCAACTAGATACATTACATATTAAACGATGCTCATTTGGAGGTTGGAATCACCCGAATCGTCGCGAGATTCCCGCCCATTCCACAAAATGACAATAACATTTGGGTGATTCCAACCTCCAAATGCTAGCCAGGGTAAAGTCAAATAAGGGCTAAGGGGGCTTAAGCCTCCCCCCACTTTTTCAGGAAGCCCGGGCTGGTAAATACACATTTTACTTGGTTTATAACCTACAAGCAACAAAAAAAAAACATAAAAAACAAAAAAAGGTCATCAAGTTAAAGCCCCTCTCTCCCACTTTTTAGACCCACGCGGCGCGACCGGCGCGGCGCCTCTGTCCAAATGCATCGTTTAATCTGTAATATCTTGAAGATAGATTTGTCTTCGAACCCTGAAAGTTAGATGGTTCAAACTGTGCCCTCAAGTTTACTTGAAAACTGCATTAATTTGACATATTTTCAAACTATAACCTGAATGTATAGGTGCTTCACTTTGATCGGGCAGGTAACTCCTGAATGGGGCTTTTGCAAGCTCTTTCTATCAACAATGAAAAGTCGTATAATCATTCTATATGGCTGGCGACGGCCGCGGCGCGGCGCGGCGTGGCGGTAGTATTGAAACGTCCCGAAATCCACCCCTCAACCTTAGAAAAGCTTTTAAAAAAGGGGATATAATGGCGCTGTAACGTAGAGGTATAGTCAAGGACAAAAATATTGTCACGCAGCTCCTGAAGGTATAGGCTACCCGCAAAACTTGTATCAATAAATTTAACACTTATATCTTAGGTGCGGCCTACATTAGTCAAAACCTTAGAAATCGCCTGACAATTTTTTTGTCCCCGACTATACTATATATTAGGGTATTACTATCTAATTTATCACTGTCCCCATTTCGGCGAAGGATCTCCTTGGCGAAACTAGAAAAATAATATGAGGTATGACCGTACGCACCACACTGTCACTCTAGCGTCATATCTCCATACCAGTAGCGCACCGATAGTTTCTTCATCTCTCCCTTTTCTCCATTAAAAAACGTATGTTAGACTAGAATGGACAAGGGGATAAAACCCCCTCTTTCGGTCATTTTCCTACTTATACATTCAAATAGGAAATGAGAGATATGGAAGAGACCCTGGTTGCGCCAGTGCTCCATACCATTTTAAGTAAAAGCTTTTCTTAAGAAATCCATTTCAGGTTTTGGTTTTGGAACTGTTGTAAATATGCTGTATCATGGGCGCCCGCGTCGGAGCGGGGGGACAGAGGGGGCACCCCCCCCCCCGGAATTCAGAAAATTGAACACTTTACGATAAAAAATGAAAGGAACAAAAGAAGATGAAATGTTAATCAAAGGAGTAATAGTCGACGATCATCATTATTATTTTTTGCAAGGAATATTAGAAGTATGCATTTTTCTTACTATCATCATCATCATCTGTAGTCATTTTTATTCAAAATATCAAACACTTCCAAAGAATTATTATTATTTGATACAGGGGTGCAAAATGTTCCAAAACTTCGGAAGTTTCACGCGATCCATGACTTATTTCCTCACAGGATTTTAAAAAATTTCCTCACAAAAATTTGAAAATGATGAATTTTTTTGGTTATTTTAACATTTCAACACCCTATATACTCAAAATGACCTATATTTTCTCATTTTTTACACTATTTTCCTGGGAAATCCTTATTGCCATTATTAAAAACAAAACAAACAAAAATATTTGGACAAATTTCCTCACTTTTCTAGAAATTTCCTCACTTTCACGCGATCCGCGGATCTCTAGATCGGGCACATTTTGCACCCCTGATTTGATACACCTACAACAGCTTAAAATTGTACCATTTGGAAGAAAATTTAGTATTTTTCCCTTTTTCTTCAGGAAAGGGGGGTCCCCCGGTCCCCCAGACCTGCCGCGCCGTTGGGGTTCATTAATTTTGCCCCCCCCCGGAAATTTTTCTGCGGGCGCCCATGTGCTGCATTGCTGCAGGACTGTATTTTGAATATCGCCATAGTTCTATAGTTAAGGATACAAGAATGGGGCTCTAGCTTTTGCTATAAGCAAATAAATAGTCCAATCTTATGTAAAGACCAGCAAAAATCACGGAAATCACAATGAGAAAGTCTAAAATTCAGTAATAAACTCACATAACTGCGATAACGGCAAGATGGTCATGGCGGTTCGACGCAGGTATCAAGGGAGATTCCTGTCTATTATGTCACTTTCTCTACGGTACGGAAACACAGAGATATGTCTCAAATTAGATAGAAATCTCTCATGATACCTGCGTCTCTCCGTCATTAAGCCCGATTCTGAGAGTGAATTCCGTGATATATTAGTGTACTCGTCGTCATTTTTACAGGTTTGTATGCAAGAATCAACTCTTCAATCCCCAATAGCAAAAGTTTGCAACAGCCCCATTGCATTTACAACCACGCAGAAGTAATTCTCTACATACAAGGAACTCTAGGACAAATTCCTGGCTACAACTATGTTCTCATAACGTCATTTTCAGAAAAGATTTACTTATATGTACAGCTAGGAATAGACCCTCCACATGGGCGCCCGCAGAAAAATTTCCAAGGGTGGGGGGCAAAATTGTTGAACCCCAATGAGAGGTCTAGGGACCCCCCCCCCCCCCCCCCCCGAGGAAAAAGGAAAACTTTTTTTTTTTTTTTTTTTTTTTTTTTCCATATCCAAATAGTGTACATACAATTATTAAGCCATTGTAGGTGTATACAAAGAATAATAATAATTTTGACGTGTTTGATATTATGAATAAAGGGACAACAGATGATAACAGAAGTTAGAAAACTGTAGAATTCTACAATAATTAGAATGTAGAATTCTATTCCTTGTAAAAAGTGACTTAAAATTACAAAATAAACAAATAACAAAGTTCGTGAACTATTACTCCTTTGATTCACATTTCAATTTCTTTTGATCTTTTCATTTTTCTTCGAGAAATTCCGACTGTTTTGATTTCCGGGGGGAGGGGAGGGGGGGCAGTGCCCCCTTGCCCCCCTCTGCGGGCGCCCATGACCCTCCATAACGCTATAGCAAAAGTTTGCAACATTCTAACCCATACAGTGATCATTCAGCCAAAAACCCGGCTTTATTCACAAACCTCTCGCACGCAATCGCGCGACTCTCCTTGGAGAAAACAGCGTGCGCGTCGAAACTCATCACTTCGCTGCGGTCTGAACAGCAATAGGGCACTGAAGTTAAATACTGCGAAAAACAACCACGAACGCTTTCAGCCGTTTGAGGTGGACGAGATGACGTTTGCGGAGAATAAAAAATTCTCAAAACAAAACCCGAAGGCTCGCGGTTCTAAGGCCCGGCAGGCGCTCGACGCTCGTGCCGCGGCCGCGCGTCACCGCGGTTACAGCGCGACGCACAGTGGGTCGGAATGGAATGGAAAAAGAAAAAAATTATGATCATAAACATTAAACAATAAAATGTAAACCTTTAACCCCTTATGGACCAAGCCCGATTACACTCGTTTTTCTCGTCTCGACTATTTTATATTGCTTCAGTCTTCCTCTTCATTCCGGATAAACACGACTACTGACTATATCGATGAAAATACCTACGTACAAGATACGGTATCGTTGGACGCCTTCAATTGGTCGTACAGGCAATTCCAACTCCTCCGAGTACGAATAGTTAACTAACTTCTTTTTAAAAACAAAAGAATGGAGTTCTTTTGAACTAACCGGGTCCTTAAACGGTTGAGGGTGCTTTCAGAGGATTTGGTCCTTATCTTTCGATAAACTTAACAACGGATTTCAAATATTTTGGGCTTAAATAAAAGTTCAGACTTTACGCTGTCATTCCCTGGAAAAAAGAGAGAGAGAGAGAGAAAAAAAAATACCAGAAGCATGACAATATGTGAACCTATGTAAGGAGTAGTACAATTACCAGAATTGTATTATTTGTACCATAGTTCTTGAAATTTTTTTTAGGAAATTCTAGTTTTATGCGTCCATATTCTGGTATTAACACCAGAATTTTCGGGCCACAGTACTTGACTTTCGATCGTTCACAAATCGTTGTGCTTCTGGTAATATATATGACTAGAATCTGGTATTATGACCTAGAATCTGCTATTATGACTATAGCTTTCTTTCTGTGTTGAATGATCACAACATAGTTTGAACAAAGTGAAAAGCTTAGAAAAAAAAGTAACTAGAATGAAAATAAAAACAGATGTTACAGTGACAGAACAGACATCCCAAAACAAGTATGTAACAGTAAAATACTTTTCGGTTTTAGTGACTGACACATTGCACACTGTACATCGTCTGAAATTTCTTATTTTTCTGGCTTAAATACTGCCTTAAGACATGAAATAGGTTTCCTTGACCCGGAAGCTTAGCAATATGGGAGTATTAGGAGTGTCCCCTAAAAGGCAGAGACAAATAGGGACCCAGCAGCAGTAGCTCGACGAGAGTTTCTGCATCTCTCTCTTTTTTCCATAAAGAAACGTATGTTAGAGAAGGATGAACAAGGGGATAGATAAAACCCCCTCTTTCTCTCCTTTTCCTACTTATACATTCAAATGGGAAATGAGAGAGATGGAAGAGATCCTGGTTGCACCAGTGCCCAGCAGTCCCAGCACACGTATGGTTCCCGTGTTAGAAAAATGAAGCAATTTTAGTGCGCTCAGTTTTGTTCGGGAGTCACTGGCTGCAACGATAAACATTAGCCTACCTACTGTTGAGTGGTGAGCTTAACAAGAGGCTGCGAATGGTCCGCGGTGCGGTCCCGGAAACGGAAACAGGGTTTGTCCGGCGAATGCAAACCACGTGCTCATCAGTCAACAGTAGGCAATACGTGTAGTTGGCTGTTGTTTCGATAAGTTCCGACCAAAATTGAGCCGGAAAAGTGGACACGTGTCGCTAGCTTTGTGATGTGTCTCTATTTGTCTCTGCTAAAAGGTTACCAGCTAAAAATGGATCTACTGCAAACTTTTGCTACAGCGATATAGAGTGTTAAATCTTATAAGTAAAATCACGTGAAAAGTCCATCGGTGGTATCAGAAAGTCATAAAATGCAGGATTAAACTCACAAGAGGCGTTTAACTGAAACCCAAGATGGCGGTAAAATATCGAGCAACCTGTGTGCACGCACCGTGAACATCCATGATGGCCAACGTTGACAACCTCACAGCATCGGAGATGAGTTTATTGTTTGCGTTGTGATTGGTTGTGATCGATGTTGGCCATGGTGCTTGCATACAGGTTGCTCGATATTTCACCGCCATCTTGGATTTCATTTTAATGCCTCTTGTGAGTTTGTTATTGCATTGTATGACTTTCTGCTGCCACCAATGGACTTTTCACGCGATTTTACACAAGATTCATCACTCTATAGCGCTGTAGCAAAAGTTTGCAACAGACCCACCGTGCATTTAATTTTAAAGCTCTCTGTATAGGATCAAGTACCTACATCGCACTTTAAATAGCAACACAAGCAAAATGAGCTCCGATTTCTGATTATTCCTTTGGATAAAAAAAATAAAAAAATAAAAAAATGTATAAGTTATCGGTGCTTTCATCTGAAAAAGCAAGATAACTGAAGAACGTCCAAAATCATTCATGTTAGAGTTTAAAAGTTGTCAATTAATAACATGTTTCTTGCAAGAAAATATCAATACTCAAATATTTCTGAAGAAAGAAAAGAAAAGAAAAGGAAAAAGAAAAACAGAAACTAATCGTGTCCGGGAAAATTTGTTTTGTGATCTAGTGTACGACATCACGGCCGGCCGTAGCGCGGGGTCCCGCGTTTAGAAACGAGGAAAATAGCCCCTTTTGGCGAGGGATTGCGAGAACTGTAATCCTCACCGCAAAATATTCCGACTGAGCGATCCCCCCTCTAGTCTCCACGCCGGGGGAGGGGGCAGGGAGAGGGCATGGAAGAGATATATTCACCGCGGGGGTCCTCGGGGTTCGTCTCCCTCATTTTTGTTTATTTGTTTCTTCAACGTTTATTTAACGTTTAATGATGGTCACGCGCGCATTCAATCGAACCGCGGACCCTTCGCCGCGGGGTTGTACGATACCGCTAATCGATATCTATTCGATACATTTCAATAACTGCCATCATTCGCCGAGCATATCGCGAAGCGGTAGCAGGCGAAACTGTTTAAAATGCAGATGTACTTACATGGAACATTACCCCTTTTCAGTGTTGCCAGATTGGGGTGAAAAAGCCGAATGTTTTACATTGATTTAAATGAGGACGATGCGGCTTTTTACCCTCGATCTAGCAACACTGTCCCTTCCCTTGTATTCAGGGTTGTCCTTACATCTAGAAGCGCCAAAGAATTATAACCATAGAGGGGACCATGCTGCTGTTCGTGTATAATTAATGACATTCTTCAATCCACCGATGATTCCACCGTTGGAGAAAATATTACCCAGATGACTTAGAATACGACAGTAAAGCTTGAAAATATTCTGATCTGTAATATTTTCTCAATCAGTAGAATCGCCGTTAAATTATTAAAACATTTAGAAGTTTTTCAAAGTCATCGATGATTCCACCGGTTGAGAAAATATTACAGATGCGAGTATATTTTCGTGCATTGCAGTCATACACGGAACTGAACTGTGTAATCTTTTCTCAACTAGTGGAATCATTGGAGAATTGAAAAATGCCATTCAATATACACACAACGGCAGCTTTGAGAAAGGGCTTTATAGGACGTGATTTTGAAGAAACAAGGGAGGCAGCCATGCTTTAAATCTCTAGTGGACAGGATACACAGGCTCGGTTTGTTTGCCTCCATAATTTTAAACTTAACTTGAAATTTTCCAGACAGATAAATTTGAAATCGGTTTGAAATGAAGTGAGTTACGTATGAGTACAAGAGATACCACGAACTTTTTCACCGGATGGGATGGCGTCAATGGGGCTCTTGCAAACTTTTGCTACAAGGTATTAAAGAGTTGATTCTTGCATAAAAACCTGTAAAAATGACGATGAGTACACTAAAAAATCACGGAATTCACTCTCAGAATCGGGCTTAATGGCTTAAAGACGCAGGTATCATGGGAGATTCCTATCTAATTTGAGACATATCTCTATGTTTCCTTAGAGAAAGTGACAAATTAGACAGGAATCTCCCATGATACCTGCGTTGAACCGCCATTACGAACTTGACGTTTTAGCAGGTACGTGAGTTTATTACTGAATTTTAGACTTTCTCAGTGCGATTTTTGTGATTTTCGATGGTTATTACATCAGATTGGACTATTTTCATTTGCCCGCAGCAAAAGTCTGCAAGAGCCCCATTGAGGCGGGGATGAGTCTGGCAGCTCATATAAGCTTATTTTCGGAAATGATAGGCTTCTATACAAGGTAGATGGAGAACAGGTATGGACAACACTCTGAGGTTGCGGCTCTGATTGGTTGTGAAAAAAGCGACTCCGCCGCCATTTTTCTGACCGCGCGATTCAAATTTAGATTTCACATCTTGAAAAGGAAAGTAAACACCGTAATTGATTATGTTAATCCATTCTATAGTCACAACATTAACATTTAAGAGATAAAAGTTACATTGCATTGTTCAAATAAATAAAGTATTGATTCAGATAAACTTCCCCTTCAAACCTAACCACAAACAACAATGCAAGATACACGTTGTAAATAGGAGACAAGATGGCGGCGAAGTCGTTTTTTCACAAGTGGCCACGCCCCCTGAGCCGAGTGTTGTCCATACCTGTTCTCCATATACCTTGGCTTCTATAAAACAACAGGAGCGCTCTTCAGGCAAAAACCTCTATTCAATCACAATGCCGATTGCTCAGAATGAGCACAACCGATGTTTTATGGTCCTTTATCCGAAAACGAATTGAATTCAGTTCACTGTGCGTTGACTGCAACCGAATCATCCACGTTACAATCGCGCGTGCGTCTGAAAATTGCTAATTTGCAGCCACGTCGACAAAAAGCTCCCTTAAAATTGAAATGGTAGGGTACCCCGAGAGATTTAAGTTAAGGTTCCTGCAGTTAACGCTTTGTACTTACTATGCATTATTGCATTCTACAGCGCATCGTCGAAATTTTATACAACCGCAGTCCTTTAGTTCAATTATATTTTACCATTACACCTCTTTTCCGAGTTGATTTATTGAGGCTGGGATTGCTAGCCGAATTTTACGATCATGATACCAGAGGGAAGGTTTTGAATTTGTCTAGATGGAAACGGAGAAAGCTAGTTCGACCCTTTAGGGAGCAATAAAGGTAGATGGATAGTATGGGGTACAGGGGGAAGGGGGAAGGAGCCCCCCACGCTTACCGACGAAATGTCATTCGCGAGTAATTAAGGGAAATGTCATAATGAGTCCTCCAAAGCGAACTTTTATCATGGCAATTTCAAGCTTCCATTCTAGTGTGCATTCATACAGGGCGTTCAAAAATGGCGCATTCGAAATAAATGAAACCCATTCATAAATTTTAGAAGAGCAAATGAAAGGTCACTTTTCTGATTCTAAAACTGCGCTTTAAACGATTGAGCTTTTTGCAAACAAGTTCACAAGTTGGATACTAATACTTGGCAAATTGAAGACGACCATTTTGGCTATGATCACTCAAACAATTAATAATAAAAGATCTCAGTGATAACGACTTTATTGATAACTATTACGATTTTGCATAATGGGTCTATTGCAGACTTTTGCTACAGCTATAGAGAAGGTCTATTCTGGTGTAAAATTACTTGAAAATAACTCCGTTCGTTGGAAGCACTAGACAGTTCCAAAATTGACTCCAAAAAAATTAACATAATAAATACTCAGTTTAATAGAAAAATGCAAAGATGGAGGTCAAATGAGAAAGTCCCTTCTAATCGCAACTTTCTATGCTCGGATAAGAGATAAATGGGGCTCTTGCAAACTTTTGCTACAGGTGAAGAGTTGATTCTTGCATAAGAACCTGTAAAAATGTCGATGCGTACACTGAAAATTCACGAAATTCACTTTCAGAATCGGGCATAATGGCGGCTCAACGCAGGTATCATGGGAGATTCCTATCTAATTTGAGACATATCTCTGTGTTTTCGTCGAGAAAGTGAGAAATTAGACAGGAATCTCCCATGATACCTGCGTTGAAGCGATATTACGATCATGCACGTTAGAGCAGTTTTGTGAGTTTATTACTGAATTTCAAACTTTTTCAGTGTGACTTTCGTGACTTTCACTGGGTTTTACATTAGATTGGACTATTCATTTCCTTACGGCAAAAGTTTGCAAGAGCCCCAATATGGACAATTTTACTCAAGATTTAATCATTCAATCGATAACTAATCATTCCTTCAATCATTCAATAAACTTTCTGATTTATGACCACTTTTTGACGATCTTCAACCATAGTGCATGCTGTAGCAAAAGTTTCCAAAACAAATCATGCTATTTGACAACATTGGCATTTTGTCCATTTGAACCCGTAGAAAAGGTCGAATCCGATTATCATCGGTGATTCCTAGATAGTTCGATATTTTTCATGGGTTTTAATGATCCAAATGCAACGTTGACAAATTGCACGCTTCGCCACTGAAACAGACACATTTGACAACACAGCTCACTGATGAATTGATGTAAATGGGTGAGTATGCGGGGGGCGGGGGGCGTAAGCAAGGGGGGATGAGTGAAGTAATATTAAAAACAAAAGCGTTGTATGACGCGCGGGGATGAACGGAAAAGAAAAAGTGGAGACTCTAGCAAAAGCATAATTTTACTCGCGTATTTGTATCCAGCGTCGCGTCAGTCGTTACTCCGGGAAAGGATTTGAATCATGGGAAAGCCGTGGCCGAATATGATGGGAGAGGAGGGGGAGGGGGAGGAGAAAGGGGATAAGAAGTATGGTGGAACGGTGGAGATGGAGGGGGCTGGGGGCGGGGGCAAAGAGAAAAGGAAAGTAATATTCAAACGAGAGCTGCGAAATTACTCGGGGAGGGGTGAAAATATAAAGCTCTGCCTTCCGCAGGAGTGTATAGGCAACAAGAGTTGCACACAGCACACAGAATTAAATTCCGAATGAGTAATGAAGGGAGGCTACGATGAGCGTGTATTGTACCGAGTAAACTCGCGCCACAATGTTGCCTTTTCACGAACTCACCGAGGAAGTCTTAGGTCCCAACAAAAGCTTCTATTTAACTTAGCCGAATAGAAATAGAGAAACGACGACCAAGGTTGTCATAGCGACCGCCGAAAAACCTACAAAATCTAAGATAACTTTAATACGCGATCGCATACATAATACAGATACTTTACATGCAACCCATAACACCCTAGCTGGACCACGCACGCGCGGTCACGGCAGAGGGTTGTTTTCATTAGAGTATACTATAAGACCAGAGTATTCCCGATCAATGTGTCAACATTTGATACAAGCGATTTAATAGTCGATTCTGGTGTAAAAACCCTCCAAAAATAACGATGGCAGCACTAAAACTTCCAAAATTCACTCCTAAACTCAATAAACGCTTTTATTTCCGCGAGTGTAACGGTGGCATAGGGCAGTAATAATGGGAGATTCCTATATCTTAATTTCGTCACTCTTTCTATGCTGACAAGGATGATTCACAGAGTAATTAGTCATCAGAGTCCAGTTGATCCAATCCACATGAACGGTACCGCAACACCTAGTGACACCGGTGTCAAATGAAAGCCGTCTCTGATTGGTCACTTCTTGATGAAGTTACAGTATTGTTAGATGGGACCCATTGTTACTACCCTCAGCCACCATTACGGCCGCGCAAATAAAAGCATTTATCGAGTTTAGGAATGAATTTTGGAAGTTTTTAGTGGTGCTATCGTTAATTTTGGAGGTTTTTATACCAGAATCGACTATTAAATCGCTTACAGCAAAAGTGTGCAACAGCCTCATTTAAACAATGAATGAGCGTTTCGTCAGTCGTGTCGAATTTTTTAGTAATTTTTTCGGTGCAAAATTAACCGTGATTGTATATTTTACACATCAAAATGAGTTAATAAACATATTTTGATAACAAGGGAAGCGTGCCTCGTCTTATTTGAATGACGCGATAAACGAGAATACTCGACGGGTCTTTTAGTATATGTACTCTAGTTTTCATTTTCCCGTCACAATTTCATGAAGGTCAATAACCTAAACTTTCTAATAATTTGATGGAATTCTGTGGGAGTTCATATCCCACGGGATTTTAGGTCACAGAACAACATGGAATACTTTTACCAGAGGGAAACGAGCAAAATAGCGCATATAATTCAAATGCAGTGATTACGTCATTCCCACATGGTCCATGGTAAAATGATGTAATCTGAAACTTGAATTAAGTGCTGCTTTGCTCTTATATTACGCAACTTACAATTAGAACTTAATTATTGGCATCACTGTGTTCCTCGTGCAAAATTCTATAAAAATCAATCTTTCAAATTCACTGTTAAAAGACATAAAGACTGACTTATTACTGTTCCAATTGAGAGATTTCGCTCTTTTGTCAAGGGGTGCAAAACGTATACATAGCTCATACATAGGGTGGTCCATCTAAACTTTTAAGCTAACTTTTCTCAGAGAGTAGTGAGTTTTAGACTTTCATAATGGTCTCAGTGTTATTTTCGCAGCATTTTACATCAGAATTGATTTTTCCATTCCCTCAACGAGCCTGGATAACTGTAATAGAATTCCGTGTCCAAATAGCCACTCTAAAACACTTGCACTTTCGTTTAAATCCAATTTCCACTGAATTAATAAAATTACAATTTCTGATTTAAGATTCAAAAATATGAGGCAAACAAATGAGAATCAGATCGCTCATGCTGCCTCTTTCAGAGATACGACTTATAACAAGTATCAGCCTCTTTATTTGCTATAGCTCTTGTAACATTTTTTAATTTAATCTAAAAAATAAGAGACAAACAAACTGAGCCCTAGCAAAATTTTCATGAGTATGCACGCAAAAAAGACTGGAAGAATTTATCATCTACATAGCTGATTTTGGCGTATGCTAGCAAGCATGGTAAATTTCACCATAATATGGTAAATGCAACGTACTTTGTGGTAGATTGAGGTAACATGTTGGTGCATTTTACCCTAATTTGGTAAAATTGACCATACTTGATAGCAGACTCCAAAATCAGCAATGCAGATAGTAAATTCTATCAGTCTTTTTGTCTCCATCTGGCTGCCTATGTTGATATATTGGACAAAAATCAATGTAAGTAAATGCAAACAATGCACTGATGCATGTTACTAATGTAAGCAATCTTTATACTTACATCTGTGATAAATATTTTCTTAACCTCTCAAGTTCTCGCTTCACGCATGTTCAATATAATTGACTTCTCGATTCTATGAATCTTTCTCATCCAAAAAATTATCTGATTTTTTACTACCTACGTGGTGTCTTTAAAATTACGCCCCAGAAAGCCCCCTTCTACGGTTCTAGCTCGTTTATATACACTGGAAAAAAAATCAATTTTTAAAGCAACATTTCGAAATTTGTTGATTTAACAAAAATGGAAAGTTGCTAAATCAACAAATATTTTTTTGTTAAGTTAACAATTTATTTGTTGATTTTACAAAAAAAGCTGTTAAATCATCAACATAGCTGTGTTCTTTAAACAAAATAGGCATTGTCAATTTAGCAATCTTAAACATATTAAAAAGAGTACGGAACATAACCTAATTAGTTAATCTAACGATTCAGCTTATGTTAAATTAGCAAATCAAATTGCTGATTTTACTTACTGATTAGTTTTTTCAACATAAAATGTTTTATTTTTACAAAATGATTCGCTGGTTTGGCAAAAAGAGTTGTTAAGTTAACGAAATTAATTGCTCATTAAGCATTTGAGTTGTTAATTTAACAAAATAAGCACATTTTAGCGATCGAATAGCATTCACTTAAAGAATTGATGATTGCTAACCGATGCCGCTGGTCGGTGAAAAATCTAGCCAATGAGAGTCGAGAATGAACTTCTGAATGATATTCTCGTGAAAATGAAAAATTCGATAATAATATTCCATAACATAACCTCTAAATCAGCTCTGAATAACACGACCATTTTTAACAATAAAACTAGCGTTTTCGAAGCTAAAATTATGTTTGTCTCATAGGAAAATGACTTCTACGCATGGTCGGTACATAAACTTTATTCGAAAAGTTCGTTGTTGCCGAAATTATCGTGGCGAAAGGAGTCAAGAAGGATAGAAGATGAGATTTGTGACACCGGTTGCAACAATTCAAATTCGAATCTACCTCCGGAGGTGAATTCGAAATTTCTGATTGTTGGAATTCAACGGTCTCCGGTGAGACCAACGAAACAATCGAATATCATCAAAATAAAATGCAAATCCATCGAAAATCATACGACGGTGAATGATATTCGATCGTTAAAATACGCCTATTGATAGGTTGATTTAGCAAATAATTATGTTACTACATTTTTTAACAATTTACTTTTTTCGGTGTAGTTAAATGGTTTCACTAGGTATGAGACTCAAAGTTGGCTGCGAAAAAGCCAGACAAACACTCATTCATCACTTACCTCATTAGGGATTACCACCGATGACATTTTAGTTAAAAGTTATTTATTCAACTGACGGAAAAAAAGGGTTCAAATTAAATACTTCGCATAACCGCACGAACTCGAGGGTACTCACCGCATCCACGTTCTCGCGCGGGCTGTAAGCGAGAACGAGACTCAACTTCACAAAAAGTTACTTCAATTATAAATTTCGTTGTTCGGTCTCCTAATTAAAATTTGAGCCCGTTAAGCTGTTTAGAAACCCGAGGGTTTATGAAAATTGATCGAAACTGGGAAAACTCCGCACTTTCTAGCAAACTAGCGACCTGGGGAGGGGGAAGGTGTTTATAACACTGTATCTGATAACGTGTTAAATTCTCTTCGGAGAATGACGAACTCATTTTCTCCGCCTTTTTTACCCCCGAGAGTGCGGTGCACGTTACATCATCTGTGATAAAGGGCCAAATTGAGCGCAACAGCAGACTTTTTTCGAACAGTAAACATTACATATTTCCTGTCGCTTCTTGTCGAGAATACATCTTATAAAAAAAAAAAAAACAATTTTGCGCCCATGTTTTTTGCATTATACTATAGTTAATTTGTTTTTGTTTCTTTGGTTTCTTTGTTGTTGTTTTTTAACAAGAAAAGCTCAGGGTGTAAAGTACAGATCAATTTTGAAATTCCCTGATTTTTCCTAACTTTTAATTTTCAGATTCCTTGTCATATTATTATCTCTGATTATTTTTTTTAGAATTCAAGACTATTTAAGTGAACAAAAATTTATGAATTCATTCTAAATACTGACTTACAGACTGCATGCACAACAGCAAAAATAGTTTCAAATTAGACGTCATAAATTCTTACCTGAAACAAAAAGAACGAATGCAAATTAGAAAAAAAAAAAAAAAAAACCATGAAAAATTCAGAGAAAAGCAACAGAAAAAATACATACAGCCGTCTTTTTATACGTCCACAGTCGTTCACGGTTCACAAAACGCGGTCATGAAATAATCTATTTTTATGAAAGAATCTCATTGCATCTAGTCTAATTTGAATCTTGAAACCTTCCGCATTATTTCCTTTGCGGTCCACGAACGTTCGCAAGCTCAAAAGCATGCGAACGCTTGCGGACCGGAGAACTATTTTCAAACGCCCGTCCGCAGAGGACGATTGTGGACATAAAAAAAGACGGCTATATCATAAGTGGCGATAGCCACCACCACCAGGTCAAGTCCAAAACCCACCAGCAAGAATAAACGAATAGCCACGAAGAACGGTCATAAGGATACCACCCGCCAAGGTACTTATATTTAACAGGTATGCTCGACTCGCTTCCCGCGTCATCTTCAGTGGCGCGCAGTTCAAAATCATCAGTCAAGATGGCCGTCAAAAGAAGAAAACAAACCGACTCACTCGGGCGACTCCGAGAGTGTCACCCGAGTCAGGTCAGTGAAACTCGCCTAGATATGAAGAAATATTTTAAAAATATTTTAATAAAAACATTTTTAAAAATTTTAACAAAAATATTTTAAAAATATTTTCAAAAGGCAAAAATATTTTTAATATGTTTTTAAAATATTTTAAAATGTTTTTGTTAAAATGTTTCAAAAAGGTTTTGACAACTAATTGGCATGAACAAATCGTGTTTTTTTAAAATGTTTTTAAATTTTTACAAAAGGTTACCGAAAACTTTTCGGCAAGATTTTCAAAATGTTTTTAAAATATTTCTTTCATATCTGGGTCGGAGTCGCCCGAGTGAGAGTAGGTTTGTTTTCTTTATTTGTTGGCCATCTTGGCTGATGATTTTGAACTGCGCGCCACTGAAGATGACGCGGGAAGCGAGTCGAGCATATACCTGTTAAATATAAGTACCTTGACCACCCGCATAGCTCATAGCTCCCATGAAATGCAGTGCGGGATGTATCCTTGCGATCGTGGCAGGCGCAGTTTCTTTCTTTTTTGAGCCGCGGGACCGCAGTGCAAGACGGAACGCGGCTTTGTAAAAGTGGGAAAGACTGAGGAAGTGTGAGTGTGGGTGAGGTGGGCGATAATCTGATCAAGTTGCATTGTGACGTTGCCTGATCTATCAAACACCTGTATTACAGCTATTCTAGGTCGTTTTTCAGCCGTTTTGATTTTCAGTCGAGTCGGTTTGAGCAATGAGCAATTCCCATGACGCCTGAGCCTCTTGCTCGCTCCACCGCACTTTGGTCTGAGATCATCAAGTGGCCAAAAATCAGACAGTACTTTTTCCAGTGGCGGCTCCATCTGGCAATAATGTCTTCGCTCCATTTGAACATATGTTTAACAATCGATTGCTGGTGAAGCGCTGCTTCACTTTCGAATCGATTGTTTTACATACAATCAAATGGAGGGGTGCCATTGTTGTCATATTGCACGAGCCGCCACTGAGTTTCTCATCAAGTTATCATTTAAAAAAACTTTCAACGCCAATTTTTATCACAGAGAACACTTTAAAAAAGAATTTAAATCAAGAAATATCAATTGAAAGTCTTAAATTAAGCTTGCGAAAGATAGAAAATTATCATTTAGGATGACTTCCTTTTTCGTTGGGTTTTTGGCCAATTTTTTGGTCGATCTCAACATACTGTGCTCCGTAGCGTCAAGAGCATCATGTTAATAAGGAACGCACTCTATGCCGAACCAAACCGCTAACAGCGCAGCGATCGCACAGCACTCGGTCAAATGAACGCCCAGCGTACGGTTACGTTTATTAGAACAATAAAAAATTATGAGGATAAGTGACTACAGTGCACAGGTTGCCAGATTTACTCATTTTCGAAAACTTATTCACGGCAGAATACCACTGGCAGATCCAGGAATTCATCCTTCTCTCTCTTTCCCCATTAGAATGCGTGAGTTAGAAAAGGACAGATCAGGGACAGTCACGTGATTTTCGCCCCCTCTTCCATCCTTTTCTGACTCATGCGTTCTAATGGGATGAAAGAGAGAAGGACAATTTTCTTGGATCCGATAAAATGCAGAATACTACAATCGGAAACTGGGAGCCGTGGAAAGAGCTATATACCAATAGAGGGGCTGATAAGTGGCGGCTCGTGAAATGCAATATATTGATGTCTATACTTCATTTAAAACTATAGAAAAGTATCGATCGTCTGGGGGCGCACTTGAACCCCCGAGAAATCGATACTTTTCAATAGTTTCAAATGGAAGGGACATCGATACATCGCATTTCACGAGCCGCCACTGTGGGGCTGATACATATTTTAAGCCCTATCCCAAAGTGTAACAGCATGGACGATCTGGTTCTTGTTTGTTTGCCTCATACTTTTTAACCTAATAATTCAAAACTTGTAATGAATTCAGTAAAAAAAAATCACAGCTCCATTGGAATATCAAGGTATTCCGATTCGGTCACGAAGACTACAGCGCTATCGGACAGACCTGTTAAAATAGACCTTGACCAAATCGGGAAATCGTCGCCCATTTAAATAACACGGTTTCCCGTTTGGGTCACAAAGACTAGCCCTATTAACCCAACCTGTTTAAATCAATTTTAATAAAAAGGAAAATCAAACAACATTCGAATAGCATGGTTACCCGATCAAGTCACGAAGACTACAGCGCTATCGGACAGACCTGTTAAAATAGACCTTGATTAAATCGGGGAATCGTCCCCCATTCAAATAATACGGTTTCCCGTTTTGGTCACAAAGATTACAGCGCTATCAAACTGTTTAAATCAATTTAAAAAAAAAAGGAAAATTAAACCCCCATTCGAATAACATGGTTACCCGATTAAGTCACAAAGCCTACATCATAGTGGCGTAGCGTGCAATTTGGCAACGTTGTATTTTTCCATTTAAACCCATGTGAAAATGTCGAATGCGAAGGTGTTCACCGAACACCCAATAGTTCGATCTTTTCCATGGGTGCAAATGGGCGAACTGCAACGTTGCCATATTGCACGCTACGTCACTGGCCTACACCACTATCGAACAGGCCTGTTTAAATGGTTCTTGGAAAAAATGTCCACTAAAACTGTCCGACAAGTCCAAATAAAAAAATGCAAAGCCTCAAGTCCAAGAAAGTTTAGTCCAGCTACAATTTTTGTTCAACTTCCGATAGATAAAAAGTTTAATGATGGCAGTCCAATTATTCAGGTAATGTACGTAATACTGGAAACCCCTTTTCAAAAGAAATCATTAGTGCCACTGCTGACTTTACATAGCATAGCATCTTTCAACAAAATAGAATTGTGGACATTCTATACTTTGGAGTTTGGACTAAAAAATTTAAAGATCGTTAAGTCCTTTGGACCAAAAATTACGTAGGAAATTAAATTATTGGAGCGTAAAATGACACTGGACGAGAAACTTCAAAGACGGATTATTTTACAGAGAACACATTTCACGGGGGACATTTTTTCACATTGGACTTTAATTATCTCCTTGGATACTACGTCTGGTCACCGATTTAAATCCATTTTAAAATTTTAAAATTTCAAAATCTCTGTTTCAAAGTAAAATGACTAAGTCTCTAAACTTCTTCCTCATTTGCTCCTTACTAAAATTCCATCTCGATTCTTACTCTTCCTGTCAATAAATTACTTTACTAGGCAAGATTAGATAAGTTAAATTTAGGGTAACTCCTAGATGATACGTTAAAAGTTCTGTAAATACTTATAAGAAATTGTGAACTATACCATCAGATGGTATACGCAGATTCTGCGTAAGACAGAAGAAAATTTTCGATTGTTTCAATGAATGTTCCGATAGTACATTCCTGCGCTTTATTTTCCATATAGACAATCGGAATTCGAGTAGATTCAAACGTCCAAACTGTTGCAACGATAGGTCTTATGATTGAAATAAGGGGAAAAACAACTATGGTTCTATTCTTATAGTTTTAACAGCCACTTTTTTCTCAGTGATATAAATCAAAAAAACAAAAAAACACATTTAAATACACCTCTAGACTAAATCGAGAAAATCAACCCCCATTAGCGAATAACATGGTTTCCCGATTCAGTCACAAAAGACCACAGCGCTATCCGACTGACCTGATTAAACGAACCTTGAGTACAGCGAAAGTTCGCGGCAGACCTATTGGCAACGCGGCCTATTTAAATACACTCGCCTTTCTTTGAGTTCAATCCTCATTCCTCATCCGCTTCGCACCGGTCCACTGGCGCAACCAGGATCTCTTCCATCTCTCTCATTTCCCATTTAAATGTATAAGTAGGAAAAGGACAGAAAGAGGGGGTTTTATCCCCTTGTCCATCCTTGTCTAACATACGTTTCCTAATGGAGAAAAGAGAGAGATGAAGAAACTCTCGTTGCGCTACTGCACCGGTCCAATCCCTCATCTTATTCCGTACGCTCCCTTGGCTCCGTCCGTATAGTCCGTGGGCCTCATTCCCCGTTCCCCATTTCCTATTGTCTCGTTCCGTTTTCCGTTCCTCAGTTTAACATCGAGCGAGCATCTAGGCGATACGTTGGATACAAGGAAAACGCGAGAACTATACGGAAGGATAGAAGGATAGAAGGATACAAGGATACAAGGATACAAGGGATTCGAGAGGAAGGGGGGATAAAAATTAGACGCGCGAGGATTAATTTGTAAGTGCAAGTGTAATTAATGGCATTCGCGGGCCGCGGCCGCGGCCTCAACCTCGCAGCCTCGATCCTGATGCTGGCACGGCCACTAGACGCTATGCGCGACGCTCGGGCGCTGCGCTGCAAGGAAACGAAACGAAACAAAACGAAATCAGACGAACGACGAACGAACGGTATCGCACTTGTAAATTACTCTACCGCGCGCTCCGAATCGACCGTCGCACAGAGAACGGTAAATAAAGAAACGGGGTCAAAGCTACACAGCTCTACGTGGGCTCCCGCAGCAGGGGGCAAGGGGGCGCAGTGGCGTAACCGGGGGGGGGGGGGGGTGTCCAAGGGGTCTGGACCCCCCCCCCCTTGACACCAAATTTTGTCCAAAAAAGGTCATTTTTTGTTTTCAAACAAATTTTACCAAATTAGTATCTTTGGACCCCCCCTGACAATTTTCAGACCCTCGAC
This sequence comes from Trialeurodes vaporariorum, assembly GCA_011764245.1. Lineage (NCBI taxonomy): Eukaryota > Metazoa > Arthropoda > Insecta > Hemiptera > Aleyrodidae > Trialeurodes > Trialeurodes vaporariorum. Next base: position 31,843,954 of record VMOF01000320.1, read on the forward strand.
CCCCCCCCCCAGAAAAATTCCAGGCTACACCACTGAAGAAGGGCAATTGCCCCCCTCCCCCCCTCCACCGGAATTCAAAACCCTCAAAATTTCACGATAAAAAATGAAGGAACAAAAGAAGATAAAATGTTGAGTTTTGTTTACATAATAATTTAAACTCATTTTTTTTGCAATGAATAGGAGTAGTGTGCCCTTTTCTTACGAACATTATCATCTGCTGACACTTTACTCATGATACCTAACCCGTAAAATTTTTTATTATTATTATTTTATACACCAAAAGAGCTCAAAATAGTACCATTTGGATAAATTGAATTTTGTCTCCTTTTTTTTTTAGGTTGTCGAGTGGGGGGGGGGGGGGGTCCCCTTCCTAGACCTTCCACACCCCCCTCTAGAAATTTTTCTGCGGGCGCCCATGTAGCTCTATGAAACGCTGTAAACGCGGTAAGCGTTATTATTCATGCTTTTTTTTGCAATATAGGTCGAGGGTCAAACGGGTCCATATTTCAACGAGCAATACCATAGATACCCATGACCATAGATACCCATGAAGAGTGCAGTGGCATCTCGTCAACAACGAATTCTGTCGATTTAACCGTTTCAGACACGCATTTTGAAATTCGAGTTTTTTTTTTTTTAAATTTTATTATACCTTTTAAATGAGGACAATTTTCTAAGAACTTTGGTGGGTTTCCATTGAATCCCATGTTAAATTAAAAGGTACACAATGTGTGGCGTGGCGTGCAATTTTGCAACTTTGCAATTTGTTCATTTAAACCCACGGAAAAGATCGAACTATTGGGTGTTCGGCGAACAGCTTCGCATTCGACCTTTTACATGGATTTAAATGGACACAATACAACGTTGCCAAATTGCACGTTTCGCCACTGGTGTATAGACTGATTTAGTGAGTCGATATATCGTGCGATTATATGCGATATACTCGTCTGGACCTATCGAAGTTCCGACTGGTTCGATATACATGGGTTTTCCCATAAGGAATCGGAATGCGATTTTCAAGCGGAAATTTCGGCCTTTTTGAGACATTTTTTACACGTCGGAGGTTGCGATAATGGAATCTACGTATCCTCAAGTGCCAGGAACCAGCATAAAATAGGGCGATAGCGCAAAATTTAAACTAGTTATGCCGCATATATCGAACCAAGTCGTGAAAGTGAGGTTATGGCACCCCATTGTTTACATCCTTCCTTCCAACCTCTATGAACTGCAAAACTTTCATAAATTTCGACATTTAGCTGTTATTTCTTTAGAACTTTTGGAGGAATAATATACTAGAGTATTGTAGTTCACCTGCTTTGAAATTTTGAGCTCCAATATGCTTGATATTACTCAACAAGTTAGTGTTTCCTCATCACCGCACCGGTACAGAATCTAAGTAGGGGAGAGGCGGGCAAAGTGGAAAGGGTTTCGTAGAATGCTTGTATCTCTCACAGAACTTAATGAATGTTGATGAAAATTTAAGAAAGTAAAAATTTGATTATTAAACTACCAAAAACAACCCGAAAAATGACACAATATAGCTTAAAAAACCCTAAAAATCAATATGAAGAAAAAGTGTCATTTTCCGCTTTGCCCACCCACGAGTGGGCAAAGTGGAAACTGGGGGGTGGGCAAAGTGGAAAGGCGATGAAAAAGTGGAAAAACAGCCGAAAATGCACTGATTGCACTTCCACGCACAGTGCGTGGAAAGAACAAATGTATCAAGCAAAAAAAAAGTTAATTTTAAATAATGAGAGATAAAAAATAGGCTTAAATAAGAGGGTGTCTCAAACCACCTGGCAAGCTTTTATTGTGACCCAACTAAGGCAAATACGAAAACTCGGTGAGAGACCTACAGTGTATATCGACCACAAAGAATGCAATGGAAATATTTTCAGCCCCCCCCCCGGTAAGTATTCAGGGGGAATCCCCGTTTATCGCGTTATTTTTTCAAAAAAAGGAATATGTCTTGACTTCAAATTCTGAAAGAAGAACATGAAAATTAAGTGGGCCGTCAGAAAAAAGATCCAAAATCGAGTGATACATAGCTAAAAGGATCTTAAATAGAGAAAAACAATGGCGCAAACCGCAAAGCAAACTGACTTTTCAATCCAAAGTTACGGCCGATTGAAATTTAGGGGTGCCCTCTGGGGAACACAACTACCTCTAAATTTCAATCGGCCATAACTTTGGATTGAACAGTCGGTAAGACTTGCGGTCTTGAATACTTCTTTATTGACGTTCCAAAACAAAACTACACAATTATATTCAAATTTGAGTAAACGGAAGTACTCAATAAACCATCACTTTGATCAAAAAACCGAAAAGGGTATTATTAGACATGAAAGGAGGGCAAAGTGGAAACCCATTTTCCACTTTGCCCGCAAGGGCTCATTGAACTTTTTCGTTAATTTTCTTAATAATGATAAGTAATTTTGCAAATCTGTTGAGTCTCAACTAATCTTTGATAACTATGGATTGAGAAAACATCTTTGTTAAATGCGATTTTTGGTAATAATTAACTTTTAATTTTGTTTAACCAGCACCGCATTATACAATCCACACCAGGTGAAAAGTTTGGTTATGTTTTAAATGATAATATTGTTGTTGTTTTCAAGTACCGATACCTCATTCGAGATTCACTATCATATTAGTTCACGATTCGCCCATAGAGTGCGCCACATATGACGCGCTTATAGTATTTTCAGCCGTTTTCCACTTTGCCCACCCTTTCCACTTTGCCCGCGTCTCCCCTAGGTACTTTATTGTCGTTTGCCTAGCCTAAAATTTTATCGCTGGGTTACTAACACATCTAAATTACAACAATATGTTCTTACCTTCTATCTGTAATTCAAATCTAGACAAGTTAAAGGGGGAACACTCAAATAAAGCTAGAGGAAGGCTACAGTCAGGAACGTGTGGGAGGACGGTTGATTGATGACGGGACTGAATCACCCTGCCGAAAGGTTCTTTACAGTCGACAATGTTTTTAGAAGTATGTTATTGAAGGGTAAGAGGTAAATGAAGGATACAAGCATCAAAAAAACGAACGAAACACCGGCAGGTTGAAGAATATGACTGAAAAATTCAAACGAAGACTCGGGTAGAGTTACGGAACATGCCTTTTTCTAAAATCTGTGGTAATGTCAGGCATTACAGGACTCAAAATGTTAGTGCAAGTGTGCTACTATACTCTGACACATAATTCCTCCAAAAGTTTCGAAGAAATAACTGCTAAATGTCGAAATTTATGGAAGTTTCGCAGTTCATAGAGGTTGGAAGGAAGGATGTAAACAATGGGGTGCCATAACCTCACTTTCACGACTTGGTTCGATATATGCGGCATAACTAGTTTAAATTTTGCGCTATCACCCTATTTTATGCTGGTTCCTGGCACTTGAGGATACGTAGATTCCATTATCGCAACCTCCGACGTGTAAAAAATGTCTCAAAAAGGCCGAAATTTCCGCTTGAAAATCGCATTCCGATTCCTTATGGGAAAACCCATGTATATCGAACCAGACGGAACTTCGATAGGTCCAGCCGATTCACTAAATCAGTCTATAGTGTATACCGCCGGTGTGCTTTCAAAATTACGTCCTAGAAATCCCTTCTATGTTCACTGTTCAGTAACGTAGCGTGTTATTTGTCAACGTTGTAATGTGCCCACTCAAACTCTTGTAAAACATCGGATGCGAATTGGTGCTCACCAAACACCCGATAGTTCGATCTTTCTCATGGGATTATAAATGAACGAACTGCAACGTTGCCGAATTGAACGCTACGCCACTGCTATGGTTATAACTATAGCTATAGAGGTATTTCGAACTTGTCCCTGTTTCTTCATGTATGATTCCACTGTGCGCTTGGCGTGCGAATCGTTCAAAAAAAGGAAGAAGGAAATCGGGAACAGCGTTGAAATGTGCCCATTTAAACTCAAGTAAAAGGTCGAATGCGAAGGTGCTCACCGAACGCCCGATAGTTCGATCTTTTTCATGGGATTAAATGGACGAACTGAAACGTTGCCGCATTCCACGCTACGCTACTGCTAAGGTTATAGTTAGTTATGGTTATAGCAGAATAATGACAGTCGTCTCCCTGTACTCATATATGAAACTTTAAAAGCAGGCTTTACTGATGAGGGACATCATATTACAGAGAAAGGCGCTAAAGATAGGAACAAAATTGAGAATGTGCTACCTTAGAATACTTGGGATGAGAAACGTTTTAGATATCAATCAGTTGAGATATTCAATAAACTTCCCAAATCCTTAAAAACAATGTTCATGGAAGAGGGGATAGCACATTCTCAATGAGAACAAAGGAGTATTTTAAAATAAATCCTTTCTACAATCTAAATGAGTACCTGAAACCACTGAAGTAATGGACAAGTCTTTGTACTCCTCTGTATAGTAATTAGCTATTATATTTTCTACTTACTTACTGTTCTTAATACTGCTCTGTTATAAAAATGTAATACCTATATTTGACCTGTACTGAGCTGTAAAGCTGGTGTACTAATAACGAATAAATAAAATAAAAAATAGTTAGAGGTTTTTCGAACTTTGCCCGGTTTCTTCATGTATGATTCCACTGTGCGCTTGGCGTGCGAATCGTTCAAGAAAAGGAAGGAGAGGAAATCGGGAACAGCGAAATTAACTGTTATCCCTCTACTCCTGCACTCCTGCTAGACGCGAGCTTCCCTTCCAGCCTTGCAGAAGCACACCACCACAACTACTTTGCTCAAAGCCCTGTGTTGTGTGTGGTATGTGTGTGGTACCTAGCTCCATCCGAATCATCTCAATCCTCAAATTCCCCGACATAGCTTGCCGTTCGGTTCGGATCGGGTGCTTACCGCACGGCTCATAATTGATTTCTTCCATTTCGAACGTCTAGTCGCACATAGGATCGAAAAATCGGATAGATTGGACAGAATTTACTTAGTGAATAATACAAATCGAGGTTATTGACGATGAATAGCAACATAACTTAAAAATGTGTAAAGCGTTCTTTCAACAGCTTAAAGTGAGTTAAATAACATGGTTTTTTCCACACAAAAAAAATATAAACTCTAAAATTTTCTTAAAGCAAGAGAACAACATTTTTTTCAAGTTCGGAAAACACGGTAGATCAGAACTTAAAAAAATTCCGGACACTATTTCATGGATAAAAATCAAGATTATACTGAAAAAAAATTAGCAAGATAATTTAAAAAATGTGTGAAACCATTCTTTTTACAGCTTAAATTGAGTCAAAAAACTCATTTATTGCAAGAAAACATCAACTCGAAAATGTTCTTAAAGCAAGACAGCAACACTTTTTATTAAGTCCGGAAAAATCGGTGGATTGAAATTTAAAAAAATTCCGGACATAATTTTCATCAATAACAATCAAACATAATTTAAAAAATGTGTGAAATCATTCTTTCTTACAGCTTAAAAGTGTCACATAACACGGCAATTTCAAGAAAATATCAATTCCAAAATGTTCTTAAAGAAGGAGAAAAACTTTTTTTTTTTTTTTTTATGTTCAAAAAACTCAATGTTCCGATCCAGTGTGCGTCGCATCTCCCCAAAGGAACACCTTCAGGAACGCCCGGCTTGGTTCGAGTCATTTAACGCGCATTTCAAAGATTACACCCTCCGCTACAGCCACCGTATACACGTGCACTTGATTTCTCGTATGTGATGCACTACGGGGAAACGAGGCTTTTGACAGCAACGACTGGTGAAAAATGCATCATATGTTTTTTTTTCAATTTGAACCTGCGCTAAAGTATCGATTGCAAACCCTCTGAAGATTCGATTCTTTCTCAAAGGGTTACATGGATGAAACATCGCACTATGGTCTAAGGTCGTAAAAAAGAGGCAAACAATCAGGAGGTAAATTTCTCATCAATGGAGCTCTTGCAAATTTTTGCTGTGAGCTTATGAAGAATCCAATCTGATGTAAAAACAAGCGAAAATCACGAAAATTACACTGAGAAAGTCAAAAATTCAGTAACAAACTCATAAACTGCCATAACAGCAAGATCGGAATGGCGCTTCAACGCAGGAATCAGGGGAGTTTTCTGTCTATTATATCACTTTCTCTAAGGAAACACAGAGATATGTCTAAAATTAGATAGGAATCTCCTTTGATACCTGCGTCTCTCCGCCATTAAGCCCGATTCTGAGAGTGAATTTCGTGATTCGTTTAGTGTTCCCCATCGTCATTTTTACGGGTTTTTTTAGGTAAGAATCACTTCCAATCTAGTCTTCGACAATTTCTAAAAAATTGAGTGAAGTCGGTTCGATCTCAATCAATCCAATCTCAATCAATCTCAATCAATCTCAACCTCGATAAATTAATCGACCGATGGTCAATTAATTGACTCATGGTAAATTAATTGACTCATGGTCAATTAATTGACCGACCGTAAATTTAAATTTGACTGATGGTCAATTAATTGACTGATGGTCAATTAATTGACCGACTGTCAATTAATTGACTGAGGGTCAATTAATTGACTGATGGTCAATTAATTGACCGACCGTCAATTAATTGACTGATGGTCAATTAATTGACCGATGGTCAATTAATTGACCGACCGTCAATTAATTGACCGACCGTCAATTAATTGACTGATGGTCAATTAATTGACTGATGGTCAATTAATTGACCGATGGTAAATTTAAATTGACCGACCGTAAATTAATTGACCGACCGTCAATTAATTGACTGATGGTAAATTTAAATTGACTGATGGTCAATTAATTGACCGACCGTCAATTAATTGACTGATGGTAAATTTAAATTGTGATGGTAAATTTAAATTTGATGTGTAAAATTTAATTGACTGAGGGTTCAATTAAATTTGACCAACCGTAAATTTAAAATTGATGATGGCAATTAAATTAAGACCGTAAATTTAATTTGACTGATAGTCAATTAATTGACTGATGGTCAATTAATTGACCGACCGTCAATTAATTGACCGACCGTCAATTAATTGACTGATGGTCAATTAATTGACCGACCGTCAATTAATTGACTGATGGTAAATTTAAATTGACCGACCGTCAATTAATTGACTGATGGTCAATTAATTGACTGAGGGCAATTAATTGACTGATGGTCAATTAATTGACTGATGGTCAATTAATTGACCGACCGTAAATTAAATTTGACCGACCGTCAATTAATTGACTGATGGTAAATTTAATTTGACTGATGGTAAATTAATTGACTGATGGTCAATTAATTGACCATCGCTAAATTTAAATTTGAGATATCGTCAATTAATTGAGATATACTCAATTTTTTGAGAAATCGGTAACGCACAACATTCCTCATCTTTTGCCTGTTTGTCGCTCCAGCTCAAGTCTTGACCTGTCTCGTCGCCGCCGCGTCGGCCGTCGCGTCTCCGCCCCCCTCTACTGCAACACCTATACACTATACAGGGTGTGTAAAAAAAAAGGATCCGGGGCGAATATTTCGGAAACAGCTTCGATTTTCGAAAAACGCTCAAACACGTTTTCGCATAATTGGAGGGGGACATTTTTTTGGGGGGTTTTTTTCACTTTCGGAGCCCCGAAGGGGGGCCGGGGGCGGGGGCACCACCCCCTTAAATTGCATATTTCAAATGGGGAACCCACATTTTTATTACAGATTTGGAAAGAATTTAAAATTCCAAGATTTTTAACGCAAACCGCATGTCAATATCGTTTTTTATCTTCGATACATCGAACTTCAAAGTTCGATATCGACCAATATTCAAAAAATCAGAACTTCTCCAAAAAAGGTCGGTTTTTTAAAAAACTAAGTGCGAAAAGTACTTTCCAGAACGAGCATTTTTTCAAATAAAAAAAACCCTTTTGCATAAAATTTACATTGTTGCCATTTTGGAGCCCCGGAATATTTATCAAAATCATCGAACTTTTTTAAATTCGATGTTTTCTTGAAAAACGACCCAAATTCAAAATATTGGCTCCGAAATTGTCCGATGGGGGTTAACGTATGCTAAAATACGCTAATAAATTGTCAAAAGACTCAGAAAAGCCTAAAAAAATGATGTGATCAAATTCTGAAATTGAGCCAAAAATTTGTTGTTTTAATTAATGAAACGAGACTTTTAAGAGTTTTTGAGCGTATTTCAGCACACATTACCCGTTATTGGATAATTTTGGAGCTAATAATTTAAACTTGGATCGTTTCTAAAGAAAAAAGCGAATTAAAAATGTTCGAAAATTTTTGACGAATTTTTCGGGGCCCCAAAGTGGCAACAGTGAAAATTTTATGCAAAAGGTGTTTTTTTATTTGAAAAGTACTCGTTCTGGAAAGTACTTTAGCCACTTATTTTTAAAAAAATCCGACCTTTTATGGAGAAGTTCTGATTTTTTGAATATTGGTCGATATCGAACTTTGAAGTTCGATGTATCGAAGATGAAAATCGATATTGACAAGCCGTTTGCGTTAAAAATCTTAGAATTTTAAATTCTTTCCAAATCTGTAATAAAAATGTGGGGTCCCATTTGAAATATGCAATTTAGGAGGGTGGTCCCCCCGCCCCCGGTCCCCCTTGGGGGTGCAGAAAGTGACCCCCCCCCCCCCCCAAAGATGCCCTCCTCCAAATAAGCGAAAACGTGTTTGAGCGTTTTTCAAAAATCGAAGCGGTTTCCGAAATATTCCCCCCTGATCCTTTTTTGTTACACACCCTGTATTTTCGTGCATGCTGTTCTCACCATCGGACTTACAGATAACAGACCCCAAACAAATTTTGCGCTACGGTGCGCGTCTTGTAAACACTCACCCTTCCTTCCCCTCCTCTTACCTCTTCCACTTGCCTCTCTCGTGCGCATTGCTTGTCCCGCTTGCTCGCTCGAGTTGAGGTTTTGATCTTGAAATATTTTCGGCAGGAGTTTCATCTTTCATTTCATGCCTTGTGCCGCTCTTCTCCCAAACCCCGGGCTTTCTGCTATGCCACCCTCTGCCCTCTCCCCTGCAGCTTAGTGCTCATTGTATATTGTTTATGATTTTTTTTTACAGTGGGTCCAGGTCCACCCTTTGCTTTATTCATTCCCATATCACCGCTTTTGCCTCTGCTTGCTCTCTTCACCAGTGATCAGTTTTTTCTTTGCCTCTCCATGTAGCTACTTGATCGCCTTATCCTCCTTCTTTAAAGCTGAATTTTGAGTCTGTTGAAGGGAAACTCAACATCAAAACTCGCGCACGCCCGCTTCGGGTTCTTACATAGTGGTATGGACCTGAGATCATGTAAATATTTAACCATTATGGCGATCAAAAAATTTTTAAAAAGGGCGAAGTAAAGTGTCAATTTGGTCACAATCATAACTGGTCTCGTCTCTGGTTTGGAAAAATGGGAAAAAAAGTTTCAAGAAGTTGGATTAGTGAATTTTTTCTACTGAAAAAAGATAAAATTGAGGGGGAATCTTTTTAGAAACTTTAGACACCCAGGGACGGATTTGGAGGGGTGCAAAAAGGGCATCTGCCCACATCGGCAAAATTGTGGGATCGGCAATATTTAGTCTGTGATAGAAAAAAAGGGGGGGAAGGGAAAGAAGAAAAAATTAAACGGAAAAAAACCCACCCCCCAAAATTTTTTTACGGTGAAAAAAAATGTCAAATAAAAAAAAACTTAAAAAATTCGCCCCCCCCCAAACGAGACACGACGGGGAGGAACTGACCCTCCAAAAAAGGGCCTTTAAACAATGCGAAAAAAGAGACAAAAGGGCGTGTCCAGAAAAAAATCCAGAGGGGGGGGGGGGCATCATTTAGCGCGTGAATATCACATTTTTCACAATCAGGAAATTATTACTTTTTTCCCTCTTACTTTGGCTTTTTTTTGGGGACTGCATCTCTACTCCTTCCCGGTATATGCCCTTGCAGATAGAGATATGTCCGCCATTTTGAAAAACTTCAAATTGAATCCAAAAACTGTTTCCATTGGCTCTTATTACGGCAGTTTCCATTCTGATTATTTTATTTTAAGCTTTAATTTATGAATAGGCCTTCGAGTTATGTGTATTACATCAAAATAAAATAAATAAATTGTGTATTTTGAAATCTCAGAAAAAAACGCCTGTCGGCGTGCTACGGTGAACGGAAAGTCCGGGCATACATCTCGTTCGTTCGAATGGCCAACTCTTTCTTCACCCCAAAAACGATCCCGGAATATTTTCGTTTCTGATCTGATGATACTGCATCTCAAAAACTCGACTTCGTTCCGATTCATGCTCTACAGGCACAGTGATATCAGGAACGAAAAGTCCTTTCTTTGATTCTTTCTCCCCTCTCTCTCTGACAAATACTATGTATGATAAAATCGCCTTCAATTCGACGGTTATGCTTTTCCACGTACACCCACTTTTTTTTAGCTAGGTAAAAACTAATAACAGATCAGTTTTCATCGAAATTAAATTTGAAAGGAGTGGAGAGGGGGAAAAGGGGGAAAGGGAGGGAGACTTGCCGTGACTATAGTCGGGCCAATATAATTTTACACCTGAAGCAGAGAGAAAATGATCAATAAAAATGGAGAAATGCAACAATGTACTGAATTCGGCGCCCCCTGTCAAGACGGAGCACGCCACTTGACAAGGGTCAGCTCCACGCTGCGTTGCCGCATAGTGCAAACCTGCCTGATTCTTCAGGTGTCAACTTATATTGGCCCGACTATAATAGACGAATGGCTATGCAATGTAACACCTTGTCCCTTTTCACCTTGGGTGCTTGGTGAATTCCGGGGAGACACCGTAGTGGGGCAACCCCCTCCTCCTCAGCGAATCCGATAAAAAAATTATTTCGGTCCAAAGACCTAGTGCAATTGAAAACTACTAATTCTAGGAAATGCCCCCTCCTCGCTTATTTCCTCGACCACAAGTGTGTTTTGGATGGCCCTTTCTTGCTCTATGCGTGATCACTCAATTTACATAGGACGAAGGTTCTGTACACACATCAATACTCACACCCCAAAAAAATCACGGCAAGTCTCCCTCCCTTTCCCCCTTTTTCCCCCCCTCCTCTCCTTTCGAATTAATTTCGATGAAAACTGATCTTTTATTAGTTTATTACCTAGCTCAAAAAAGTGGGTGTACGTGGAAAAGCATAACCGTCGAATTGAAGGCGATTTTATCATACATAGTATTTGTCAGAGAGAGAGGGAGAAGAGAATCAAAGAAAGGACTTTTCGTTCCTGATATCACTGTGCCTGTAGAGCATGAATCGGAACGAAGTCGAGTTTTTGAGATGCAGTATCATCAGATCAGAAACGAAAAAAATTTCCCGGGGTCGTTTTTGGGGTGAAGAAAGAGTTGGCCATTCGAACGAACGAGATGTATGCCCGGACTTTCCGTTCACCGTAGCACGCCGACAGGCGTTTTTTGCTGAGATATCACGACTGTTTTTTTAAATGACGGGGGTACCGTCCATTAAGTTCGTTTAGACTGATCCCCCATCGTAATGCACAGCTGTTCCTACTGCGAAGATCCCACGATGGATGCGCGAATTTTCGAGGTGTAAATGCGAGAAAAGAAAGCTGTCAGGAGGAAGAGAATAGCGAGGAAACCCCTTTAGTAAAAAGACAGTCAACGATATAGTATGTCCCGCAAAATAAGGGGATGAAAAAATGATCAGTATTCAGTGGTAAGAAGAAATCGGACCATGCCATGCCGATCATTGGGTTTGTCCCCCGCCAGACCGTAGCGCTCTGAACAGCGGTTTGCGGAACTACTGTAATTCGCAGAGCAGCCGCTGCGGTCTCTCAGCGCTGAGCATCTAAGCGAATTGCAGATAGCCACAGCCACTGTAAAGCGAATCATCCAGTCACTGTGAAGCAGAAGTTAGTCCATGGCCATATCCGGGCCCCTTACCAAAAAGGGCTGGGAACTTGCGACTTTCAAACTAATTTTGAAGTAATAAATCCGCGTCTGATTTAAAGAAAATTGGTCTCCTTTGAAAGCTAAAAACGACTAGTTTTTTTGACCATTCTTTAGTTTGTTCTCAAATGTCCTTTTTGCTGAGATATAATGAGCGAGAAAATAATTTCTCCGTGTTGTTTACATTTGTGAAAGCAAAATAACCTCTTACATATGTATGTTTTCAATTTTTGGGCCGTAACAGTCCAAAATTACCTCTTCAGTCTTCATGACTTTGTTAACTTGGTGTGCTCTTTGTTTATTTTTCGTGCATGTTCTACCAGGAATATCAACTCAAGCTCGCACTCTTGAATTCACAACCTGTACCTACAATGTTAAAAGTTGTTGCCCATTACCTATATTTTGTGTAAACGCAAGCTGAATCTATTTTACGTTTGTCAGAAAACCGGTTGCCGGTTCTTTAAGTTCTGAAGTTTCCTCTTGAGTTCCATTTAGTTTGAAGACTTCCATCAAGCTTCTATGGAATCAGTGCATTTCCAAAATTACTTAGTGATTAGAGTCGGGCAAATAGGAGCGTAATTGATTACACGATTTCTGGCTAATCGGTAATCGTCAAACCTTTGGATGGTAATTAAATGTACCTATTCTTACTAGATAAATAGTAAACTTCAGGGTCTTTTAGGTTAGATCCAAATCTTCTCCAACTAATATGATAGATGGCTTGTAAAAAGTCATCCCTGATTACCATGAAATCGTGTAATCGATTACCACCATATTCTGACCAACTCTGCTAGTGATACACGAGTTCCTCTCACTTTCTTCGATTAGTTATTGGTTGTGCTCATGAATTTTCAAGTTAATGTTGCCATTCTCTGTTGCGCCTTGAGATGAAGGAATCCCTAATATTTCCGCTAAAAAATTCTTGAGCTGCAAGGCAGCGGAAATCGTTCTCCCTGACTGCTTGCTGAGCAAAACTTGATGCTAAGTATATTTAAGGGCAGTTGAGCTTGTCACTACTGTATAACATTTTTTTTTAAATTTGGAGCACAGAGGGTTTCTTGAAGGACCCAAATCTAGACAGTCAAGCATGAATCAGGTATTTTAATCATGCCACTGAGTTTAAGGTATGCTGAATTTTTCTAATAGTTGAACAGACAAATCGAGTGACAGTTTCTTACTCGACAGTTGAGTTCCTAGAGAGCTTTTAGAGCATCAATTAGCAGGGTGGTTGCTATAGCAGAACCATTTTGAGTATCGGGTTCTGACAAGTAGGAGTGCCTGCTTCCAAACTGCATCAAGGCACAGCGGTGAGCGGTTGATAAACATCCAGTTGAAACTCTGCGCTAATCAACTGCTCAACGAAGCATGTTGATGCGGCTCGGAAGCAGGCACCGCTCCTTGTCAGAACCTCATACTCAAAACGGTCCTGCTTCAACTCATCATAATCTTGTTTGGTCAGTGCAACAGCTGGGTTCTGAAGTGGAGAAGGAGCTCGACCGATAATCTTTGGCATTTTTAGGTGCTGTTGTGTGGCCCAAGCCCGTATGCCATCCTTCCAGCATTAGTTTTCATATGGCATGATGGAATGAAATTATATTGAATGAGAGATTTAGCCATTCATGAAGGAGCGTCTTAAAAGCACATTGTATAAGTCTACGGAAAATTTGGTTTTGGAGAAATGAACACATTGAAAATACTAAAGATTATCGGTCGAGCTCTGCCTGCACTTGTGAAACGAGCTCTAACCTCATGAAAAATCTGACTGACTTGATCAAGGATAAGTGGATCGGCTCAAGCTCGTTAAGTTGTAAGCTGTCAAGGTGCTGGCATTATTGTTTCGAGAAGCCTCTCAAGGGTTTCGGTAGGTACCTACTTTTTATCACTAACTGGAAGCTAATATTTTCATTTATGGAACAAGATTGAACGGGTTACTCTTGGCTGATAAAAAAATTTCCGCAGTTGGAAGAAATTAGTTTTGGGTAGTTCCGTTCTGATGGATCGTGTGAACCATGCCCGCTAACTACATGAAAAGAGTGCAGCATTCCATAGCGTTCCTGTTTAAAAAAATTTGCCTTTAGTTTACGGACGGATTGATGGATTAGCTATCCGTGATACATCTAAGCGCATCGGTGAGCGATTGGTTAGCTAAGAGTTTCCGCTCATTGCCACTAAGCGCATCGGTGAGCGATTGGTTAGCTAAGAGTTTCCGCTCATTGCCAACCAACCTTCACTGATGCGTTTTAATGAATTTTGGAAGCTTGCTCTGCTACTTGTTAGAGCATATTTGCACCTAATCAACAACAGGTCAGGAGTATATCATGGATAGTTGTAAGTTTAACTTAAACCCAAGTAGAGCGAGACCATTTTGAGTGTCGGGCTCTGACAAGTAGCTGTGCCTCCTTCCGAACTGTATCAACACGCATCGCTGAACGGTTTGGGTTTTTGGGTGCAGTTCAGGCACCGCGACTTGTCGGAACCTGATACTCAAAATGACTCTGCTGTAGAACTTCTTGTGTTGAGCATGCAAAATGACGATACCGACCAATTAGATTATTATGCCTTAGATAGGTCCAGGTTACACAGAATCAATCAGAATATCCACTAATTGACACTCAATCAGGAAGTTACCCGGAGTTTTGAAATTTACTTGTAAATAGATATGGAGCGATGTAACTACATTTATTTCATGATGGCTTTAGCGCAAGGTCATTTGACAAGAGTTGGCGGACTAAATAGAATGTCAAAAAATTTGACCGCGAAGCACATTCCTTTGAAATTGAAAGAGGGCTGACTCCCTATAGGACCTTCAAAACCAAACATGTAAAGGAGAGAGATGAGACTCAATTTCTAGGAGAAAGGAATTCCACATACAATCACAACATGATGGAAGTATATCGCAAGTCAGCACATCACTAAGAACAGGTCTATTCAGAAGTTCCCATTGTTGAACCTTTGAACTCTTACCAATTCACAAGTCAGAGCCACTACAGACGCAAGCAGAGTAATTTTATTGCGTTGAGCAAAAGCAATGAATAGGTAGCTGAAAGTTGATAGAATAGGAAAAAGGAAATACATATGCCAGGAGGAGACTTGGAGAGGTTAGGGCTGGGACCGCTATGTAAACAACGAAATCTGGGTTGTATCAGAGAGCCTCTTCGATGCCCAGTAAGTTTTGGTAATTAAAGGAGAATTCTGAGGATTAAGGTAATGAAAGATCAGATTTTCATCCTTTTTATCGAAAGATAATAACACTACGAGCACAGAATAGTATTAATTGTCCTCCTGATTCCAGCAGAGGTTGGCTGCCGATGTGATGTATTCGGTGGTTGATGCGGTTGGTAGCATTGATTGATTTGCGAGCGGGCGAGCCGCACGGTCCGTTACATCTTTTGTTTTTCTTAGGTTGCCCCCACTTGCTTTGAGGCAAATCATTTGAAATTCCCAGAATTTGCAAACGAGATTTCTCGCTTACGAGATAAAATTAAAAGTCGAAAAGTAGAAAAGTATCAAAACGAACTCAAATGGAGACGATTCGTATCCGGCGATATAGGGTTTCGTTTCAGCCGTTAATTCGGTAGAGAGTCATATTAGAACAAAACGGTCCAAACGAAAAGATTCTTGTAATTATAGTGTGTGGTCTCTTTTTCGTTCTTTGGGACTTTCCCTTTTGCGTTTGACCAAACGCTATAATTTTTTTTCGAAGTCAATTTCCTGTCCATTTTCCCTCCTAAAAATTTCTTACACGCGTATTTTTTTAGATTTTTATGCATCATAGTGCATCTGGGGGGCTCGATTGGTTTCGTTCGGGGGGGGGGGCGGAGAAAAGAGATCATTTTGGGGGTTAATTTTCCTATATACAAAGGCGAGAATTGCATCTAAGAACACTCAAAATTTTTAACATTTCTGGGGAAGGGGTTAATCCCCCATTAGCACATTGATAAACGGTGAGGAGCGGCGACTTCAAGATAGCTCCCAGAGGCGGCAAAAGGGGAAATCCGGGCACTACTGAGGGCATTTTGAATAACTACGAGGATTGAACAAATCTCGTTTGCTTTTATTGACTATTTGAATCAAATGTTTTACTGAAAAAAAAAAAAAAAAAAAAAAAACTCTCGAGAATGCTCGTTTGAATTAATTGACTGATGGTAAATTTAAATTGACTGATGGTCAATTAATTGACTGATGGTCAATTAATTGACCATCGCTCAATTAATTGAGATATCGTCAATTAATTGAGATATACTAAATTTTTGAGAAATCGGTAACGCACAACATTCCTCATCATTTGCCTGTTTGTCGCTCCAGCTCAAGTCTTGACCTGTCTCGTCGCACGCCGCGTCGGCCGTCGCGTCTCCGCCCCCCTCTACTGCAACACCTATACACTATACAGGGTGTGTAATAAAAAAGGACCCGGGGGCGAATATTTCGGAAACAGCTTCGATTTTCGAAAAACGCTCAAACACGTTTTCGCATAATTGGAGGGGGACATCTTTTTGGGGGGTTTTCACTTTCGGAGCCCCGAAGGGGGGCCGGGGGCGGGGGCACCACCCCCTTAAATTGCATATTTCAAATAGGGAACCCACATTTTTATTACAGATTTGGAAAGAATTTAAAATTCCAAGATTTTTAACGCAAACCGCATGTCAATATCGATTTTTATCTTCGATACATCGAACTTCAAAGTTCGATATCGACCAATATTCAAAAAATCAGAACTTCTCCAAAAAGGTCGGATTTTTAAAAACTAAGTGCGTAAAGTACTTTCCAGAACGAGCACTTTTCAAATAAAAATACACCTTTTGCATAAAATTTACATTGTTGCCATTTTGGAGCCCCGGAATATTTATCAAAATCATCGAACATTTTTAATTCGATGTTTTCTTGAAAAACGACCCAAATTCAAAATATTGGCTCCGAAATTGTCCGATGAGGGTTAACGTATGCTAAAATACGCTAATAAATTGTCAAAAGACTCAGAAAAGCCTAAAAAAATGATGTGATCAAATTCTGAAATTGAGCCAAAAATTTGTTGTTTTAATTAATGAAACGAGACTTTTAAGAGCTTTTGAGCGTATTTCAGCACACATTACCCGTTATTGGATAATTTTGGAGCTAATAATTTAAACTTGGATCGTTTCTCAAGAAAAAAGCGAATTAAAAATGTTCGATAATTTTGACGAATATTTCGGGGCCCCAAAGTGGCAACAGTGTAAATTTTATGCAAAAGGTGTATTTTTATTTGAAAAGTACTCGTTCTGGAAAGTACTTTAGCCACTTAGTTTTTAAAAATCCGACCTTTTATGGAGAAGTTCTGATTTTTTGAATATTGGTCGATATCGAACTTTGAAGTTCGATGTATCGAAGATGAAAATCGATATTGACAAGCCGTTTGCGTTAAAAATCTTAGAATTTTAAATTCTTTCCAAATCTGTAATAAAAATGTGGGGTCCCATTTGAAATATGCAATTTAGGAGGGTGGTGCCCCCCGCCCCCGGTCCCCCTTGGGGGTGCAGAAAGTGACCCCCCCCCCCCAGAAAGATGCCCTCCTCCAAATAAGCGAAAACGTGTTTGAGCGTTTTTCGAAAATCGAAGCGGTTTCCGAAATATTCGCCCCTGATCCTTTTTTGTTACACACCCTGTATTTTCGTGCATGCTGTTCTCACCATCGGACTTACAGATAACAGACCCCAAACGAATTTGCGCTACGGTGCGCGTCTTGTAAACACTCACCCTTCCTTCCCCTCCTCTTACCTCTTCCACTTGCCTCTCTCGTGCGCATTGCTTGTCCCGCTTGCTCGCTCGAGTTGAGGTTTTGATCTTGAAATATTTTCGGCAGGAGTTTCATCTTTCATTTCATGCCTTGTGCCGCTCTTCTACCAACCCGGCTTTCTGCTATGCCACCCTCTGCCCTCTCCCCTGCAGCTTAGTGCTCATTGTATATTGTTTATGATTATTTTTTTACAGTGGGTCCAGGTCCACCCTTTGCTTTATTCATTCCCATATCACCGCTTTTGCCTCTGCTTGCTCTCTTCACCAGTGATCAGTTTTTTCTTTGCCTCTCCATGTAGCTACTTGATCGCCTTATCCTCCTTCTTTAAAGCTGAATTTTGAGTCTGTTGAAGGGAAACTCAACATCAAAACTCGCGCACGCCCGCTTCGGGTTCTTACATAGTGGTATGGACCTGAGATCATGTAAATATTTAACCATTATGGCGATCAAGAAATTTTAAAAGGCGAAGTAAAGTGTCAAGTTGGTCACAATCATAACTGGTCTCGTCTCTGGTTTGGAAAAATGGGAGAAAAAGTTTCAAGAAGTTGGATTAGTGAATTTTTTCTACTGAAAAAAGATAAAATTGAGGAGAATCTTGTTAGAAACTTTAGACACCCAGGGACGGATTTGGAGGGGTGCAAAAAGGGCATCTGCCCACATCGGCAAAATTGTGGGATCGGCAATATTTAGTCTGTGATAGTAAAAAAGGGGGAAGGGAAAGAAGAAGAAAATTAAACGGAAAAAAACCCAGCCCCAAAATTTCTACGGTGAAATAAAATGTCAAATAAAATAAAACTTACAAACATTCGCCCCCCCCCAAACGAGACACGACGAGCGAGGAAGCTGCTTCAGCCTCCAATTAAAAGCCATAAAGCAATGCGAAAGACAGAGACACAAGGGCGTGTCCAGAAAAAAATCCAGACGGGGGGGGGCATCATTTAGCGCGTGAATATCACATTTTTCACAATCAGGCAATCTATTACATTTTCCCTCTTACTTTGGCGTTTTTTGGGGACTGCATCTCTACTCCTTCCCGGTATATGCCCTTGCAGATAGAGATATGTCCGCCATTTTGAGAAACTTCAAATTGAATCCAAAAAACTGTTTCCATTGGCTCTTATTACGGCAGTTTCCATTCTGATTATTTTATTTTAAGCTTTAATTTATGAATAGGCCTTCGAGTTATGTGTATTACATCAAAATAAAATAAATAAATTGTGTATTTTGAAATCTCAGCAAAAAACGCCTGTCGGCGTGCTACGGTGAACGGAAAGTCCGGGCATACATCTCGTTCGTTCGAATGGCCAACTCTTTCTTCACCCCAAAAACATCCCGGAATATTTTCGTTTCTGATCTGATGATACTGCATCTCAAAAACTCGACTTCGTTCCGATTCATGCTCTACAGGCACAGTGATATCAGGAACGAAAAGTCCTTTCTTTGATTCTCTTCTCCCCTCTCTCTGACAAATACTATGTATGATAAAATCGCCTTCAATTCGACGGTTATGCTTTTCCACGTACCCCCCACTTTTTTGAGCTAGGTAATAAACTAATAACAGATCAGTTTTCATCGAAATTAATTCGAAAGGAGTGGAGAGGGGGAAAAGGGGGAAAGGGAGGGAGACTTGCCGTGACTATAGTCGGGCCAATATAAGTTGACACCTGAAGCAGAGAGAAAATGATCAATAAAAATGGAGAAATGCAACAATGTACTGAATTCGGCGCCCCCTGTCAAGACGGAGCACGCCACTTGACAAGGGTCAGCTCCACGCTGCGTTGCCGCATAGTGCAAACCTGCCTGATTCTTCAGGTGTCAACTTATTTTGGGCCCGACTATAATAGACGAATGGCTATGCAATGTAACACCTTGTCTTTGCACCTTGCTGCTAGTGGTGAATTCCGGGGAGACACCGTAGTGGGGCAACTCTCCTCCTCAGCGAATCCGATAAAATAAATTATTTCGGTCCAAAGACCTAGTGCAATTGAAAACTACTAATTCTAGGAAATGCCCCCTCCTCGCTTATTTCCTCGACCACAAGTGTGTTCTGGAGGGCCCTTGCTTGCTCTATGCGTGATCACTCAATTTACATAGGACGAAGGTTCTGTACACACATCAATACTCACCCCCAAAAAAGTCACGGCAAGTCTCCCCCCCTTTTCCCCCCTTTTCCCCCTCTCCTCTCCTTTCGAATTAATTTCGATAAAAACTGATCTGTTATTAGTTTATTACCTAGCTCAAAAAAGTGGGTGTACGTGGAAAAGCATAACCGTCGAATTGAAGGCGATTTTATCATACATAGTATTTGTCAGAGAGAGAGGGAGAAGAGAATCAAAGAAAGGACTTTTCGTTCCTGATATCACTGTGCCTGTAGAGCATGAATCGGAACGAAGTCGAGTTTTTGAGATGCAGTATCATCAGATCAGAAACGAAAATATTCCGGGATCGTTTTTGGGGTGAAGAAAGATTTGGCCATTCGAACGAACGAGATGTATGCCCGGACTTTCCGTTCACCGTAGCACGCCGACAGGCGTTTTTTGCTGAGATATCACGACTGTTTTTAACTGACGTGGTACCGTCCATTAAGTTCGTTTAGACTGATCCCACATCGTAATGCACAGCTGTTCCTACTGCGAAGATCCCACGATGGATGCGCGAATTCTCGAGGTGTAAATGCGAGAAAAAAAAGCTGTCAGGAGGAAGAGAATAGCGGGGAAAACCCCTTTTAGTAAAAAGACAGTCAACGATATAGTATGTCCCGCAAAAAAAGGGGATGAAAAAGTGATCAGTATTCAGTGGTAAGAAGAAATCGGACCATGCCATGCCGAGTCATTGGTTAGTCCAGCCAGACCGTAGCGCTCTGAACAGCGGTTTGCGGAACTACTGTAATTCGCAGAGCAGCCGCTGCGGTCTCTCAGCGCTGAGCATCTAAGCGAATTGCAGATAGCCACAGCCACTGTAAAGCGAATCATCCAGTCACTGTGAAGCAGAAGTTAGTCCATGGCCATATCCGGCCCGTTACCAAAAGGACTGGGAACTTGCGACTTTCAAACTAATTTTGAAGTAATAAATCCGCGTCTGATTTAAAGAAACTTGGTCTCCTTTGAAAGCTAAATACGACTAGTTTTCTGACCATTCTTTAGTTTGTTCTCAAATGTCCTTTTTGCTGAGATATAATGAGCGAGAAAATAATTTCTCCGTGTTGTTTACATTTGTGAAAGCAGAGCATAACCTCTTACATATGTATGTTTTCAATTTTGGTCCGTAACAGTCCAAAATTACCTCTTCAGTCTTCATGACTTTGTTAACTTGGTGTGCTCTTTGTTTATTTTTCGTGCATGTTCTACCAGGAATATCAACTCAAGCTCGCACTCTTGAATTCACAACCTGTACCTACAATGTTAAATGTTGTTGCCCATTACCTATATTTTGTGTAAACGCAAGCTGAATCTATTTTACGTTTGTCAAAAAACCCGGTTGCCGGTTCTTTAAGTTCTGAAGTTTCCTCTTGAGTTCCATTTAGTTTGAAGACTTCCATCAAGCTTCTATGGAATCAGTGCATTTCCAAATTACTTAGTGATTGGGTCGGGCAAATAGGAGCGTAATTGATTACACGATTTCTGGCTAATCGGTAATCGTCAAACCTTTGGATGGTAATTAAATGTACCTATTCTTACTAGATAAATAGTAAACTTCAGGGTCTTTTAGGTTAGATCCAAATCTTCTCCAACTAATATGATAGATGGCTTGTAAAAAGTCATCCCTGATTACCATGAAATCGTGTAATCGATTACCACCATATTCTGACCAACTCTGCTAGTGATACACGAGTTCCTCTCACTTTCTTCGATTAGTTATTGGTTGTGCTCATGAATTTTCAAGTTAATGTTGCCATTCTCTGTTGCGCCTTGAGATGAAGGAATCCCTAATATTTCCGCTAAAAAAATTTTTGAGCTGCAAGGCAGCGGAAATCGTTCTCCCCGACTGCTTGCTGAGCAAAACTTGATGCTAAGTATATTTAAGGGCAGTTGAGCTTGTCACTACTGTATAACATTTTTTTAAGTTTGGAGCACAGAGGGTTTCTTGAAGGACCCAAATCTAGACAGTCAAGCATGAATCAGGTATTTTAATCATGCCACTGAGTTTAAGGTATGCTGAATTTTTCTAATAGTTGAACAGACAAATCGAGTGACAGTTTCTTACTCGACAGTTGAGTTCCTAGAGAGCTTTTAGAGCATCAATTAGCAGGGTGGTTGCTATAGCAGAACCATTTTGAGTATCGGGTTCTGACAAGTAGGAGTGCCTGCTTCCAAACTGCATCAAGGCACAGCGGTGAGCGGTTGATAAACATCCAGTTGAAACTCTGCGCTAATCAACTGCTCAACGAAGCATGTTGATGCGGCTCGGAAGCAGGCACCGCTCCTTGTCAGAACCTCATACTCAAAACGGTCCTGCTTCAACTCATCATAATCTTGTTTGGTCAGTGCAACAGCTGGGTTCTGAAGTGGAGAAGGAGCTCGACCGATAATCTTTGGCATTTTTAGGTGCTGTTGTGTGGCCCAAGCCCGTATGCCATCCTTCCAGCATTAGTTTTCATATGGCATGATGGAATGAAATTATATTGAATGAGAGATTTAGCCATTCATGAAGGAGCGTCTTAAAAGCACATTGTATAAGTCTACGGAAAATTTGGTTTTGGAGAAATGAACACATTGAAACATAGCTAAAGATTATCGGTCGAGCTCTGCCTGCACTTGTGAAACGAGCTCTAACCTCATGAAAGAATCTGACTGACTTGATCAAGGATAAGTGGATCGGCTCAAGCTCGTTAAGTTGTAAGCTGTCAAGGTGCTGGCATTATTGTTTCGAGAAGCCTCTCAAGGTTGCGGTAGGTACCTACTTTTGATCACTAACTGGAAGCTAATATTTTCATTTATGGAAAAAATTGAACGGGTTACTCTTGGCTGATAAAAAATTACCGCAGTTGGAAGAAATTAGTTGGCTAGTTCCGTTCTGATGGATCGTGTGAACCATGCCCGCTAACTACATGAAAAGAGTGCAGCATTCCATAGCGTTCCTGTTTAAAAATTAGCCTTTAGTTTACGGACGGATTGATGGATTAGCTATCCGTGATACATCTAAGCGCATCGGTGAGCGATTGGTTAGCTAAGAGTTTCCGCTCATTGCCACTAAGCGCATCGGTGAGCGATTGGTTAGCTAAGAGTTTCCGCTCATTGCCAACCAACCTTCACTGATGCGTTTTAAAGAATTTTGGAAGCTTGCTCTGCTACTTGTTAGAGCATATTTTGCACCTAATCAACAACAGGTCAGGAGTATATCATGGATAGTTGTAAGTTTAACTTAAACCCAAGTAGAGCGAGACCATTTTGAGTGTCGGGCTCTGACAAGTAGCTGTGCCTCCTTCCGAACTGTATCAACACGCATCGCTGAACGGTTGGTTTTGGATGCAGTTCAGGCACCGCGACTTGTCGGAACCTGATACTCAAAATGACTCTGCTGTAGAACTTCTTGTGTTGAGCATGCAAAATGACGATACCGACCAATTAGATTATTATGCCTTAGATAGGTCCAGGTTACACAGAATCAATCAGAATATCCACTAATTGACACTCAATCAGGAAGTTACCCGGAGTATTTGAAATTTACTTGTAAATAGATATGGAGCGATGTAACTACATTGATTGCATGATGGCTTATAGCGCAAGGTCATTTGACAAGAGTTGGCGGACTAAATAGAATGTCAAAAAATTTGACCGCGAAGCACATTCCTTTGAAATTGAAAGAGGGCTGACTCCCTATAGGACCTTCAAAACCAAACATGTAAAGGTAGAGAGATGAGACTCAATTTCTAGGAGAAAGGAATTCCACATACAATCACAACATGATGGAAGTATATCGCAAGTCAGCACATCACTAAGAACAGGTCTATTCAGAAGTTCCCATTGTTGAACCTTTGAACTCTTACCAATTCACAAGTCAGAGCCACTACAGACGCAAGCAGAGTAATTTTATTGCGTTGAGCAAAAGCAATGAATAGGTAGCTGAAAGTTGATAGAATAGGAAAAAGGAAATACATATGCCAGGAGGAGACTTGGAGAGGTTAGGGCTGGGACCGCTATGTAAACAACGAAATCTGGGTTGTATCAGAGAGCCTCTTCGATGCCCAGTAAGTTTTGGTAATTAAAAGGGGAATTCTGAGGATTAAGGTAATGAAAGATCAGATTTCTCATCCTTTTTATCGAAAGATAATAACACTACGAGCACAGAATAGTATTAATTGTCCTCCTGATTCCAGCAGAGGTTGGCTGCCGATGTGATGTATTCGGTGGTTGATGCGGTTGGTAGCATTGATTGATTTGCGAGCGGGCGAGCCGCACGGTCCGTTACATCTTTTGTTTTTCTTAGGTTGCCCCGACTTGCTTTGAGGCAAATCATTTGAAATTCCCAGAATTTGCAAACGAGATTTCTCGCTTACGAGATAAAATTAAAAGTCGAAAAGTAGAAAAGTATCAAAACGAACTCAAATGGAGACGATTCGTATCCGGCGATATAGGGTTTCGTTCAGCCGTTAATTCGGTAGAGAGTCATATTAGAACAAAACGGTCCAAACGAAATGATTCTTGTAATTATAGTGTGTGGTCTCTTTTTCGTTCTGTTGGGACTTTCCGTTTTGCGTTTGACCAAACGCTATAATTTTTTTTCGAAGTCAATTACCTGTCCATTTTCATCCTAAAAGTTTCTTACACGCGTATTTTTTTAGATTTTTATGCATCATAGTGCATCTGGGTCTCGATTGGTTTCGTTCGGGGGGGGGGGCGGAGAAAAGAGATCATTTTGGAGTTAATTTTCCTATATACAAAGGCGAGAATTGCATCTAAGAACACTCAAATTTTCAACATTTCTGGGGAAGGGGTTAATCCCCCATTAGCACATTGATAAACGGTGAGGAGCGGCGACTTCAAGATAGCTCCCAGAGGCGGCAAAAGGGTAAATCCGGGTCACTACTGAGGACATTAGAATAACTACGAGGATTGAACAAATCTCGTTTGCTTTTATTGACTATTTGAATCAAATGTTTTACTGAAAAAAAAAGAAAAAAAAAAAAAAACTCTCGAGAATGCTCGTTTGAACTCTCTTGTTTGTGTGTTCTCACGCCAAGAAAGGAATTAACCAGAAATAATTTACTGTTGAAGGTTTAGTGTAAATTTTTCAAACATTGACTCTTTTTGAAGATACGTTGAAAAACTCTATCGAATCTACTTTAGGGATAAGGATAACCGAGCTCTTCTCTGCCTCCTTTTTTAACTACCCATATCTCACATTTGGCAAGTAAATTTTCTCCAAAGCATCAACATTATTTATTTTAAAAAGTTGCCTCTTTTTTAATTCCTACACCACTGTTCATGGGCACCGGGATAAGGAGGGGGTAAACCTCTCACCCGCCCAGACTTTAGGACACTCAAAACTTCACGATATTAACTGAAATGAGACATTTAAGGAATTAGGTATTGCCTTGATGTAAATTTCATTTTTACTTAAAACATAAAAGTTCTTGAAACTTCCAAGGACTCTTCTTCTCTAACCAGATTTTTTTTTTAGGGAATTAAAAAGTCGATATTAAATGGCAACTTCAGGGCCGTAACTATACCGTAGGGCAGTCGCGGCAATGCCCCCCCCAGGCTTGGGGCCCCCAACGATATTCTTTTTTCCATTCTTGTATGGGTTTTCCACCCTCATACGAATATTTTATCAATAAGTTGGATTCATTCATTCATTACGATGGACGGTCACTTGTTTCTTGTTTTATCATGAATTTTTCAGTCCGGCCTTTGCGTCGATCGAACAGCTTTAAGTTGTCGGCACTATTTGACTACGTTTTAAGTACCGGTTCAGCGTGATGTTACCGTACGCATTTTATTTTTTGTCTTTCCGCCGGATTTTTGCTTCAGGTTATTTAAAAACGGATTTCTCCAATCAGTGCAGTGACTGCAGTATCCAGTGTTGCCAAGGTAGATGGAGAACAGATACCTACGAACCAAGGTTATAGATTATACAGGTATGTTCAATGCTCATCTGACTTCACGCCACGAACTCAGTGGCGCGCAGTTCGAAATCACTGCAGTCAAGATGGCCGACAAAAGCAGAAAACACAACGACTCACTTGGGCGACTTCGAGAGTATCGCCCGAAGTTGCCTGGGCGAGTCGGCCTATTTTTTTGCTTTTGTCGGCCATCTTGGCTGCCGTGATTTTGCACTGCACGCCACTGAATTTGTGGCGCGAAGTCAGATGAGCATACCTGATAATCTATAACCTTGGGCTCTTATTGGTTCGCCAAAAAAGCGCTTGCGCCGCCATTTTTCTTACCGCGCAATTCAAAACTGAGATTTAGCACGGCAGTGGAAGTGGCGGTGAACGTAAACCTATTAACCTAACCTCCATCACAAAATTAAGATTAGTACACAGAGAAAAATAATTCGGTAAAATTTGATCACTGAAGTGTTTGGTTGCAGGAAACCGAAATTTTCGGTCTCGAGTACCGAATTGTTCATTAGTACTACCGAAGTTCATTGGTAGTACCAAAGAACTTCAGTAGGGGCGGAATTTAAGTTTAATTACCGAAGTCTTCGGACCTTCGGTACTTCCAATAAAGTATTCGGTTCTCAGGACCAAAAATTTCGGTTTCCTGCAACGGAACACTTCGGTGATCAAAATTTACCGAATTATTTTCCTCTTTGCGGAACGAATTTCCCATGTTAATTTCCATAAGGCCTAAAACAGTTTTGCACCACGATTACAGCCAACCAGAGGCTTGCCCGCGTTTTCGATCTCTTATCTGCGTTGACCACGCACGCAGGCCTTCCATTCAATTGTGACTCTTGTTTACTCTTTGCTTGGTGACTTGGTCTTTCAATTTTTTCACCCCGAAACTGTCGCAACTCCACTCACACCTCACGCTTAGCGCTTATCCCTTTCTCGACTTCTTTCTGATCTCCTCATGTACGCCTCAAACCTCCATTAGTGAGTGGGGAAAATGTAATTTAGTAAACTGGGCCCAATAAATGTACGGTACAGACGGTCCTTGTTCTTTAACGTTAGGTGCAATGCAGCCCTAACGAATCAGAAGCGAGGATTCGCTACTTGGGGTCAAGAACAAGGGACCGTCCGTACCGTACATTTATTGGGCCCTGGACTCTCAAGATTTTACAAGAATACGGCCGAATCTAACCTACAAACAACAAAACCAATTTCCGACAGCTGATTGCTTTAGGAGATTTATTATTACAACTGAAGCCATGCTCTACTAATTTATTTTTAGTAATTTCGAGGACGTAACAAGCACAAGCATAATCGTGCGAAAAATTGCTCTGATTTTTATGGGTTTATCAGCCGATATATCAGCGGCTAAGGCGGAAAATTAAAAAATCCTGAAAAGAGAAAGAAGAATAGAAAAAAGAGCGGTCGAATTTAGCGAGTCTAGGTCCAGAAAGTTCTTAATTATTTGTAAGAAGTTGAATAAATGTGTTCAATTTGTGATTTTCCCCATTTGCTTGGATTGCAAGCGAAAAAGGGAATAAGGGTCATCATAACTCATCAAAGATCTCGATGGTCAAATTTTTCTTGGGACCAAACGCATGAGAAGCAACAGAAAAAATTATCAGTTCTTTTTGCCTTACTCACTCCCCAGGCAAGATCTAAAGTGACACCTCCGGAAGAGGTAAAGGTAGAGCTCGTTTCAGAAGTGTAGGCGGACCAAAACCATAACCTTTGGCGAATTTTCAACTTTTAGTCCTCCAAATCAACTCCGAATTTGCCCCTGACTTTATGCTTTTGTCTTTAAAGTTTTCCTCATTGAAAAGTGAACACTAAATTTTTATTTTTATTCATTTTCATCGAGTAATATCAGAAATAATGTTGACAAATTCCAAAGATTATTGGTCTAGGTCCGCCTACACTTCTGAAACGAGCTCTAGTGTGAAAGACACAGGGCGAAAAGGAAATCGAGCATACAATTCAACGAGAAGACAGCAATATTTCATTTACGAATATCTCGAGCTGTACTGAACCGATTTCAATAAAATTTTCGCTGGTTGGAACCAAATTCAGGCCTGTGTATAACTTGCGGTGAGTGCAAGTGTTTGGTTAGTACATGCTATGCAACACCCCCCCCCCCCAAATCCATTTGCTTTTTGAAGAGTGGTGAAGCGTGCGATGATAGGAAGGGAGCTTGTAGGCATAAACGACAAGCTTCGCCAGGGTGTCAAAAACATCAAGGATGGGGGGGGGGGGGCTATTGGAAAATGATGGCATTTTATCTTCTCTTTTTTTACTTGGCCATAATTAAAACCATAAAAAAAATATTATGTTTTAGATATCTATGCAAGCCTACACAACACCCTAGGATTTTATCTCCGTATCACAGATTTAAATTGACGAAATGCAACGTTGCTACATCGCACGTTTCGCTAAATTAGTTCCGAACCAACCAATCTCCCAAACTTGAATATTAGGAGCAACAAATTGAACTTCTTTTTTAAATATGTATGTATACTGTCTGTCCTTCCATGCAATTTTTCTCCTTCATTACTATATTGATTTTGTTTCATAAGTCCAATTTCATCTTAGGCGCCCCCGCGGCGAGGCTTTTGCGTGTAATCCGGTAACGTTTCTATTTGACAAGTTTAAGAAAATTGTAGGCGAGTATACGATGGTAAATCGAATTATATGTTTTGAATGTGTTTAAATAGACCAAATGCAACGTTGCCACATTGATTACGCTCTTTGTGACAAGAGTGATAAGTCGAAGGCCGCATTTAAGTATTCTGATGTAGAGGATTCCTCCTAAATGTGATTTGGGGGGGGGGGACTTTATGTAACACTGTTGTCATTTTTGAAGGTGGTGTTTCTTTAATTTACCTAAATTGTAAGAGTGGAATAGCGATTTTTATGGGTAACATATTTAGGATGAACAGGACGAATAAAGGGAAAGGAAAAAAATAAAATAAAAATAGTAAATGTGACATTCCATAAAATGTTTGCGAAAAGCTCATCTAAAAACGTAATTTTTTTTCTTAACTTCGGGGGGGGGGATCCTTCCTTGAGATACAGCATTCGGAAGGGCGAGAAATTCTATGCCTTCTTGCGCAAATCGTCGGAGATCGTTATTGTTTTCCGTTTCCGATGTAATAAACGGTCAATGTTCGATTTAAACCCATTTTCATCAAAATATCACTCCTATTTTAAAGAGTCAGCATTTTCAAAGCGACGAATTTAAAATACTATAATAAGCAAGTACTTTTCCGAAATAAATACGGGTTCGCCAAAAATTTAATCTACATTTCCATCTCATCTATTATTTAATGGAAGTCGTCCATCGCAGTTTTTGAGGTTGCCTTCGCCTGAGAGGCAAACATTTTAAAAATAGGCGCTAAAACCAAACGTTTACTATTTCAAAACTTCTTTGTCTGCAAGTAACTTACTTTACAGTTTTTACAGAATTTTCAACTCCTAAGGGGGTTTTAGTGTTTTTTTTTTTTTTTTTTTTTTCTCTCCTTTTGAATTTTTTAAAAAAATGTTTTGATTTTTGAGAATGAACCAAGATAGAACGTTGACCTTGATCGGATCTCGACAGTAAAATAAATAATAATAAAAAAAAAATTTAAACCGGAGTTTGCGCTGAAATGCTCAGTTTTGAGCACCTTTTCGTAACGATCGGAACAAGATATAAGTTACTTGGAAATCATAAGTTTGGGCTAATCCTCCCCCCCCACCCCCCTACAAAATACGCCAATAAAAATTTTGGGAACGCTTAAAACTAGCACTCATACGGAAGAGTTGGGCAACCAAATAATGAGAGTTAATGAAATGACTCCGGCAACACTGAAAACTGGATCTGCTACCTGAGCTGAGGAAAAGAAAACACACGGACGATATAGGTCAATTGTAGAATTATTCGTAGATTAATTCGATTGATTCGGCGTTGCCTGACTCACCGAATAATTTCCGAATAATTTTTGCCCTACTCTGTCAGACAAACGGTATGAATATCGGGCCATAGGTGGACCAAGGCGGTAATAAAGGGACTGTAATAAACAAAATTTTGCGCAGTCTTCGAGGGGATTTTTGGAAAAGTGATGCGGGCTTTCATTGACAAATTCGACGTTAACCCCCCCCTCTCCTTTTGGGCTTTAGCCTTCTTTATATATTTCTAGATCCGCCACTGAACCCCCGGTCCGGTTTTTTTTTTTTTTTTTTTTTTTCTGCACCCGTTCAAAAATATAACGGGGGGGATAGGAGCAGGGCTCTTCCTAAACATAGAGTATTGTGATGACAAAATTACCCCTGTTCCTTTTTTTTTTTTTTTTTTTTTTTTTTTTTTTTTTTTTTTTTTTTTTTTTTATCTGCAACCGTTTAAAAATATAAAGGGGGGGGGGGAGGACTCTTTCTAAACATAGTGTATTGTGATGACAAACCGCTGTACCGGGGTTTTTTTTTTTTTTTTTTTTTTTATTTATCTGCAACCGTTCAAAAATATAAACGGGGGGGGGGAGGACTCTTTCCAAACATAGTGCATTGTGATGACAAATTACATCAATATTACCTACTACATAATAGTTTTACTTATGTGGTAATTCTGACGATTTCTGTTGTTCAAACGAACGCGTTTCGAAAATATTAAAAAAAAGTTCATTGAAATCGGTTGAGTATACAAATGTCTCGAGATATTTGCAAATGAAAATATTTGCGTTTAATTGAGCTTTGTCGTAGCTCTTAGACTTGCCTTTTTAAGCGGCCGATGCGATGGTCAAGAAAGAAAAACAAAATAAAACCTCCTCGACGGATGAACCGAAAAACAAGGGTAATTCATAGTAGGAAGATAGAAGAGCGTCAAAACGACTTTCATAATCAAAGGGGCGAGGCTCGTGTATGAATGTGATTGTGAGAATAACCGTACGACAAACTGCAGTGAACTCAGTGAACACGGATGTGACACAAGCATGGGCACTGGGCAGTCTAATGGGGTGAATTCTTGAGTGGGAAATGGCCGGCTGCGGTGATGGTGCGTGAGTGATGGGTGAGATAAGAGAAAGAAAGAGGGAAAGAGACAGAGAGGAGTGTCGAAAAATGACGGAGCACGCTGTGGCGGGTGAGGTGAAGTAACGCACGGCGCATCGAGCGTCGAGAAGAAACCCAGACAACCACGACGCAAATATGAACTCGCTCAACAACAACACTATTTGTAAGCATGATCACGCTGATCAGAAATTGTTCAGGTGTAGGGAAAAATACTCGATTATTTGACGATATCTCAATTAATTGACTACATCTCAATTAATTGACGATATCTCAATTAATTGACGATATCTCAATTAATTGACGAGATCTCAATTAATTGACGGTCGGTCAATTAATTGACGGTCGGTCAATTAATTGACCGTCAGTCAATTAATTGACCGTCAGTCAATTAATTGACGGTCGGTCAATTAATTGACCATCAGTCAATTAATTGACGGTCGGTCAATTAATTGACAATCGGTCAATTAATTGACGGTCGGTCAATTAATTGACCACCAGTCAATTAATTGACCATCAGTCAATTAATTGACCATCAGTCAATTAATTGACGGTCGGTCAATTAATTGACGGTCGGTCAATTAATTGACGGTCGGTCAATTAATTGACCATCAGTCAATTAATTGACCATCAGTCAATTAATTGACCATCAGTCAATTAATTGACGGTCGGTCAATTAATTGACCATCAGTCAATTAATTGACCATCAGTCAATTAATTGACCATCAGTCAATTAATTGACCATCAGTCAATTAATTGACCATCAGTCAATTAATTGACGGTCGGTCAATTAATTGACGGTCGGTCAATTAATTGACGGTCGGTCAATTAATTGACCATCAGTCAATTAATTGACCATCAGTCAATTAATTGACCATCGGTCAATTAATTGACCATCAGTCAATTAATTGACGGTCGGTCAATTAATTGACGGTCGGTCAATTAATTGACGGTCGGTCAATTAATTGACCATCAGTCAATTAATTGACGGTCGGTCAATTAATTGACGATCGTTCGATTAATTGACGGTCGGTCGATTTCTTAAATAATTGGGTGGTTGTCGATCAATCTCAATCAATCTCAATCAATCTCAATTCACGATAATTGTCAAAGTCTACTTCAATCCCCTAAAGCAAAAGTTTGCAAGAGACCAATTAATCATTTATAAACTTTTAAGACCAATTTTAATCACAGAGAGCTCTTTTAACAAGTAATTTAAACCGATAAAAACGACATAACGACACAGCTTAAAAGTTCAAAATTACGACTTTTGATGACTTTTTCTCACTGATTTTTTTGCCACTTTTTTTCCCATCTCAGAACATGGTGCGCCGATGCATCGCATTCCACGAACAGCTACTGGACCTTATCTGCGTTTCCCTTTTGAGAGGATTTTGGAAATTTTTCGAGGATCACCAAATCGTTATTTCAGCTGGTTTCTTTACATCCAAGTTTCGAAAGTAAAAAATTCATTCATCAGCAGAAAGAGCTTGAACGAAGGCTTATAAGTACCATTTAATTTGTCTTCCTCTCCGTTCTCTTATTCAAAATTTACAGAGGTGCCGTTTCGTGCATTACAGTGGCGGCTTGTGATATTTGGCAACAATGTTATCCCTCCATTTGATTGTATGTAAAACAATCGATTCGAAAGTGAAGCTGCGCTTCACCAGCAATCGATTGTTTTACATAAATTCAAATGGAGCGGAAACACTTTTGCCAAGTAGCACGAGCCGCCACTGGTGCATTAATAGACCTTTTCAGTTTCACCGATATTTAATTTCACACGTCGAGAAAATATTACACAGTTCAGTTCAGTTTATGACAGTAGTGCACGAAAATGCTCTGATGTATAATCTTTTCCCAATCGGTGGAATCGCTGGTAAATTATTAAAATATCCATATATTTTTTCAAGTTATACATTGACGACTATAACGGTTGAGACAAGATTACAGATCAATGTATTTTCATGCGATACAATCGTAAACTGAACCGAACTGTGTCATATTTTCTTAAGCAGTCATGGCAGCATCGGTGATCGGTGAATTGAAAAATGCCATTAAATACAAAAAAAAAACCTGCAGCTTTGAAAAGGTATGACATACCTGTTACAAAACAGGACTGCATGGTCATGATCGGGCCAATGTCACATGATGACCCTCCCCTCTATATCCTTTTCTAATCCTCGAGTTCAAACGAGCGAATAGAGGGAGAGAGAGTGAGAGATAGCGAGAAAAAGCTAATAAAAAAAAGGGAGAGTGAGAGAGAGAGAGAGAGTGAGAGAGAGAGAGAGAGAGAGAGAGAGAGAGAGAGAGAGAGTGATAGCGAGAAAAAGAGGGAAATAAAAAAAAGAGGGAGAGTGAGAGAGAGAGAGAGAGAGAGAGAGAGAGAGAGAGAAAGAGAGAGAGAGAGAGAGAGAGAAAGAGAGAGAGAGAGAGTTCCAGGATCCACCTTACAACAGAGGCGGAGGGTTAGAGCAGGAAAGCGAAAAAAAAAGAGCGATTAGAAGAGGAAAATCGACAAAAGGGCCAAAGAAGAGAGCTTTACCTCCCCTCCTCCTCTCCCCGTCATCCTTTAAAAGTATAGCAGAAAAGGAGGATCAGAGTCCGGTGACAACGAGAGCGGATTATACGTAGTCAATTTTTTTCCGCCAACTTTCACAGGGGACTTAAAGGACCCAGGCCAGGTCTGATGGCCAGGGACGCAGAACGCTTCAAGACGCGAGACGCACAGTAAAAAGGGATTTTTCAAAGACACTCCCATCCCCTCGCTGTCATCGACAAGCCGAACGGAAAGAGGACGCAGATCAATTGAGGAGGAGGATCCCGGAATGGGAAGGGGGGAGGAGGGAGGAAGGGATGAGAGTGAGGAAGGGGGAATAAAGTATCACTTGTAAAATCCCCTGTAAATTTGCTGAGACAGGGACAGGGTTGGGGGGGGGGCTGAGCATAGGGACTAGGGCACGAAGACATTTCCTCGCCGTGGACGCGAAATGTAGACGCAAGAGCCGAGAAGCTGTAGGGACCAGGGAGAGCTACTGATGTACCTCGCGTGAAACCCGCGCAGCCCCTTAGGGATGGACGGGGGGGACGCAGCACTATGGTCTAAGATTTGAGAGAAAAAAAAAAAGAAAAAAAAAGTTGCAAAATAACAATGGAAAAATGCCATCAAAAATCATTGTTTTCGTCCTTTAAAGCTAAACTTAAAACTTACCGATGACATTTCCAGGTTTAAATTACTTTGTTGATAGTCTTTTGTATGATTAAAACTGGTCTTCGAAAGTTTATAAATGATAAATGGGCTCTTGCAAGCTTTTGCTGTAAGGAAATAAGTAGAACATTCTGATGTATAAACCAGCGAAAGTCACGAAAATCACACTGAAACAGTCTAAAATTCAGTATTAAACGCACAAAACCGCTCTAACGGCAAGATCGCAATGGCGGCTCAACGCAGGTATCATGGGAAATTCCTGTATAATATGTCACTTTCTCTACGGAAACACAGAGATATGTCTCAATTTAGATAGGAATCTCCCATGATATCTGCGTCTCTCCGCCATTAAGCCCGATTCGAAGAGTGAATTCCGTGAATTTCGCGTTATTCAGTAGGTTCATCGTCATTTTTACAGGTTTCTATGCAAGAACTAACTCTTCAATCCCCTGTAGCAAAAGTTTGCAAGAGCCCCATTGATGATACATTTCTCTTTTTGAATTTTTTCCACTTTTTGACAATCTCGAACCACAGCGCGCAGGGAAGAAGAAATATTGCTTCCGCAATTTCAACGGCGCGGACACTTTAGCGGATCCAGGAATTTGTCCTTCTTTCTCTTTTCCCATTAAAACCGTGCATGTGTTAGAAAAAGACAGATTAGGGACAGTCGCGTGATTTTATTCCCCTCTTCTATCCTTTTCTAACACATGCGTTCTTATGGGAAAATAGAGAGAGAATAACAACTTTCTGGATCCGCTATAGTGGCGTGGAGACAGAAGAGGGCGACTTTCGAACGGAGTTGGGCAAATAGGAGTGTAATCGATTACACGATTACTGGGTAATCGGTAATCGTCAATTCTTTAGATGGTAATCAAATGTTTTTCCTTTTTTTTCCCTTTTTTTCCACGGATAAAATGGTAAATTTCTGGGTCTTTTCGATTCGATCTAATTCTTCTACAACTAATAAATGATGGGTGGCATGTAAAAAATCAGCCCTGATTACCGAAAAATCACCCTCCGAAAAAACGACGATTACGATTACTGTAATCGTGTAGTCGATTACCACCCCCATTTGCCCAACTCCGTTTTTAAATGACCAAACTCTATAATCGGGCTTGATGGCGGAGCTACGCAGGAATCATTGAAGATTCCTATCTAATTTGAAACATAACTCTCTGTTTTCGTAGAAAAAGTGACAAATTAGACAGGAATCTCCCACCATACCTGCATGAGCTCCGCCATTAAGATACTGTTGTAACAGCTGTTTTCTGAGCTTATTTCTGAATTTTAGACTTTTTCTTAGTATGATTTTCGTGAGTTTTGTTGGTTGATATATCTGAAATAACAATTCATTTGCTTAAAGCAAAAGTTAGCAAGAACGCCCCATATTTCAAGTGAGCGCTTCGTTATTATTGCCTGACTTTAAGAGAACCGTAGTGCTTAAAATCGTTGTAGAAAAAGTTGGCAATAACGGACCGTATAAATCACTCGAGCGGACATGAATGAGTAAGTCCATCTGTTAATTGAATAGCAGTACTGAGAAATATGCGTAAAATCCTCTAGTGCATCGAATGGAAAGTTCTGATTTGGTTATAAATCCCCCGTTGCGGCTTTAATTTCAGCAGTTTCCTCGCGGTCTACTAATTTTCTGGATTGATCCGGTTTTCCGGGCGGAAAAGCAACCGTGAGTCGTGACAGCGCTTACACAAGAGATGGGCGTTGAGTCGCAAATCCCAATTCTTTAGAGAAAAAGTGACATTTTATGCTGACGTCTGGGTCTGGGCGCGCGTTCGATAAACCTTTTCGATTCCTCGATTTTGACCGGTATGCATTGGCGCACAGTCAGAAAATTGACGGATTCGGTGGACAAAAATAAGCAAGTTAAGTTAATCGTAAGGTAAACACCCTATAGTGAACGGCACCGATCAGAAATTACTGCACATGAAAAATCGTTTAAAATCGCCGATGCGCCCAGGGCATTATAGTCAGGATCGTTGAAAAGGAAAATCAGCTCTCTATTGAAAGCCGCAAGTGAAGGGGGAAAAAAAGAAAAACAAATTAAGTTGGCTACGATAGTAAAACTGACAAAAGTCAAAATCCCTGTAGTACCCAGTACAAAAATTGCCGATTCGATGATTCTATAACCTGAAAAATTCATACAAAAGTAGAATACAGTTCATACAAAAATTCATTAAAGTAAAAACTTGAAAGGTATTACGTTTTGTACAACCCTTGGTATAAAATCTCCTGAAAATCACATTGAAAGCATCGGGTAGCCTCAAATTCCACCCATAAACCCACAAAAGACGTTTTAAGGAAAGCCTAAGATGGCGGTCGAAAGGGTGAATCAACCCTGCACGCATTCAGCACGAGCACCAAAATATGTCCAACGACGGCCATTTACAATGTTGGTTAGAATATAAACAAACGTCTTACTTCCTCATTGTACTTACATTTTGTGTCATTCTGCGTGTTTTTATTCGGTAAATACTTTTTCGTTATTGTTTGTGATTACTATCGTGAATAAACTACCTTTTGTGTCGATTTCCCGGAATTCTATGAAAAGAAAACGCCAGGTAAGTACAGCTACTTTATCGAATGCCATCGACGACCATCTTTGCTGCGCTCGTAATGCATGCATGCAGGGTTGATTCGCCTTTTCGACCGCCATTTTAGGCTTTCCTTAGTAAGCCTATGGTCGGTTTCGGAGTGGATTTTGAGACTATTTAATGCTTTCAATGTGATTTTCACGCAATTTTACGCCAGAATCAACCCACCATAGCAAAAGTATACAATAAAAAGTGTTTTGACCCTGCCCTAATACCGCAGCAAAAGTTTAAAAAAAAAAAAACCCTTTAACCATACGTTTTTCCTTGCAAATTTCAGTCACACTGTAAGAGCATACACACAGCAACAGTTTGCCGAAAAGTTCCAGGGCAACTATATCTATATACAATATACATCCCTTTGCTGAGCCCTTTTTTTTACTCCACCGCGCCAAGGTAATAAATTGAACGAGCCAAAGCTCAATTCCCAGTTACGGCGAGGCTTTCTGGAACAAAGCTCAGAGTGTCGATGTGTGAGTGTTGAAGTGTTTAAGGGCGCGCGGGTACCAAAAGGAGTTGGTGCCAAATTCATCTGTTGCACAAATTGAATGGCTTTAGGCAGAAAGGAGCCAACTACATAGGATATTAATGGTATTTAGATCCTTTCTGCATATAAACCCGTCCAAATATACATGGCTGGTCGTGGCTCGCACCGGCAATCGTACCTACGTAATGACAACAGGTAGTTCTACACTCTACGGGAGTGTCCAATGTTGTCAGACTGATTCAGGAGTTGGTCTAATGCAAACTTTCGCTACAGGGTCATTCCGGGAAAAATGCTGACTCCGTTACATTTTTAAAAATGAAATTTCGACTTTAAAAACCTAACGTTCTTAACTTTTCAGCGATAAGCGAGGTCGGAGTTCACTACTCGCCTGCCACTTTTGCGACAACAGGTAGTTCTACACTCCACAGAAGTTTCCAATGTTGTCAGACTGCTTCAGGAGTGGGTCTATACTGAAAAAAAAAAAGTGCTGAATTTGACTCTTCTTAAGTTAAAAGAGTGGACACCACTTGAAACTGTTAGTTTGACAGTTTAAAATAGTTCAAGTACTTCCGTGCCGTGTTAATTTAACTAATTTAAACAGTCAAACTGACAGTTTTTAAGTGGTGTCCATACTTTTAAGTAAAAAAGAGTTCAATTCATCACTCTTTTTTTTTGCTTTGCAAAGCAAACTACTACTACTATAGTTAACTACCCACCAGCTTTGAGCGATTTAAACAAGTGCAAGTGTTTAAGAGTGGCTATCTGGCAACAGAATGCTAGTTAAATTATCTAGGTGAGAAAAGTTTGCGTATTTCTGTTATGTGTCAGTTTCTTCATCGTGCAAAACCTTCCCAGAAGAAATTGTTACATCGATTTCTAAGTCCAGATAAACTCTAAAACACTTGCAATTTCGTTTATAACCAATGTCAAACGTGTTCGTCACATTTTTTTTCTTTTTTTTTCTTTTTTTTTTAATTTATAGGTTAAAAAAAAAAAAAAAAAGTGAGGTTAACGAACCGAGTCTGCGTGAAAAACGCCCATAACAAATTTCGATCTCGGCTGCCTCAACATAACGTCCAACAGATCCTCTCTTATTATCGCTACAGTTCATCGTTGCGTAGTTTCGGCTTTTAACTACCGGAAGCATCGCCTGGGTCCAAAAGTTCGAAACACACCCAATGTCGCTGAAAGTTGGCAAAGGTTACCCTTTAGTTTATGGAGGCCCGAGTAAACTCGTTTTTCCTTTCTTGTCTATTTCACAATGTTTCAGTCTTCAGTCCCGATAAATGCGATTATCGAGGAAAACACGTTCAGCATAAATTTTATTCGGGCGCCTTCAATTCGTCGTATAGGCAATTTCAACTCCCCCGAGTACGAACAGTTAACTACCTTCCCTATTTAAACGGAGGAGAGGCGTTCTTTTGAACTAACCTGATCCTTAAGCCCGTGCCACACCTAAGCGAACGCGAACGCTACGAAAAAAATCCGCGCCATGTATTTCAATGCAAGTGGCCACACCAGAGCGAACGCGAACGTTCGCAGCGCACGCGACGCGTTCGCAAGCGAATCCGTGGCAACGGATTCGCAGGCGAACGCGTTCGCGAACGTTTTGGAGTTTCGCAAGGGATTCAAGGTGTTTCATCATTGATACGTGACTACCACTGATGTAATGGGTAAATATTGACTGATGAATGTCCGTGCATCGTTCAGGCTGTAAAAAAAAACCTTTTTCTGTATTTTCTGTAATTATTCAGAGCCATAAATAAAACAATAAACCAATTGACGCTCCACTTCATTTTATTTAGAAATCAATGACATAAATATCAGAAGAAATGAGAGGAGAGGTTTCTAATAGCTTTGACTATGAAATGGTCACGTTTTTGGGGGAAAAAATAACATAAACTACATGGATTACAAATAGACAAAAGTGGGAAGATGTTCCGTGCAGGATACGTAGCGTCGCGTCGGCGTCGCAAGGTATGCCACACCAGAGCGAACGCGAACCAGCGTTCGCGTTCGCTTAGGTGTGGCACGGGCTTTAGGGGGTTAATGGTGCGCGTGGTTCCCCACTTCGGCAGGGAAGCACGAAGGTAAACAAGAGTCGCAATTGAATGGAAGGCCTGCGTGGTCAACGCAGATAAGAGATCGGAAACGCGGACTGGCCTCTGATTGGCTGTAATAATTGTTGTGCCAAGCTGTTTTAGGCCTTATGGAAATTAACACGGGGTTTTCGTTCTGGGACGTTTATCTCAAAACCTGTGCAAAATTGCTTCTGAACAATTAAGTAATACGAGTCGATTTAGCAGAATTTTCTCCACAAATTGATAGGTCATAAGTGCCACTTTATTGCAAATTCGAAAAGACTGTCATCTCAGTTGAAGAGTACTCACAATAGTGTGTTTACATGCTTGTCGTGTGTTTGAGTAACTCACTATTATGTGTACTTTTCAACTGAGACAGTCTTCTCGAATTGGCAATATACTGGTACTTGTGACCTATCAATTTGTTCGGAAAATTCTGCTAAATCGACTCGTATTAATTGTTTGCAGACAATTTTGCACAGGTTTCAAGGTAAACGTCCCGGAACGAAAACCCCGTGTTAATATCCATAAAGCCAAAACTACTTTAGACCCTCGATTTCCAGCCAATCAGAAGCCGACTCTTATCAGCATTGATCACGCTGGCTCTCAATGCAATTAGGACTCTTGTTTACCCTTTGGAGAAGCATCAATAAGCCGAAGGTAAGAAATAAGAGGCGTGGGGGGCAGCTTTCAGGCAAAATGTGGCAACGCCCGTTTCTTCGGCTTTAACCTTTCAGAGAGTAAACCCGAAAAAGGAGCGCGAACTCGCATAACTGCGGGGGCAGAGGGAAAATTGAAGAGCTCGAAGAGAGAGAAAAGAGAGAGAGAGAGAGAGAGAGAGAGAGAGAGAGAGAGAGAGAGAGAGAGAGAGAGAGAGAGAGAGAGAGAGGGAGAGAGAGGGGAGGAGAGAGTGAGAGAGAGAGAGAGAGGGAGGGGGGAGGGGAGAGAGAGGGGAGGGGAGGAGAGAGAGAGAGGGAGGGAGAGAGAGAGAGAGAGAGAGAGAGAGAGAGAGAGAGAGAGAGACGATGAAACATTCGAGATCAATTGAGTGTAACTGCGCGAAACATGAAGCTCGGTTGGAGTGAGTTAACGAAAACATAATTACAGAACTAATTAAAAGTAGGAGCGTTACGATTCAACTTTAGACCCGAGGACCAAGGCGCGAGGGGAAGTTAACAACTTTGAACATATATCATAACCTTTGCTCTCCAGCGAGAGGGTGAATCTTCACCGATTAAGACCGCCGCTTTCGACCGACACGCTTAAACGTTTTAGGTAAAACTTGATGACTTCAACCTTCAAAAACCGAGGGAGAAAAAAAAACCCAAGTAAAGGTCGATTCAGAAGTAAGGGCGCACGCAAACCGATAATCTTTGACATTTTTCAATTTTATTGTTCATAATACATAACAAAAGTGAATGAAACTGAATTTATAAGCTATGGATTTTCATTAACAAACGATTTAACGAAAATTCATAGGAAAGGTCATTTCAGAAGTGTGGGTGCACCTGAACCAATAATTTTTGACATTTTCCAGTGTTATTTCTTACAATACACAAAAAAGTGATTGGAACTGAATTTAAGCTATGGATTTTCACTAACTATCAATTTAAAATCAAAAATTCATAGTAAAGGTAGTTTCAGAAGTTTGGGCGCACCCAAACCGATAATCTTTGACATTTTCCAATGTTATTTCTCATAATACACAGTAAAAAAGAATAATAAAACTGAATTTAATCCATGGATTTTCATTAACGAACAATTTAAAATTAAAAATTCGAAGCCACAGGCAAGTTTAGTTTTGCTTTGAAAGATTGGAGATTAAAAATTCGCCAAAGATTATCAAAGAGCTGCACCTATACCCTTCTGAAACGAAATCCTGATCCATTAAAAAAAGACTTAAGCAAAGAAAACAAAAGGTTTTGTATGCCTCGAAGTAAAGAGATTTTGCTAGGCAAAAAGAGATTTTGCTAGGCAAAATCTCTTTAGTTAGGCGTGTAAAACTATTGCATCGCTATTAAAAAAAAAAACAAACAAACAAAAAAAACACGTATATATGTTTCCACAATTTTGAGGCTGACTTACACACAAAAAATAGAAAAACGCTTCGGTTGCGCTGACAAAACCTTGGGAGGAAAAAATGACCCAGAACAAGACTTTGGTAGCTAACCAAAGATTTTGTACGCTTAACTAAAGAGCTACCGCTGATGATTGAACCAAAAATTAGGTTGACTCAACTAAAGTCTTTCGCTGAGTCATTTTTTCGAACAGAGGTTTTGTCAGCGTTACCAAGGTGTTTTTCTTCCTGTGTGGCCTTGAATAACGGGCCAATTGCAAGGACCTAAAAAGTGGTGTTTTTTTCAAAGAAAATAAAAGCACACGATGAGCTGAGACCAAAGGCTCCTTGGGTTATCTCTTAAGTTCAGCTATGTTCAGCTAGTTAAGAACATTCAAAGGAAAGTAGACTCTAGTGATCTGATAGTCATCAAAGCTTACAAAAGCAACACCTTCGTGATATTTCCTACGTGTCCCGGTTTTGGAGCTGCATTCACAGTATTTCAAATAAATCGTGTGTTGTGACGTCACAGCGCGGAGTCCCCTTTCACAACAATGTAATTTGGGCCAAAATCTCATCTCCAGAACTATGAAGCCTAGTTAGACGATCCAAGGTATCCGTGTTTTTGGCTCATCGAGTACTTTCATTTGCTGTTACTAAAAAGCCACCGACAGTTAGAGCTTTACAACTGCCCTATGATGTCCATCAAAAGTTTGGTGCGAGACTTCATCGTTCCTTACACAAATGGCATATTCTCCTACGCGACGCTTAAAAATCAGTAAACTTAAGAAGACTTTTTCGTAATGTTGACGCTCATTAAGCCTTGAATGATTGTGAAATCAAGTAGCATGTGCTTCTGACTGCGTCGCGTTAATTTTCACCACTTTTCTAAGTTACCACACGGGAAAAAAAGATTAGTGAAATTAACCATACGATAGCTGATTTTGGCACCTGCTAGATGTTATGGTAAACTTGACCAGAAGTATGGTACATTTACCGATACTTTGAGTAAATTCGACATACAATCAGGTAACATCACCTAGTACCTAGTCAAAACATAGTATACTTTTGGTTAACATTGCCATAACATCTAGCAGGTGCCAAAGTCAGCTATCGTATGGTTAATTTCACCGTAGTTTTTTTTCCGTGCACCTTTCGATTGTGACACAACAAAAAAATTAAGTCGCGTTCTTTGCATTTTAACCGTTTCTAGCTTCAAAAGCATTTATAATTTTTTTTAGAGTAGCTCCTGCATCATTATTGTAGAACACCGAAACTCTGCCCCTCTTTTTAATAGGACTGCAAGTTAGATAGAGACATTGCACTATGGTCTGAACTCGCCAAAAAGTGGCCAACATGTCAGAAAGTCTAAATCAATTTATCATTTATTAGTTTTCAAGACCAATTTTAATCACAGAGAACATTTTTTACGCGTAATTGAAACCGACAAGTGTCACTGATAAGTTTTAAATTCAGCTTGAAGCAGTGGTGGCCGGGGTGGCCCGTGGGTTCAAAAAAAGGGAGGGGGCTTAAAAAAATGTGATGTCCTTTTTTGTTTTTTATTTTGCTCCTCGATTTTCTTGAGCCCTGATAAAAGTGGGGGAGGACTTCAGGTGATACGACCTTTCTTGTTCCCTTTATTTTGAGCCTTTGTCCAAAAGAAATGAGGGACTTGAGGCCCCCCTTGAGGACCGCAACTGGCTTGAAGGGTCGAGAACGATGATTTTTTATGACTTTTCCTTCATTGATTTTTTACCATTTTTTTTCGATCCATAGTGTCAAATTAATTAATCGTTCCAGTCACCATTCCCAGAGAAAATGAGATGTTTAACACGGAATGGTATGAATTTTCGGGGGGGATTACATGCACATGGAATTATAGAGGGTTTTAGTAATGGCGACTGCCGGTGATGAGCGTTCCAAACAAAGCCAGTTAGTCTCTCTCGCTCTCACGTGACCCCCATGTACTGTCATCTCACTCTAATTTCAAAAATCGTGTAAAGAGACTTATTTTGTGAAATTTCATGGCAGAAATGAATTCCTCGAGGCATTTTAATGCGATTTTGATAATAATATGTCGTAAAACAAGGCCCAGTACACGAATTTCGAAACTAGAAAGAGATGGATATACATGGGGGTCACGGCGGGAGAGTGAGTGAGATAGTTTAGAACGCTGCGCGAGTTTTATCACAACCGATTGTGACTGATGAGTGCATTGTTGTGGTTTTGGCTAATCGTTGACTTCGCACTAAAACCGTCTATTAGAGAGAAAAAAATCACTTATTCACCAGTATCGGTGTTAGAGCGGTCTAGCTTCTCTTCTGCATAGTTCATGACTGAAAGGGTGGAACTGGGGAGGTCCGTTTTCCCACAGGTAGTTGATCACTGCGTGGCGGACTCCAAATTGAAGGTATGTAAAACAACAGGTGTGCTCCACCGAAAAAATCCTTGTCTCACGGTTAAGCTAAGTTCTTTGAACTTCCGATGTTATTCGGGCCTATCTACAATGAAAGCATAAACTATATGTTTTCTTATAATCCCATTTTATGAACATAATTTGAGGGAGAGAG
Organism: Trialeurodes vaporariorum; assembly: GCA_011764245.1. Classification (NCBI taxonomy): domain Eukaryota; kingdom Metazoa; phylum Arthropoda; class Insecta; order Hemiptera; family Aleyrodidae; genus Trialeurodes; species Trialeurodes vaporariorum. Next base: position 31,887,698 of record VMOF01000320.1, read on the forward strand.
AGAGAGAGAGACAAACAGAGAGGAAGAGAGGCAGACAGACAGAGAGGGAGAGAGAGAAAAAACATATTTCAGACTCACTTTTGGTGATCAACACCCGCCGCAGTTTCCGCCATAACCTTTTTCCATTTTTCATTCAAAAAACCGTCGGCGGAAAGGAAACCCCCGGGAAAAAAAGAAAATTCAACGAATTTCGCCCGGACGTGACGTGACGCCACACCGAGCTGAAAAAAGGGGGCACCGAAAAAAAAAAAAAAAAAAAAAAAAAAAGTCACAACCAATCGTATGACATCAATTCGAAACACCGTGTCGGAACCAACACGGTCGTTGACGGGGGAGCAGAATTTCAATTTTTTTTCCCCCTTTACTTCATCGAAAATTAAAACCCGAAAAAGTCACGGGCTTTCGACGTGAACGGGAAAACAACGAACGTGCGGCTGTGAGTGGGGACGATGATACACTAACGGGGAGCGATCGAGACGAAGAGGAGGGGGGAGGGGGAGGAGTAAAGTCGCGGCCTTGGACGGGTAGGTCGGAGGAGAGTCGGAATGGGATGAAGGGATGCAGCTATGACGCGAGTAATCGCGATCTTTCTCTCTCTCCCCCTCTTTCTTTCTCTCTGCTTTTCTCTCAGTCCGTTTATCTCTCTCTCTCTCTCTCTCTCTCTCTCTCTCTCTCTCTCTCTCTCTCTCCCTCTCCCTACCAGCATTCTCTCCTCTCTTTCCTCTACCGTAGCGCAACAGGAGCAACAGGGATAAAGCTCTGAAGAGAGATCGATAGTGGCGCGCCGGGTGGCAACTCCGCGCTAATCCCAGTACGCATGGTCATTAAGAACAGGCAACAGGGCAGCAACTGGTCGCCGCGACTGCGACTTGCCGACTCTAACTCGATCGCGCTCGACCTGCTACACCAGAGCTCTGCGGTTTCGTATCTTACTATAGTATATAAGAATCTATAAGCCCTCTGAGCTCCAAACTGGAGTTTTTTTAGACTTTTTTAAAAAAAATGTTCAAAAATGTGTTTCCAGACCTTACAGACGTTGCTATTATACGATATATGTTATACAAAGCTGAAACTTGGCATGCTGACGGATTTCAAATTGATAAGAAACCCGAAATTTTCAGAATTTTGATGTGAATATTTGTGATCGAACATTGAATCTTCTATCTGTATTTAAACTCGCGGTTCAACCTGTAACGACGGCACGTAGCATCTTTCGTGCAGTGGCGTAGCGTGCGATTTGGCAACGTTGTATTTTATCTATTTAAACCCACGTAAAAGGTCGAATTCGAGAGTGTTCACCGAACACCCAGAATTTCGATATTTTCAATGAGTTTAAATGGAGAAAGTTCAACGTTGCCAAATCGCACGCTACGCCACTGCTTTTGCGGTGGCGCGGAGTGCCACTCTGATCTGATGTTGGGTGAGCTCACGCGGAGCGACCAGGCGGCGAAGCCCCTTAATAAACTTATATTTTCATAACACCGATGATTCACCGGTTGAGTGAAAATCGCACAGTTCAGTGCAGTGTATGACAGTACCACATAAATATTAATCAGATCTGCAGGTGAATTGAAAAAAAAAATGTCATAGAATATATATGAAACAAGTAGCTCTGGCTACTCGGTGATTGGGAATATTGTTGGAATTATAGAGCTAATGGGGGAGGGGATGGGGAGGGAAGGAGGTAGGCTTTCCCAAACGTCCCTCGGAGGAGACAAACTCCCACTCAAGGAAAAACAGGCAGACGACAGAAATTGAGAAATTACCTAAAATCGGGGTTGACCAATTACGATGATTAAAAATCACAAAAACTGGGATAAAATGTACTGATTTGAAACAAAAAAATATCCCCAAAAATACTTGGACTTTTTTGCAAAGAATCACCAAAAACCCTAGAACATGTGAAAAACCACAAAAAAAAATATCCCCTTTTTTCTTCTTTTTTTTCTCCGGGAAAATTCACGAAAAGCTTGATACGTGGAAATGTATAATGAAAATGCACGAAATTGAACGTAAAACCGCAATAAAACCTAAACTTCTGCAGATCACCAGAAAATCTCAAATATTGAGGAAAACCACCAAAATATCTCAATTTAAATCACCAAAAAGATTGATGTGAAAATGAAACGAAAATGCATCAAATTGAACTTAAGTACAATGTTAGTAAAACCAACATTTCCGCAATTCGCCAGAAAATCTCAGATATTGTGGAAAACCACAAAAAAATTCTAGTTTCGATGAAAAAACGCAAAAAAGTTTGGTGTGGAAATGTGATTAAAATGTATAAAATTGAACTTGCAATGACAACATATCAAACAACTTCAAGCAAAGGACACAAAATACGCTTTCCCAAAATACCCGTTCATCAATAAAACTCGACTGCTAAGACTTAAAAAGAAAGTGTTTAGCGCGAACTACAACGCGAATAGAGAAAAAATCAATTAAAAAACTCACGCTCCTTTCACGGAGATATTGTTCCGCCTCGAACTCACCTGCAATCAGAGAAAAATGCAAATTACGAACGGATCGCCTTAAAAGAAATGAAGATGTACAAAAGTAAATGAACAAGATTTCTAGTATTTCAGATAAAGACAGAGAATCCCTATACCTACACAAATAGAGATTGAGACCCAGCGCAACAACTTACGACAGGTGTCCTTTTTTCCTGCACAAATTAGTTCAGGACTCATCGAAACAACTGCTAACAGTCGCCGACTGTTGAGTGATGGACATGGATTAGGTTTCCTTCATGGTTTTAATTGGCCGGCGTGTTTTCAAAAAGTCAACAGTTTTTGGCTAAAATTTACAAATTACGCTCTAGGTACAAATTTTAGAAAAGTCAGCACCTGCGAGCATACTTCAGGAAGGTACCTTGAAAGTTTCAAGCTGAAATACTCAAAAATAAAGCAAGAAATTATGAAAAACGAAAATTCCTATAAGCTTCAATTAGTGCGAGTGAGGCAGATGGATTTAAGTGGTATCACTCGCACTCGCTCTCACTCACTGAGCTTTTGGCGCAATGAGTTTCCTAATTTACGGCTTTAATTCTCAACTGATTTTGCTCGCACATTGGGCTCAAAAAATCCACGAAAAAATTCGCAGGTGCTGACGTTCTTGCATTTTGCGTTTTTTCTTTATTTTCAATTTAAAATGCCAAAAACACGACTTTTTCAAAAAGTGACTAGTGGCGCTATCCATCTGATTGAAACCGGGAAACGACTGGAAACACTACTTTTCCTAAGAGCGACAAATCTGGAAAACTTTCGCCAGGAATCATCTTAAATTCATCGAGATACGTTCGCATCGTATAGGCAGTCTACCTCCAGAAATCATCTATGACATTATCTTGATTCTTTTTGACCTTAATTGTAACTTGTTTAAATCTGACTTGAAGTGCTCTGAAAGCATCGTGATCTACAAATTGTTGATAGAACTGTTGCGCGCTTCAAGCGACGCGGACGATTCTGGGAATATTTTCTAACTGTCAGCAATTCGCCTGATTTTCTACCTGCCCCCGCAAACCGCAGCGCATGCAACCACCCGAACACGATCCGACTGGATTCGTAGTACACGCCGAGGAACTCTTTGATCTACACAAATTTAATGTTGGAGGTGGAGGGGGAAACAGCGTGACACAGTGACGGACATTTTTGAAGCTTTTATTGTTTGCAGCACAGTGGGCGAACATATTTCAATTTGATGGCCAAATTTCAGATAGTTAAAATCACTTTAAATTAAGGGGCTCTTGCTAAATGTGGCTACAAGCGATTCAATAGTTGGTTCTACACGGAAAAAAGGAAATGACTAAATATGCAATTTAGTTTTGTAAATTCAGTAAAATGAAGCAAAAGCTAATTTTACTATAGTTATTCTTGGTAAAACCTACTAAACTTTTTGCAAAGTTTACGATTTGGATTGTAAATTTTGCCTTAGAGTTTTGTTAATTTTCAAAGGTTCTAATTTTCTCAATTTGAAGCGTAAATTTTATAATCCAGAACATTCTGATTTTGGCAATTTGCATGGCTGTCATAGTTTGACAGCTATATACAAATGGGGCTGTTGCACACTTTTGCTAAAAGCGATTTAATAGTCGATTCTGGTGTAAAAACCTACAAAAATAACGATGTCAGCACTAAAAACTTCCGAAATCCACTCCTAAACTCGATAAACGCTTTTATTTGCGCAGGCGTAATGGTGGCTGAGGGTAGTAAGTAACAATGGGAGATTCCCATCTAACAATACAGTAACTCCATCAGGAAGTGACCAATAAGAGACGACTTTCATTTGACTCCGGTGTCATTAGGTGTTGCGGTACCATTCATCGGATGTGGATCAGCACTCTGATGACTAATTACTCTTTGAATCATCCTTGTCAGCATAGAAAGAGTGACGAAATTAAGATAGGAATCTCCCATTGTTACTGCCCTCGGCCACCATTACGCTCTCGTAACTGGAAAGCGTTTAATTATTGAGTTTAAGAGTGGATTTCGGAAGTTTTTAGTGCTGCCGTTGTTATTTTTCGAGATTTTTGCACCAGATTCGACTGTTAAATCGCTTAAAGCAAAAGTATGGAACAGCCCCATTACATAAGTCACCATGTTTTGGATTGACGAAATACAATATAAATTGGAAAGTTAACAAAACTAAGGCAAAATTTACAAACTAAATCTTAAAATTAGCATTAAATCTAGTGGGTTCTACCAAGAATACCAAGAATAACTAGAGAACTTCGCTTTTGCTTCAATTTACTTACTGATTTTACAAAACTATTTTTTTCCGTAAAGAGTAAAATCCAGCGAAACTTACCGTAAGCTCATTACCAATGTTACTTTTACTAACGGATTCACAAAATGACTAAAATTTATGACAAACACGACACCCTGCGCAAGTTAACCCTTTCAGACCGATCAAATGGAAATTGAAATAACACGTAGTCTTATGGAAAACATATAACTATACAACATGCGCATCAACTTAGATGAGGAATTTTGAGGCACCGCACTATGGGGTATTCGACCCGAATTCATGCTCAAAATTATTTGTGGACATGAAACGCTACCCAAAGTGGTTCTTTGACTTTATGATGAAGTTTTGTGACTAAATAAGACGTTTTGGCACTATTGAGGCAATTCTGGAGATTGCGGGGGGGGGGGGGTGTTGCAATTTCACATACTGTGTTTGGCACCTTTACATCGAGCTGATTTTACCTATAAATGGAATTCATCATTTACTACACCGTAAAGACGTGCCCGAAGATTTTCCGATACCCCTGCTTAATCCCCTCCCTCCCTTCGCTCCCCGCCCCTCCATCACCCCTTACTCTAATGATATGTCTCCTTCCCTCAGCTCTCAAAATTTCTCCGAGACGGCCCTCATTTAAAGCGGCCACCCACGCAGCGCGCACCATATCTAACCTTTTATTTGTCTTTTTGGATCCAAAATTGGATACCAATTCAATACCATATCTACAGAGGGTTTGAACATAGAATTTACCGGACGTTTTCAAATTTACAAACAAAAAAAAAAAAAAAAAAAAAAAAAAAAAAAAAAAAAAAAAAAAAAATAGAAAAAATTGAGAAAATATTTAAAATATTAACTCTATAGTTTCAAAAGGGTTACTGTAATTGATAAATAACTCCAACGAATCTTTTACAAACAGAAATACTGACTTTTTCTTTTTGTCCGAAAAAAATCAAGTTTCGACCCACTGCGCAATTATTTGATGTCTGTGTTATCCATTTACACCTCTCCATCAAGCTAGCAAGGTATAAATGGTACATTTCAACAATATTGAGAGAAAATACGGTACAAGAATGGAGATTTTGGCAATTTTGGGTGAAATTAGGGTTAATTTTTCCTGAAAATCGAATTACAAATTTCCCAATTTGCGGCGAATGCGGGTCGATGCGGGTCGGATCTTTTTTGGAGCATAAAGTAGACGCTTTGGGCTAACTTTTCACGCAAAAACGAAAGTTGAACAACGTTGAACATTCCAACTAAAATACCTTTGTTTCTATCAATCTCATTATTAAGCGTGCCCATGGAACATGGCACGCTTATTCCGATCGTTTTGCTGCTAACAATATAATACAATGTATACAATGTAATAAGGCAGCCTATGCTTTCCACGTGTATTCCTATGCTGAGTGGCCTAAAGTTGAAAATCGGCTGTTTTTGAATTTTGTGATTTTTTCCTGTCGTGTCTGTTGCGTTTTGAGGATTGCAATGGTACAATTATGAAATCGTACCTTCTAAAGTTTGCAGCAAAAATAGTTGGATTCATTTTAATGCTTTAGTTTTTTTATAATTCCAATTAAACGACGGACTCACCACTTTTGAGGGGTAAGTGGAGTGCGGTGAGGTAATATTTTGCGTTTTATGTTGCCAACTTTGTTGTAATTTTACTCTGCTGTGTTGGTTTTACGATACATAAATTTTTGTTTGTTTTTATGATTAATTTGTTATGTTGGACATTGTTTTTGGGTTATTTTATTACGTTTATTGAATATATAATTGATTTTAAAGTACATTCGGGGTTTTTTCGTACGGGCGGCCGATAACGAGTCGTTGTGTGATTTTTTTTTTTTTTTATTTATTATTGTTTTGCAGCCGGTGATTGTTTGGCTGCATTGGCTGCACTGCGGCTCACCTGTTCACTAATTTGATAATCTTTCTCTGTGAATGTCTAGAGTCAGCTGATATTTTCGAATAGAAGGCGCGAAATAAAACCGATACAGATCATGGTTTTACTTATAGGATACCTTCTCACAAAAGTAAAGCTTCAAGAAGAACCCGCTAGAGAGCGCGGAATGAAGTAGTCACGTTTCTTTGCCTTTATTTGATCAGCTGATAAATGATTTTTTTTTTTTTTTAAGCGCAATTTTTAACATTCAATCTTTTATGGGTTGAAAATGGATCTCACTAAAATAAACAAATTAGATCAGTATTCTTTTAATTTTTTAGTTTCGGGAATTGTTACAACATTAACGCCTGTTCGAAAGTGTAAGCGAAGTTATGGTTTTTGTATTATTTTTTTAGAGGACGAGACAGGCTCAATTAATGGTATTTGTTTTGGTGAAAAGGGGTCCATCCAGCTACCATTAGGAGTGCTCCCCCTCAAAAATGGATGAAACTTTCAGGGATGATAGAGCTAAGCATCATCTTTCAGAATATCTGCAGTTTTTTGAATTTGTCAACTGGGAGCGGGAGTGCAGGGGGTCAAAGTCAAAACCTCCAATGCTCCATAACTTTTGAACGAAAATAGATATTGACGTGAACTTTGCACCAAAAGATGCGTATTTTAAAGATCTTTCGATTGATGTGCTACAGTGTTTAGTTCAAAAATATTTGACCCTTTTTTTGCATTTTGTTTTACTTTTGAAGTTTCCAAAAATCCGTTTTTTGAGTTTGAAAAATAGGCGCAATGAAGGAATCTGAACGAAAAACTATGGCGGCCATATATGATTTGAGAATTTTGAAAAACTTACGTCAAAAATAAATTCAGCGACCCAAAAAACCCGCTTCCACCAAGTTTCAATGAATTTCATCGATTATTGGTGGAGCAACAAATTTTTTTGTAGAATCGAAAGTCGGAACCCTATTTTTGGCCTAGATTTGAAACTTTGCGCGGTCATAACTCTTGAACGAAATGTTTTTCGGCATCGCGGTTTGCGCCATCTGAAAGCTTATAAAATCAGCTTTCTTCACAGAAGTTTTTAGTTCAGATTCCTACGTTGCGCCTATTTTTCAAACTTATAAAACGAATTTTTTTCTCTACTTTTAGATTATAAATGAATTTTTACATCTGCATTGAGGGTTTTTTCGAGAAAAGTTGAAAAATGTGTTTGAACCCCCCAGAATACACCCCAAGAGGTTGTCAGGAGCTTATGAAAATATCAGAAATGAAAAATTTGGAGTCAATTTTCTGTCTGATTGTTTTGTTTCAAATCATTTGTTTCAGTAATTTTCGAGAAAAATGCCAGTAACGGATGCTCTGGCTCACTTTGTATATAAAATATAGTAGACTTCTTTTATTCTATTCAGGTCCTCTGGTATTTAATTACTGTCCGATGAGTAAAATAATTGAAATCTCATGCGCTGAGTCCAGACTATACTTGCTCTCTTTGAGAGAATCCAAAAATTAAATATAATCATCAAAGGTACCACTATACGGCCAATTTTGTAAAATAAACACATGTATGGAGAGGGGGGAGGGGTGGAAGCTTTTATATGCGTAACTTTTTTTGCTTCTCATTGATAGAATGTCATCGAATGAAAGGCTAGAAACTCTGCAACTCTGGTAAGCAACTCTGTTTGCTTGAAGGGACGCATCGCAATGAAGTAGGGGACTACACTAATTATAGTTGTCAAAGTTGATGCATAAATTATTAATACTTCAATTAGTATGTACGTCTGTAATGTTTTTACTGGATGCTAATCATAGCATTTTTTCCAAGTAGATGATTCAGCCTAATTTTATCTTGAGTATTCACCATAAGGTTTCTCTGTACAGTAAAGCCTTTAATGAAAACATAGCAGGAATTGCTTTTATTGACATTAATTGTAATTGTTTAATTTTCAGATCCAAATCGGCCAATATTGTGTCTAAAAATTCAGATATTGAAAGGAATGACTCTATTTCGTCTCTATCAATATGTAGACATTTATTAATTACCTTCTTTTACCTTTCATCACCATATTCCACCAACAAAACCATGGCCTACCTATCTTTTCTTTCTCATTTTATTAAATTATAAATAGAATCTTTTACATCCATTCAACGCAGAATCGAATTATTTAAACTTCAAATACTCTATAATCAGTGATTTCATCCAAATTTTCATTATTGAATCATTCATGTATATTATAAATCTATTTATTCAATTCATATGTTAGTTACATACCACAATGTCTCCTTAAGAATTGCTGATGCATTCCAAACAGCTGTAATCCACAAATGAACAAAACACTGAACCAATTGTAATGTGTCACTGCAAAAACAACGACTCAAAAATATTTTTTTCAAATATACGTCTCAAATGCATATACATTGTCATATTTTCTTAATCAAAGCTCCAACAGCACTTCCTGTACCTTAAATAATATACCATAAATTGACAAATCTTCTCCCATGAACTACATTATAATAAATATATTTAAATCATGTATGCGTAAGCCTTTATGCAAAACTTATTTCTGCGAAACCCAGCAGAGCAGAAGACCAAATGAAACAACTTATGCGCAGATTTTTATGTTTACAATTCACAGGCACGCTTTTCCAATACATGCAATGTATCGGAGCTTCCCTGCTTGTTTTTTGATTACGATTTACTGTATGGAGTAAGGTTAGGATTAAAAACTATGTATCATGATATACCGGGTGTCCGGTAAGTCCCGGAACGGCTGCGCCATTTCTTTATTTACGCAGATAAAAAAACCAAACTTTGGGAATGTTCCTAGATAAATAAAAACTACTTTTTGGGGGGGTCAAAATTTTGGTCGCCCCTCCCGGGGGGGGGGGGGCGGGGGCGCCCCTAACTATTTTTTTTCAAATGGCAACCCCTATCTTGTGATACCTCATTCGAAAGAGGGTAAAAAACTGAGCATTTTGGCGCAAACCGCATGTCGATATCTCTTTTAGTATTCGAGATATCGAACTTCATAATTTATGGAAACCCATTTTAAAAAAATCATAACTCTTATTCAGAAAGTCGCTATTTAAAAAACTAGGGGTCTAAACTACTCTACATAACAAGCTCTTGCCAGGGGAAAACACCTCTGCCCAAAAAAATTAACTTACAGTCATTGGTTTTTTTTTCCCGCCAAAATTTTTTAAAACATTTTGGCGGGAAAAAAAAACAATGACTGTAAGTTAATTTTTTTGGGCAGAGGTGTTTTTCCCTGGAAAGAGCTTGTTATGTAGAGTAGTTTAGACCCCTAGTTTTTTAAATAGCGACTTTCTGAATAAGAGTTATGATTTTTTTAAAATGGGTTTCCATAGATTTTGAAGTTCGATATCTCAAATACTAAAAGAGATATCGACATGCGGTTTGCGCCAAAATGCTCAGTTTTTTAATCTCTTTCGAATGAGGTATCACAAGATAGGGGTTGCCATTTGAAAAAAAATAGTTAGGGGCGCCCCCGCCTTCCCGGGAGGGGCGACCAAAATTTTGACCCCCCCAAAAAGTAGTTTTTATTTATCTAGGAACATTCCCAAAGTTTGGTTTTTTTATCTGCGTAAATAAAGAAATGGCGCAGCCGTTCCGGGACTTACCGGACACCCTGTATAAAGGCTTGAAATAGTTATTCTTACCTTCCGGAACGTCTTCCATGTTTTGTTTCCCAAGTTGGAGAAATATGAACAACTTTAAAACCACTTATCTTCATTGGTGTGAAACACAGATTTAAATCGGAAATCGGTAAAAGTGCTGCGCGCTCTGGCGGATTGTGGGCGAACCACTCAACGTGGAAAGCTCAAATTGTACAGGATGATGTAAAAAACTATACAGAATGCACCAATACCTTTGGTTTTGACCATAGGTTAAATTTAACTTTTGGACTTTTGAGCATGAATTCGGGTCAAATACCCCATAGTGCACCGTTAGGATCAACCATGTTTATCAAAAATCCGTTTTTGAACAAAAAAAATTTCAAGTCTGAAAGCGTTAAAACGAGAGCACGCCCTTCTATACATGTGTAGAAAAAGCTGTAAACGACAAACTCTGTCAAACCAACCGCCGACCTCTTCTACTGATCTTTGTTCATCCTGAGAGATATGCAAAAAACAGTGATTTCTACCCACTGCGAGCTGGTCTTTTCGAAATTACGAGCTTTCCTATAACTAGAGTTCCTATATACTATGAGAGTTACGTCAATGCCTTCAAAATGAAGAAGAAGAAGCGGATCAATGGAGCCCCCAAGAGGCTCTCTTACAGGCTAGGTTCTGATTCTCGACAATAACGGTCGTTATTGAAAGAGATAATGTTCTTCAGAATAACATTCGAGAATAGGAAAAATTAACAAAAAATACCGCGGCCACTGTTTTTTCAAATGTGTAATGAACTCGAGTTCGCGAAAAGTAAACAAACCCTCCGCAATTTGCATTTGCATCTGAGAGCCTAAATCTGAGAGCCAAACAGAAATGGATTCAGCAATAATGGCGCAACTCTCATAGTATATAGGGACTCTACCTATAACCGCCACCACAGCAGCCTGAACAAAACGAGAGAGTCCAAACAAGCTGTACAGGGTGTTTCAAACCTCACGAAACCTCACGTTAAAACGATCAAATGATCTAGTGCCCATTTTATGGTTAGAAGTGAAATTGAATCTCCCCCCCCCCCCCCCCCCCCCCTGTGAACGTGTGTCTGGAAAAAGATCCAGTGGCGGATGCCCCCCCCCCCAGAAGCCTCACAGTTTGCCTTTTTTCAATAGAAAATAGCCCGAAATTGTTACCATAGCCCCCCAGAAAAATTATCTGGATCCGCCACTGAAAAAATTCGTTCCGAGCTAAATAGACCTTCCGGTGTCTTCAAAGCCTCTACAATTTTCGACAAATTTTGACCAAACTTATATTATCTCGTCCTATTTTTAACCTAAAATTGATTGAAGAAATTCTAAGTTGTCGGTGCGAAAACGATAAATTTGAAATTCCAGATTTTGAAAAGGCGCGGGTCTGAAAGAACTCATTCGATTTTTTTTTGAGGGGGGGGGGGTGGAAAATCCATGGGGATTCAAGCTCTTTATTCAAGCTCAATATATTTCAGTAGCAAATATTAACCAAAATAGAAAGGGGGGGGGGAACACATTGCGTAAAGGGGTCTCTCCACGAGCGAATTTAAAAGCGCGAAAGAACAGATTGAGCCAATAAGCTGCCTTGGAGTCGATAGGCCGAGTCCGATGTATCGACAACAAAGAAGCCCATTGGCTCAAGCAGTCGATTCGCGCTTTTAAATTCGCAGGTGGACAGACCCCTTAACTTTGGGGCGAAACATACGGTTCAGAAAGGTTATAATTTCTGTTCCCCTGCTTATCTTTGGAATAACCTGGAAGTGAATCGTGCAACTTCATTTTTCAACAAGAATTGAGGCATTTAATTTAAGAGGGGCGTCTGACGCCAGACGCCCTAATTATTGTGTCAAATTGCTCATTCACTTCCTTATATCTTAAAATACAGTGTACTAAGTTTGAATTTCATACAATGATTTTACACTAAATGGCACGCAGATAATTATTATGCGTGACGTGGACAGATTAAATTAGGTCAGGTTTTTAAATTTTAAACGCGTTTTTATCAACGTGAGCATTTGGCAGCGGGTAAACGGATCGCATCTATCTGCTTAATATACCAGATTATCTCTACTGTCAGCATTTATCAACTAACATACAAACCAAATGCGGGTTTTGTTGATTCAAAAATTCAATTTATAAAGCTTGTTACAAAATACAAATGAACAAAGGTTAGAGACCCTTTCCAGTCTTGGCGCAGCAGTCTCCGCGGAGTTTAAATATTTACCTCTGGTTGTCTCAGATTCAATGAGTCTTATGAAGAACTCACAGCGGAATCCAAGGAACAACTGAGCTGACAAACAAACAAAGGCGTCCGCCCCCCTCCCCCCCCCTTCTCTCTCAATTCCCTTCAGAGCCATGAAAGCTCAATATTCAGCACAGCGAACTGAAAACGTGCAGTTTCTTCAACAGTACAAAACGTCAAAAGTTCAGGAGTATATTACCAGCATATCAGCATACGATCAAATAGAAGCGTTGCCCAAAACCGTAAATATATTATGGGTAATACTACGAACCACGATCACGACTTCTCGCTGACACAGATAATTGATTAATATTGTCAGAGAAATTGCATCATTAAAACGTACATTTAAAACCACCACACGAATGATTAAATGTATTTCTGTCAAAAGTGTTTCTTTTAGCAAGTTCAACAGTAAATGAGTAAATTTAAATTTTTTCTGTCACGAATCAGTTTTCAATCATGTAAATCCCTCCAAAAGAAACAGTAATATCGATTTCCGTATGCAGATGACCACTCTATGACACGTTCAACTTGATTTCAAACCGATTTGAAATGGATTTGTCACAACTTTTGATTTAATCTAAAAAAATCAGAGACAAACAAACTGAGCCTGAGTAAAATGTCCATAAGCATGGCTGCTTCCGTGGCGTCTTTAAAATCACGTCCCAGAAATCCCCTCTATGTGGTTATAGCTCGTTGATATGGTTAAACCAACGAGCTATAGTAACAGAGAGGATTTATGGGACGTGATTTTGAAATTTCAAGGAGGCAGCCATGATAAAAATCAATTTTGAAAATTTTATACTCGCTCGGTTTGTTTGCCTCATTTTTTTCAACCTTAAAAAGAAAGTTGTGACAAATCCCATTGAAATGGGTCTGTTGCAAACTTTTGCTACAACGATTAGGAGTGTTTAATCCAATGTAAAATCGCCTGAAAAATCCATTGGTGGCATCAGAAAGTCATAAAATGCATTAATAAACTCACAAGAGGCGTTTCATGAAATCCAAGATGACGGAGAAATATCGAGCCATTTGTCTGCAGGCACCACGAACATCCAATGATAGCCAACCTCACAATACCGATCACCACCAATCACAACGTAAACAATTATATAAACTCTACCTCCAGTGAGGTTGTCAAAGTTGGCCATCCTTGTATGTTCGCGGTGCATGCATACAAATTGCTCGATATTTCTCCACCATCTCGGATTTCACTAAACGCCTCTTGTGAGCTTATTATTGCATTTAATGACTTTCTGATGCCACCAATGGACTTTTCAGGCGATTTTACATTAGATTATACACTCTTAATTGTTGTAGCAAAAGTTTGCAACAGACCCATTGGTTTTAAACGAAAGTGCTAGAGTTCCAGAGTGGCTATGTGACAATCGATAAAACTGTTTCTTCTGGAAGGATTTGCACGGTAAAGAAACTGACACATGATGCCAGAAACCAGCAAAATTTTCTCACCAGGATAGTTGTAATAGAATTCTGTGTCCAGATACCCAATTCAAAACTCTTGCACTTTCGTTTAAAACCAATTTCTACTGAATTAATTGCAATTTTTGATTTCAGGTTAAAAAGTATCAGTCAAACAAACCAGAATAAGATCGCTCATGATGCTGCCACACTTTGGGATAGGACTTATGCCATGTATCAGTCTTTCTTTTGTTATACCTTGTTGAAACAACAAACAAATACAGTGAAGAAGAAGAAGAAGAAGAAGAAGAAGAAGGAGGAGGAGGAGGAGGAGGAGGAGGAGGAGGAGGAGGAGGAGGAGGAGGAGGAGGAGGAGGAGGAGGAGGAGGAGGAGGAGGAGGAGGAGGAGGAGGAGGAGGAGGAGGAGGAGGAGGAGGAGGAGGAAGAGGAGGAGAAGGAGGAGAAGGAGGAGAAGGAGGAGGAGAAGAAGAAAAAGAATAAGAAGAAGTAGAAGAAGCGGAAGGAGAAGGAAACGGAGAACTGACGCCTAAAATTGACCAACGTCAAAGGAATCAGCATTTGGGTCAAAGTATCAGTTGAAAAGCTGAAGGCTACACGTGCTTACGGTGACAGGTGGACATGTCCTATTTAAAATGTCCAATGTATAAAAAATGCCCAACAAGAGATGTCCATTGCAACAATGTCCACTATAAACTGTCCAGTCCACAGTTCGTCCACAGTAAATAAAGGTCCAGGGTACAATTTGTACGTCATACATAAATGTCCCTTTTAAATAATGCTCAATCGTAAACTAAGTAAGTACGCGGAAAAAAAACAAAGTTCACAACTTATAAATTTTGCCTGACTGACGCCATAATGGCAATGATCACGCCTCATCTTCATCGGCTTCATCTTTCACCGCTGGCTTTTTGAGGCGGTTTGCAATGGCCCTTAGGTAAATGTCCAACGTTCCTTTCTCTTTATAATTTGCGTTATTATTACCAACAATGTTTTCCACTCTGGTTTAGTTCGTTAAGTAGCGGCGGTTTACAGGATGTCTTATCTGCGTGTGCCCTCCTCTAATTTAGAAGATGATTTGCTCCTTGCCATGTTGCTGGTCCTTGAGATGATCTATGAACCGCCAAATATTAACGGGATGAGCTGAAATTATTTTTTGGAAAAGACCACGGAGGCCTTCGACGACATTTGTCGTTTTTTAGTTCTTCGTTATTTCCAATTTTAGCCGCCTCCTTCGGGACATTTAGATTCATGGACAGAATCTACGATTGGATATTCTTCTTTTTGGACATTTATTAACTATCCTTTGGGACGTTTAGATTCATGGACAAAATCTACTATTGGACATTCTTCTTTTTGGACATCCATTTACTATGGACCAATTAATTGTGCATTAGACATTTTAGAGCAGACATTGTTGTAATGGGAATTTTGTACATTGGACATTTAAAATAGGACATTTCCATGAGCACTTAATCTTCTTGAAACATCAAAAGTTTTCAAACTTAATTTTCGGTCCGGACATCGCGAGGCGGTATTTACTCAAAGCGAAATCCTTTTAACTGACTTTTTAACTTTTCGCTCATCGCACGTTGTTTGAACTTTTAATAGATTTTCTAAGACGTCGAGTTCGCTAAAGCCCAAGCTCCCAAGCTTTCCAATGAACCACTCGACTTTTCTGCTCTCCCTTCCTCTGCATTAAATCTACCCAACAAATCCCTTTTAAACCCCGCAAATTGCCTCGCATCGACCGTGTAACAGTAATTGAAAGAATTATTTTTCATTCTTCAGGAAATAGAGTATCGTCTCTTTATTTCTTACCGGTAAATAGTGTCAATGAGGCTCGTTCTTGGCCCCACGTGGTAGAGTTGGGCAAATAGGAGTGTAATCGATTACCCGATTGCTGGGTAATCGGTAATCGTCAAACCTTTTGGATGGTAATTAGATTTATTTTTTACAGATAAATATAGTAAACTGGGGGGGGGGGGGTCTTTTCGATTGGATCTAATTCTTCTGAAACTAATATGATGACTGGCTTGTAAAAAATCAGCCCAGATTACCCTCCAAAAAAACCCAAAATTACCCTCCGAAAAATGACGATTACGATTTTGTGTAGTCGATTACCATCCCCACACGGTGGAGCGAGTCAATGGCAGGGGTCGGACATGGCATGTTGCGCATCTTATTTTCCTCAATAAGAAGTATTTCCTTCCACGAAATATTGCAAGGAACTCTTCCCTAGAGTAATTTTCTTCGTAGATTCTGATTTTTTAGTTATTTTTGAGAAATAATGAGTTTGAATCCGTGTTTTGACGCATGATATTAGGGAAGCCTATGATAGAAAATTTTGCAAGTTGTTTAGGCTCTGTAAAAAAGAAACGTTTCACATTGCATCTTGCCAATTTGACATTAAGTAGCCGCTATCGGTCTCAGCACGCTTATTGTACGTCACAATATAAAGTGCTCAGTAATTTTTTTTTTTTTTTTTTTAAATCACTAATTCTTGCTTCTAAACCACAGTTTTTCGATAGAACTTTTTAAATGTTGAAAGACTGAATACTATTTTTCTTTTTACGTTTATGCGTTTAATAATTTCAAAGAACAGGACAAATAATAATACATTTAATAGACAAATAATTATTCTCCGCGATCATCGGTCTCTTCTTCATCATCTTCTTCTTCGATCTCTTCCTCCATTTCTTCTTCGCCAAAGTTTCCCTCGGTATCTTCAAAACCACTATCGTGAAGCGAAGAGGGAGCAGGTACAATGAGCTCTGAAACCTCTGGGTCAAGCTTCCTGCTTCTTTTAATAGCGGAGGACCGCGACAACTTGGCGAGATAGTGCCCGCGGTGCTTATCTCATAGATCGTGTCATGGAAAAATCCGCGATCTATATTTTGATACGTTCTGCATCGCGCCTTAAATTCAAGTGAAGCAATCAGTCTTACAACTGTCAAATACATAAAAATGTAAGGCTCTTTTACTGACAATGAGAAGCAGCGCTGTGAGTGTGTCAGTTCTTCTTCTTTGGGTCAGACTCAGGGGTTGGTAGTATAGCTGATTTTAAGCAGTGCGATAGCGTGCAATTTGGCGACGTTGTAGTGTGTCCATTTGAACCCATATAAAAGGTTGAATGCAAAGGTGTTCACCGAACACCCAATCGCTCGATCTTTTTCATAGGTTCAAATGGAAGAACTGCAACGTTGCCAAATTGCACTATACGCCATTCATTTTAGGATGCTGCACATTTACGAATTATATGACTTCTCAAGGGGGAGGGGGTACCCCGAGGGGGGGGAGCAAGGAAATATGGAAGGAGAGATGTTAATTTGACCCTAAAAAGAGATTTAAGTATGCCGTGACAGTGAGCATGGGAACAAAGAAGGTGGGGAGCGAGTTTTTGGTCGTTTACAGAAACAGAGTCGAAAAAAATGACCCTACCTTTTCAGACAAATATCGTTGTAATTCGTAAATTGGCAGCTATAGGCAGCGAAATGTGGCAAATGCTTGATCCCATGGGATCATTGGAACACGCTATATACCTATTTTCACGGCGAAATGCGGCGAATTTTTTAAAAGCTTATCAGAAGTTTCATTTTAATGATTTTGAAGTACGCCACTTTAGACGAACATAGCGGGCCTCTGGATAAAGATAAATTTGCATATATGGGGTGAAAATTGTTCTACAGGCTCTCTAAAATAAGACTCAAGCATCAAAATTTGAATCAGCTACCATTAAAATCGAATACGGGGGCTAAACAGGTTTTTACAAAAATTGATGAAATTAAAGACAACAGAAAATTGCAACTTTAAACGTCTCTAGCTTATAATTAAGAAGGAAAAAAACAAAACCAATGCTAGATTCATAAAATATGTATCTTTGAGGACGTTTTAATGCCATAATGGACTCAAATTGGGTGAGACCCCCATGTCCGACCATTTACATTGGCTCGTTCCACCGTGCCCCATGTGCGCAATTACTACACGGTCTCTGCCACATATTTCAAGGCAGTTTTTTTTTTTTTTTTTTTTTTTTTTTTTTTTTTTTTTTTTTTTTTTTTTTTTTTATATATGAATAAAAAAAACAAGGATTTTCAAGAATTTTTCAAGGGATTTTAAAGACTTCTAACAAGCAAAAACGTTGTCACTTCGTCAAAATGCATATCCATATCATGGAAATCCGTCAATTTTTACTTTGTAAGTTTACAACTTTATGTATGAGAGAAAGTTGCACGAAAGCCACTAAAACATGCAAATATCGCCGGATTTTCGAAAAATTTACACCCAGTTTGACCGAAATTTTGAGCTGAATTCATTTACGTTAAAATAAAATTAGTGTAGAAAATAATGCAAATTTTCATAAATTGGCCTTCATACCTCCACTTCTAAAAAAAGAAAGAAAAGAGGGACGGAGGAATACCGGTAGCGGACCATTGGGGCATTGGCCGTGTGCTCGGGGTATACGTGTATTGCTATTGTGAACAGCAAAAGGCGACGAGAAGAGAGACCTTTCACTGCCGAAAATCCTTCCGCGCGGTTGCCATTAGTGCACTAATAAACATCTTTCCAGTTTTTCTCCACCTATCTTCCGAAATTGAACAGACTATAGTGGCAGAAAAAACACATGGTGATTCTCACTATGAAGGGTGTACTAACCAGAGAAAAACAGTAGACAAAAAGGATTTAAAAGCATTTTATAAGTTTACGAGTGGATTTTGTGAGTTTTTTCTGCTACCATTGTTATTTCTGCAGGTTTTTACTTCTGCATATGGACCCTTAAATCGCTTACAGCAAAAGTTTAAAAAATAAAACAACGATTTTTAAGGATTCTTCGAGAACTTTTCATGGAATTTCAAGGACTCCTAACAAGCAAAAACGCTGTCCTTTCTTACCATAATGAGGCTCTTGAAAACTTTTGCTATAGGGGATTGAAGAGTTGATTCTTGCATAAAAACCTTTAAAAATGACGATGGGTAGGTGCACTAAAAAATCACGAAATTCACTCTCAGGATCCGGCTTAATGGCGGAGAGATGGAGGTATCCTGGGAGATTCCTATCTAAATTGAGACATATCTCTGTGTCTCCGTAGAGAAAGTGGCATAATAGACAGGAATCTCCCATGATATACCTGCGTCAAACCGCCATTACCATCTTGCCGTTATAGCAGGTATGTGAGTTTGTTACTGAATTTTGGACTTTCTTAATGTGATTTTCGTGATTTTTGCTGGTCTTTACATAAGATTGGACTATTTATTTGCTTATAGCAAAAGTTTGCAGAAGTCCCATTTTCGAGAGGCAGAAAAAACACATGATGATTCTCACTCAAGCTGCACTGACCAGAGGAAAACAGTAAGTAGACAGAAATATAAAAGAAAAAAAAATAATTTAGAAGCATTTTATTAGTTTACGAGAGGATTTTGTGAGTTTTCAGTGCTACTAGTTTTTTTTGCAGGTTTTTTACTTTTACATCGACCCTTAAATCGCTTACAGCAAAAGTTTGCCCCATCAATGGATTTTTCTCGTGTTATTTCATATGCATGTCAATTTGTCGAAACTCCATAAGACTTCATGCTAATCATGTCCTCATATACGTGAAAAATGGTGGCCGAAAGGGTTTAGCTGTTCAACGACTTTCGCCCCGCCCTGTGGAAGAGATACCCGGTGATTTTTCTTCGAGTTTGGCAGTAGGACGGGTAAAAAGCGAGAGCAATTAATTCCTTTTCCCCCCTTCTTTTTTTATGGATCGTAAAACGAGATTTTAATTACCGATTGGAATGCTTTCGAAAAATTCGGAGAGGGGGCACGCGATGTAATTTTGTTGATTGCGACGCGATCAGAACGAAATAAACCGCTGAATACGCGGAAATGCAAACCGAATACGTTAGCTTGAAATAATGGGTCTGTTACTTTCGCGATAGCTATTCAGAGGAACCAATCAAATGAAAAATTACTTAAAAATAACCACTTGGGCTTCAAAATAATTCAAAATGGGACAGTGGCGGCTCGTGCAATTTGGCAACAATGTTTTACCTCCATTTGATTTTACGTTAAAAAATCGATTCGATAGTGAAACACTGCTTAACCGACATTCGACTGTTTTACATTGATTCAAATGAAGGGAGAACATTGTTGCCACATTGCACGAGCCGCCTTCGATGACGCGACGCTGCGATTAGCGTGGACACTGGACCCCCACAAGACGTTTCACCAAAGACATTATAGAAGAAGACTGGCCTCTGCTATCTCTTTGCACGGAGGAAAAGTGAAGCCGGTCTTGGGATGGGCTGATGGGCAGGGCACTTCCCCGCGCGGGGGTAGGAACCAATTTAACATTAGCTCTTATGGAGCTTCGCTCTTCAAACCTATTTTAGTCAATCATTTTAGCGAATAACAATGTCGAGACTCACACATGTTATATAGTGAAGTAAAACATACATTTAAACTGAAAATTTGGATCAATCTAAGGTGCCCGTTCTTTAATAATCGACGTTAACGATCGGTCGGTCATTGTTTACTTTAGCACCCATAACCTATCTGCCGTACTTTCTTACCTCCCCTTGATGGACCTTATCGATTTGATCATTGGTATTATCAGCGTTCAAAATTTAGAATGTGAAAGCTTTCGTACTCTATAAGTCATTCGTGTTTTTTTAAGGAAAAGTTACCCGTTTCGTTTTCCACCGATCTCGAAACATGGTTCCTAGTTCCTACGTAATTACACGTGCTGAGGGCGTAATGCACTCGAGTAATTAAGGCGCGCCGTGGCTGGAAACATGAGAGAGCCGGGAGCCCATAAGACTTCAGGTCTGCTTTTAACTATTCTTGCAATGCCTCTCTGATGTTAAACTTTTCGGAAAGAACACACGTGATGTTTCATACAGTATATTTCCTTTCAGGAATTGCTAGCTGTGGTCCTACAATTGCGAAACAAGAGCCTAGCCGCACAAATGGTCTGAGATCGCTTAAAAATTGACAAAAAAAAAATAAAAACTAAATTTATCGTCAGTTTATCATTTATTAATTTTCCAAACCAACTTAAATCACAGAAAAAACTTTAAAAAAGTAATTTGCACCTAGAGATGTCACTGGAAAATATAAAATTAAGCTTTAAAGGTCAAAAACGATGATTTTCGCGATGTCTTTTCTTTACCACTATGATTTTTTGGCCACACTTTTCCGATCTCGGACCACAGTGTGTCGAGCCAAGCGAAGCCTTCATTTGCTGTTTTTCCAAGCGTGCGAGAAAATGCGTGTGTGCATGGGAAAACAAAAGGCATACCGAAAATGTTCCTCCTTTCTAGAATCTTTGTGAAACCCGCATTGCGATAATGAGAAACAATGAAGAAGGGAAGTTTGAATACTTTGAAGAGTTAATGAACGTGTGCGGTGTAATCCTGAGTTGCCATAGTAGAGTCTGTGGGTCAGATTTTTTTTTTAGGGCGAGAATTACCACAAAATGGGGGGACCATCTCCCCAGAATAATTTTGATGTGAGAAAGTGTTTGTGGAGTATTTCCTACAGTTTATTTTGTGGTAATTCTCGCCCTAAAAAGAAAATCTGACCCACAGACTCTACTGGCAGACCCCCTTCATTACTCTGGGGAAGGCCCTCCAAGAGTCGCTATAATATTCTGGGGGAGACCCCCGTCCCCCAGACTCCCCTTAAGGAGTTAATTTTACAGTAGGCTGGTTGCAGAATGTTTTTTTTGCAAATTTTCATCAAAATCCAAACTTTAGAAATAGGTTTGAAACATTTCAACTTTTCCCTACGTTAACCCATTTTCCCATTGATTTTAATTGAAAACGTTAGTTTATTCTCCATGACTTGCTCACAATTTAAAATTTCGAAAAGACAAAAAAAGTCCCTCCGGGTTTTGGTGTAATCAACTTCTCTGCAAAATTTGGATGCATACGACAGACAGACAGACAGACAGCTGTGCCATCGCAATTCAGGCATTTTTCGGTAAATGGGCAAATGGAGATTTACGCCCTTTTTTTGGAGAACTCGTTTTTGAAATCCTGACGATGTGACCTAACAGGTGATATAAAGTGTTTCATACATGTTAAACGGAAACTAACCACGAAACAATCGTTCGAATGGACGCACCTACAACGTTTTGTTATAACGTTTTAAACTTTCAAACGCGTTTTTCTCGAAAGTCGTTTTTTCGCCATACGCCCATTTACCGAAAAATGCCTCAACTATACTTTCTCAATTTCTAACTTCGTTAAATGTGAGATAGTAAAAAAACAAAAACCAACAAAACAACAAGAAATCCTAACAAGAGCTTGACGGCGCAGAATGGTAACACGTTTCTCGACTTTTTGCCCGATCTTCCTCAATTTGAAAAGTGCAATGGAGCTGTTGTACACTTTTGCTGTCAGCGATTTAAAGGGTCGATTCAGATGTAAAACCCAGCAAAAATAACGTTGGTAGGACTAAACAATCACGAAATTCACTTCTGTAAACTCATAAAATGCTTTTAAAATAAAGTGTGAGCGTGATGGCGGCATTGGACACTAATAATGGGAGACTCCCATCTAATTAAATATAATACTGCAACTCTATCAAGAAGTGACCGATAAGAGACGACTTTCCTTTTACACCGAGGTCATCGAGATTTCACGGCCCGATAGTGTTCTAGAATTATTGTCTCGGTGCAGAAAAGATTGTATAATAGCAGTACTTTTCAATATACATAGATATACTACATCACAGGATAGTGCGTAACCTTTTCTGCACGGATGCAGTAAACCGATGAATAATTCTAAAACGCTACCTTTTCGACCTTCCGCTTCCATGTCTCCTTCTTGTGTTCGGTGAAAGTTTTTGACTGCTAAAACTTTTACGTTACATAGTAACAACTAAAAGCCTATCCGTTCTAAAAAATTGTGGGCCCTAGTAATAACATTAGAATTTAGGAGTTATCTTTTTCAGTGCAGAGATAGAGGCTGTTTCAGATAACTTCGGTTCTGACTGCTCGTTGTTTACATGCGTGACAACGTTGACGCCACTCACTGCGTGAACCATTAGAACTTTTTATCACAAATAGACTCGGTCGACTATCGTAATTAGTGAATATTAACATGAAAGCGTACGTGAAGACTTGATTTCCTCCTTTCTCGCATGTAAAGAAAGAACTGTCAAAACTGTAGCTATTTGAAACAGCCTCTTGTCTAATATCTACCATTGCCTCTTATTCTAACCCCCTACAAATCGGGACTCCGCAAAAATACTGCCCTCGGTAACCCTGGAATTTGGCAACGCTACGATCACTGGTACTTACACATCCTCGCCAAACCATCTCAGGTGAGCGATTTACTTGCTGGAGGCAACATACAACACACGATGAATAGTGATGGAGGGAGGGGGGAGGTACTTCAAAGCTAAACATCACTCAAAGCAGTTCACGTGTTAAAACGAGACATCTTACACACATTCAACCAAAAACACGCACACACACGCACATCCACTTACCCTCACTTACGGTTGACACAAACGCAAAACAAATGACACGCGCTCAGCGCGATCTACGCTGCTCTTTCGTTCCCTTTGACGTCGCCGCTTTTCGCTCGCTCGCTCGCCGCCCGTCAACTTGAATCTGGATTTTCCTTTTGAACAAAGCCAGAAGCGCAACGGAGAGAAATTATCTATCTCTCTCATTTCTCCATTGAAAAGCGTATGTTAGACAAGGATATGCAAGACCCGTCCTTCCATCCTTTCTATACCTACACATTCAAAGGGAAGGTGAGAGAGATGGAAGAGATTCTGGTTGCATTATGGAAAATCTCTATCCCTCTCTTTTCTTTCTTGAAACGCGTATGTTATAGACAAGGATAGACAAGGGGGATAAAACCCCTTCTTTCCATCCTTTTCCTACTTGTGCAATCAAAGGGAAGATGAGAGAGATGGAATAGATTCTGGTTGTGCTACTGAAATTCTCTATCCTTCTCTTTTCTCCATTGAAACGCGTATGTTAGAGACAAGGATAGACAAGGGGGATAAAACCCCTTCTTTCCATCCTTTTTCTACTTGTGCAATCAAAGGGAAGATGAGAGAGATGGAAGAGATTCTGGTTGTGCTACTGAAATTCTCTATCCCCCTCTTTTCTCTCCTGAAATATGAGTGTGTCATAGACAATGATATAGACATGGAGGATAAAACCCCTCTTTCCATCCTTTTCCTACTTATACGTTCAAAGGGAAAATAAGATAAGGATGAGATCCTGGTTGTGTTACTGAAATTGTCTTTTTTTCCTCTCTTCGCTCTATTGAAACACTCGATGTGTTAGACAAGGACAGACAAGGGGGGGAAAAAAAACAAAAACAAAAAAAACCATATTACTATCCTTTTTCTACACAAAGATTCAAAGGGGAAATGAGATACATTGAAGGGATCCTAGTTGTGCAACTGAAAATCACCATCTCTCAATCAATGATCCATTGAGACACTCTACGTTGGACAAGGAAAGGCAAGGGGTCGAGAAAAACCCCGTTTTCCATCCTTCTTCTACTCATGATCCACAGGTAAAACGAGAGAGATGAAAGAGATTTTGTTCATGCAATATTGACAAAGCCAATTTCATATCAGTAGACCTAAAATCGGGATGTGCGACGCGATGCGTGCTTATGACCTAACCTAATAACCTATCCCGCAAGCACTGAGCCGAGCGCTTTCTCACACCGCGCGCCCCGTGTGGCGTACCCACGACGCGACCCACCGCAACTCACCCTCCCTTATTTTCTTATTTACTACATCACATGATGGTCCTGATATGGCATTAGAACCATTCCTTCCCGTCACACACTGGATAAGGGCTCGCATTTTTCCGGACAGGGAAAATCTCAGTTCTTCGCCTCCGGAGAGGAATGTAACAACATCAAGTGAACAGTACTCAGGGACAATTAGGCATTCACGGTCTTTCTACCAAAATTATCATACAGCACTAACTGTGTCCAGCTCTGTCAAAACGTCCGTTAGCTAGCCTTTTACAGTAGTAAAAGGTGTGTACAGAGGTTTCTTCCTCCATTTTTCACAGTCTGCACACTGGAATCTCCGGAAGACTCCAATGGGGCTCTTGCAAACTTTTACTGCAAGAGATTGAAGAGTCGATTCTTGCATAAAAACCTGTAAAAATGACTATGAGTACACTAAAAAATCACGAAATTCACTCTCAAAATCGGGCTTAATGGCGGAGAGACGCAGGTATCATGAGAGATTCCCATCTATATTGAGACATATCTCTGTGTTTCCATAGAGAAAGGGACATAATAGACAGGAATCTCTCATGATACCAGGATACCTGCGTCGAACCGCCATTACCATATTGCCGTTATAGAAGTTATGTGAGTTTATTACTGAATTTTATTACTGAAAAGTGCGTGTGCGGAGCCACCCAGTCTCCAGGACATCTACTTACCTGCCCGAACCTGATCCAAAAATGTAGTAGGGGTGACCTGTTTTTAGCAAATTACAAAGCAATATACGTTGCTGATTTCTGAAGCTCAGACATGTATCTGAGTTTCATACCGAGATAATGTTACGAATTGAATTATTAGTCTTATTAGGTAATAAGTTTTATTTTATGTTGATTTCCGGAAACGAAAGAAGAAGAAGACTGAATTTTAGACTTTCTTAATGTGATTTTCGTGATTTTTGCTGGTCTTTACTTAAGATTGGATTATTTATTTGCTTATAGCAAAAGCTTGCAAGAGCCCCATTGTGCGCATATGTGTCCTTAATAGGTAGTGCCCAGTAAGTAGACCTATGAAATGTCTTAGTTGTAGCTAGCCTGTTATATGCTACAAAACGAGTTCTGGCTGCTGCAGCATGATGGATGGTTGGTACATATGTAAAATCGCGTAGTAATGACATTGAAAGCATCAAAAAGTCTCAAAATGCAATCCATAAACTCACAAAAGACATTTTAAGGAAAGCCAACGATGGCGCATCAACCCTGCATCTGCATGCATGCACCCCGAACACCAACAGATGGACGACGATGACAATCTATATTATTGGTTAGAATGTAAACAAACGTCTCACTTACTCATTGTTCTTACATTTTCTGTCATTTTGTGTGTGCTTTCCGGTAAATTTTACTTTATAGTTTTATTTTTTAAGATAAATACAGTGAATATACCACGTTTTGTGTCGATTTGCACAAATTCTGAAAAAGCGCCGGTCAAGTACCTGCTTTGGCGAACAGTACGTGTTTCCCCAAAGTTTGCCTTCAGCATTGCTCAAGACATGGCGGGAGGAAATATCGTCAATTTGGGAGAAACTTACAACTTTGTTAGGTCGAGTACTAGATATCTATAACGCAAAAGTTTTGGCAGTCAAGAATTTTCACCGAGCGTAGGAAGATTTTTACGCTTTAACGACATAGATGTCCGCCCCCAATGAATACAAAGCAAGGGTCCCTGGACACAAACATGGGTTTTTTTTCTTATAATTGAACCTGTAATCGCGTGAATATCGCCTAACAGGGATAAATTGACCTGCCGACTTCGAATTCGGCCTTAGTTTTGATCGAAATATTCTAGATTTTGCCACAGTTCAAACTTTATCGTGAAAAATGTTTAAAAGTAGAATATGCGTAAATTCAGGACAAGTTAAGTAGAAAATAATATCATTATTGACATCAGCGTCCCAAATAATATGGATTAGCATAATTTTAGTTTAATTAAAAAGAGAATTCATTGAAATACATTAAAATTGAGTTAAAAATAACACTGATGTTTGGTGCTGTTCGCGGACAGTTATGTCGTTAAAGAGGCCTACTTGCGCAGGAAACAGGCATGGAATGTTACCGTGCAGTTGAAAATTTATCCTAATAGTTTGACTTGCGTCTTGGAAAAATTTTACGCATACAGAGGTCTATTATCCCAAAAATTCGACTACCTGCATTTTCTGCGTATCTCGTGCCTTCTTCCAGCGCTAAAAATTCTTGACTGCCAAAACATTTGGGTTTGATAGTACTTACGTATTACGTATAGCATCCGCAGAATCATCGCAGCTACTTAAACCGCAAACTATTTTGATGTGATGTTACAAATGACGCTCCCTCTCTCACACCCTCTCCTGCAAGTCCTGCTCCCTAGGGTGATGATGATGAGCCGTTGTGGCGGGGAGAAGGGGAGAAGGGGAGGGGAGAGGCCGTGAGATTACTCTCGTAACCCTCTCCGCGAGTCTCGGCAAGTCCTCGCCTCACTCGCGCCTCATTGATTTTACTATTAAAGACACATTCCACCGTACTCTTCCTCTTCAACCCCCGTCCCCGTCCCCCACCCCCACCCCAAACACATTCACTTCTCTCCTCGTTCCGCGGAAAACAGCCCCCCCTCCCCCCCCCCCCCGAGAAGTAGTACGTTCGGAATCGGAATAAATGACTATGCGGAAATTCAGGCGCATCAAGACGTGAAATGACCGCTCTCAAATTTGTCAAGCGTCGGTAGAGACTGTGTTTTAAATGCGATGTCATATAATGCGATATCAATGACCCTTTTCGGGAAATACGCTCTACGACAATATAGGGCGACTAAAAAAAGTCCCTGTTCAATAGTTGGGATGGTTGCCGTTCAAGTTATTGAAGGGGCTTTTTTTTATCATTTTAGGGACAATTATTTTTTCACAAACCTGCATCGAATTTGACTTGGAAGTTAAAATACGCATGTAAGTAAATGAGGTGGTAGTAAAGAATTTAAATCCTGAGACTTGCGTTGAAATCGTGCAGTAAATAGAAGAAGCCCCTTCAATTTCTCGAGTGGCAACCACCCTAACTTCTGAGTTTTTTTCATAGTCAACCTGTATTAACCATCGTCAACCTAACCTGGAATTGTCGAGGAATTTGATTTTGTTTGGAGAAATAACGAATGGGGCGGCTCATGGAAACTTGTGCTACAGGGGATTGAAGAGTTGATTCTTGCATAAAAACCTGTAAAAATGACGATGTGAACAATAAAAAATCACGAAATTCACTCTCAGAATCGGGTTTAATGGGGGAAGGACGCAGGTATCATGGGAGATTCCTGTCTAAATTGAGACTCAGCTCTGTGTTTCCGTAGAGAGAGTGACATAATAGACAGGAATGTCCCATGATACCTGCGTTGAACCGCCATTTCGAACTTGCCGTTATAGCAGTTATGTGAGTTTAATACTGAATTTTAGACTTTTTCAGTGTGATTTGACATTAAAAAGGTGATCAGCGAAGAAAAAAAAATTAACGTCCAAATCAAATTTTTTTTCCGGGACACAATGTATACATCAGAAATGGTCGCAGTGTCTATTGGGGCGTCAAATGAACACCCTCAGAAGTCAGAAGTAATAATACTTAAGTAGAAAAAGAAGTAAAAATGCTGCAGCAAAAGTTAGCAACAGACCTATTTCATTCGTCCTACTCGGCAACAAGGCGTAATCATTCACATCGAGATTTTTTTTTTGCACCTCGTAGGGTGTGTGCATGAGTGTGTGTTTTCATGTTTCTTGCGTATACCACCCTCACACTAACCCTCTGATATCCCGAGGGTGGGCGCGGGGGTAGTTTCTATGAGAGAGCAATGAATATTATATCAGGGCGCTCGGCAAAGGGAAGATTGAACGCGCGCGTGTGAGAATTGAATGAGAGCCAACTTCTGCAAAACGAAAATTACCGTCGTCGTGTCGTGTCGGTCGCACATTGGTCTGAGACCGTCGAAATGTGGCAAAAAATCAGAAAGTAAATTTCTCACCATCTTATCATTTATAAACATTCAAAACCAATTTAATAAAGGGAAACACTTGTAAGAAGTAATTTAAACCTACAAATATCACTGAAAATTTTAAAATTAAGCTTGAAACGTATAAAAATTTGTTTTTTTTAACACATTTTTTCTCACTAATTTTGTGCCACAGTTTTTCGACCTTAGACCATTGTGCGTCGGTCGCAAAAATGAGGAAGCTATACGGTGCGGTGTAGATGGGAAACGGGGTGCATGAGACACCGAAGAAAGCGAGGGTGGGGGGGGCGATCTCCTCACGTCAAAAGTAACAGAGAATTTTTCTTTTTTTGTGCGCATAGGGCATAACCCTTGGGAGAGTCAGGGCAAAATCGGGTAAAAGCCCACACGGACTCCCTGCAAAAATATACCAATCCCTTATATTATTCTTTAGGGAGAAATAGTTTTTGTTTGACTTTCGGTTTCTCCGAAAATCCAAGAAATCCAATTCTGGAAAGACACATTGATTCTTGTGAGAAAGAATGACCCTTAAATGAATCGTATAGTTCGAAAACACGCCATCGTCATTTTTAAGGAAACTACAAAAACTGTGCAGCGCTGGCGGAAAAGTCAATGCAGAAAAAATCTTTTCGGTGTTAAGGAAGAAGTACTAAAATACCTTGCTTATCACCAAAAAGATTTTTTCTGCAATGACTTTTCCGCCCGAGCTGCACAGTTTTTGTAGTTTCCTTAAAAATGACGATGGCGTGTTTTCGAACTATACGATTCAAATGTCATTTCCTCATTAAAACAGAATTGAATTCTTGTGACATTGATCTTTCTTTTCCTGCACAGAAAAAAGGGGGGAACACTTTCGTAGAGCTGAGAAAACGTTCAGAAGAAAAATGACCCAGCAAAAGACGCTTTTTGAGTCAACCGAATACTTGTTTCACCCGGCAAAACCTCTTCAGTTAGGCGTACAAAACATTTGGTTATAGCTATACTGAATAATTTTGTTCCATGGGCCATTATCCTACCATCAACGGTTTTATCAGCGCTACCACAGCGTTTTTTCGGTTTTCTCTAAGTAAACTATTCATTTGAGAATGCAGCTCTTACAAGGTTTTGCTACAGGCAATAGACTATCATTTCTGACGTAAAAGTCTTCAAAAATAACGAGGAGTCTTTAAAAAAAATTCTAAACTCATGCTGTCCTCGTAGAGCAAACTTACTTTAAAGTTCAAATGGAAAGTCAGCGAATACCAGAATGTCAGTTGACTTTCTTCGATTTTGGTTGGGCTAGGCAACCTGCAGTACTTCACACAATGAATTGAAGCATTGCAGATGGCCTACCTTGCCTAAATTTAAGGAGCCGACTGACATCATTTAATTTGCTTACTGTATGTATGTACCTGCCTCCGTGTATGAATACAGTGACTATGTATTACGTATACGTTTCGCACCTCAAAGCAAAAGAACAGTGCGTGGAGTTAAGGTGAATCTTCAGCGTTTAGTGCCGATTTCTGCCACCAGAGCGCTACCGTTCGATTAAAGTCAAATTACAGGCCGAAAGTAATTTATTTTTAAGAAAACGGAGTGTCAGTTACTAGATAATCATCTGAAGAGTGTCTCTGCAAAAAATCTCGTCAATAACTTCAAAAAGAGGGCTGAAAGTACCAAAAAATTAAATATCGCATTTCGATACAAGAATCGATTTGCGATATTTCATTTTTTGGTACTTTCAGCCTTATTTTTGAAGTTATTTACGAGATTTTTTGCGGAGACACGCTTCAGATGGTTATCTAGTAACTGACACTCCGTTTTCTTAGTAAATAAATTACTTTCGGCCTGTAATTTGGCTTTAATCGAACGGTAGCGCTTTGGTGGCAGAAATCGGCACTAAACGCTGAAGAATCACCTTAAGTGTCGTCTTTCTTGAGTTATCGTTTTAGTTCTATGTTTCAGTTTTTGTTGTTGTTTGCATAATAACTGTTATACGATTTTCATGAACTATGTTGTTAGTTAGTTAGGTGTAGGTAAGAGAGAGGTCCTCATGGCCCTAATTTTGCTACTTTACATAAAACAAAACAAACCAAATCAAAATCTCTCTCTCTCTCTCTCTCTCTCTCTCTCTCTCTCTCTCTCTCTCTCTCTCTCCTCTCTCTCTCTCTCTCTCTCTCTCTCTCTCTCTCTCTCTCTCTCTCTTTCTCTCCCTCTCTCTCTCTCTTTTTCTCTCCCTCCCTGTCTGTTCAACTCCCTCTTTCTTGCTCTCCCCCGCTGTCACTCCCACCCTCTCTCCTTCCACCTGTCTTTATTTCTTATCTGATAAGAAAAGGATAGAATGACACGTGATTTTAGTCCTCCCGTCCACCCTCTTTTAACACACGTTTTAAATGGGCGAAAAGAGAAAGACAGACAAGTTCATAAATGTGCCACTGTGTCTATTTACGCTGTTGTAGGGATTCTTTTGAACAACAAGACAAGCGGGGTTTGTTTGGATAAATACTAAAATAAGATTGTCAGCTGTCACAACGATCAATGAATGTATCCTGACAAAATACGTGCGAGAGCAATTGAAGCCGTTTCCGGAATAATGGCCCATAAAACAGTGGGTGTGCTCTTTCAAAGTAATTCGCATGGTGATTATATAGAGAGTTTTGTCTAAGGAGTGCACTTTTTGTTTTAAGGGCCTTTTTTCTTCTTCTTCTTCTTCCAAAAATGGCCTCAATTTCGCCTCCGAAAGCTACTCCCAATGAACCGAAAATTTGTCAGCCAATCAGAAGTTATCTACTCTCTTAACGGTATACATGGGGTGATTCCACGGTAACAGAAATTTTTGCTAACGCCAAGAAATGTCGTATTAAAACGTCAACAGCGACAAAACGAATGCATATAGACTCAATTAGTAATGACATCATCGCATGCAGTATATCGCTTCGTGACGTCTCACTAATATACTCAATTGCTTCGACGAATCATCGTAGGAATTAGACATCACTTCAAGTGTAAAAAGCCATTCTTACTCGGTAGATTGACACTTTTATTCAACTCTTAAAATCAATAAAAATTCAACAATTCATTAAATTCACACTCCAATAACGTTTGGTAGCTTCAAATCTTTAATTTTATAATTTAAGTGACATTATTCAATCGACGTCAGCAAAAAGTCTTGATACCGTGACTTCACCCATAGCAACAAATAGACGACTCTGACGTCACTGGCGACATTACCGTATACATCTTGTGATATCCTTTCATCAAAAAACAACTATAGCTAAATTTAAATTATCCTAATTTGTCCCTATATGTTTACCTATTTTACCAGTGGCGAGGCGTGCGATATGGCAAGGTTCCTTTTGCCCATTTAAACACAATAAAAAGGTCGAAATGCCTGGTCATCGCCGATGACTGGAGCATTCGACTTTTTTGGTGAATTTAAATGGAGAAAATACATTGTTGCCAAATTCCACGCTTCGCCACTGCATTTTGCCCATTTCCCCATTGATTTTAAGGGATATATTTTTCTCTCAATAACTTGCGAACAATTTAAAATGTCGAAAAACCAAAAAAAAGCCCCTCTGGGGAATGTTAAAAGAAAATTCTCTGCAAAATTTAGATACATATGGAGCATTGGTTTAAAAGTAATGCTGGGATACATACAGACAGCCGCGCCATCGCAATCAGAGCTGCCGTTTTTCGTATAATTGATGACATTTTTCAAACCACCGAAAAATTCACCGGTTGAGAAAAGATTACAAAGTTCAGTTCAATGCTTGACTGTAATGAACGAAAATACTCTGATCTGTCATTTTTCTTAATCGGTGCAATTGCTGTTAAATTATTAAAATATCCGCAAGTTTTTTAAGGTCACCAAAAACTCCACCAGTTGCGCAAAGATTACAGATGCGAGTATTTTCGGGCGTTACAGTCATACACTGAACTGAAACGTGTAATCTTTTCGCAACCGGTGGAATCATCGGTGAATAGAAAAATATCATTAATTATACGCAATGCGGCAGCCCTGATCGCAATACTTTCTCAATTTCTAACTTCGTTAAATGAGAGAAATTAAAAAGAAGGCTTTTATTATGACCCAAAGGATTAAATTCTATTTTTGTGACGAGTACGCACTAATCCAACGAGCAAAGATTAAGAGTTTCCCCGAAATCCGACAACATTGCCTTTGAGCCACCCACCCAACCAAAGATCTTCCATCTTTCAACTCGGCATCCCCACCTCCAACTCCATCCCCACGCCCGTCCCCGACCCTGTTCCGAATGAAATATTACGGAACAAATTCGTCTCCTCCGTTCATCCGATCAAGGGATAAGGGAAGCCACGATAAGGCTTCCAATATGCCACGCGTTGGATGGATAGCGGGGGGTTGCGGTCGGCTGCAAACCTGTGAATTTTAGATTTTGATAAGAAGATGGTGGGAGGGAGGAGAGGTAGGCTAAAGCCATTTCTCTCTCCATTTTTTTCTTCCGAACGTCAACATATACGCCATACGATGCTAGGATACGCCGAAAAGAGACCCGTGGGGGGGGGGGGGGGGAGCGGAAAAATTAGGTGCCGTTAATCCATGAGGATTACGCGCCGTAAAGGATCCCACTCACAAACTTCAAAAGTCGGGAATCGGTATAAGGTGATTCCATGCGAAACTTTTCCAGATTCCAATCCGATGGATAACGCCACTAGCGCTGCTCAGAAAGTCAATAGTTTCTGGCTGAAACTGATTAATTTCCGCTAAATGTACGATCGACGAATTAAAGATTGGCGCAAGATTTTCTAGACCTAAAATTTGTTTAAACCCCTCCTACAGTCCAAATACCTCCAAGGGAATGTCGAAAACTTCTGAAAATATCAAAAATGAAAGATTTGGGTTCGATTCTCTACATCTGATTTTTCTGTTTCAAATCATTTCGTCGTCCATCTGACGCATAGGCGTAAGTCGAATCCAACGTTTCAAAATTTCCAAACTAATTTTTATTTTTTCAAGTGCGATCAACCATTCAATTACTTCAATTAATATTTTTCTGAGATTCTATGACTCATGAAGAACAGAGGAAAAAATATTCAAAGATTATTCATACATGCAGTGTCCTTCGAAAAATTTAAAACTTGAACGATGATCACGAAACGTTGGATTCGACTTACGCCTATGCGTCAGATGGACGACGATTTGGTGCAGTAGTTTTCGAGAAAAATTCCCTGCTGGTACCATATTTCCATCGAGGGACTCTAAGCGACGACTGCCGCAGTTATACTTGTGAGTGTGCGAAACTGATCTACGGCTCTCCCATCCCACCCGCACTGGCCCCTCGCCTGCAAGGTGTGAGGAGTATGAAGAGTGGCCGAACCGGAACCTTGAAGGCGACACTTAACTCGTGAAAATCTCGCGACAATTTTTAATTTACCCCACACTGAAAAAAAGATTACCAAAAGCATGACAATATGTGAACCTGTGTAAGGGATAGTACATAGTACTATCACCAGAATTTTAGTGTTTGTTCCATAATTCTTGAAGATTAATAGGAAATTTTAGTTCCATGACCATATTCTGGTATTAACGACAGACTTTTCTGGTCACAGTACTAGACTTTCGGTCGTTCACAGAGCGTTGTGCTTTTGGTAATATGACTAGAATCTGGTATTATGACTATCGCTTTTTTTCAGCGCAGGAAGATACCCTGAGAATTTCAAGCTGAAAAACTCAGAAATAAAGCCGGAAGTTATTAAATACAAACAAAAATTCCCGTAAGCCTCGATGAGTGCGAGTGAGAAAGAATAAAGATAAAGGCATCGTATATATCACTCGCACTCACTAAGCTAATGGAGAAATGAATTTCATAATTTACGACGTTGATTCTTAAAAAATTATGTTCATTTAGGGCTCAAAAAATCAAAATAAAAGTTTTAAAGGAGCTTGATTTGGCGGGTTTTCTTTGGATGCAGTTTAACATGCCGAACACGCGACGAACCACACTATCCATTGAATCTGGATTGATATCTGGGAAAGTTTCGTCAGGAATCACCTTAATCCATTAGGATTACGGGGAAAGGTTCCTACCCAGAAACTTCAAAAGTCAGGAATCGGTGAACTGAATCACATTTGACCTTGAAACGTAATAAGTGAACATTGGGGGGGGGGGGGGGTGTCCCAGATTCTAATAATATTACCATATAAGTAAGTGGCGGCTCAACGCTACTTGGCAACCATGTTTTTTGCCATTCGAACCTATACAAGAATATCGATTTCTCAGGGATTCAGTGAATTCCCCGAAGATCGATTAATTAACGTAGGTTTAAATGGAGAGAATCCAGCGTCTTTCAAAAACAGAAGATCCAATGATAAGACGGACCAAATTTCACTCTGGCTAGATGCCTTTAAAAAAGTAAATGCATGAGTATATAATGTTTTAGCTTACCTGGCAAAAGCGAAGGGAACTTCATTGTGTCGTTTAGAGGTTCATTCATTTCATACATAACATGATGAAGAATTCTGAAACAAAACATCGAATAAAAGGTATTATAAACCGGTGCCAAACTAGCAGAACTGCACGCAGTGACGAAGCGTGCAATTCAGCAACGCCGTATTGTGTCCATTCAAACCCTTATAAAAGGTCGAATGCAGAGGTGTTCACCGAACATCCAATAGTTCGATCTTTATCATGGGTTTACATGGATAAACTGCAACGTTGCCAAATCGCACGCTACGCCACCGCGCCGCGCCACTGACTGCAGTAATATATGATTTTTTATCAGTTATCATTATATGTACAAAGAATAAGAGGAAAAATTGAGAGAGTACACGACAACTGGACCATTTTGTATAGATGGATTATCTTTTCAAGAAAGGACTCACGGCGCTAAGCCTCTTACCCGCTATGCATTGCGAATCAATCAATAAAATAAAATTTGCCAATAATATAAAGAGACGTTTTTGTGACGACGTCATCCGGTTAAAGAGTTCGTTGAGCGCTTCAAATTATCTCTTTCACTCTCACGTGACCCATATGTACTTACCATGGGCGGCGCGTGGGGTCAAAAAGTGGGGGGGCTAAAATTCAACAGCTTTTTTCTTTTTCTTTTTTTTTTCTTCTTCTTCACCTTTTTCACAATAAACGTTTGACGCTGGCGGGGGGGACAAATAACCTTTTTCTTTCTTTTTCCTTTTCCCTTTTTCCCTTTTTTTCTCGTTCAAAAAAATTTTTAGCCCCTCGTTCCCAAAAAAGTGGGGGGCTATAGCCCCAATAGCCCCTTATACGCGCCGCCTATGGTACTTACTGCTTTCTCACTCTCATCGCTAAAATCGCAAAGAGACATTAGCTGTGAATTTTTTTTACAGAAATGAATTTTTGATGGTATAATTTAAATGCAACGTTCCGGGGGGGGGGGGGATGAAGTGAAACAAGGCTAAGTAAACAAATTACGAAACTGGAAAGAGATCGCCTTTTATGAGACTCATAGATCACGGGAGAGCTCACAGACAGTTTGGTTGGGAGGCTCACTAAATACAGGGTGGCCAGAAAGTGCCACAGAAGTGAAGAAGAGGAAGGGATCTGAGGAGCCTGGAGGCGCGCCTCTTGTTTACATTTTTATCCAACGATCTTCCAGCCAAAGATTACTTATACATGCATGTATTCGTGTGTAAGTAATCTTTGTAAGGCCAACCTTCAATAACCTTCAATTACCATTAGCTTCACTACCTGTTTTAATTTTCAGTGTAGAGAAATGTGTGAATTTTATTCTATTTTGAACATACGTATGTCAATTCCGATAAAAAGTTCATCAGTATAAGCTAAAAATGCCGAAAGTTTCCTCAAAGCTGGGAAGCAGTGAAGATGGTTCCATGAAGATGTAAACAAGAGGCGCGCCTCCAGGCTTCATAGACCCCTTCTTCTTCTTCAGTTTTCAACAGCCAATCAGAGATGGAACCTCGTACGGCGAGACTCTTTCATCAGTAGCGCACCGAGAGATTCTTCATCTCTCTCTTTTCTCCATTAAGAAACGTATGTTAGACAAGGATGGACAAGGGGATAAAACCCCCTCCTTCTGTCCTTTTCCTACTCATACATTCAAATGGAAAATGAGAGAGATGGAAGATATCCTGGTTGCGCCAGTGTCTTTCATATATAGGGACTCTAGCGAGAAGATATTAAGACGATTCGATGCGATTCGATGAAGCAGTCATCCCCTCCGCCAGTAAACTTGCGGTCTCCCACGATGACATCTTAAGCAATGTATCCCCATTATAAAACTGGGAAAGAAAAGCCATAAAAGAAAGTATTCCGATGGAAATAAAAAGGACATAATGCTCTCTGATGCTCTATATATTTATTTGTTAATAGTATAAATAAATCTTTTCTTCATAAAAATGATATTTGGAGCAAGAGAGAGGGGATGAGCTGAAAACCATCATCGATATCAATAAAACGGGTTTCCCTTTTCCTTTGTCCATCACCTCTAGGAGGGAATACACGCAGGGTTGCAAGGTTTCCAAACACATTCAATAAAGCACTTCTTCCGATTTTTCCAGATTCAAAACGGTTAATGGTTATATCAACGAGCAGATCCCCCATGACCATATGGTACTTGTGTTAAAATCACCATTACTTCACTTTTTAAAAGCTGTTATTAAGTCAACTAGTGGATTTTGAAAGTTTTTACTGCACCACCAAATTTTTTCTCGCAGGTTTCTTGAGTAGACTGTTTTAGTATAGAGTGATATCGTATAGATTGCCGTTTGAAGACCTCCGGTTCCAATTTAACTCTGATTCAATGTATTTTCTCCATAAGCGCTTTTTTAACGGAAAAGGCTGTTGGATCAAACATTTAATGCTATTTTTATCGATTATTATGAATTCTACGTCCTCGAAAAAGCTAAGTTTTATGCCTGGTTTTACAAATTAAACAGCCGAAATCAACAAGATTTAAACGATGCATTCGGATGTTGGAATCACTTGAATTCTCATCAGATTCCCGCCCGTTCAACAACAACAACGATACAATTTGGGTGATTCCAACATCAAAATGCATCGTTTAATCTGAAATAATTGAATCAGGGTTTGTTTGAAACAAGAGGTTCCTCAATCGTTATGATACATCGCTCGACTTTGAAGCTGATTCTTCAGCGTTTAGTGCCGATTTCTGCCACCAGAGCGCTACCGTTCGATTAATGTCAAATTACGGGCCGAAAGTGATTTATTTTTAAGAAAACGGAGTGTCAGTCATGGACGAAGATTTAACTAAGGACTGCCGACTGCCCATCTCCGCCCGTATAAAAACCTGTTAGCGGGGAATGCACCCCGACTAGCGCGCTCCAAGCAGCGGAGACGGAAGCTATCATCAATCCTTTCTCAATAAATTCACGCTCGCTCCCGAAATTGAACCCAAATTTCCACCGTGAATTTCAAGCGTCCAACTGACTGAGCCACCGTGCCACATGCCTGCACGAGCGGAAATTGTGCTACATAAATCAAGCTGCTGAGAGACCGCTGCAGTTCCGCAAACCGCTGTTATTAGCGCTGCGGTCGGAGAGTCCGCAATCTTGGTCCATGTGTCAGTTACTAGATAATCATCTGAAGAGTGTCTGCAAAAAATCTCGTCAATAACTTCAAAAATATGGCTGAAAGTATCAACAAATGAAAAATCGCATTTCGACATAAGAATCGATTTGCGATATTTCATTTTTTTGGTACTTTCAGCCTTATTTTTGAAGTTATTTACGAGATTTTTTGCGGAGACACGCTTCAGATAATTATCTAGTAACTGACACTCTGTTTTCTTAAAAATAAATTACCTTCGGCCTGTAATTTGACTTTAATCGAACTGTAGCGCTTTGGTGGCAGAAATCGGCACTAAACGCTGAAGATTCACCATTTAAACAGTCTACAAGTACTACGACTAGCAAAAAAAAAAAAAAAAAAAAAAAATATGCTGATAGACATTTTCATAACTTCATTTCTTGGCCATTTCTTGGGGCAGTTGCAAGGGTCTGAAACTTTTATAAGTTTATACATCAGATTCTACGCTGAGAGAATTCTTCTTTTAATCCAAGGTGTATTTCGTTTGTGTTAAAGAAAATGCACAGTGAAATATTGACTAAGGAGAAATTCCTTTATTTAACCCAAGGACAATGTATGCTGCTATACAAGTAAAATATTGCTTGTTGTGACAGTGATTCTCCTTCATGCAATCAGAACTTTACTTCGCGCAAGGAAAACTGCCACAAGTAAACGTGTTTCCTTGTTTTTAAAGAAATGATTTCTCTCACAATCAGTGCAGCTATGCTTTCTGAGTTTATTACTGAACCGACCGTCGATTTTTTTAGTTTGTGATTTTCGCAGGTTTATGCATCAGATTCCACTATTCGTTTACTTAAAGCTAAAGTTTGCCAGAGCCCTATTGGCCTTGAAAGCTCAGTAACGATAAATTGATGAGAAAGTTCCTTTTCAGATTTATTTCCATTTTTCGACGACCTCAGACCATAGTATGCCACACTCTCGCAAAAGAAACAAGTCGACTAATAAATGTCGAAACTTTCAAACTTCTCAATCGAGGTACGAGCTTTATACGCAGATATCGATGTCGCGGCGATCACAGCTAACGAACGGCGGAAAGCTCAGAACTTCATGGGGAGCAAAGGGGGGGGGGGGGGGGGAATTCGGAAAGTTATGAATAATGGATTAACCGCTTAACAGCGGTGAAGACGGTAGCAAATAGACACTCTTTCTCCCTCTCAAAACGCAGAGCGACATCTTGAAGGGATCCGGCTGATACGCGGGGGTTGGTGTTGGTGTCGACCGAGCCCTGCGACCTTACGGTCGGCATTTCTCACCTCCTTAACTACTATAAACCACTCCCACCCCTTTCCTCCCCACCGGCGAAACGTCTACCCTTGTATTATTCATACCCGAGTATTACACCCTAATCGATTCGTATATACTTGCATACCGAAGCTATATAAGCCGCATTCAAAATATGTAAACATAATCAAAGGATACAACGCCAATTTAGAGTCACGGGCCAATTTGGAGTCACGGATGCTAACTCTGGGACCGTACTGCAGAGACCGTACCAAGCTGAGGCTCATGGAGCTCTTGCACGGTTTTGTTGTAGGCAAATGGAGTATCAATTCCAATGTAAAATGCTGCGAAAATAACGAAGAGACCATTAAAAAAGTCTAAAACTCACTCCTCGCAGAGAAAACTTAACTTGAAATTTCGGGTGACCACCCTTGCATGCATGCACCAATCTCGGATTCGGACCCCAAACAAAAGAACATAACCTACGAATTTGAACAATGAGATTGATGAATTTGCTTTCAAAAAGTAAATTTGAAGGAATTAAAGGCCTATTTATACACATTTTGTCACTAGGAGCACGGTGATAACTACAGAAAAGTTCTACGTTGCGTAATAAACGAGGAAGACGGCACAT
The DNA here is from genome assembly GCA_011764245.1 of Trialeurodes vaporariorum. Classification (NCBI taxonomy): domain Eukaryota; kingdom Metazoa; phylum Arthropoda; class Insecta; order Hemiptera; family Aleyrodidae; genus Trialeurodes; species Trialeurodes vaporariorum. The sequence continues at coordinate 31,927,805 of VMOF01000320.1, forward strand.
AATTTCAAGTCCTGTTCTTTTGTTTGGGGTCCGAATCTAAGGTTGGTGCATACATGCAAGGGTGGTCACCCGAAATTTCAAGTTGAGTTTTCTCTGCGAGGAGTGAGTTTTAGACTTTTATAATGGTCTCATCGTTATTTTCGCAGCATTTTACATCAGAATTGATAGGCCTACAGCAAAACCTTGCGCAAGAGCTCCATTCAAACGTTTCAAAGTAAAATTCTAAGACTAGAAACAGATGCCTCCATGTACTGTGACAATGACTTTCAAGCGAAAGTACCCCGATCGAGATTCTTACAGTTAAATTTTTCGTTATTTTCAATGAAATTTTCAATTTTTCATGACGTAATTTAAAAGGGGCGTTCTGATTAGTCCTTCAACACTCGAAATCCGCAAAATTGTTTAATGATTAACAAGATTCAGAAAGGTGGTCAATGCCCTGCAAAGGGCTTTCAATACTTCCCGTCTGCTCTTCCGGAGCATCCTCAATAGTATTTAATTGGAATTGGAAATTAGACTTGCGAGCAGACATATTAGTCTAATCAGGGGCTCCTCAACAGGGCTGCCGTTTTGCGTATAATCAATGCTATTTTTATATTCACCGATGATTCCACCGGTTGAGAAAAGATTACACTGTTCAGTTTAGTGTCTGATGACTGTAATGCACGAAAATACTTGTGATCTATAATCTTTCCTTAATCGGTGGAAACTCCGTGGATTAATTAAAATACCCGCAAGTTTTTTAAAGTCATCGACGACTCCACCGGTTGAGAAAAGATTACAGATGCGAGTATTTTAGTTTATTACAGTCATGCACTGAACTGAACTGTGTAATCTTTTCTCAACCGGTGGAATCATCGGTGAATTGAAAAATAGCATTAAATATACGCAAAACGGCAGCCCTGCTCCTCAACGCCAACATGGCAAAGGGCTCCTAAAATTTCCCATCTGATCTTCCGGGGCATCGCCTTTATTTTTTTGAAGAGGAAATTGGAAAATAGACTACCGAGCAGCCCGGTTCATCTCGAAGGCTTCTTGGGACCCGATTAAGTTGAGATTCAAGCTAGTTCTACCGATTAGCATCAGTCAATTTCAACTCAAGCTTTAGTCACACTAGAACAAGACAGGAGGGTCATTGAAGCCTTTTAGTGAGCAAAGAGTGAGGTTATGCTAGTTCAAGTCAAGTTTGACAACATGACAAAGTGCCCTCAAAGCTTCCCCTCTGCTCTGGGCATTCTCAGTTTTATTTTAAGAGGGAAAATAGACTTACGAGCACACTTTTCAAATCGGAGGCTTCTGGACGCGAACATGGCAAAGGGCCATCAGGGCCGTAACTACACCTCTTGGGGCCACGGTCAGTAAAAATTGCCCTCTGTTATTGGACAAGGTGAGTGGGAATGCGAGGGGCTTACCACTAAAATAAACAAAATTTGTCGGGGGACCCGGGGCATTGTCCTGACCGTCTTTTCATCGTTGCAGTCATGGAAGCCGCGCGTACAGAAAAACAAAAACCAAAAATAATACTTTGCAAAAACAATATTTGAAAGTTGATCGCGAACCACCTCCGAGGTCGACAGTCAACCATAGCATGAAAAAGGTTGGCCGCCCCCGAACCCGAACTATATAAATTATCTGAGGGTCAAAATACCACTTTCACTTTTTTCAGAGTTAGCCGACTCGGGAACTTTGAAACTGTGCTGGAGTTGTTTTGGAAAAATTAGGCAGGCCGGGAAACCGCGACGAGACTCCAAAACTCAGTCGGATTACAATTTTTCAATTTAGTGTCATACGCAAAACAAAATTTTGCGCTTCACAAAAAGGAGGTTCATTCGTTCCGATGAGTGATGTGATGTGCTGTGATGAGATGAGAGATGACCATGATAATAGAGTCAATGCCGAAGCAGCGCACAATAGTAAAATACAAATAATAAATAGATATCGACATACATAAATAGATACCATAATAACAGTAGCGTCATTTGCGGGAGGGGGGTGAGGGTGGGGGAGGGAATAACCCATCCCCTCCAGGGTCGGCCAAAAGTAAAGACTTTTTTTTTTTTTTTTTTTTTTTTTTAGAAGGAAAAAAAGTTCCTAGCTAAATATTGGTGGTCATTAACGAGTACATTGGAGGATACGCAGGGCTGTATTGTGTCTAAAATATTATTGATAAGCAAAAAAACAAAAAACAAAAAAACAACAAACAAACACAAACAAACAAAAAATGTCATCACATTTTGCCCCCCCCCCCCAGAGCCGAACTCGAAACGACGCCCCAGCATAATAAATTCATCGGCAAAGAAGAAAAAGAAGCCAAATGAATATTTTAACATTTGCTCACTCTCGTTAAAGCTTTGAGACAGTGGTGGATCAAGAAAATCTTTCTTGGGGGGGGGGGCGGCACGGGCACGCGTGTAAAATTTCGTAATTTGAAGCACCAGGGGAAGCGATTTCGGGCTATTTCCTGTTGAAAAAAGGCAACATTAGAGGCTTCGGGGGGGGGGGGGGGGCATCCAATAACGTCGAAGCACCTGCTTTTTTTTTGCTTTGTTTTTTGTTTGGATTTTTTGAGCCCAAAACGAGCAAAATTGGTTTAGAATTAAAGCAGTAAATTATGAAATTCGTTTCGCCACAAGCTTAGTGAGTCAGAGTGAGTGCGAGTGATAATAGGTCTATCTGCCTCACTTGAACTCATTGAGGCTTACGGCAATTTTCATACTTCATAATTCCCGGCTATATTTTCGAGTGCTCCAGCTTGAAACTTTCAGGGCATCTTCCTGAAGTACGCTCGCGGGTCTGTGCTGACGTTATCCTCTGACTTTTGTAAATTCGACAATTTTAGCTAAAAACTGTCGACTTTTCAAGCAGCGCGTAGTGCGGTGTCCACGGTTCGAACTAATCGATCTTGGAACAGTGGCGTCAAGTGCAACTTGGCAACAAAGTATTCTATCCATTTAAACTCATGCAAAAGATCGAATTCAGGGGGTGCACAGTGCACAAGGAAAATTCGATATATTTAATGAGTTTAAATGGAGCAGTTGCATTGTTGCCAGATGACACGCGACGCCACTGTCTTGGAATCATCTTAACGCGGCGAAAATATTTTGCTTTCAACTTTGAAGAGGCCGCGCGAACAACGAAAACAGTTTTACACCCTCAAAAAAATCAAGACTTCAAACCCAATGTGCGAAGGTAGGCGAGGCGAGAGATTAAACAATAACAATGGCAACTGATTCACTGATGTGAGAGCATCGAGTGGATTCAATGTAATAATGCAACGTGAAGAAGAATGGACGCAATGAGAGCTAGGCTGAAGAGGGGAGGGGCGGAGGGGCGAGGGGCAGCATAAATAATGGAAAGTGTGTGAATGTGTATGTGTGAGTAAGTACCCAGCCTTAACTCAATCAAAATTTGGTAAATAAGTGTGAACAAAAACAATAGATTATACAGAGTAGCGTGCCGTATTTATTAAACAGCAATGCGTGAAAATAAATCGATAGGCGCTAATAAAACACCGCGCCACAGTTGTCGGATTTATATAGGGGCCATTAGCATTCGGCGATTTACCGATATAAAGGTAGCATTTTATTTTCAGAAGCAGGTAAAATATTAAAAGGCCTTCGTATACACGCTCAAAAAACGAGTTATCTATGACTCATTTCAACGCTTTCATGCACGCACTTTCGGATTCGACTTTTTTGAGATATTTATTTTTATTTTGTTTATTTTTTTTTTATACCGTTCAAACTAGGACATTTTTCTCAGAATCTTGATGGGTCACACCCTTTTTTTTGCAAAATGTTCATTTAAATTCCATTGAATCCTATGTTACATAACATGGTACACAATATGAGTACCACTTCCTGCGCAAGGGTTAAGATCGAAAATGAATGAATTCACACATTTTTATAGGTTATCACGCTCTGGTTGATAATTTCATAATCTTCATTCTCATCCTAAAAATCAAGTCTGGAAAATTCCATTCATTTCGATTTACTGCACTGCGATCTGAGACTCGTCAAGGAGAGGCCAAAAATCTTAAAGTACATTTCTCATCGATTTATCATTTATAAACTTTCAATACCAATTTTAATCACTGAAAACACTTTGCAAAAGTAATCTAAACCAAGAAATGCCCCCAAAAAGTTTTAAATTGAGCTCTGAAGGTTGGGAACAATGATTGTTCATGGTTTTTTTATTTCGTTTCCACCGAGTTTTGGCCACTTTTTATTCGATCTCAACATTGTGCGTCGGAAAGTTACACAGGTGGCGCGGCGCACACTAAACCGGACTAATGATGTTCCCGGACACAAAAAGTTATCGTTTTTTCTTTAAAAGCAAATTCAAGTTGATAAATTAGTAAAATAGCAACGTTATTAGACTCGTTTCAAGCTCTAAAATGAATGATTTTACACATTTTCAGTTATATTGCTGTGTATTTTTTCATAATCTTGAGTTTTCTTTGTTAAATTAAGGTAGATGTCCCAATTACCGCCACCCTATTAATTTATTCTTTACAAAAAGCCTACATTAGCAGGGAAATATAAGAGAATATGGGATAAGTGTTTTTCATAGGTTGGCTGAACTGGTGAAAAAGGTTGAAGTTGATATTTAGCAACACTATGTACTTAAAAATTTACAGAAATGGACACCTACCCAGCACCACCTGTTCGTGCCGATTTCTTTATAGCTTCGCTAAGGGACAAGGATAAATTATTGTAATTTCATTATTTCCTGACAATAAACACGATGTATGAATGAAAAGCCAGTGAAAATATGTATGGCGATAGTAAAGGACAACTACTGATAAGTCAATAATTGGGACAAAGCCACTTTTTGCATGGCGATAATTGGGACATAGGCCATTTTCCCGAGTTTTATTCATAATTTTTTTTCTTCATTGATTACTCCAACTTTTTTTTCTTCTTCTTTTTATTTGCTTCTTTTTTTCTCTTAATAAAACTGGAATGTTTTTGAGAGGTCCTGGAGCAAACAGATCCTCGATTCGATCAAAATTAATCATTTTCACATCAGGTATTTTACGGAAATTTTTTCTTAAGGGTGGCGGTAATGGGGTTGTTGAAAAGGTCGAAATTTTATGTTTTCGGTTACAGATTCTAAAAGAGCTCGCCGCGTAGAGAATTTTCGTTTTTTTTTTTTTTCCTACGACAAATGGAGGCCGACATCATCGAATTTGAAAGTGCACTACGGCTCTCATATCTTTTAAACTTCCAAAAATAACCCTATTGACCTACGCCTTATTTTGAAGCAGAAGTCAAACGGAATCGTTATGTGCAAATATTAGGTCTGTAACTGCTGTCGTTCCAAAATGGCGGCTATCCAAATATTAAGATTGCGCCAGAATATAAAAATAAAAAAGCCCGCCATTTTGGAACGCCACAAGTTACAGACATAAAATTTGCACAGAACGATTCCGTTTGAAAAAAAAACACAGCTTCAAAATAAGGTATATGTCAATAGGGTTATTTTTGGAAGTTTAAGAGATATATATGAGAACCGTAGTGCACTGGCTTGCGCAATAATTAGTATACATATGTATATGCTGCAATAATTGGCGATGTTTCAAAGTCGATTATCTCGGCTTCTATTGGTCGTAGGAAAAAAAACTAAAACAAAGAAAATTCTGTACTCGGCGAGAATCTGAATGTTTCTGTTTCAGAATCTTTAGTCAAAAACATAAAATCCCGACCTTTACAACAACTCCATTGGGACATCTACCTTACGTCCGGAAAATTCCGTGTTGTGGTACACAGTGCGGCGTGCAGAGTTGCCAATAGTGGCTAGATTCGACCACACGTGGACTATATTTTGATGAGAATATAGCCACGACTCTGACTCTTTCGGTGCCGATGAGTCGAGTATTCTCCCATCCCTATCCACAGCGTGGCTAGTTTCCAACTCGAAAACTGTCCAGTGTCCACGCGTGGCTATTCTACCCCGTCCAAACCTGGCAACACTGGCGGCGTGGCGCGAGTACAGCACGAAAGCGAGTAACATCGCGACGTAAAGTTTTAGTCGAGAGCGCACCACTCGCAAAAAACTACTCAAATGCGATATAGGAGTACTTGCGAATTGCGATAGTTGCTATCATAGTTCTCTATTCAATAGACTATTCGATCAATTCAAATCAATTGCCAATGAGGTTTCTTTTGAGTGAAAGTTAGAGGAGTCCCGAGTCGAGTCGTCAAGTTATGCTTCTCCTAGTTTCCCGATAAGAGCTTCATTCAATGCCCAATCAATGGGTATGACACAAACTTTTGCTGTCACTGATTTTGAGCGTTGATTCTGCACCGGAAAATAAAGATCACCAGAGCCCAAATTTCGTAGAGCACACACAGACGGTCCTCTCTTTAATTATGTTTTTACATGTTTTCGGGGCATCGATGGCATCAATGCGATTTTGAATTCACCTCCGGACTTGAATTCAAAATCGAATTGATGCCATCGATGCCTTAAAACACGGAAAAAGTTCGAAAAACACGATCCAGTTTCGTGTCATCCACTATTGGCATGCGTAGGTTGGCAATGATTTCGTGTAATTCTGTTGGACATGTTCGTCGAGAAAATTGGCTTTATTTCTCCTGATGGCCAATTTGTTCGGAAACAGTGTTGCCAGATCGAGGGTAAAAAGTCGCATCGTCCCCATTTAAATCAATGTAAAACGTACGGCTTTTTCATCCCAATCGGGCAACACTGTTCGGAAACGATGGATGACACCGATGCTGTACCCGAACATCAGAATTTGAACCCGTTCAAGCGAGATGCGCAGTTGAGGGGGCGAATTGAGTAACTCAACGGTGAAATACAACAATAAACATCGCTCCATAATTGTCGAGCTCATTCGACCGCCATCTTTCAATTTTATTAAATGCGTTTATATTGAGCTTGTGAGGGTATTTTGAGACTTTCCGATACTTTCAATCCAAATTTTACGCAATTTTATTAAAGAATCTATCCTTCATAACACTATGGCAAAAATTTGCAACAGATTTATTCAACCACCTCAAAATCGTAATAAAAATGAGGAGTTGAGTTTGGTCGATTTTTTTCGTTATTATTATTATCATAGTGGCGATTTGGTAACGTTCCTTTTCCCCATTTGAACACATTAGAAAGGTCGGAATGCCTGACTAAAGCGTTCGACTTTTTTAGTGAATTTAAATGGAGAAAATATATTGTTGCCAAATTTCACGCTTCGCCACTGATTATTATTTTTTATTTTTTATTTTTAATTGAAATATGACACTGTGAATAGATCTCGGTTACTGGCTACACCCACATCTCTCAAAATCGTATTAAAAATGAAGAGTTAAGATTGGTCGATTTTTTTTTGTTTTTTTTTAATCATTATATAATTTTTCATTTTTTAGTTTTAATTGAAATGTGACACCGTGAATAGAGCTCGGATAATGGCTACGCCGATGTTGATCACGCGAAATCCGTGTTCGTTCGACGTTACATGCATTAGACGCAGTGATGCGCGCACAATTGATTTGCTCGCGCCAATGTCCACGACAAAGTCTTGGGGGTCAAGGCTCGGAGGGGCGTCAGGGGGAGGGGGGAGAGGGCGAAAGAAACCGCCTTGTTAACAGTGTTAACAGCGTTAACACTGATAAACAAGGCGTAGGCGTATCCGTATCATGGGCGGACACTAGAATTTGTCCGTCTCTCTCTCCTCCGATTTGAACGCGTGAGTTAGAAAAGGGCATAGATAGGGGCTAAAGTCACGTGTAATGGCCCCCTTTGCTATCCTTCTCTAACACATGCGATCAAATGGTCATCAGAGAGAGAGAGAGAAAGACAAATTTCTGTATCCACCTGTGGCAAATTTACGGGAAAAGCTTCTTGAACAGCGCACCACAGCAGCACTGCATCGGAAGTCCTTTGATGAGAATGAGGACACGTGGGCTTGGGCTACGCTACGGAAACTATACACGGATAGGAGGTTCAAAAACAAATAATTAAACAAACAACTGGACTTCGACCCCCCTGGCCACACAACACAGAGCCACAAAGGCCGCAAAGGTGGGTGGTTGTGTGGGTGGCCACGCCATGCCACCCCACCCTCACAAAGTAGCTATAGTAAATGAAGTTTGTAAACTGTGGAAGTAATGAGGGTCTGACGGCCGAATTTTCGCACGTTCCTCAACTTGATTTAAGTAATCAATGCTGCCGTGTAGCGTATAATGGGGCTGTTGCTCACGTTTGCTTTAAGCGATTTAATAGTCGATTTTGGTGTAAAAAAACTCCAAAAATAACGATGACGATGGCAGCACCAAAAACTTCCGAAATCCACTCCTAAACTCAATAAACGCCTTTATTTGCTCGGGCGTAATGGTGGCTGAGGGCATAGTTATAATGGGAGATTCCTGGCTCAATTTCGTCACTCTCTCTATGCTGACAAGGATGATTCACAGAGAAATTAGTCATCAGATTACTGATCCACATCCGATGAATGGTACCGCGACACCTAGTGACACCGGTGTCAAATGAAAGTCGTCTCTTATTGGTCACTTCTTGATGAAGTTACAGTATTAGTAGATGTTAATCTCCCAAACTCCCATGATTACTTCCCTCCTCCAACAGTATGCCCTCGCAAATAAAATATTTATTGAGTTTAGGAGTGAATTTCGGAACTTATTAATACTGTCATCGTTATTTATAGAACGATTTATAGAGCCAGTGGAAACAAGATTTGGAAGTTATCAGCGCAAACTGGCAACCGTGTTTGCTCACTTTTCAAGATGGTGGACGTGCTTTTTCAGGATATATTTACAATCAGAGTTGACGCACAACCAATCACAACCCGGCAAGTGTTCACTTCCCAAAATGGCGGCCTGGTGTAAAGAATGTTTCAAAATGAATTAAAGCAAATTTTTGCGATCGAATATCATTCACTTCAAGAATTGATGATTGCTAACTGATGCCACTGATCGGTGAAAAATCTAGCCAATGAGAGTCGATAATGAACTTCTGAATGATATTCTCGTGAAAATGAAAACTGCGATAATCATATTCCATAACATGACCTCTAAATCAGCTCTGAATTACATGGCCATTTTTAACAACAAAAAAACTAGCGTTTTCGAAGCTAAAATTATGTTTGCCTCATAGGAAAATGACTTCTACGCATGGTCTGTACAATAAACTTTATTCGAAAATTTCGTAATTTCCGAAATTATCGTGGTGAAAGGAGTCAAAAAGGATAGATGATGAGATTTCTGACACCGGTTTCAACAATTCGAAATCGAATCCACCTCCGGAGGTGAATTCGAAATTTCCAATTGTTAGAATTCAACGGTCTCCGGTGAGACCGACGAAACATTTGAATATCATCAAAATAAAATGCAAATCCATCGAATATCATACAACGGTTAATGATATTCGATCGCAAAAATTCGGTTTTAGAGTTTCCGTTCTGATTAGAGTATTCTGTGCTTATCAGGGCTGCCGTTTTGCGTATAATCTCTATATATATAATTTCCAAGCTTAATGGAAATTCCCGTCGATCCTTTGGACCGTTCCGGACAAGTGCGGTATCGATCGATGCGGCTCAGTACCAGGATTGTGGGAAAAATACCAGCGGTGCTGTTCAGAGCCATCTTCTCTCTCGAAAATCCAAAAAACTATGAATACTATGGGCGTAATGAGTGGGAGGGAGACAGTCGCTGTACCTCTGTAATGTGCGCGAGAGAGAGAGGTATACCATTTGTTTTTAAGCCCTGGTCGGTCACCTAGCGACGCTAAATTTTTTTTACGTCGACAGCTGATATTTTGCTTTTTGGGTGCATCGACACTATATGTACGTAGAGAGGTGACTCCGTGGACTGTAGATCTGTAGGCATGATCTTCATTTTTAAGGTTATTTTTTTTACCCTTGGTCATTACTTGGCATGCGTTTGTTGACACTCTCAGCTGATGCTTGTGATTTTGTGCGGTGTAGGTCGGTCTGTGATACTTATGTCGATGATAAGTTTTTAATATTTTTACAGAGACAAATAAAGAGCTCCAGCACCAGAGACAACCGTTGTTCGGGAGTCACCGGCTGCAACGATAAACAGTCGAAAACTGTTGAACTGTTGTTATAATTAAATTATTAACAAAAACAGGTAACAATGGCCGCGAAGCGGCCACCAGCCTCTAGTCAATACTATTCTTCTATTCACCGATGATTCCCACCGGTTGAGAAAAGATTACACAGAGCAGTTCAGAGTATGGCTGTAATGAACGAAAATGCTCTGATCTGTAATATTTCCTTAATCGGTGGAAACTCCGTCAATTAATTAAAATATCCGTAAGTTTTTTAAAGTCATCGACGACTCCACCGGTTGAGAAAAGATTGCAGATGCGAGTATTTTAGTTTATTACAGCCATGCACTGAACTGAACTGTGTAATCTTTTCTCAACCGGTGGAATCATCGGTGAATTGAAAAATAGCATTGATTATACGCAAAACGGCAGCCCTGGTGCTTATAGCTCGCTGATTCCCACACAAGTTGTTGCTCCGTTTTGTGGCCACATTTGGCAGCTCCGGGACAGCACCTGTTGCGAGTAAGGCCATCTATATATGCATGCGATGGAGAAGATTTCCAAGAAAATTACTCCCACCGCACCAGTCGATCTAGAGTCTATGGCGTCTGTTCCAAGCACGGTGGGTCGGTGAACACCGGTGGGCGTCGCGTCGCGTCTTGTTGTGTGTTGACTGTTGACCGGACGAGCCAAAAGCATCGGTCACCGGTCACCGACAACCGCCGATTGACTGTGCCAACCGAGTGCCGATTGAGTGGTAGAGCAAAACTAGAACTGGCCAAGACCAGCAGCAATCCACATTGGCTTGAATCATCCAGCGAGACCGTTCGTTTATCGGAAGAACGCATCGAAAGAGTGAACTAAAGAATCAGTAGAGAGCAAGAACAGCGCTATACCTTGTCCCAGAAAAGATTGGATTGACAGTTCTACGGCTTTTATGAAAACATCAGCTAAATGCTTGAATATGCCTGTTTCCTCGAATAAAACTGCCGCAATCAACGAGACAGTACAGATTAAACGAAGCCTTTGGAAGTTAAAAAAGCCCGATTTTCCGCCCAGTCCGGACCTTAACAACGATACAATTGGGCGAGTCAAACCTCCAAATGCATCCTTTAATCTGTAATAACTAGTTGATATCGGCAGTTTTAGCCGTGGAGCTGAGCACAATTTAGCATTTTCGAGAAAGTTTAGAATTCAAAATCGCAAGGAGGTCGGATTAAGTGTTGGATATAATATAGCCTAATTAACCGTTCAAAAATGCGCTTATAGAGAAAATAGATTGAGTCAGAGTTTGTTTGGAACCGAAAGTTTTCGGAAGGCAATCGATACGATGTATCCCTGTACTATTGAACTAAAACAGTCTACAATCGATCGAAAACAATTAAATTCACACCTAAGCAGCTATCACATTTTTGCACGACAATTACACAGAAATTGACAACAACAGAATTGAGCTGTTATTTGGTTGGGTCCGTTTAGGCTGTCCCAAAAATGATTAGACTTGGACTTGCGAATGGGATGGGAACCGATTCGCAACCTGGAACCGGAACCCGAAGAACCAGTTGATTTTAGCGGAACCGCAACAGGAACCGGAACCTGGATGAAAATTTCAAACAGAACCGGAACCGGAACCGAAATGACGCAGCCCGGAACCGGTTCCTAATCGGTTCTGAATTGGGTCCATGTCAGCTGTGATATTTTATTTGGGGCGACATTTTTGGCATGTAGTAAATCTATTTTCATTGTCAGCTGACCTTCAACAAAGCATTTTGTGGCTTAGTTCTGTTTAAAATTCTATCCCTGTTGGTCTATCTACTGTGGAAATTATACCCGGTAACTTTTGAGCTTAACTAATCGGCTCACAGATAAGCGTCAATTGTTTACTTTCAATGAAATTTTGAATTTGTTGAATTTTACCGGAACCAGAACCGGAATCGGAACCTGCCCTCCGGAACCGGAACCAGAACCTGAATCATTTAGCCCGCTGGAACCGGAACCGAAACCAAAATCTCTGGCCCGCTAGAATCGAAACCGGAACCAAAATCCGAATCGGTTCCCATTCCTGCTTGCGATATCTGAAGGTTTGAATGAAAAAAAAAAGAAATTTTTTTTTTTTTTTTTTTAGTTCACAATAAAAGTTTGCAACAGCCTCATGGGCACCAAAATAACCGAATATCACACGAACGACTCACTTCTGGGATTCGGATCAATGAGAAAATCCAATCGGCGACCGACTCTTCTCGTCATCGTCTCGAGTCAGCTCATGAATCAAGTTAACGCGTCTGCACGTCTGTCTCTGCACTTCTCTCCCCTCCCCCCTTCAATCACCCCCATACAGCCCCCCACAGCCCCGTACCCTCCATCTCGTCCCTTACCACTGTCCCCCAATGACTGCTTTGCTCAGCCTCCTCTGCAAGTCAGCAGCCGGCTCTCTGGAAGTCGATTCTCCTTACTTTATGGTACTGATTCATCTGTGGCGCAGAAACCGACGACTGACTTGCTCACAGCTCCAGCCACGCGTCCTTGGCACAACTGCTGCAAGGACTTCGGGTTTCCCTCGTGACCATCCATTTGTAGCTATCGCGCAATGGCGGCTAGTCAACAACCGATAAATTGTTTTTCTCCCAATGGGTCTGTTGCAAACTTTTGCTACAACGATAAAGAGTGTCTAATCTCATGTAAAATCGCCTCAAAAGTCCATTGGTGACATCCGAAAGTCATAAAATGCGATAATATACTCACAAGAGGCGTTTAATGAAATCCAAGATGGCGGATAAATATCGAGCAATTTGTATGCATGCACCACAAACATCCAAGGATAGCCACCCTCACAATATCGATCACAACCAATCACAACGTAAACAAACACATAACTTCTACCTCCAGTGAGGTTGTCAAAGTTGGCCATCCTTGGATGTTCACGGTGCATGCATGCAGATTGCTCGATATTTCTCCGCCATCTTGGATTTCATTAAACGCCTCTTGTGAGTTTATTATTGCATTTTAAAACTTTCTGATACCACCAATGGACTTTTCACGCGATTTTACATTGGATTAAACATTTTTAATCGTTGTAGCAAAAGTTTGCAACAGACCTATTAACCTGATGAAACAATGTTTCATATTTTGGGCATAGCCGCAGCCAGAAATTTAACTTAAACATCTTTTTTTCAAACTGAAAGTTCCACTTCAAGGCTGTTTCCACTGTTTCTGAATTATTCTTTCCCGAGCGAGACTAACTCCACTAACCCCCAAAGATTTCATTCCTAACAAAAATAATTAGCAGAAAACAGCCTTCGAAGTACGAATGAAGAAGAGAAAGAGAGAGAGAGCGAGAGAGAGAGAGAGAGAGAGAGCTAATTAGAGTTACATGAGAGTGAGAGAGATCATTGCGATTGTTTGGAAGAAAACCAGAAAGACTTTTCTAAAAACATGGTCTATGTGACGTGACAGCAAAATGGTTTTCATATAGTTAATCTATGCGTAACCGACGTAAGGGGAGTTTAAGGTTGAAAATTTGGCAGGAATGAAAAATATGTTCGTTCTCAAAAATATGGGAGAGGGGGGTTACTGACAAGATGGATGAAAATGACGAGTTTTATTCCGTCAAATATTTCTCCCTTACGCACGCGAAAATGCAACGAATTCATCTAATCATATACACGCGTAGCGGAAAGGGGTTCGCCGAGACCGACTCAATTTTCCTGCAGCTGAGATGAGGAAACGTCACGTATCACCTCATAGCAGTGTTGTCAGATCGAGGGTAAAAAGCCGCATCGTCCCCATTTAAATCAATGTAAAACATACGGCTTTTTCAACCCAAATCCGACAACACTGCCGCATAGTCACCCTCACCGCACTACACTCTATGGTCTGAGTTCGGCAAAAAGTGGCAAAAATTCAAAAAGTAAATTCCTCATCAATCTATCATTTATAAACTTTCGAGACCAACTCCAAATCAAACATAACACATTTCACAAGTAATTTAAACCAAAAAATAACCGTGGAAAGTTTTAAATTAAGGTAAAAAAGGTCGAAACCTATGCTTTCATGTGAATTTTTTTCAATGATTTTTTGCCACTTTTTTCGACCTCAGACTCTATAGTTCACTGACTCCAATTCTTCATTTTTTTCACGGGGGGGGGGGGGGGGGGTTATTGCTTTTGGGACACCTCCGAAGATAATCTCAAGCAAAATCGAAACCTAGGAAACGACCGAATAAAGTGAATGTACCAAATGTGAACGCACAGCTATAAAAACTAGCCTTCACGTGAAAAACAGGTGAAATAATATTCTAAAAAATGAAAAACAGGCCAGAGTGTCCTAGCCAAAACAGCTGAAAAGACAAAACCGCAAGATTTTTACGCCTTAACGACATAGTGTGTCCGCCGTCCGGCTGTTATGAACGTAAAACCAGGTTTTCTCATCAAAGGATACCTCTTTCTCGACCCTCTTGAGGCATTTTCCATGTATTTCGACCCGCTGATTTCGAATTCGGCCTTAGTTTTTGCTCAAAACTCATACTTTTTCCGGAATTTCGAATTTTTTGCTAAGAAGACGTAATTTCGAATTTATGTAAAATCTAGGCCAGTTTAATGAAAACTGATAGCATTTTTGAAATCAGCGTCTCAAAATATATAAGATGACGGTAATGAAGTGAAATTGTAGGCGTAGAATTATTTTAAAGCACTAAAAATTAGTAAACTAAACACTGATGGATGGTGAATGTCGCGGACACATTATGTCGTTTTTGATGCTTACTTAAACCGCAGTAATCCTAGGATGGCACTTCGATGGTAAATAAATGAAGACACTTTTCTGAAATTCCAGCAAGCTTTGACGTGACAACTTCGCAGACCCAGACAATATTGTGCGAAAACGAAACAGTGGAAATGAACAAGTAAGATCGTTGTAAGAGAGTAGGTAAATACTCGTACTCGGCAGAGTCGTTTTTGCCTATTCAACGAAATGAAGGCGCACTCTTCTGTGATTCCACAAACACTTCAACGAGACAACTTATCGCAGACACATGCAGGGGCTAGGCAGGGGGAGGGGGGGGAGGGCTAGTACATCAGACCGTGGAGTCATTTTTGCCTATTCGATGAAATAAAGAGGAACTTTTCCACGCTTTACTTGGCAGCTGGAACCGAACCGAACACCAGAGTGATCACGGTCACCCCATTGGCAAAAACTACACGTCTGCGTGCTGATTATTAGGAAAATTCGGCAGACAAAGATAGGGGAAAACGTTAATGGATTCACCTCATTGGTTTGAACGACATCATGTGACCATAAACACGACATAGAGTCCCCACTCCCCACGTTCTGGAACGATATAGATTATGCAATTATGCATGGTGTTCATGTAGACACGTCATGATGACTTTTAAACCAATCAGATGTCGCTTGTCTTTGTGAGCCGAAAGTTCTTTATCAGCCTGCTAAACCATTTCGCGTATTAGGTTTCTCTTACACATGAATCTGTAGGGGTAGATAACTCTATTTTGCATTAATTGCACGAAGAAAAATCGTCTGTTTACGACATCAATTTTAAAAGTCTCGCCGTAAGATTAAAATAAAAGATTAGTTATATAGATAGTGAAATTGAGGATTCGTTTTTTTCTTCTTCGAAAAAGGATGTTGAACGAATTTCAATTATGAAGTCTTTATACTTTGAAAGTTAATTTTACAGAGCTTTCTGAAGAGTTTACGAGGAACTTGACAAGACTGACGCTGTAAGCGCTTCCAGAACCACGAGAATGCGGTTAAAAGATGCCAGATAAGGAAAGATATATTACCAGTGGCGTCGCGTGCCATCTGGCAACAATGCAACTGCTCCATTTAAACTCATTAAATATACCGAATTTTCCTTGTGGACCCCCTAAATTCGATATTTTACATGAGTTTAAATGGATAGAATGCATTGTTGCCAAATTGCACGCGACGCCACTGTATATTACTAACGAATGCCGAATTAGAATGAGCACCACAAAAGAAACGCTTGCCTGGAAAACGGCAAGCATTCTCCTTGCTTGCGTGCTCCTGATTCTCAAAATCCCTGTTAGAAAGTTTTGATGCTTTTGTGCATTTCTCCTGTTTCATTCGTAATCGCAAAGCAAAGCTTATCAAAGCAATAATAATGTACGGCTTCTCCTTTACAAAAAGTTACAAAGCAATGGAGCTGTTGCACTTTTTTCTGTAAGCGATTGAAGGGTCGATTCAGATGTAAAAAAGCTGCAAAAATAACGATAGTAGCATTACAAACTCACAAAATCCACTCATGAACACAAAAATTATTTTAAATGCACGAGCGTAATGGCGGCTTAGGGCAGTAATAATGGAGGATTCCTGTAGTAATTCCGTCACTCTCTCTATGTTGACATGGAAGATTCAAAGGGAAGTTAGACACCAGGGTATAGTGATTCACATTCGATTCATGGTACCGTGACATCTGTGACATCGGTGTCAAAGAAAAGTAGTCCCTTATTGGTCATGCACTTTTCGATGGAGTTAAAGTATTATTAGATGGGAATCTCCCATTATAAGTGCCTAGCGCCACCATTACGCTCGCTCATTTAAAAGCATTTAATTAGTTGAGAGTGTTTAGTGCTACCGTCGTTATTTAGCAGGTTTTACCAATAAGCTATAACTTTAGAGTGGCACATCAAGGAACGTTCCGCTGGTTCATTGTTGTCACCTAGGGCGCCACCATCTTGCCGTAAAAATCGATTTTGAGGTTAAGTTTTGTAGGTTGTTTCCGGTCGTTTCGTAAACAAACTCGGGCATCGCCGGAAACAACCCAAGGGAGGAGGAAGCTCCCATATTTTACTATTTACACATGTTATAGTAGTAAAGTATCGGAACTTTCTGTCAACCACGTCCTCTTACTTCGTGATTTCGACTCTGTTCATAATGCAATAAGGAAGGTACGTAATACATTTTCTCATATACTTTTGGAATTAGCTTTATATACTTTACATGGTCTTCGGTGTGGAAATCACATATGCTCTTTTCCAAACTGTGTGGAAATTACACATGCCTTTTTTTCAAACGGTGTGGAAATTACACATGACCTTTTTTCAAACGGTGTGGAAATTACCTATAAAATCGAAAAAAGTGTGGAAATTACATTTCCCCGAATCTGCCGTCCAAATTCCGAACGACCTACAAAATTTAACCTCAAACCTTGGAATCTGCCGTCCAAATTCCGCTTTTTCCCGGGATTCCTTCTACCCCGTGTGGCACAAGGTGGACCAGCCCGCTGCCACTCTAAAGTTATAGCTCATTGGGTTTTACCTATGAACCGACCCTTAAATCGCTTACAGCAAAAGTGTGCAACAGCTCCATTTTGCCAAGTGGGTCAACTTGGCTCATTAAAACCCACGAAAGGTATCGAACTATCTAGGGATCGGCGATGATTATCGAGTTCAACATTCTACAAGTGTTGCCACATAGCACACTTCGCCAAAATTTATGTTATTACAAAATAACGAATTACAAGTCCGTATAAACAACATTTGTTTTGAATGTTTGTGTAGGCGGGGAAGCAAAGGAACTGGCTGCATTACTCAGAGGTAGGGACATCATTTTCGGAACATAAAAGCAAGGAGGAAGAGAGAAGATAAAGGAGAGGAGGGGAGAAGGAGGCTGTATATGAAGAAGGAGAGAAATAATGTCACTTTTTTTTCAACTTTTTTTTTGGCATGGCGCGGCGGGGCAGCGTATTTTAAATTCGCCCTGGGCAAAGAACCTGGCTATCACTCACTTTGAAGTTCAGGAGAAGTTGAAGAGGTACACACAAAAAAAAAATCGGAAAGACAGGGTTCATTAAGCTGCGCAGCTTTCATCAGTTTGTTCGGGTTTCTTTCCACTTTTCAGTGACCTGTAGGTAAAAACGGGGCGGCGCGGCGCGGCGCACAGTAAAGCGACTCGATCATAGGCGGACCGTATCAGGGGCTAGAGGGGGCTAATGCCCTCCAATTTTTTTTTTGGCGGGGAAGCTGAAAATCTGGAAAATCTGTAAAAGTCGATGTGGCAACATAATTTTAAAAATCCCTTTGAGAGACGAGAAGCAAAAAAAAAAAAAAAGTCATCACTTTTTAGCCCCCCCCCCCACTTTTTTTGAACATTGTCCGCCTATGGAGTCAATGAAAGTAGTCGGACAAGGAATTTATGATTAAAATTCCAATTTTTAATGTATTAATCGTCGAAAAACAAACTATGAGGAGTGATTCTTCTAGGGAATTTTACAATAAAACCAATGAAACTATGTTCAAACTTCTAGGTTTTGTATTGACGGAAGATATACGCATTTAAAGTCATCAAGTCATGTCCAGCTCCTCCCTTTGACTCGCTCCACTGTGCGACGGTGGAGTTTTCCCGCTCAATCTGTGAACCCTGGAAAACTATTTCAACAGAGAATGGAGCAGCAATGCACGCGTTATCCATACTTGTGATCAATCTGCATCCCGCAAAGCAAGGGGCGCAGGAGGGGGGGGGGGTGGTAGGTAATATTTACAACGAAGGAAATTCTCTCTTCCAGCGAGATCCTTTGACTGGAAAAGGAAATAGAGACGCGAGACGCGGTGGAAAAAAGTTGGCCAAGCCAATCAGACAAAAGATAGATTAGGTAAGTGTGGTGCAGCGGTGTAAGAGGGAGGAGATTGCACGATTCAACATCGGCTGATGAGATGAGAGGAAGCATAAGCGCCGTGATAGAGAGAGAGGGCAGGAAGGAGAGATAGAGCGAGAGAGAGAGAGAGAGAGAGAGAGAGAGAGAGAGAGAGAGAGAAGAGAGAAAGACAGTGTGAGACAGAAGCGAGAGAAAGACAGTGAGAGACAGAAGAGAGTGAGTGTGAGGGAGATTGGGAAAGGTAGTGTAAGAGAGAAGAGAGAGAGAGAGAGAGAGAGAGAGAGAGAGAGAGAGAGAGAGAGAGAGAGAAGAGAGAGAGAGAGAGAGAGAGAGAGAGAGAGAGAGAGAGAGAGAGAGTGTGAGAGGGAGAGAGGGTGTGAGAGAGGGACAAGAGAGATAGAGAGGGGTAGAGAGGGAGAGGGAGAAATAAAGGGGGAGAGAGGAGGAGGAGAGAGAAGAGAGAGAGGGCTAAATAAAAAGTCATTACAAGCCCAAAGCAGGAGCGCAATGCGGGAGTGATTCTGACTGCGTTCGGAGTTGCGGAAGTCAATTCCCATGGACTAAACGGCAAAGACAGGAGATCACGTTCATCTTATTGTCAATCGTTGATGAGAGAAAGGTTTATTGTCATCCTCTCGCGCGAGGAGCACCGGTGCTCGATAGTTAGTCAAGAGTCGACGACAATCACAAGGCGCGAGTATAAGCGCGGTTGGTAAAAATGGAGAAGCTGGAATAGTGCGCACCCTCGACTAGAAGGGAAGCCATCGATGGGTATTGGGTAGCCGTCGAGTTCCGTGACAGGCGAAAGTACCGAAAAATAAAAAAAAAGTCCGGTGCAAAAAAAAAAAAAAAAAGAGTCCGATCAGTAATGAAGACCGCGATGGGTTGCTAACTTTACCTATACAACGAGTCATCGATGGGTATCGTCGAGTTCTGTGACTGCAAAAAGTACCGACAAATAAGAAAGTCCGGTGCAAAAATCAGTGGCGAGACGTGAAATTTGACAACAATGTATTTTCTCCATTCTCCACTGAAATTCCCCAAAAGAGTCGAACACTTCAGTCATCGGAGATGATCAGGCATTTCGACCTTTCTAACGTGTTTAAATGGGAAAAAGAAACGTTGCCAAATCGCACGCCTCGCTACTGGCAAAAATAAATAGAAAGTCAAATCAGCATTATACACCACAGTGGGTTGCTGTAACTTTTGCTACGGCGTTTTTGAGTGTCGATTTCTATGGAAAATTGGGCGAAAGTCTCATTGATTGATAGTATCAAAAATTCTTAAAAGCCACTCATAAAGTCCAACTCGGGTTAGAGCATATACACCCGTGTATTTGAACTCGAGTTCAAAGGACTTCTTTCTTCTTCTTCACTGTGTTTGTTCACATTTTTTACGAAAATGGCGGCGATGCTTGGTGTGCGGTGCGGACAAGTGCGACCACATAAGACGCGTGTTTAGCCTCGCTCGAATTGGTGACACTGAAGCCGCGTGAACCCGGGTTCTGAACTCCGAGGTGCGTGAAATCCCAACCCGAGTTCACCGACTCGACTCGGGTTCGACTCGGGTTCGAATCGGGGTCGAGTCGGACCCCAATTCAGCGAAAACCGAAATGTTTAGGCGAGTATCTCAACCTGGGTTCGGCTGAACCCAGGTTCTAGAACCAGGTTGGAGATCCCTCGCATAAACTATAGGCTAATGTAAAATGCTACGAAAATAACGAAGAGACCATTAAGAAAGTCTAAAACTCACTCTTCGCAGAGAAAACTTAACTTGAAATTTCGGGTGACCACCCTTGCATGTATATGCACCGACCTCGGATTTGGACCCCAAATAAAAGAACATAAATTACGAATTTGAACAATGAGATTAATGAATTTGCTTTCAAAAAATAAATTTGAAGGAATTTAAGGTCCATTTATACACATTTTGTCACTAGGAGCACGGTGATAACTACAGAAAAGTTCTACGTTGCGTAATAAACGAGGAAGACGGCACTTAATGTCAAGTCCTGTTCTTTTGTTTGGAGTCCGAATCTAAAGTTGGTGCATACATGCAAGGGTGGTCACCCGAAATTTCAAGTTGAGTTTTCTCTGCGAGGAGTGAGTTTTCGACTTTTTTAATACTACTTACTTGCATACTTTCTTTTCTCTTCGTTATTTTCGCAGTATTTTACATTGGAATTGATACTCCATTTGCTTACAGCAAAACCGTGCAAGAGCTCCATTGCAATAAGATTTAGGCGGCTATCACCGTAATTAAGAGCTTGCGTTTGAAAGCATTTAAAGGGTTTGGGAGTGGATTTCGTGATTTTTTAGTGAGTTTATCGTCATGTTAGAAGGGTTTTACATCCGAATCGACTTCAGGAAGCCTGAAGCAAAAGTTTGCAATAGCTCAATAATTGGAGTTTTTCTTAAGGTGATGTGTCAACACCGCACACCGCATATATAGTGCATCCTGACAATCCTTTCATCCTTTCCTTATAATCTTCCGTCGTACCTGCAAATCCTTCCCCTCCTCCCCCTTCCTCCCCTTCCTACCTTCCAGCCGCTCCGGAAATTGTGCTTCCATTGCGAGGAAACACTTGTTGCAACCTGTAGGTAATAAGAGCCTATTACTTAGCGCAGTAGCTCACCGAGAGTTTCTTCATCTCTCTCTTTTCTCCATTAAAAAACGTATGTTAGACAAGGATGGACAACAGGCTAAACCCCCCTCTTTCTGTCCTTTTCCTACTTATACATTCAAATGAGAAATGAGAGAGATGAAAGAGATCCTGGTTGCGCCAGTGTGTGTCTGAAACCGCGTATTCTGTTCGGTACCA
This sequence comes from Trialeurodes vaporariorum, assembly GCA_011764245.1. Classification (NCBI taxonomy): domain Eukaryota; kingdom Metazoa; phylum Arthropoda; class Insecta; order Hemiptera; family Aleyrodidae; genus Trialeurodes; species Trialeurodes vaporariorum. The sequence continues at coordinate 31,949,305 of VMOF01000320.1, forward strand.
AACGCGTCCGTCCACCGCACTAGATCAATTGAGGCCATTTCCGGAATAAGGGCCCATAAAACCACAGGTGTGCTCTTCCTGAGAGATTAGCATTGGGATTGTATGCAGGCTTTTGACTTAAGAGCGCACCTTTTGTTTTATGGATTTTTTTTCCGGAAACGGTCTTAATTATTAGGAGGTATTTGCTCCAATCGAATTGAATCTTCATCACAGGCAGGGATTCGAATTTCGGAGCCACGGTCAAAATTGAAATTTGCGCCTCTCCTCTAGAAACCAACTAATAAATACTTTCAGAGCTGACATTTACCATTCAATAACTAATTCAAGATATTTTAGCGCAGGCAGAATCTTACTTTCCAAACTAAGCAAACTGTTGATTCGATCGAAATGCACAGAAAAAACGAAAAAAACACTTTGGTAGCGCTGACAAAACCTTTGGTAGAAAAATAACCCAGCAAAAGACTTTAGTTGGGCCAACCAAATTTTTTATTCAGCCAGCAAAATCTCTTTACTTAAGCGTAGAGAACCTTTGGTTGACTCAACTAAAGTCTTTTCCTGGGTCATTTTTCTACCAAAGGTTTTGTCAGCGCTACCAAAGTGTTTTTTCTGTTTATTCTGTGTAGAGCTGTTGCAAACTTTTACTACACAAGTTTATTAATAGTTAATTAAGGGGTAAAACCCAAGCATGAAATCCTCTACCAATCTCATAAAATGAGTTCAAACGCGAGACCAAAATGGCGGGGATTACCGCATTTTACATTGCATGGGTTTTCCCTATCTCAATAAACTCCATCCTTACGAGGTGTTACCGCGACACCACGCACAAAAAGAAGAGGCGGTTATCACCGCCACTCGAGTCTTGCGTTTGAAAGCATTTTACGATTTGCGGAGTGGATTTTGTGATTTTTTAGTGCGCTTTTCGTCATTTATACAGGATTTTACCCCAGAATCAACTAGTAGGTATTCAGCCTGTAGCAAAAGTTTGCAGCAACTCCATTCCATTTTGGCAAGAATAGGGCTCTTTCAAACTTTTGCTGTGAGCAAATGAATTATTTAACCTGACGTAAAAACCAGCGAAAATCACAAAAATCACACTAAAATAGTCTGAAATTCAGTTACAAACTTACAAAACTGATATAACGGCAAGATCGTAATGGCGGTTCAACGCAGATATCATGGGAGATTCCTGTCTAATTGGTCACTTTCTCTACAAACACACAGAGATACGCCTCAATTTAGATATAGGAATCTCCCATGACACCTGCGTCTCTTCGCCATTCAGCCTGATATGAGAGTGGATTTTGTGATTTTTTAGTGTACTCATCGACATTTTTTCAGGTTTTTATGCGAGAATCAACACTTCAATCACCTGTAGCAAAAGTTAGCAAGAGCTAGCAAGAGCCCCATTCAGTAAACAGATTTCTTCTTTAAGTTACCGGTCTCGTTCAAATTACCAGGCGTTCGGTGACTGTGACCAGAATTCCAGTTACAGTTACCGGAATTCCGGAGAGGGAATTTACAATCAGAATTCTTGTTACGGCAACGGACAATTTTTCTCAGTGCATGATTACAGTTCGAGTTATTTCGATCGGAGCCCTGAGCCATAGCAGTTCGAGCTTCAGGGCTTCGATTGCAATAATTCAAACTGTAATCATGGAAAGTAATTTCTATATGCGCTAAAACATCTTCGATAAATTATTGAATGGTAAATTTCAGATTTGAAAGTAGTATTCATTGTTTTCTCCAGGAGAGGTGCAAATTTCAATTTTGACTGTGACGCCACACCATTGTTGCCAGATTGGAGTGAAAAATCCGTACGTTTTACATTGATTTAAATATTAAAACAATTACAAACTATATAAACGGCCAAAAAAGCATCACAGACAATTAAACTAAGGATACCTCCAGTTTTTCCAAACGTTTACTACTGATTGAGGCTCTGTCTGCGATTTGTTGGTCTGTTTTGTTTATGTAACCGATGTTGCGGTCTTTTGTTCATCAGTCCCTCTTCCAACTTTGTGAAGTGTGCTCCTCGTTCTGAGTTTTTGTTTTTATTTTATTTTTATATTTTTCCAATTGATAATGGTGCTGTGAGTGCACCGAAACGTCTCGGAAGTTTTTATTTATTGTTGGTCTAGTTCCCATTTTAATCCTTAGTTTGACTGTGATTGATTTAAATGGGGACGAGACGGCTTTTTACCCTCGATCTGGCAACACTGCGCCGTACTCTGGTCTGAGATCGAAAAAAAGGGCCAAAAGCCAGTATGAAAAAGGCCATCAAAAATAATCATTTTCGACCTCTCATTAAGCTTAATTTAAAACTTTCCAGTGATATGTCTAGGTTTAAATTACTTGTTAAAAGTATTCTGAGTGATAAAATTTGGACTTGAAAGTTTAAGATTGATAAATTGATAAGAAATTTACTTTCCGAGATTTGGCCACTTTCCACGATTTCAGACTATAGTGCGCCGACTCTGAATTCCTGATCACATAGCATTAATTTATTTTAAGATGTTTCAAAGAATACCGATTGATAAAAGTGCTGTAAATATGCCGTAAAGCTCTGAAAAAAATGTGTAATTCGGTCCTTAAAGTATGCTTGAGAAGTCCTGAGTCATACCCATGAACTCTTCAAGAGATGCCTGAAAAGTATACAAAATATAGATGTCCAAGGTCCAACAAGTTTTCAAGACGCATCCAAAAAATAATCAATCAGGAAAAACACTATAGTAGCGCTGACAAAACCTTTGGTAAAGAAAAATTACACAAGAGAAGAAGCCAACCATATATTTGGATCAACTGGCAAATTCTGGTTCGCTACGCGTACTATCGACGAATTAAAGATTGTCTCGAGATTTTCACACATTTTCAGCTATGGGTGTGAGTGCAGGATGGATCTGCAACGGCTTTCCCGCCCAACTCGCACTGGTCTCTCACCTGCAAGGTGTGAAGAGTATGAAGAGTGGCCGAACCAGAACCTCGAAGGCGAAACTTAGCTCGTAAAAATCTCGCGACAATCTTTAATTCGTCGATAGTACAAAACCTATGGTTATATAGGTCCACTAAAGTCTTTTTCTCGGTCATTTTCGTGCGAAAGGTTTTGACAGTGCTACCTACGCGTTGTTTCTATTTTTTCTGTGATACTTCAAAATTCTTTAAAACTTTTACTTAAAATTTCCGAAATAAGTCCTGATTTCGAAAAGTCTACTAGCTGTCTCATAAAGTTTTCAAAATATGACCAAAATGTTTAAAAAAAAAAACAAAAAAAACGCCCAGTTCCCAGTGTATTATCAAAATATGACCAAAATATACCTCGAAGATGTGCCATAAGAGTAAAGTAAAACAGCATTTACCTGTAACAGTCAGAAAAAAAAAACAAATATTCATTAGATTCTCAAAAGTTGTGAAGAGTTTCAAAAATATAAGGTCAGCGATGTATTGAAAATCAATACTTTTAGTGCTATAGTACCTATGATCCAGTTAATATACACCTTTCAATCTTAATATGCATCCAAACAACGAATATTTTAACGTAAATCGAAGAATTGTTTTGAATTTTGCGAATTATACATTATCTTTGTGAATAATGCCGGGATCGAAATCGTTCTAATCGTAACATTTGAAAGCAAGAGAAAAAATGGATGCGAATACTTCCAAGAATCAATCGCTTCATACAAACTGAAGTCGGGAAATGCCCATCAGAAATTGATCAATGTATCGGGCATCAATCAGGCGTATTTGATGATTATACTATGAGAGTTGCTTCAAGTCGGAATCCGTTTCTGATTGGCTCTCAGATTTAGGCTCATACGTAAGCCCCGAGAGGCAAATGCAAATGGCGGAGGGTTTGTTTACTTTTCACGAACTCGCTTTTATTACACAGTATCTACGATAATTATTGTTGATTTTTCCACTGTTTAACCCTCTAAGGGCCAGGGACCAAATAATGTTACATCCCGAGCATTGAATTGCGTTTATCTTGCGTGCGATTTCGACCAATCAGAGAGCTTACGCATACGGAGAAAAAAACTTCCGTTCATATGAAACACTGAGGATGTTTGGTTCCAGGAACCGAAGTTTTCAGTTGTGACTTGTGAGTACCGAACTTAAGTTAGGAGTACCGAAGTGGTTCAGTAGGAACGTAATGTGAGTCATAGTATTAGTCACACTAACTGAAATCTTCGGTACTCTTAACTGAAGTTCGGTACTCACAACCGAAAACGTTGGTTACTGTAACCGAACACCTCGGTGTTCCATATGAGCCGAAGTTCAGTTCTCACAACCGATTTTTTTTCTACGTGCACGGTCATGTGACCGTGCGTATAAGTTACGCTCGGGACCGAACATTATTTGGTCCCAGGTTAGTTCATAAGAATGTCATTTCTCCGTTTAAATAAAGAAAGTTGTTAACTGTTCGTACTCCGGGGAATTGGAATTGCCTATACGACGAATTGAAGGCGCCCGAAGAAAGCTTATCCAGTGAGTGTTTTCATCGATAGTCGCGTTTCCCGGGTATGAAAACTAAAACAAGGTGAAATAGACCAGAGGAGGAAAAACGAGTAGACTCGGGCTTGGCCCATAAGGGGCCGTTAAATGTTATTCTGGAGAATACTGTCTCTGTCAATAACGAACGTTAATGTCAAGAATCGGAACCTAACCTATTAGAAACAACGACCTATCGACAAAAACGTAGAGGCCAACGAGCTGTAGCGATAGAGGGGTACATACATGTTATAAGTCCTATCTCAAAGTGTGACAGCATGGGCGATCTGAATTTGGTTTGTTTGCCTCACTTTTTTCAACCTTAAATCAAAAATTGTAATTAATCTAGTAAAAATTGGTTGTAAACAAAAGTAAGAGTTGCTATCTGGATACAGAATTTTAACACAACTATCCAGGTGAGAAGAAGCTTGTTTCCATTGTGGGTCGAGTTTCTTTATCATGCTAATCCTTCCAGAAAAAACAGTTAAATCAATTTCTGTGTCCAGATAGCCACTCTAAACACTTACGCTTTTGTTTATGACCAATTTCAAACGTATTTGTCACGATTTTTTTTTTTTTTTTTAAAGTTTAAAGGTTAAAAAAAGTGAGGCACACAAACCGAGCCTGTGTGAAAAACGTCCAAAAAAGATTTCCATCATGGCTATAAGTTTGTGAAGTTTCAATATCGCGCCCCACAAATCCTCTCTATCACTATAGCTCGTTGTTGTCATCAAGAATCGGAACCTAACCTACTAGAAATATCGAAAAAGCGACAAAAGCGCAGAGGAAAATAAGTAGGCCTCTTTAGCGACATAACTGTCCGCGACAAGCAGGGGTGCAAAATGTTCCAAAACTTCGGAAGTTTCACGCGATCCATGACTTATTTCCTCACAGGATTTTAAAAAATTTCCTCACAAAAATTTGATAGTGATGACTTTTTTTTGGTTATTTTAACATTTCAACACCGTATGTTCGCAAAATGACCGATATTTTCCCATTCTTTACACTATTTTCCTGGGAAATCCTTAGTGCCATTATTAAAAAAAAAAAAAAAAAAAAAAAAAAAAAAAAAAAAAAAAAAAAAAAAAAAAAAAAAAAAAAAATAGGACAAATTTCTTCACTTTCCCAGAAATTTCCTCACTTTCACGCGATCCGCGGATCGCTAGATCGGGCACATTTTGCACCCCTGGCGACAAGCACCAAACATCAGTGTTCTTTTTAACTAAATTTTAATGTATTGGTCAGTGTTCTTTTAAACTAAATTTTAATGTATTTCAATGAATTTTCATGTTAATTACACTAAAATAGTGCAACTATATAGTATTTAAGACGCTGATGTCAAAAATGGTATCATTTTCCATGTAACTCGTCCTGATTTTACGCATTTAAAAGCATTTTTAAGCATTTTCCGCGATAAAGTATAAATTGTGGGAAAACTAGATAATTTCGACCAAAACTAAGGCTAAATTCGAACTAGGCAGGTCAATTTACTTCGGATTTCATGCTCTATACGCTACAAGAGGTTCAATAATAAGAAAAAACTCCATGTTTGTGTCTGGGGACCCTCGTTTTGTGTTCATAGGGGGGCGGACATCAATGTCGTTAAAGCGTAAAAATCGAGGAAAATGGCCAACCGACATTTGCATTTTGCCTCTTGGTAGCTTCATTAATCCACTTCTTCTTCTTTATTTTGAAGAAAGAAAAAGATGACAAGAGGCAACTCTCCTAGTATGTGTAGGGACTCTACTCTCTTCCTCTCCACTCCCCTCCCCTCAACTCACAGCTCCCTCTCACTTCGCCAATTTTCGTGCATCGAATTTCTGTCAGAGATCAATTTTCAGAGCGGATAAGTACATCGGATGTGTCTTGTTTCTCGCGTGGCACAGTGGTGTATATATACATATATGGTTACCGCGAGTGCGCAGGGGTGTAATGTGTATATGCATCACAGATCACAGCTCGCCGATGTGTATTTTGTGTGTGACCTGCGGTGTGTGTGTGTGCATTTTGATCTTTGTGTGAGTGTGTTCGCGGTTGTGACCTACATGATAAAGCTCATAGTCACCTCATCACCTTTGCTTCGCTTCTCGTCATCATCTTCATCTTCCCCCGTCTTTGTCATATTCGTTACCCCGGTTGGGTGTTTCTGAGAGGGGAAGGGAGGGGGAGGGTGCAAAACATCTGTTCGCAACACAACGTTGTTGCCGTAATTTGCTCGGAATGGCGGTCCATCGTAATTTTCGGAGCAGAGATGGGGCTCTTGCAAACTTTTGCTGTGAGCAAATGAAAAGTCCAATCTGATGTAAAAACCAGCGTAAATCAGGAAAATCACACTAAAAAAGTCTAGAATTTAGTAATAAACTCACATGCCAAAACGTCACGTTCGTAATAGCGGTTCAAAGCAGGTGTCATGGGAGATTCCTGTCTAATTTGTCACTTTCTATAAGAAAACACAGAGATATGTCTCAATTTAGATAAGAATCTCCCATGATACCTGCGTCTTTCTGCCAATAATCTCGATTCTGAGAGTGAATTTCGTGATTTTTGTGTGTACTCATTGTCATTTTTACAGGTTTTTATGCAAGAATCAACTATTCAATCCCCTGTAGCAAAAGTTTGCAAGAGCTCCATTAAGTAATAAACTCACAAAACTGCAATAACGGCAAGATCGTGATGGCGGTTCAACGCAGATATCATGCGAAAGATGCCTGTCTATTATGTCATTTTCTCTACAGAAACGCAGAGACATGTCTCAATTTACATAGGAATCTCCCATGATACCTGCGTCTCTCCGCCATTTAGCCCGATTCTGAGAGTGAATTTCGTGATTTTTTAGCGTACTCTTCGTCATTTTTACAGGTATTTACATACAAGAATCAACTCGTTAATCCCCTGTTGCGAAAGTTTGTAAGAGCCCCATTCTGAGCATTAATTCTGATGTTGATGTGATTAAAATTCACTCCTACTTAAGTCTGTTGCGCATCTTTTTTTCTTTCAAAAAATGAAGAAGAAGAAATTGTTCACGGAGCGCTCAATAGAGGCAAAATACAAATGGCGGATGATCATTTGCCACTACGCTGTTGCCACTTTTTCGCGATTTCTAATAGGTTAGGTTCCATAATTCTTGGCGATAGCGGTCGTTATTAAAAGAGATACTGCCCTCCAGAAAAACGTTTAAATATAGGTCATTACATTGCTGAAAACAGTGTCGCACGCAGGAAGGAATCTCTTTCTATATCTATCTCACTTTCCCTATAAGACTGTGTGCGTTGGAGAAGGATAGATGGGGGGAGGGGGGGTGTTATTTCCTTATCTATCCTCGTCTAACAACAATGTTTTAATGGAGAAAAGAGAGATAGTTATAATATCTCTACTTGTTCAACGACAAAGTGGGGGGGAGGGGGGGTTGACTGAGGTCACTCGAGCGAATCAATTTTAGATTAAGGGGGGGAAAGAAGAAGAAAAAAAAACCATAAAGACAAACAAAAAAAAAACCTCCCCAGAAATTAGGGCTACTAGCTGTAGATACACTCTTCTCGGCGCACAGTGGAGCGAGCCAATGGGAGGGGTCGAAAATGGCGTGGCGTAATACCGCCTCTACTCATACCCAATGAGCTATAACTTTAGAGTGGCAGCGGGCTGGTCCACCTTGTGCCACACAGGGTAGAAGGAATCCCGGGAAAAAGCGGAATTTGGACGGCAGATTCCAAGGTTTGAGGTTAAATTTCGTAGGTCGTTCGGAATTTGGCGGGAATTTGGACGGCAGATTCGTAGGTCGTTTCCGGCGATGCCCGAGTTTGTTTACGAAACGACCGGAAACAACCTACAAAACTTAGCCTCAAAATCAATTTTTACGGCAAGATGGCGGCGCCCTAGGTGACAACAATGAACCAGCGGAACGTTCCTTGATGTGTCACTCTAAAGTTATAGCTCATTGCTCATACCCGGCTGCTTCTTTTGAAAAAGTGGGGTTAGGGTTCGTCTTGGTATATGTAAGCTTATGGAATGCTTGTGGCGTTATCGAGGATTTGGTTGGTTTTTTGAAGTTAAACCAAAATTGGAATAGTAGGTACGTCAGTAAAGTTTACGGCTTAGTTACTTCCCCAAAGCAGTTAAGAGTTGAAAATCGTGTTTTGAGAGGATTAGTCTCGATTTTGCATTTCATAAATATTTCATTCTCCATAAGCGTACGTACCTATACCAAGACGAACCTAACCTCAAAGAAGCAGCTTGGTATGTTTAGAGACCTAGAGACGGTATTGCGTAGCGACACAAAATGCGTATATCTTTGTCAATATACGCAACTTAGCAGTTTAAAAAAAGGTTTCATTGGTTTTATTGTCAAATTTCCAACAAGGATCACTCATTAATATAGTTTGTTTTTTAAACCGTAAAAACCTTTAAATTTGCATTTTTAGCCATACATTCCATGGCCAACGCCTCCTATTGACTTAATTGCTCCACTGTGAGGCGTACAGAATTAAAAACGGAACTAAGCGAAACAATCCCGCGAGCATCGACTGGGGAACAACGGGAAGGGACACGGGGAAGGGACAGGACAAGAAAAGCGATAATGATAGGCGACAGCTGAGGCAATCGTGGCTGGGTGGCGAGTTGACTCTGCATAGAGCCTGTTCAGTGCCCCATCGAGAAAAAAATTGTATCCAAAAAAATATTTCATCTCACTCGCTCTCATGGGGTTTTCCCGTAAGAAACGGGATCCACATTTTCAAATGCAAATTCGTGCCAGTAAACCACAATTTATCTTAGATTTTATTACACCATTGAATTCCACACACCTTAACCCTTTAATACCTGGTGTACATTTCAATGTATTTATATCTGATTTACATAGAATCTTATAGAGAAAATTAAAATAAGATAAGCATATATCGTTTTATATGAGAAAAGTGTGCCCAGATCAGATAAGATGGTAAAAAATCCGTTCACTTGAATAATTTTCAGGTTTGAAAGGGTTAAAGTTTAATCATGATTCTACAACATTTTCGAAACATCACGCATTGAGTAACAATCACATCAGAGTTGTATCGAAGAAAGTCTGATGTTTTGACCTTGTCTCACTCACAGATTCTTACGGGGACAAAATTCTAGGATTTGGGCTCATCGGCACCATCACACCACGAGTTATACCTCGAGCAAGCTTCGATACGAAGAGAGGTTAGGTTACACCCATAAGAGACCGTGAGTAAGACAAGGACAAAACATAGGACATCTTTTGGGATAATTGTGGTTGTAAATTTACTTGTGTTCTTTCATGAATTATGTCGAAGTGAGAAGATACTTTTAGGCAGGTACTTGGAATCTAATGGTGTAATAAAATTCAAGAAAACTAGTTTGAATTTACAAGTGAAAATTGAAGGATTGAAGAGTTGATTTTTGCATAAAAACCTGTAAAAATGACGATGAGTACACTCAAAAATCATGAAATTCACTCTCAGAATCGGGCTGAATGGCGGAGAGACGCAGGTGCAGGTATCATGGGAGATTCCTATCTAATTTGAGACATACCTCTGTGTTTCTGTAGAGAAAGTGACATTATAGACAGGAATCTCCCATGATACCTGCGTCGAAAGGCCATTACCATCTTGCCGTTATAGCAGTTATGCGAGTTTATCACTGAATTTTAGACTTTCTCAGAGTTATTTTCTTGATTTCCGCTGGTCTTTACATACAAGATTGGACTATTAATTTGCTTACAGCAAAAGTTTGCAAGAGCCCTATTTAGATCGTGACGTCATCACTAAACAGGTCTAAACAGTTAACTGATATGCGTGAAACAGTTTGAAGTGCACGATTTGAAAAACATCGGGGCAGGGCGTAGTCAGAATGTCTTTCTCTCTCCTAGCCCATTTGAACGCATGTGTTAGAAAAGGATGGATAACGGGGCTGTCAAGTGAATTCAGCCTGTGTTCCTGTCATCTCCTAACACAAGCAGTCAACTGGACTGAGAGAGAGAGAGAGAGATATATACGATATCCTGGCTACGGCTATGTCGCACAAGAAACCATTCGACTCATTTCTTTCCTTAATCAATTAATCATTATCATGTAAGTTAGACAAGAGGATAAGAGAGAAGATAACCCCCTCTTTTTATCCTTTTTCAACGCATACATTCAAAGGGATAGTGAGCGAGAGAGCAAAATCATCCTGCTAATGTGTATCCGCAACTGATTCGACACAATATTCAAGAACTCCGCGTGTCGCAGACCGAAGGCGGATCCAGCAATCTGGCAACTGTGCATTATTCCTATTTAAATGCATGAAAAACAATCGATTAATAAAAGGGTCGCGGTGCCCCCAAGAATCGATTGTTTCTCATACTTTCAAATGGGATAAATTCATGGCTGCCAAATTTGCTGGACCCGATCATTGGCCTTATTGTCTTACAGTGAAACAAATTTGCCGTTGAAAAAACCAGGGCTCTGATGAACACTGATCTCACATTTTAGGGACAGCTTGGTTGGAGAAACAGTAATTATTTTCTGTATAAACCAAGAACGAATCAAACTTTTCGATGCCTCCAAGACTCTAAACGCCAAAACATCTGAATCGAAAAGACCCCGTTAAAAAATCACGAAATTCAATATCAAAATATCCTTAATCGCGAAGAGACGCGGGTCGGCGGGTATCCTTGGTCCTGGGAGATTCCTGTCTGAACTGATTGTGAGGCAAATTTTCGCTGGTCTTTACATCAGATAGGACAATTTATATGCTCACAGTAAAAGTTTGTAAGAGCCCTATTGTCATGATTCGCTTAGTCGTAGTGGGCCAAGTATCAAAACAAATATTTTGAAAATCTCTGCGCCATATTGCAATACTTTCTCAATGGGGCTGTTGCACACTTTTGCTAAAAGCGATTTAATAGTCGATTCTGTTGTAAAAACCTCCAAAAATAAAGACGGCAGCACTAAAAACTTCCGACATCCACTCCTAAACTCGATAAACGCTTTTATTTGCGCGGGCGTAATGGTGGCTGAGGGTAGTAACAATGGGAGATTCCCATCTAACAATACTGAAACTCCATCAAGGAGTGACCAATAACAGACGACTTTCATTTGACACCGGTGTCACTAGGTGTTGCGGTACCATTCATCGGATGTGGATCATCACTCTGATGACTAATTACTCTGTGAATCATCCTTGTTAGCATAGAAAGAGTGACGGAATTAAGATAGGAATCTCCCATTGTTACTGCCCTCGGCCACCATTACGCCCTCGCAAGTAAAAGCGTTTACTGAGTTTGAGAGTGGATTTCGGAAGTTTTTAGTGCTGCCATTGTTATTTTTCGAGGGTTTTACACCAGAATAGACTGTTAAATCGCTTGTAGCAAAAGTGTGCAACAGCCTCGTTTGTCTAACTTCGTTAGAGTGAGAAATTAAAAAAGGATATTCGGCAACACTCCTGAATACTATAAACACGACACAAACGCCTGTGCCTGCGCCCAAAATAACACATAATAGAATAATGAAATCCATTAATATTCAATTCCCTTCACCGCAAATGGCATTACAGTGACGCGTATATTGCGATGCATATGTTACGGGTATGGGATGGGACCGAGAGGAACGGAAAGCGGTACAGTTATAATTGACCGGAGAGGGGCTGGGGCTAGTTGCCGATGAGGAGTGATACGCTGGATTAAATATCGCGCATAGCTTACACTCTACCAGGGCTTTGATTCGACGAGTCTTGGCTTGGCGGGAGCCGGGGCAGGGCTGAGGGTAGATTTGGCAAAGCATGGGGAATGCCCAATTTGTTTTGAAAATTTTTAATTCTCTCCCGCAAATCGCTTTCATTTGGGGGCAAAAACTAGGATCGATATACCCGGAAACGCGACATTCTCTCTCTCTCTCTCTCTCTCTCTCTCTCTCTCTCTCTCTCTCTCTCTCTCTCTCTCTCTCTCTCTCTTTCTCTTTCTCTCTCCTCTTATTTGAACTATATACTGGAAAAAGACAGTGATCTATGAGTTCAATGGAGAGAGAGAGAAGAAAGAATTCCTGGATTTGTTGGATTATTCGATTTTTGTTTCTGTTTAAGTTCACGTGAAAGGTCGAACTGTGGAGAAAAAGAAACAGCGATAGTCGTGATACCAGAAGTCATATTACCAGAAGCACAACAATACGTAAACGACAAAAAGTCTAGTACTTTGACCAGAAAATTATGGTGTTGATATCACAATGTGGTCATGGAACTAGAATTTCCTAAACATTTTCAAGAACTTTGGTAAAAACACTAGAATTCTGGTAATTACATACTATCCCTTTCATAGGTTCACATACTTTCCTTTCATGCTTCTGGTAATCCTTTTTCAGCGTGGACCTGTCTAGTGATGACGTCGTCTTGATCAAAATTGGACCCAAACGAATGCTCTATCTCGCTCATTCTCGTGGATTTACCCATAAAAAATCAGACTCACATTTTTAAATGCAAATTCATGCTTGTAAACAACCACTTTTCTCAAATTTTATCGCAACATTATAGATTTCACGTACCTTACAGTATCTTTTCTTTTCGACGTAATTCATGAAAGATCACAAGTGAATAACAGTCACAATTATATCGAAATATGTCCTATGTTTCTTACTGTCTAACTAACGGTCTCTTATGACTTGTTGTGTCCGACGTCACGAAAAAAATTGGATCCAAACAAAAGCTCCATCTCACTCGCTCTCGTGAGATTTCCCGTAAGAGACAGGATCCAGTTTTTCAAATGCAACTTCGTGCTTGTAAACAACAAGTTGTCTCAGATTTTATCACACCATCGAATTTCACAGTACCTTAAAGTATAAACACGAGTCAACAACATTTTTGAAACATCACACATTAATTTACAATCACAGTAGTTGTATCGAAGAAAAATCTATGTTTTGTCTTTGTGTCACTCGCAGTTTCTTATGAGCACAGAAATCTAGGATATGGGCTCATCGGCACCATCCCACCACTCGTTATACCCCTAGCAGACTTTGGTACAAAGAGAGGTTAGTATGATTGAATGTCATGACGGTGATACGCTCGTAAGAGACGATTTTTGCGCCTTCACGACACAGTGTGTCCGGCTGTTATGAACGTAAAACCAGGTTTTCCCATCATAAGATACCTCTTCTTCACCTATCTCGCAAAATTTTCCATGTATTTTGACCCGCTAATTTCTAATTCGGCCTTAGTTTTTCCTAAAAACTCATACTTTTCCAGAATTTTGAATAAGTTGCTAAGAAGACGTAATTTCGAAATTACGCAAAATCTAGGCCAATTTATTGAAGTCAGTCTAATAGCATTTTTGAAATCAGCTTCTCAAAATACCTAAGATAGCGATGATGAAGTGAAATTGTAGGCGGAGAATTATTCTAAAGCACTAAAAATTAGTAAAATGAACACTGATGGATGGTGAATGTCGCGGACACATTATGTCGTTTTTGATGCTTACTTCGATACAAACTGACAAATTTCCAATATAAAATTTACAGGTTAAATATTTAACTGACAGTTAGCATGGTTTTTGTAAAAAAAAAAAAAAAAAAAAAAAAAAAAAAAAAAAAAAAAAAAAAAAAAAAACCGACAATCTATAAGGTTTTCCATTATTATGGGCCGAAACGGGTGCTTGAATCACAGAATACTCTAATCAGAATGGAAACTCTCATAAGAGCCAATGGAAACAAGATTTGGAATTTACTGGCACAAACTGGCAACTGTGCCTACTCACTTCTCAAGATGGCGGACATGCGTTTTCAGGCTATACAACCAATCACAACTCGGCCAGTTGCCGAAGATCTGCCGAAGATTCCCGAAGATGCTCACTTTCGAACATGGCGGCCCGAAGTAAAGAATGTTTCAAAATGAATTAGAGTTTCCGTTCTGATTAGAGTATTCTGTGCTTGAATGAGCCACAGAAAATTCCTGAAAGTGTGAAGAGAGGGCACAAAAAAGACGTTGAATAGACGAGGATTCCATTAAATTTAATGCGGCAACCGGCAGCACAGCTGTTAGGGCGTCAGTTGACAGTTCCATCTTCATCTTAAGAAAGGATAAGCATTTAAGCGGTTAAGTATTGGGAAAACTATCCGGAGCTCCGGTTAATAGTGAACGGTATGAATCGCCAACCGGGTTCCGATAGATCTTGCGTCATATCGGCGACGCTCAATGGTCTGTGGTTGAAAAAAAAAGGCAAAAAAATCATCGTTTTCCAACTTTCAGGCTTAATTTAAAACTTTCATGTCCACAAGTCAAGGTTCAAATTACTTGTTAAAAGTGTCCTCCGTGCTTGAAATTGGTCTTGAAAGTTGATAAATAATGAATTTAATCAGTGGCGTCGCGTGCAATTTGGCAACAATGTATTCTATCCATTTAAACTCATGTAAAAGATCGAATTTAGGGGGTGCACAATGCACAAGGTAAATTCGATATTTTTAATGAGTTTAAATGGAGCAGTGGCATTGTTGCCAGATGGCACGCGACGCCACTTACATTTTTAATCAGATTACCTTCTGATTTTTGGCCATTTTACGACGATCTCAGACCATAAACGGGTCGCACAATGGCTTTGCGAGTTCGAAAATGTTCCGATTTCGAAAAAAAATAAAAATAAATAAACTGAACAAGCATATCTGTAATCACATAATGGGACAGTTGTAAGGGTCTGAAATGTTGTGTATTTTATGAAGAAAATGAAAGTACTTGATGAACTGAGAACAAAGATGCCTTTGATTTCTAATTAAATCCCATTGTTTCAAAATACATTGCTTCAAATGGGAATTCCGCCTAGTGACGTCACTACGCAAACGATTTTTTGCAACTTTACAGGAGTATATCTCCAAACCCGGGACACTTAAGAAAAAACAAAAGGCACCATTGTTATCAGCTTATAAAGTATTTTACTTTTCTTTATAAAAAGCACAACATTTCAGACCATTGCAACAGCTTCATTTTTATCTCTACTTTTTTACAATTCGTGACCGAACGAGTTAAGTAATTGAAATTTGGAAGCTGAACTAATTTCAGACTCTCTGTGTACATAACAAGAATCTAGAGACACTAGCTAGAATCACTCCAGTTAGAAGTGGTTCCAGTGAATAAAACTTACAGTTAGTTCTGGGACCTTTAATAAAAAAAAAATGATTTAAGGCGATTTCAACTTTCTGATTTTTGACCGCCGAATAGATCAATTTTACCCACTGTGCGTCCGTGAGTCTGGACAACGGATGAGTGGGGGTCTCAACTCAACGCAACGGCAACGTCCCGAGTCAGAGTGCAGAGAATCTCTCCTTCGCGGCGTTATTGTGGAAACGGGTGATAAATGATGACTGATGAAGTGATGAGTGATCCGCGATCTCGCATCATTCAACGTTCAATCAACTCTCCAACACCGTTTTCCATTTTGTTTCGGATAAATTTGATGTTTTCGTTTTTGTTTTCGGGAAGGATGCAGACGTGGATCTACGTATTGTCTACACCGAGGTGCGTCAATATCTCTTGGCCGGCCCTGATTGGTCAGAGCTCGTATTAATTGCTCAACTTGCGATGATGTTTCCTTTATGCCATCGCACAGAGGTTAAGAACCCGAGGAGCACAGTGGGTAAACAAGACGTATTTTCCGGACATATAATGTTACGAATAACCAAGATTATGAGCAATACGCGGCAAAAAAGACTGGTAGAATTTACCATCTGCACAGCTGATTTTAAAGTCTGTTTTGAAGTACGTTAAATTTCACCATCATACGGCAAATGCAACGTATCTTGCTAGATTAAGATAACCTGTTGGTACATTTCACCACAAGGTACGTTGCATGTACCATATGTTAAAATTTATACCTGATAGCAAACTCCAAAGTTAGCTATGCATATGGTAAACTCTACCAGTCTTTTTTTTCCGTGTACATGACAAGATAGCTTAAAATTGGGTGGAATCATTCACGTCAGAGTTCGCAACTTGTTTACTAGAATGAAATTGCATTTGAATGATTGGATCCTGCACGGAAAAAAAACTACGGTGAAAATAACCATACGGATACCTGATTTTGGCACCTGCTAGATGTTATGGTAATGTTAACCAGAAGTATACTTTGTTTTGACTAGGTACTAGGTGATGTTACCTGATTGCATGTCAAATTTACTCAAAGTATCGGTAAATGTACCATACTTCTGGTCAAGTTTACCATAACATCTAGCAGGTGCCAAAATCAGGTATCCGTATGGTTATTTTCACTAATCTTTTTTTTCCGTGTGTTTCGAATGAGAAAAACCACGAGAGCGAGTGAGATGGAGCATTTGATTGGATCCAAATATTTTTAAGACGTCGCACTAAACAGGTCTATTGAATGGTTAAAGATGCAAAAGATCAACAAGAAAACCCCAAAAATAACGTTGATTTGAAGAAGGGAACATAGTGACACTTACACTTGACAGTCCCATTAATTTTTTTTTTCCTGAGCCCAATTTAAGTTTCCAAGAAAACCCCTTTAGTGGCCTATTTCACATCATTCATTCATTTTTGCAGAAAATTATTCAGCTCTCTCAGAGTTCCAAACAGTCTTTTGTCCGTCCTGAAAAATTCACTTCGATGCACAAGTGCCGTTTTTCCATTTATAAAGTTCATGGATCATAAAGACTCTAGTTTGATCCGGTAGCGGCTCGTGTAATTTGACAACAATCTTTTTCCTCCATTTGATACAATGTAAAACAATCGAATACAGGAGAAGCGCTGCTTCACTATAGACTCGACTGTTTAACGTAAAATCAAATGAAGGGAAAACATTGTTGCCAAACTGCACAAGCCGCTTCTGGTTTGAACAACCCACAGTTCGTTCAGTTAAACGTTAAATGAACATAGTCAATATAGCATCTGGAAAATGTCTAAAATTTGTCTGAATTTATTCGTGTTAGAACTTAATATAAGTACAAACTAACGTTATTTTTGCATTAAAACATCAAAAATAAAATGTTTTAAAGCAAAAAAAAAAAAAAAAAAAAAAAAGGGAGGTTTTATGTTCGGAAAAGTTCGTGTTTCGACCCTGTGTATGTTGGGGGCAAAGGCGGAGTGAAGACTTAGTTCTTCTTTAGACGTATTTTATTTCGCGAACTATTACCGACAGTTTTGTTTTCGCCGACGACAACTATCGATAAAGCGTTAACTCCGCCCTTTTTCAGTAGCCAATTGAAGATCTTCGGTGGTTTTACTGCAACTCACATCAGTGGCGGATCAAGCCCTTACGAATGGGGGGGGGGGGGGGGGTGAACTTGGGATTTTTCTCCCTTAGTGACTCCCTTTTCTATCTTCGCTTTTGCTTTCTCCCTTCCTCTCCGCTCTTTTCCCACTTTTTGGGCCGAACGGGGGGGGGGGGGGGGGTTGCCCCCTTCGCCACCCCCTGTATCCGCCAATGGTTGAGTCACGTGTTGCTACGTGTGAAACGGCCCCATTGCAAAAGATATGAAAACCCTAGAGGGCGATCGACTCCATTTTCCAAGCTGAATCGATAGAGAGGTCACTCGGGGGGTTTCTGTGACAGTGTGACACCACCTTTTTGCCCATGTTCATAAGTCATGAGAGGAGTGAAACGGTCCGAGTTGCAAAAGATATGAAAACCCTTGAGGGCGATCGACTCCATTGTCCAAGTTTAATCGATAGAGGGGCCACAAGCGGGGTCTTGGCGACATCACCTGTTTGCCCATGTGATGAGTCATAGGTTGCTTTGAGGGAAACGGCCCCATTGCGAAAGATATGAAAACCCTTGAGGGCGATCGACACCATTGTCCAAGCTCAATCGATAAAGGGGCCACAAGTGGGATTTTGGCGACATCGCCTTTTTGCCCATGTGATGAGTCCAGAGGCGGATCCAGTCGTTGCGAACGGGGGAGGGGGCGAACTTGGGATTTTTGCAAAGATCACTTATACTCTAGATAGTAGATATGGCACTAGCTATCTTGCCAATGTTAAATTTCGTTGAGCGCCTTCATTTCTAAAACCGAGCTAAAACACATACACTGGCCCACGGTTTGTTTACGTTTCGGTAAGCGAGAGACGTGCGGGTGGGGGTCGTGGGCCAGTCAACTGAGGGGTGATCACGGAGGATCGGATAGTTTCGTTATCGTTATCGTTATCGTTTGCATTAAATCAAATGGGCTTGCTTCTGCGCAACTCGATCGCGCAGGTGATCCCCTCCTCACCTCATCCTACTTCAAACGATCGAGATTACGACAGCCTGCTACTCATCGCTTCCTTTCGTCCGTTTCAATCGTTACGAGGAGCTCAAAACGATTCGATCAGTTGAGCCACCCATAAGGTTACATGTAAACGATAACGATAACGATACCAAAACGATCCGATCCTCCGTGATCACCCCCCTGGTCCCACCCCTCCCCCACGTCTCTAGCATGCCGACACGTAAACAAACCGTGGGCCAGTGTATGTGTTTTAGCAATGAAGGCGCTCAACAAGATTTTAGCTTGTGCCATATTTGGAGTATGAGTAATCTTTGGATTTTTGCCCCTTGGTGACCCGCTTTTCTTTTTTTTTTTTGCTCTTGCTTTCCCTTTCCTCTCCCCTTTTTCTCCACTTTTTGGGCCGAACGGGAAGGGCGTCCGCCCCCCCCTTTCGGAACCCCCCTGTATCCGCCAATGACTCATACAGTTGGTTTCAAAAATGACTGCGAAAATAAAGTAAACAAAATGAAACGTCTGAGATGCCATGGCTTGTAAACTAACTTAGACCGAATCAATACAAAACAGCAGCGCAATCGACACGCGCATAAAACCCCAAAAGCCACGAAAGTTACAAGATGAGGCACGAACTGTTCGTAAGAGGACACTACGCCAACATCAAGCCGTCAATAATTAATCAAACAAAGTACGAATATGCTGACGACGAAAACGAATCTTTGGCGAAATAAAATACGTCTTATATCTTCGCTAATTAATCAAGTATTGGGAAAGGTTAGTAGAGGCCAGAAGGAGCCACCGTCTGACTTTCGGAATGCATCTGTCTTTTTCTAATACATGAGTTCAAATGAGAGAAGAGAGAGAATTACACATTTCTGTATCTGCCTCCGTTCGAATGAAGGTGGGGGGGGGGGGGGGGGGGTAAGGTTTATTTAGACCAGTCAGAAATGAATACGGAATATGTTCGGTCTGGCAACGTCAGGGCGGTGAGAGAAAAGCGAGGGAAAAAGAGAAGGAGTTGGATGAGAGCGGGGCACTTGAGAGAGTGAAAGATGAGAAAAGCTTTTTGAGGCGCCTTTAGCCCGCGAGCTTTTTGAAAGCTGCGGAGAGCTTCATCTTTTCGACGTGGTATTTATCCCCTCATTCATGGTCTTTCGGAAGAAAAGAAAAAGTTGTGGTGGCGGATACCCTGCACTACCCAGGGACACACTGGTACAATTTCCGTTTATTTTCAGCAACGAAGGGTCGAGGGTAGACTTTAAAAGTCGTAAAATTTCAAAAATCAAATTTCTAAAATTGAAATACTTCGATGAAATATTTCATTGCCTTTGAAATATTTAATTTATTTAATTAATTAATTACTTTATTTAATTTTTTTGAAATTTTAGATTAATTATTTCATGCCAGAGCCCGCTGTATAATATAAACAATTACCATTATTACACTCGTAAATTAGGATGTACAACTACTTTTTACACTCAAAATCTCAGTTTTGGAACAAAGGAACCTTATTCGCAACCAAAAGTATCTTTGTTCTCAGCTCATCAAATACTTTAATTTTCTCTATAGAAAACACAACATTTTAGACCCTTGCAACTGCCCCATTGTACTATCCCTTACATAGGTTCACATATTGGCATGCTTCTCTTAACCTTTTTTTTCAGTGTACCGAAAAAGCCTTAAATATGATTTAATCAAATAAATAAAAAAAAATATATTCTCAAAATGCGCAGCATATTGGCCAATATATTTCTTTATCTTTGATAAAATGTCATACGCTGATAAGTGATCAAAGATTCCAAAGCGATAACTAACATTCAAAGAACAATCGATTCAAGATACGGCAGAATTATTCTCATTCGGTATTTTTGTGAAGCCTTCAATTTCGACCGTTTTTTATCACTGAAAAATGATTGCCAAAAGCATATCAGTACGTGAATGTCGTGAACCTATGTTAGGGATAGTACAAGTACCAGAGTTCTAGTGTTTGTACCATAGTTGTTGAACATTTATAGGAAATTCTATTTCTGTGACCATATTCTGGTATTACCACCAGCATTTTCCGGTCGAAGTACTGGACTTTCTGTCGTTCACATATCAGAGTGCTTCTGGAAATATGACTTCCTTGGATCCGCAAAACTGACCACGTCAGCACTCCTTCACTTAAAAGTTAAAGAATAGGTGCTTTTCAAAAGTTGGGTGCGATTTTCCAACACCTGCGGTGCTGAGAAATGAGCTTCGAGTGGAAATAAAAGCAACTTGTCTGTTTTTTTCATTTCATGCGTTATTAATTATCTGGATGTAAGAGTTCCCAGTTCTCACACTGCTTCATCAAAATGATGCAAGGTCTTTTCATGAATTAACTGTTTTGTGTTCGAAGTTAAAATACGAGGGAGTATGTGCACTGAACACTGTATAGCACGAAGTTCTTTTAAGCATGCGAAGTATCTGTGTGACCAAATTAATGCGATGTGCAAGACATTGCGGGCTGCATTCCACCGGAGCACTGTGGTAGGAAATCGAAAAAAAGTGGCCAAAATTCAGTGAAAAATAAAGTAATTGGAACTTATTGTTTTCGACGTTTTAAGCTTGATTTAAAACTTTTTAGTGACACTTCAGAGTTAAAATTACTTATCAAATGTGTTTCCTGTGATTAAAATTGGTCTTGAAAGTTAGCAAATGATAAAAATTTACTTTCCGATTTTTGTCAATTTTTTTAAGATTTCAGATTACAGTGCGGACCGGAGAGGAACCATTAATACATTTCAAGATTAAAGCAACCGAAAGAGAAGGTCGTAATAAGTCTGTTTTCCATCTCCCTTTAGTGCGCATGCGCGGTTTCCTCTTCTTTGAAAAATAATAAAAAAAAAAAACAATAAATTAATAAATCCACTACAGGATCGAGTACAAGAAACCATATTGCTTGAGGATACCGCCCGAAAGCGCGAAAAACCGGTAAATATAACCCAAAAGTGCAAACAAGGTCGGTCGCGAAAGAAACCAGACTTTAGCGATTCCAAGTGAACGAGAGCAGCTGGAAAGCTAATTTGTTTTAATTTTTAATGCACGCTAATAATCTACTAAAGAAGCTCGTTTTTACAGAAAATTTAATTTTTAAATAAATCATAGTGGCCGTCCGTGGGTTCCAAAGTGATGGGGGGGGGGGGGGGGCTTGAAAAAACGTGAGGACCTTTTTATATGCTTTTTATACTACGCTGTCACGAGCAGTTTACTATTTTTTTAAGTTTTCAGACAGCTAGTCAATTTCAGCTGAAAAATAAAGATTACTTCAGAAAAGCTGACAGTCAAACATTTTTATATATAAGAACAAAACTGAAAACCTCAAATAATTTTTAAGAGTCTAGCTTCACAGTCAGCAATCTGAAACGAAAACGAAACATTCTCCGTCTCTCACCATGCATTTTTCCCGACGATATTTTCATTGAGTAAAACAATTACGAAAGCCCCAGCAATGATTGACTGCAACTATTCGTAGACCCCCGATATGGAATTGCGTCAACGGAAAATGAAGGCGCGTCTTCAGGCTTTAAGAATCTGAGCGATAACTATTCGTGCACGGCCGATATGGATTTGCGTCAACGGAAAATGAAGGCGCGTCTTCATGCTTTAAGAATCTGAACGATAACTATTCGTACACGGCCGATATGGAATTGCGTCACCGGAAAATGAAGGCGCTACTTAGTTGGACCCCGACTCATCGGATCGGATCGTAGTAGCTATGGTAGTTACGGCCTTGCAAAGGGCTCTGAAAACTTACCCTCTGCTCTTCCGGGACATCCTCACCCTCAATGTTATTGCAAATGGGAAAATAGACTGACAAGCAGACCTGTTCAGTGTTTATCTCGGAGGCTTCCTAATGCCGACACGGCAAAGGGCTTTCAAAACTTCCTCTCTGCTCTTCCGTGACATAGCCAACAGTGGCGGCTCGTGGGCTTTGGTATTGGGGAGGCTGTGGGAGGGGGGGGGGTCCCCCAGAAACAAAACACACAAACACAAAAACAAACAGGCGCGGCTGGTCGGGCGACTGGCATGACGGTTATCCGTATACCGGCTCGGCATCGCTGCGGGAGTCGTGGAGGATAGCAGCCTCCGATACCTTCGTTAATGCGTGCACACTCACAGTCCTTGCTTGGTTGTGTGTGTGTGTGCCGAACACCGACTGGCTCGACCGACTCGGAGTCTGTGCCTCTCGATGAGGCACAGACTCTGGCACTGCTGACTGCTGTCGTTTCGCGACTCTGAAATCTCGTTCCCCGCCCGCTCATAACTTCCTTCTCTTGCGCGCTCTCTTCCTTATAGTGAAGGTTGACTCAAGTTTTAGAGTCACGCACATTGTGATTGCCTAATTTCAATATGTTGTCTCTCGTAACTGTCTTGTCGACGTTATATTTTCTTCCCTCTGAATGTCTGGGGAGGCACAGCCTCCCTTGCCTCCTTAGGCGAGCCGCCACTGATAGCCAATAGTATTTTGAATAGGAAAAGAGAGTTGCAATCAGACCTGTTCATTACGAGAGCTTCCCGACGCTTACATGGCAGAGGGTTCTCAATTCTCAAACTTTTGAATATTTCAAAAATTAAACGGCGATTCAACCAATTGAGAAAATATTACAGATCAGAGTGTTTTTGCGCATTACAGTCATAAGCGGAACTGAACTAAATAATCTTTTCTCGATCGGTGGAATCATCGATAAATTGAAAAATTCCATTAAATATACCTACACGAAACGGCAGCTCTGCTGGAGACTGGAAAGCACTAGCGGATCCAAAACGTCGTTCTTCTCTCTCTGCGGCCATTTCAATGCATGTATTAGTAAAGGATAGAAGAGGAAGCAAACATCATGTGACTGCTCCTAATCTGTCCTTTTCTAACACACACGTTCTAATGGGAGAAGATAGAAAAGGATAGATTCCTGGATTCGCCAATGCTGGGAAGTTGAGTTGATCAAAGTTTATACCGGGTGATCGATCTCCAAGACTAACCGACGACCTACACAGTACACGCAGTCTACACACCTTTTGGCTTTGACTTGCTTTGAGTAAATAAGATTGACCTCATGCGGAAAATAATTCGCCGAACTGAACCGAACTAACCCGAACCGAGTCCGAAGGCGCGGAGACGTATATTTACAATTCAAGCGTTGGTCGTTGGCAGAGGACTAAGCTTCCAATTTCACTGAAATGACAAAGTTGCCAATTTTATCATCAATGGGTTTGATGCAAAAACATCATATCATAAAGACGGAGTGCATGAGCGGAGCTAGAGTTCCTATATGTATACTATGAGAGTTGCGCCATTGCTGAATCCATTTCTGATTGGCTCTCAGATGTAGGCTGCCAAGAAAGCTCCAAGAGGCAAAATGCAAATGGCGGAGGGTTTTTTTACTTTTCGCAAACTCGCTTTCATTACACATTTGAAGTAACAGTGACCGCGGTAATTTTTGTGAATTTTTCCTCTGCTTGAATTTTATTACGGAGAACATTATCTCTTTCAATAAGTAATAACGACCGTTATTGTCGAGAAACTGAACCTAACCTATGAGAGAGTGAAATAGTGGCAACAGCGCAGAGGCAAATGACCATCCGCCATTTGCAATTTGCCTCTTGGGGGCTCCAATGATCCGCTTCTTCGGAAGGCGCGTCTTCATGCTTTAAGAATCTGAACGATAACTATTCGTACACGGCCGATATGGAATTGCGTCACCGGAAAATGAAGGCGCGTCTTCAGGCTTTAAGAATCTGAACGATAACTATTTGTACACGGCCGATATGGAATTGCGTCACCGGAAAATGAAGGCGCTACTTAGTTGGACCCCGACTCATCGGATCGGATCGTAGTAGCTATGGTAGTTACGGCCTTGCAAAGGACTCTGAAAACTTCCCCTCTGCTCTTCCGGGGCATCCTCACCCTCAATATTATTGCAAATGGGAAAATAGACTTACGAGCAGACCTGTTTCAGAATTATACATATATAAAACAACTATCCATTAGGTGAGAAAATTTGGCTCGATTTTGCCATGCGTCAGTTCCTTTATCGTGCAAATCCTTCCGGAAGAAACAATTATATCAATTTTGGTGTTCAGATAGGAACTCTAAAATACTTACACCTTTGTTTTGATCCAATTTCGAATGGATTTGTCACAACTATGAATATTTTTTTTTTTTTTTTTTTTTTTTTTTTTTTTTAAGGTTTAAAAATATAAGGCAAAGAAACCGAGCCTGTGTAAAATGTCCATAAAAGATTTCCATCATGGCTCCCTCCAGTGGCGTCGCGTGCAATTTGGCAACACCGCATTCTACCCATTTAAACTCGTGTAAAAGGTCGAATTCAGGGGGTGCACAGTGCACAAGGAAAATTCGATATATTTAAGGAATGTAAATGGAGGAGTCGCATTGTTGCCAGATGGCACGCGACGCCACTGGATCCTTCCTTGAAGTTTCCAGATCACGCCTCATAAATCCTCTATATCAATTGACTATATTGCCATAGCTGGTAGGCGACTTGGCGTCATCGGTATATGAATCACAATGGAACAGCAAATATATCGAAAGAAGCACGAAAGATAAAATCTATGATAGGAGATGGGAATGTATGCGAAATATTCGATTCGAAAGAAGGGACAAGGAACATGACAAAACGGGGTCGGCAGTCGCAACTCGCAGAAAACCAAGACCCAAGACGGTGACATTTCAAACAGCCCCAATAGTCGATACCAGTGATACCACCCAACACCACGTTTTCTACGGCAAGAGACACTCCTTAAAAATGCTTCGGAACCTTTTTTTAAAGGCGTGTCCGTGCCTCAAAGGAAGCAATATTGACAAAGTAAGAAAGATAAAGTCTTTTTTCATTTTTTGAAAAACAGGAAAAGGTGGCTCCAACATGAGGTACACGTAGGCATAATCGGTCGAAAAAAATCCACGTTAAGAGGTCGTTTCAGTAGCCAGGATTTTTTCTAGGGGGGGGGGGGGAGAGGGAGGAGGAGGTCCAAAAATTGTCGGGGGGGGGGATTCCAAAGATACTAATTTGGTCAAATTTGTCTGAAAACGCAAAAAATGACATTTGTTTGGGACAAATTTTGGTGTCAAGGGGGAGACCCCCCCTGGCTATGTCACTGAGTCGTTTCATTCAGAGGTAAGTACGTAGGGTCGACACGACCGATAATCTTTGGACTTTCCCAACCTAATTTCTCACATTACGCTCAGTAAAAATAAATGAAAACTAATTCGAGACTTGGCTTTTCAATGAGAAGTGCTTCAATATTCAAAGGTTTGTCGCACGCAAGTTTTGCTGTATGATATGAAGGAATGAAAATTAAAATTCGCCAAAGATTATCGTTAAGTTGCGCCTACAATTCTGAAACGAAGTCTAGCTCGCAGCAGACGAAGGAAAATTTCTAATGTTTCTATTATAGATTTTATGCACGAAAGCGTCCTCGGTAATGGGTCGTATACAACTCCTCCGTCAATTTGATCCAACATAAAATGAAAATGTGAAATTTCGATGTACTATCAAACCGTAAAGTTTTTTCTACCAAGAATGTAGATGTTGTAAACCTTTGCTACAGGCTTACTTATAGTTGGCTTAGGGGTAAAACTCTGTAAAAATAACGATTAGCGCACTATAAAATCACGAAATCCACTCCCAAACTCACAATATGCTTTGGAACGCGAGACCGTAATGGCGGCCGAGGCCGCCCAAATCTAATGGCAATTGTATGCTTCTTCTTCTTCTTGTGTAAAGTTGCAAGAACACCTCGTGTAGATGGCGCTGATTGAAGATAGGGAAACCCAATGCAAACCGCGGTACCGGCCGCCCGCGTTTCAAAGCATTTTGTGAGTTTATGGAGTGGATTTCGTGATTTTAAAGCGTGCTAATCGTTATTTTTACGGAATTTTACCCCTCATTCAACTCTTATTAAGTCTGTAGCAAAAGTTTGCAACAGCTCCATTTGAGAAATGCAGCCGATCCTTGTGAGATCAAATTGCACGAGCCGGCACTATGCTGAACTGTCAAAACTTTTGGTGTTTTACTATTATTGGCACCTATACATTACTTTCGAATGCACATTATTCGACTCATAATTTCACTTTTTAAGTGATTTTCTTCCGAAATTACGAACGTAAATTGTTCATACTTAAATTTCGCGGATAGAGAAAAAATTGGCCGCACCTGGCAAATACCTGGCATTCAAAAAAGGAAACGGAAGTACACTCTCGGCATTATCGGCAATCGCGTACATATTACCTCTTTTTGTTAAAAAACACTTACTTACTCATGAGCAAGGGTGAATCACAATTAACTGCCATACATTGAAAAAAAAAAACAAAAACAAAAACGCTCCACAAATCATAAGTCTCGGCAACTCTCCCATGATCGGTGTTGTCGGATGGAGTCGAAAATGTCCAAAATTTAGATTGAGTTAAACGGAATAACTCGAAATGTGATGCGAAATTTGTCAACATTGTCTAACGTTGCTGATAGAAATCGAGGCTTTGGTGATGGTGATCCTTATTCTACATGTACAATAGCCGTCTCTTTTTATTCGTTCGCGGTTTGCAGTATTTTACATTGAGTCTTAATATGGAAGACTGTTGTGGACGGGGGAGTGGGGGGGGGGGTATCGTGGCTTTTTGGGGGTTTTTTGAGCACAAATTGTCGAGCAAATTGATTTCGAGCAGAGTTTGGGGAGGGGGGGGGGGGGTCGCTAGAAATCGTCCACGAAGGGCCACAAGCCTCCGTGGACAATAATCGCGAATAATCGCTTGCAACGGTCAGAGAAACTCCATAACAGGATTCTGAGAGGACGACTGCGAACATAAAAAAAGACGGCTAATGCAATTTCGAAGTAAACATGCACGGGCGAATGGATAAAGAGGGTTGGGCTGATCGCAATAAGAACAGTGGCGTCGCTGGACTTTAGCATTTGGGGAGGTAAGATCCGGAGGGGGGGGGGGGGGTCCGGGTCCAACCCGCCTTGGAGATTTCGAAAAAATAAATTGTCTTTGACGAAATTGTAAGCCTTCTTACAGTAAAGTTTTAGCCTACATTGATGATAAAATACCCAAATTGTCTCCTTGTATATACAAGAAACGATGAAAAAGTTAGTAAAACAATGCTGACAAAACGTTAGGTCCAAATATGACATGAATTAACTGATGAAAACAAGGATTTATAATTTGTTACATGTTAGAAAACAGTCAGGATGCAGCATTATTTCGGTTGGTCCTAAATACTGCGCTCGGAAATTGTGAAGAGAGTGTTGACCTTCGACGCTTTACTAATTAATAACTACGTTTCCTTGTTGGTCATTTTGGTTTTATTATTCCTCTTTTCCCACTTGATTTCTTACCTATTCCTCCTTTTGCCCCCTCCCCCCCGTTTTGTCATTTCTTGGCTGGCTTCAAGATACCTGGTTACAGGGACCTGCATGCTGATTCTGCTTATTTAAACGAGACAGCGGGAATCGACAAATCTCAATGGATTATACGGCGGCACGCAACAAAATTTGAAGTCATTCGAGTAGTTCATTTCACACAAATGACTCGACCACTCTATGAATGACTTCAAATCTGTCACACAACGCTGTTTTAACCAATGGGATTCATCGATTCCCGCTATCTCGTCTCATCTTGTCCAAAGAAGCAGAATCAGCCCCCAGACATGCAATACACAACAAACCTGATACACTCGTTTCACTGCATTTTGTATAGTTTGTACATTTGACAGGGACTATACAAAAAAGTGTTCCCTCAATATCACCAGGAGCCTTGTCGTTCAACTGAAGAAAACTTGTACCAAAAATATTTACTCATCGTTGACTCCCATACAGCCCAAACTATGGTTGCTGCAAAATCTATGAATACCAGATCCATCCAGTAGCAAGTACGAGGGGCAAACATGATTCCCTGTACTGGTCATCGTTTTGCCCCCTGGGCATGAGCACACCAGATCCATAGTTCACATGGTGGAATCAACAGTAGTTGGGTGGAATACGATGAGGAAGGACCACAGTAACAGGGTGAAGTTGACATGGTCTACAGAACGAACGTAAGCAAGTCTGCTTGATAGCTCTTGGGTTGCTGCTTCGAAATGTGCCATCCGTTTTTCTCAAACTCTGACTATTTTTTCACAATATTCCAAGTGTTTCAAGAATTACTGTTACTGGATTTCTATTCCTCTGCTGGCTAACTTTTTTTCACGGACACCGTAGTATATCGTAAGAAGCAACATTCTAGAGTCCTTTGATGGAAAAATTATAGAGGGAGTACCGACACAAGCTCAATGAGTTGTGATTGGTTGTTGGTTTTAGGCTTTCATGGAGGCAAGCAAGAGTCGACGACATCAAAGGCTCAAGACAAAAAAGGCGATGAGAAGAGGGACGTATGGGAACAGACCGGAATACCAACAAATTCGCCTGTCTACCACTAGTCTACTGTCCAACTTAGCCGTCGAATTATTTCAGGTGGTTGACTCCTTTCAAATGTATTTTAAGCGCCGCATCGTTACTCCAGACACAATATTTCCATCAAGGGACTCAACAACGTACAACCACATCATACATTGACTGATGACCATCGACAGAACGCTAATGCTTTACTCTTCTTAGCTGCTGACCAGAACATCCCTTTGCTCATCAGCCAACGTATGGTCCAGTTCAACGCTGCTTTGATGAGACCCTAAAAAAAAAGTTGGCACCGAGTTTTAACAAGGGCAAGATAGATAGTGCATGGTCTTCAGTATACAAAGTCTCAGGTCATCAGTACTTAACAAAACCCAAAACTTAAATTGCTTTAGCTCTGGATGCATATTCACAGCATAATTGGCCAGATGTGATAACTGCAGAACACCATTTCATTTGTTTACTGTTCGTCAACTCAGCTCAATAGCTCCGACGTTTACACAAAACGATTTTGAACTTTCATTTCATAGGCAATTAGTAAGGACCCTTTGAATTAACAGATGGACACATTAAGTTAATGAACACACTAACACAGTTAGTTGATGATCAAGGCCCAAACAGTGTACCGGACAGACAGTTCTCAACACCATGTAAGTCGCATGTCCTTGCTGTTGATCGGTGGAGACACGACTTGCGCCCAGTTTATTGTTAATCGAAAGACCTTCCCTTTCAAACTTCATTTTGGCCCATATAATTCAATATCTCCTTATGGTTACCGAAAGTGAATCCAAAGCAGTCCTCACAAACTAACATTTCCCATTTAAAATCTTGAGTTCGAAATTGATGGACAAACGTTGATGCAGCAAAAGGCAAAACTGTTAATCACTTAGACCTTAGACACAAGAAGATCATCTACTTCTTAAATGGTGTGTTTACAAACATACTTCTCAGTTACACTTGGATGAGTAGGAGCTAATGAAACAACTAAGTAAGTACTCAAGTGGTCACAGCCTACATGGAAATACAGAGAAAAGAAAGGTAAAAATCAGGGGGGAAAACAATCCAGGAGTAATACAGGCAAAAAATAACAGTCGAGAGACTCGACAGTAATTTAGCAGGAGATTAAACAGAACTGAAATAATAATAATGAGGTAAAAAATAATAAAAATAATATACCTTCAAGCAAGCAGGTTATGTGGTAAAAAAGTAACACTCACACAAAACAAAACGAGTAAATTAAAACCAAGAAAAAAAGCGGAGGGGTAAACACAAAAACTGAAAATGTCATGCAACAGAGAAACCAATCAAACAAGACATAATTATTTTTCACTGAGGTCAATAATCGCCATTAAAATTTCGAGGGATCTCTAGGGAGATCGCAAATCACCATCAACGAATAATTTCTAAACTATTCAGTGAAATATGGCCGTAAGAATGCAGCACTATACTGTTCCACTTTTGAAGTCATCGTCACTAGAGTGCAGCACTTTTGCTACACTACACGGCTCAAAATACAATGTTGCCATAACTCCGAAATCCTGGAAATCCGGCAAGGAGCAGAAAATTAATGCTCATTCGGGAAATTCCACTACATGAACTAAAAATTCTATGAAATTTCTTGAGGGATAGATATGACTTGTGAACCATTTTGATTGAGTTAAATGAGCATTTTTTGCTGTTCTTGTGAGCGACGTTTTGGGTCAGTGCCCTGAGCCGTTGTTAGAAATTTGTTGAGGTACCTAGGGTTTGAGAGTGGGTAGTCAAGGAGCTCCAAGGTTGAAAATTTGTCAAAATTCCTTTGAAATTACAATTAATTACCTTCTTCTATGGACAATCTTGATGTCAAGGGGGATCCAGACCCCTGGACCCCTTCTTCGCTCCGCCACTGATTTTGGTATGATCGCATCAACTCGGCAGCCAGATCCTGTCCAAAACCTATCGGGTACTTTCCAGTCCTCGAGTTTCAAAAACGAATCTCGAGGGATGATTTTCTTAATCAGTCTCCGAAATTTGGCAGAAGAAAATTTACTGAGCAAAGTAAAAACCTTAATTTTATGTATCGCGATTTGATGCAATGCATCTACTTGGAATAAGTATGTAAGAATGGTTTGGTGAAACGAAATTCTAATCCAAGGTCAATTTTTTCCTTAAGTTTGGCCAAAATCAATTCAACCCTTTAAAATCTACTGTGACTGGTTAATTTCAACATGAATCCATCATGAAAAAGTTTTAAATGCTGTATTCCTATTTTATAAAACTTTCATCAACATTTAAGTATTCATAAATTAGCTCAGCCACTGGTCAATTGATATGACAGTCATTAATACGATAAGGTTACTAGAAAAAAGTTTAATTTATTTTGAAAATTTCCAATGAATCTTGCAATAAAGTAAAATATTTATACTGAAGAAAATTGAAGAGAACAGCAATAGAGCTCTCTAAGTACGAAAGAGACTTCAAAAACGCTTTTTAAAAATACTAGTCTTTGAGAAAATGTCTGTTACTGCATATTATAATACAGTAACCCTCAGGTTATCCAAACTGGCCGACTGCTACATTAGTTCGGAAAGTTCATAGTTCAACGTGGTTAGTGGTTTAACGGAAAGTTTGGATAATCTGGAGTCCGTTACTGACAGTTACTACTTTTTGTGAAATGATTGAAAAGTCAATTAAAATACTGCAAACTACTTTAATTTTATACTTAAAACTTTGTGATTGATATTTACATTTTATGACTGAGTTCTAAAAAGTTTGATTGACATTTACCTATTTAAAATAATCCATAACTTTCTTCTGCGCACCAGCGAGAGAAAGTGGGGAATATGTATCGACAAAAGCGCTTGGATAACATGGAGTTCGGATAACCCGAGGTTTACAGTATCAACTTTTTGAGTTTAAATGATCATAATAATTGCTTTTAAGGGGATACCGGTCCAATGAGTAATTAGACAGTGTTGGTTGAGTGTAGTGTCATAGCATGCAATTTGGCAACATTGAATATTTTCCATTTAAACCCTCATTAAAAGTCAATCGCGAGGGTGTCCTCTGCACACCCTACAGTTCAATATTTTACATGGGTTTAAATAGACAAAATGCAAATGTTTCCTCTCACAGAGGCTGTTTTTCAATAAAGTTAACAAAATATTTGAGTAACCTATTTTTATTGAATTAAAAAAGATGTTAGGAAAAATTTATGTACAAAATTTAACATAGAATAAAAATTAAATCTAAGCGTAGTAATTAAGACTTGCTTTCTTCTTTGCTTGCACTTCAATAATAGCTTCCATGAAGTCTTCGTGAGTAACAGTGGAAGCTCCTCTCCTCAAGGCAATCATACCCTAAAATAAAATACAAAAGGGACATTAAAGCAAACGTTATTTTTGAAAAGCCATGAGCTATCATAAACAAAACAAAAATCAACAGTTCAAGAGTCTTTGATAAAGAAATAAGATAGAAAACGAGCCAGTGACGACTTGACACAGAAGAAACAGCTATGAATCAGAAAATTTTGGAAACACGCAAAAAGAAATTTGGTGAGAACGTTTCAGCTCAATTCACAGTTGTAATCAGCTGTAAAAAGCTGGCTGCGATTTGAGCTGAAATGTCCTCACCAAAATTATTTTCGCGCGTTTCCATCTATACTTCTTAGGAACTCAGCCCATTACATTCCGTACGATGAAAGTTTTATTCCCACCGTTTTTTGAAGGGCGACTGTTGTTTGCCATTGTGTTTGCCAGGAGTTTCTTGGATAGCTCTTGATACACTCCTCGCAACTGCGCCGGTTCCTCCAATTATGACAGGAATTGCTCTCGTTTTCATTTCCCACATTTATTATTATTATTTGCATCTTTGTATTCTTCTCACATAGGTATGTGGTTTTGAGGTTCTATACCGGGCAGGGCCTAGGGTATAGGCCTTTGTTTGTTGCTTTATTTGCTGTTTTGCTGTTTTTCCACTCTTGCGAGGTTTATGGTGTTAGCCTGATGGCGGGACCAAACAATGGTCCTAAGTCGTGAGACTTAGATGTGGCTCTGATTCGTATGCCGCTTACATTGTGGAATTTTTTACTTGTATTAGTGATTTTTTTTTGTACCCACGCACAGGTTTTGGAGGATTATTTCTACCAAGGGCAGATTTGATGTAACGAATGTTGCACTGTCCTTAAGGTTAGGCCTCCTTAAGGGAGTCGAGTCACGTAGGGCTCATATTTCGTACTAACTAGATCTTACTTCTATTCCTATTATTATTAATATTATATTTTGAACTTAGGACAGCAGTTCAAAACTTAGTTGAGAAACAGCTAAACTTAACATAACGTCATCCATCTGACGCATAGTCGTAAGTCAATTTTTGCAACTTTTCAAGAGGGAGAAAACAAAATTGATTGCCTCCTTGGCTTTAGTCACCTGCGCCATTATGTTTTCAGTTATAACTTGAAAACTATGGAGAATTTGGCATTTTTGATATCAAAGATCAAAAGAGCATCATTTTTTACATAGGCATCGATGAAAAAGAAAATTTGGCAAATTTCCAGCTTGCCTTCTTTTAGATAGACGACAAGAAATAATGATAATTATTTGGAAAATAATCAATAAGATATACTTACAGCCTCTACACAAACTGCTTTACACTGAGCTCCATTGAAATCATCTGTTGAGCGAGATAATTCCTCAAAATTTACATCTGGGCTAACATTCATTTTACGGGAATGGATCTGCATGATACGAGCCCGAGCTTCTTCGTTAGGATGAGGGAATTCGATTTTCCTATCAAGTCGACCACTACGCAATAGAGCGGGATCTAAAATATCTATACGGTTGGTTGCGGCTATTACCTGTGACAAAGAAGAAAAACCATTTGATGATTGAAAATTTCTCAGCTGAACGGGTAGCCAGTTCCAATGGAACGGTAATCATCCGAAAGGCAGGAGCACAGAATACTCTAATCAGAACGGAAACTCCCAAAAGAGCCAATGGGAACCAGATTTAGAATTTACTGGCACAAACTGGCAACTGTGCCTAATCACTTCTCAAGATGGCGGACATGCTTTTTCAGGCTATACAACCAATTACAACTCGGGCAGTTGCCGAAGATCTGCCGAAGATTGCCAAAGATGCTCACTTTCGAACATGGCGGCCCGAAGTAAAGAATGTTTCAAAATGAATTAGAGTTTCCGTTCTGATTAGAGTATTCTGTGGCAGGAGATAAAGAAAAACTTTTTAACCGTCTCCAACCTCTATCTGTTCGGTAGCATTATTGGAATTTGAAAGTCTTTAAAAATTTACGGCAGATTGGAATTTTGCCGCCCAAAAAACCTCCTAATACTAAATTTTGCTGCTGAGACCCAGAAAAATTATTTTTTCCTCTCTCGTCGCTACTGCCGAGAATGCCTAAAAAGCAATTTTTGACAATTTCAAAAAATTACTAAAACACACAGTTTAGACAAGTCTGTCAAATTTGCTTGAGTAGAAGTGCAAAGTATTTTAAAAATTTGAAAGTTTTACACAATCTCGGACTTTTTCCGGACAGGATTTTTGACAAATTTCCTCAACAGAATTTGAAAAGTGATGACTTTTTTGTTTTTTGTGCTTAGCCTAACACTGCATGGTCCACGTAAGCTCAAAATTACAAATTTTGTCGAAATTATGAGGCTACTTTCCCTGGAAAATTTTACAGCCACGAATAAAAAAAAATTACTCGGCAAATTTTCTCACCTTCACATGATCCGCAGATCGCTGAATCGGATACTTTTTGCAATTTGTTTCAAAATTTGTGAAAAATTTTGGGCCAAAAAATAAGAAATCGCAAATTGCAAGTTTTTGGTTGAGATTTTTTAAGCATGTGAACAGCCAAACAAAAGAATTTTTTTTTTTTCCAATATTGTAGTCATACCTAGACAGAGTCTTTTACAAGAGAGCATGCTTATTTCAAAGGAATAAAAAACTATTGAAAATGCAACAGATACAAACCTTAATATCAGCGGTGGAGCTGAAACCATCAAGCTGATTCAAGAGTTCCAACATAGTTCTTTGAACTTCACGATCTCCAGCTTTTTCTGAATCAAATCTTTTAGTACCAATGGCGTCTAACTCATCGATAAAAATGATGGCTGGAGCTTTGTCTTTTGCGAGGGCGAAAGCATCGCGCACAAGTTTGGCACCATCACCGATGAACATTTGAACCAGTTGAGGACCAGCCAATTTTAAAAACGTTGATTTTGTCTGAGCCGCACAAGCTCGGGCCAACAAAGTTTTACCTAAAAAGACGAAAGTAAGAATTAATTTACATCAATGTTTCACTCTCCTTAAGTAACAAAGTGTTTTATTTTTTATTATGGATGATTTTATCTATCTCTCTCATCGAAGCAGCATGAAAAAGAATTTAAATGTATATCTTACCTGTCCCTGGAGGTCCATACAGCAAAACTCCTTTGGGAGGCTGAATGCCCAAGTTCACAAACTTTTCTTTGTGAGTCATTGGCAGGACGACTGCTTCTATCAACTAAAACAAAGAGCAAAAACGCATGTGAATTGGAGAGTACTGACAAATGAAAAAAAGAAAAAGAAACAGTTATATCAATTTCTGAGTTCAGATAGGACACTGGAGCATGGAAACATGTGATTTTGTTGTTGTTTTTCCTTAAGATAGTAAAATCTCAACCAAGGGATACCGTCGAAACTTGTTAAG
The DNA here is from genome assembly GCA_011764245.1 of Trialeurodes vaporariorum. Taxonomy (NCBI): domain Eukaryota; kingdom Metazoa; phylum Arthropoda; class Insecta; order Hemiptera; family Aleyrodidae; genus Trialeurodes; species Trialeurodes vaporariorum. Next base: position 31,985,067 of record VMOF01000320.1, read on the forward strand.
AATGCTCACAAAACTCATAAACTCATTCATGTTGATCAGAACGAGGACATCTAAATGATTCATCTAAAACAATTTCATTTTCATTTCAACCCAACTTCAAAAAAATTCAGTCTCAAGTTTTAATTTAAGGTTAAAATTCAGGCAAACAGACGGAGTTTGCGTAAAGAAGCCGTTAACAAAAGATATCAATCATGGCTGTCTTCCCTGTGTCACCAAGATTACAACCCAGAAAGCCCCTCTTCGGTTATAGCTTGTTGTGTTAGAGAGCACTGGAGTAAAAGGAGACGCCTGTATTATGTTCAGATAAAAGAATTTCACAATTCATACCTCTTGAATTTGTTTGTCTAATCCACCGATATCTGAATACTGTTCTGTTGGCCGTTCATCAACTTCCATGGCCTTGACACGAGCATCGTATTCTGCTGGGAGCGTTTCCAGGATCAAATAGGAATCTTTGTTGACACCGACTAAGTCACCAGGTCTCAATTTTTCAGCATCGACCAATCCAATTACAGGTAGGAAATATGTCTAGGAAAACAAAATATTCAGGAAAGTTAAAAGTAACGATAACCACAAACTGCCCCAGCATAACTCAAGGTAATTTTTCGACACTGACCAGTCCAATGGGGCTCTTGCATAGTGTTGCCAGATTGGGGTGAAAAAGCCGTACGTTTTACATTGATTTAAATGGGGGACGATACGGATTTTTACCCTCCATCTGGCAACACTGCTCTTGCAAACTTTTGTTACAGGGGGTTGAGCCTGTAAAAATGACGATGAGTGCACTAAAAAATCACAAAATTCACTCACAGAAGCCGGCATAAGGGCCGGGAGACGCGGGTATCATGGGAGATTCCTATCTAAATTGAGACATATCTCTGTGTTTCTGACAAGAAAGTGACAAATTAGATAGGAATTACCCATGACACCTGCGTTGAGCCGCCATTACCATCTTGCTTGCCATTGTAGTAGCTACGTGAGTTTACTACTAAATTGTTGACTTTCTTAGTGTGATATTTGTGATTTTCGCTGGTTTGTACATGGGATTGGACTATTCATTTGCTCACAGCAAAAGTTGCAAAAGCCCCATTGCAGGTAAGAAATATGTCTAGCAAAACAATGTATTTAGGAATATTAAAAATGAAAATAATCAACTGACCAGAACAGCTTGAGGTAATTTTAACATCTAAATGCACTCTGATACCCATATCTTAGGACTTAAAGAACCAACCAATCTGCTGCAAAGATTTTCGAAGAAATATGTCTAGCAAAACAAAATATTTAGAAAAGTTAAAAATAAAAATAATTACAAACTGCTCAACATAGCTCGGAGTAATTTTAACATCTAGATGAACTCTGATACCCTTGGAGGTGATTATGCACGATCGGATCGTTTTGGGTATCGTTATAGAGTACATGTAACTTTGTGGATGGCTCAACTGATCGAATCGTTTTGAGCCCCTCGTAACGATTGAAACGGACAAAAGGAAACAATGAGTCGGGGGCTGTTGTAATCTCAATTGCTTGAAGTAGGAGGAGGTGAGGAGGGGGTCACCTGCGCGATCGAGTTGCGCAGAAGCAAGCCCATTTGATTTAATGCAAACGATAACGATACCCAAAACGATCCAATCCTACGTAATCGCCTCCCAGATCTTAGGACTTTTGGAAGTAACCAACCTGGGACCAAATAGTGTTACAGCTTGACGGTCCTCCGAAAGACGTTGGATGGTACGCACGTAAGTATATTTGCGTGTAGTTTATACCCCCCGTAAGTGCTCACCGATCATCTGCGACCAGGACCGTGAGGACGCAACACTATTTGGTCCCTGCTGAGAAGATTTCCAAAGTTAATGGAATGAAACTGCCTCAAAGTACCAAATTTTTTACACAAAAGTTTTGCAAATATTTGTTTTTGTTTGATTACCTGTCTTGTTGAGGTTTTGATGACAGCGCACTTTCCCTTTCTTTGAGCGTCTAGGTCTACAACCGCTCCATCTTCTTCAGTATCTTGAGGATCAATATCTAACAACTGATAAAATTGAGACATTAGCTTTTTCCTTACAGCAATACAAATACATTTTACAACTGTATGTGTATTTATTTTTATTTATTTATTTCATAATTTTTTTTTTTTTACAACTGTACGTGTATTTATTTTTATTTATTTATTGCTTATTTTTTTTTTTTTTTTTATTGAAAATTACAATATTATAAACTCACTACACATTAATTGAAAAAAATATTTTCCTTGAACAAAGGCATGCAGCCTGGCCGCTCAGAAAAATAATAAATACAATTTTATACTTTAGTATAAAACAAAACAAAATAAAACCAACATTAAATTATAAATTGGCAACAACACTTGAATAGAAAACAATTTAACATCAATAAAAAAAAATTTATTACTTAACAGAGAGCAAAAATTGAAACTATGAAATAGAAAATCATAAAACTTAGGTCCAAAGAACTGAAGGGATGACAAAGGTTTTTTAACAAAAAATGATTTAATAATTTTAATTAACTAATTCATTTCACTGTGAGAGTTACTCCCGGATGATAAGAGGCAAATACTCAATTTGTTTCTGGCTCCTAATTTAAGTGGAACCTACTCTTCAAAAAATTTATTGGGAAGAGCGATGGGAGCTAGGAAATTATGAAAGATAATTAGGAGTATTCTCAATTTGGAAAATTTGGGTTTTCAAGGTTTATTTTAAAATGATTGATTTCAATTGATCTTTCAACTGATTTTCAAATTCCGCGACAGGTTACAGCTGCGCCACCTATCAGCACGCACTAGACTGTATTGTAACCTTTGTCGGAAAAAATCGATTCCTTAAAAATTGAGAAAATTCCCAGGAATAAACCAATACTAATTGTGATATCAATAAAATAAGTCCCCGAAATCATTTTTAACGGGTCAATTACTTAGTACTTAAAGATGCTAAAAATTACCCTTCGAAGAAAAAATTACTCACCTCAATAACATTTGATACGAGGTAGGGTAAGGTTTTATTGACTTTGATTTTCTCAGCATTTTCTTTAATTTTTTCTGTCTGAGTTTGCAGCTCATGCGATATCCGCATCACTTCGCTTTTCATGATTTTGACCTCATTGTCCAGCAAACGAGTACGAGAAAGAATTTCATCTGTGCTCATACGCAAAACTTCTTCACCCAGTTCCTGAAACAAACAGTTGGACAAGATATTAGATCGGCAGAATGAAGCATCAAAAATTCAGGTTTCTGTTGAATCAATGAAAAGGCTCATTCCTGGGGGCAAGGCTGCCCAGAGGGCGCGAATCCGCGACAGTGTATCGTGGGGTCTGGGCTCCAGGGGGGCTCAGGAAAGAGAGGGAGGAAAAAAATTGAACTGGATAATTGCTTTCAAAGTAAGAAAATTTCATAAGCAAGTTTTTTTTGTTTATTTTGTCTTTTTGTCTTTTTTTTTTTAAAAAATAAATTAACAAATAAATTAAATTTCGTTTAACCTTAATGGGGGGGGGGGTGTCCGCAAAGTCAACCGGCGTTGTAGTTTAGGTTGTGACTGTGGGCCCGGATCCATAATTTGTCGTGGGGCCCAAAGTTTCCATGGACCCTGACTAGGAAAAAGCTTACTTTGAAGTATAAGGAGCAAAATTGGAACTGATTGGATCCCAAACTCGGAAATTTTGAGCAAAGAGTTCAATAAGGGAGCGACATGTATCCTCACACTTACACCTCTACTTTTCTGCTTTTAAGTTGCACAGGAGCATCTCATAAATAAACGTTGTCACTACTCAAGGATCATTCGAAACACTCAACTCAACGATCTGAATGACATTTCAAGACTTTTGAAAAAGAAGACTTTCAGTATGATTGCAAATGGTGGAAGATAGGAAATTGGAACTTTTCTATGCTCTCAGATATTGCATGTTGGCATGGATTAAAATTTACAGCAGGTAGAGGACTTTACATTCTCCATAGTTAGAATCAGTGTATTCTATCGGAAAAATTCTTGAAAACAGCCCTATATCCACTGCGCTAGAATTAATTTCATACTTTATTTCATCATTTTTTCTACAGAAATTGCTAGAAATGAAAATTGATTGTTCTTCAGAGAGCTGTTTGTTCGAGAAACCACTCAATCCTCCAAGGACCCCTGAATGTTTCTTAATATAGGCTGAAAATGGGAGTAACAGGTCCTTTAAACGTATAATACAATGATTCATGGTATAGGGTTCTCACACAGAACAGCGAACTGATCTTTTTCCTTTAAGTTGAACTAATGGTTAAAACTTCTATAAATAACGCTACTGGTCGAGCATTGTAAGATTTGGCCGTTACTATAGCAACTATATAGTTAAGTTTCCTGTCAACTACAGCTTTAAAATGGTTACTCCAGGGTAGCTGTTAATAACTGTATATTTAACTACGGTAACCACAGTAATGTCTTACAATGGTCATGTAGACCAACAGCGACACTCAAATACAGTCTGAACTATCGGTTTCACATAAAAGAAAACGTTCAACCTGCAGAGTCCAACAAAAGTCTCAGACCTACATTCCTTGTTCTTCAACGTAGGCGGCGGACCAACCAATCTGGAGTAAGGATTTGCAATTTGGGGTTGGAAGCAAGATTGGTCTGTAGGAAACATTTATTAGACACGCGAATTCAGCAGTAACGGGTCTGGACTTAAGCTATCCAGAATAGCATCGCAGGATGGTATTAGGTTGACTTGTGAAAAGGCGTATGTGATGGAAAATAGACAGAATGATAAGCCATACTTATATTATTCTATTTCAAATCTAACCTCTAAAGAGGCGACTGTTGAAAAATTCAATCATAGTATCAGTTCTCTGAACAATGGTAGCTCCGCCTCTCCATTCGGAAACTGAGAATGACGACAGAGGAAGGCAGGCGAGTACGGTTGGTAAGTTTCAAGAATAAAGTGACTCAGGGATCCATGAATTTAAAAGAAAAAAGGAGTAATGATGAGAAGAATCAATCGAAGATTTTAGTGGTATATTAATGTGGGAGGCGATAAAACAAATTCGTGAGATAACAAGTTTGGAGGTTAGGTCGTCGTTGAGACTTTTAACGTCCAAAACAAACGATTAATGAAACAGAAAATGAATGAAAACCTAGGCTGAATTGATAACTGAGCAAATTGAGAGTGACTAAAGGGCTAAAGAAGCATTACTTACATCATTTTCCCAGATTGCTGCATCTTCAAGCGTTCTTGCTGCCATGGTTGATTACTTGCATAAAAATAAATAAACGATTTTCAGCTGATTCACGCAGTACTTGATGGTGCTGCTACTTGCGGCATACTTTGTAACCAGAGGAGATTGGCGCAAAGTTCAAACGGGAACGGGACCAGGTCTGTTGACTCACCTCACAGTCACAATTTTAACAGTGATGAGTAGGAACGTCATTTTAAATTTTTCTTGGGGGGGGGGGGGCAAAGTCTGATCCGATGACCAAAAAATAAAACCGTCTTACCAGTTAAATAAAATATTGATTATTTTTTAATCGGGACAACTTTTTTTTTTTTTTCCCCAGCCGAAGAACGCTTTTATAGCCTTCCTCTCTGATGGTCAAGAGGGGCATGTGAGACTCCTCCACTCCGAAGTGGCCCTACTCACCAAAACTCCAGCCGCTCAGGCTCCTGTTCTGCATACAGAACAGAAGCACCGAGTCGATACCCCCCGCTAGCTGGAACTGCCGTTAGGTATTACTTCAACTAACTGAGGTCGCTCCTTAAGACGAGCCGCCCATCATCAGCTCACCTGGCACTGCCCGTTCAAACAAACTGTTTAACCTCTTTAATAAATAAATAAGAAGCAGAGAACAAGCAGACCTATGTTCATCTAGCGGACTTATAATTGCCAACATGGCGCAGGACTCTTAAAATGTCCCCTTCTGCTCTAGCAACCTATAGCTGTGGCAAAAGTTAGCAAAAGACCCATTATTGATAGATTCTCTGACTTATTTGGGAGAACAAGATATGAACAACAATTTAAACTCAAACAGGAAATTCTCTGATTTTAACTAAAAATCCAAAAATTGACTTCCCCCAACTTTTTGTTTTTTTAAAAGATTTTTACACATTTTCAAAGATTCCCCTGACTTACAAGGGGAACGTCCCAAGTGTACGCCTCCGATTTTGATGAAATATAGCTCAAAATCTTCCTTGAGTGACGCTGATTAACACCCTATATTTACTTTTTGCGAGTGCGCCTTTAAAGTTGGAGAAAAAAAAGTTCAAAGTTCGCAGCTGAACTGCCCGAAATCGTCGGAGCGTGCTGAGGGTAGAGAAATCGTTCACCACCCTCATAGTGAGCCTGGAGTGTAGTGGCGAAGGCACTCGACTCGCAGTCAAATGGACTCAGGTTCAAATCTCGACCGAACCTTTATATTTTTGCACATACTTTTCCTCCCATTATCGAGTGTTTCTAGCCGTAATATTTCTTTGATAATCTTCTCAACATTATTTTTACGTTATTTTCACGTAATCCTGTGAATAGAAAGTTCGTTTTGAGTACCTTGAAATCAAAAATTCGACGGCACTCGAGTGAATATTCGTGATAAATGTTCCTCAAGAAAAACACTGAAAATACCCTCTTAGACTTACGAATAATTTTGGAACTTTGAATTGCGAATTAGGGAATATCTTCTCAAATAACTATGATTTGCAAGATATCATTTTTAAATTTTGTAGTGCTGTCTCCATTTTTTAAATTTTTTTGGAGGCTATTTCAAATGCATGTGAGTTTCAAAGGTGGTCCAAGAAAAACCTTTCTAAAATTATTCGTATGTTAATTTTTCTTTCAGTAACATTCATCTCGAACACCCACTCGAGTGCCGTCGAATTTTTGATTTCGAGGTACTTAAAACGAACTTTCTATTCACGGGAATATGTGAAAATAACGTAAAAATAATGATGAGATATCAAAGAAGTATTACGGCGAGAAACACTCAATAATGGGAGGAAAAGTATGTGCAAAAATATGAAGGTTCGGCCGAGATTCGAACCTGGGTCCACTCAACTGCGGGTCGAGTGCCTTCGCCACTACACTCCAGGCTTTCTAAGATGGTAATGAATGATTTCTCTACCCTTAGCACGCTCCGACGATTTCCGGCAGTTCAGCTGCGAACTTTGAACTTTTTTTTCTCCAACTTTAAAGGCGCATTCACAAAAAGTAAATACAGGGTGTTCATCAGCGTCACTCAAGGAAGGTTTTGAGCTATATTTCATCAAAATCGGAGGCAGAAATTTGGGACGTTCCCCTTGTTAGTAGTGTTAGTACAATTATCTAACACTTACAGCATTTCAGTTTCCCAGGTCCATGGGGCATGGCCACTAAGCAGAGTTGGGCAAATAGCATCTGATTTATCAAGGTTGTGAACTGCAGATTACATTTTGGAATCGAGCTGACTGTCCAATAACATTTTGTAATCAGAAAGGTGATACATAGTTTTAAAACTTCAATTTAAGACTAACCAATGCTGATTTTCAAAAATCAAATTAATTTCCGTTAATTTATAGTATGAATAAACAATATTACCCTTGATTCTTGACAAATAATTCTGGATCACACTTTAATTCTATTTGAAAACTTTCCGAATCCTGATTAGAAAATGTAATCGTAGAGTCAGCTTGATTAGAAAAGTAATCGGTAGATCAATCTTTGTAATCTAGTGTCCTTTGCCCAACTCTGCCACTAAGTACCCAGACTGCACTTTTTTCCAGTCTCTCATTTAATTATTAAATTCAGTAAATTATTCATTTGTTTAATTAATCTACGGTATGTGGTCAATAAAGAACAATAAATAAAACAGGAACGGGTAAAATGCTGGAATACAATCTAAATTGGCCAGGACGTTTCGGCTCAAATCGCAGCCATTTTCAACTCAAAAAGAATAAAAGATTATTAATTATTATTAAAGATAAGATTTGATTATTTTTGAGTTGAAAATGGCTGCGATTTGAGCCGAAACATCCTCGCCAATTTAGGTTGTATTCCAGCATTTTACCCGTTCCTGTTTTATTTATAGTTCATTGCTGGTTAGTTTTTCAGTCATTTTTCTTTGTCAATAAAGAATCACCTTAGAAGTAATTATCAAAAGAGTAATAGAAAAGAAAGGGTTAAAAAACGTAATTAAAAAATAAAGCTCTAATTGTAATAAAAATATATTAACTTTAATTGCAAGAAAACAAAAACAGAAGATCTTAAAAGATAAATATCACAGAAAAGGAGGTAGATTAATAGCTATCTGCAGTTCATTTTTTCCGCAGGAGATGTCCGACTTATGCTGTCCGATGGATTAGCAACAGGAGTTGGTTTACTACAGCTCACTAAAAGGACAGAAATAAAATGAAGTAAATTAATAAATGCTAAAAATACAAGGCCATGGCGTACAGGAAAAATGGGAGGGAGGCAGTGGTTGTAACTCAGGTCTAAGTCTTAGAAGCCATTTTGGCCAGCCATGTCATTTTTTAGGAGCCATCAAGTATTTTTTAGGGGCAATTTTTTTTTTTTTTTTTTTTGGACACAGCGCACATAAGAAACTAGTCATATTTTTTGCGCGCGATCAACATATCAGCAAAAAACCAAGCGTGCAGGAGCATGGACTTTAATTGACGGGAGGAAAAAACCATTTTTCGGCGAAAATTTTCTTAGGCGCCAATCTTGACCGTCAACTCAATTTCTTAGTCGCCATCAACTAATTCTTAGGCGCGAATGGCACAATGGCGCATATAAGTTACAATCACTGGAGGGAGGGTCCCAGATTAAGAGGCCCTCTGTGAATTAATTTATGAATGAACTTAGAGATCTCGCTTTCTTGGTCATTCCGGCTTCACGTTTTAGTGATGAGGTCTTGGAATGCCTTGCCCCGCTACATGTCTCGGGGCAATTTTCAATTTTTCAATTTTCAAAGCTCCTATTAAAAAAGTCCGAATTGATAAAACAAGGAAACTAAAAAACTCTGAAAAGAAAGTGTTTTTCACAATTGTAACTCTAAGAAATTACATATTTTTGTAGGCAAATTGAAAAATTTCAAAAAAACCTTGAGTATACTTACCATCATTTTTTTTCTTCTCTAAATTTTTTTTTGCTCTTTCTCTTTTACTTTTGATAAATAAACGATGACCGTCACAATCTAAATCATCTGCATAGCACTTGACACGGCAGCAAACTTTACACAGACTCTCAGAACATTTTTCTCCCTGAAACATTTAAAGGAAGAATTTTTTTTATAGAAACATCCCTCATTGATATAAATAATTGTTTTCATTCATAGAAAAAAAAAATTAGTAGTAATATAATACCTGGCAGTAAAATCCACTTGCTCAAACATGACATTTCTTTGTGCTGGATTTCACAGCGATCAACTGGACTGATTGTGAGAGCAAAAAAAAAATACAAATAATAACCAGAGACAATAAATAATACAGACCATGCACTATCTATCTTGCCCATGTTTGCATGCGACGGCAACTTTTTTTTTCCGGGTCTCAACAGACCACCGCATACATGATCCATACGTTGACTGATGAGAAAAGTTATTGAGGATTTTGCCTAATGAAACCGGAGCACCAAAACTGCATCAGTCAACGTATGTACCATGTTGAATGGTGCTCCGTCATGCTCCCTATGTTAATGCCTGTTGAGTTCCAAAAAAAGAAAGTCAGCCACCAGTGCGTGGCCTCTATTACCTATGTATTGTCTCTGATAATAACTAAAAATATTCTAGTGACAAGCTGAAGACATTTTCCTATTCATTGCACAGAATGATTAAATTTGCCCCTGTCAACTGAAAAGGTATGCATGATCACTAAAAAAACAGTGCAGTACAAAATGATACGGCTGCGCTGGAAGGAAAGTTTGACAATTCCTGCAGATCTCCATAAATATGCATAGTATATTCTGCAATGATAATAATACTAATAATCTTTATTCATACTTAAATTGAGCCGTATTCCAGGCTGTTGTACAAGTCAAAATTTGCAGAAAGAGCAATTATTACATACCAAAACACATTACTTAACAAGCCAGAAATTCCTCTAGTGAGTAAAAAACACTATCTAACAAGAAGGAACCTAGTTCAGTGAGGAATAGAGAAATCTTACCCTCCTTGAACAATGTCTTCAGACTCAAAGGAAGGGCATTGAAGATCTCCACTGCAGCAAACTTAACAGAAGATTTTGAGGTAGCAAGACGGATCTTTTCATTAAGAATGAAATGTAAGACTGAAATAAATAAAAGAAGAAACTTGCACTAATTTGATTCTCAAAAACAAAAAGCTGGTTCAGAGAGCAAAAATAAACAGAAAATAGAGACATAAATTATTTCAAAACAGTTTTTACCGCTGGATTGGGGCAGGTCAAACACTTGTCAAATACTCTCCGAGTATGTGTAGATAATTTTCCACGGCGTTTTAATTTTTTCAGTTTATTTTTGGATAGTTGTGGACTATCTTCTAGGTTCCGCTTCATACTTTCATTCATATTCTATAAAAGATAGAAAGAAATAAGAATAAGAATAAGTGATAAAATGCTGTAATCGATGCAAAACACTTAAAAGGGTGTACAAACATTTCGACATTCGAATCTTATGGCTGGTTTGAGCTCTGTTGGTTGATAGTTTCAGAGAATTGATAGTTCCATAGCTTTAAAGTTTTCAATGAGAGATAGATTTAAAAAAAAAAAAAAGCGAAAGGGGAGAGTTCCATCTGATCACAACTTCCTACGCTGAGAAAAGAGATTCACCGCAAAAAAAGCTTCAATTATAGATGGGACTCTCCTGTTGCGACACCCTCATATAACAGCCATTTTGGAATTTTGCTAAAACGTATTAATTGAGTTTCAGAATCAATTTTGGTTCTTTTTGAGGTTCCCTATATTATTTTCACGTCATTTTATACTAGCGTAGAAACTCTATCGCTGTAGCAAAAGTTTGCAACAGACCTATTGATGAGATTCCCCCGGAATTCTTTTTTATCTATCTTAAAACCACTACTAAATGACTGAATGTATTCACTGCTGCTTTTACAAATGGTCACAGCATTCATGGTGCAGACCAAAGAAAACAGAGACCACACACTAGTTCGCCTATGGTGGCAACATTTTTTTCGGGGTAGCAACAAAGCAACGTCCAACGGCTCCTAATGTGGACTGTTGAACAACGATGTTTATGTCAGTAGCCGATCAGAGCAAAGCATCAATGTTTTGTTTGTTGGTCAACATTCCATGCAGGAGCCGTTGGATGTTGTTCCCCATGTTATTTTGTTGAGTGCCCGAAAATAAAATCGTCCATCTCGCGAGCGCTAGTGCGTGGTCTCTGTTGTCTCTGGTGCAGACCATAGATTTGGAAGTTTTTTTTAACTACAAAATAAAGCAATAATGTGCAACAGATCCATTCCTGAAATGTGATTCATTGTCGAGAGATAAATTTTTCTTTTGATTGAAAGTAACAAACTATTCAAATCATCAAACAGCTACTCCAAAATTTACAAGCAATAGAGGGGAGACAAAGTTTTCATATTAATTATTATTTATTACAAACTCAATTCTATAGATTCAATTCAATTACCTCTTTTTCACTCTTAGATTCATTGGCTACTTTTATACGACTTTCTTCTAATTTTTTCAAGTGTTGTTCCGGTGGGATCCTAACATGAGGCTGACACAACCAGGGTGGAACTCTTAGATCATAATCTAGAACACACAAAATCAAAAACAAAAACCAGAATTGGGTATTAAAATTTAAAACAATAATATATTTCTGAAAAGAAACACCCGTCACGTGCTAAAAAGTTAATTTTGTTTCATTTAAGATTTTTCAATTTTTTTAAAAACAAGTACATATCACATAGGACTAGCCAGAGACAAATAGAGACGGAGAACTACGCTAAAATACATAGGGAAGATTTGAAGCAGACTGAATTTTTGGGGATTCAACAAAATAACATGTAAAATAACAGTCTACACCTTCTGATGTCGCATGGTCTTGAACAGTGACATTCGGTAGACACAGGGGGGATAGGCTGGGTAGTGTGGAGGAGTGTGGTCAACATTCAACACCTTGCGACGTTGACTGTTGCTTTGTTGAATCCGCGATAATTTAGCGTGCCTCTGCTGCAGCTGTTAGTGCTCCGTCTCTATTTGTCTCTGGGACTAGCACAGAACACTCTCTGTTGGCAGCAATCCGAACTACTTTCCTTTCACTTCAACAGTTGACGTGTTGCGTTCTGTATTAGGCTAAGCACATAACACTGCAGCAGTAAATTTTAAGCAAAGTAAAAACTTCTGTTTGGCTAAGATTTAAGGAGAGGGTGCCAGCTAGGGTGTACTAAAAATTGAAAAAAGAAATAACCATAGTAAACTAAAAGTTCTCTCGCAGTTTACTACACCATTGGATTTCACGTACTTTAAATTGTAATCACGTTTCAACAACATTTTCGAAACATCGCACATTAATTTACGATCTAAGTTATATCGAAGCAAGTCCTGTGTTTTGCGCTTGTCTCACTCACAGCTTCTTATGGGCACAGAATTTTAGGATATAGGCTCATCGGCACCACCACAACACATGTTAAACCTCGAGCAAGCTTCCATTCGAAGATAGGTTAGGACGATTCAGTGTCATGGCAGTGATATGCACATAACAGAACATGAATAAGACAAGGACAAAACATATACTTGTGATTATAAATTCACTTGTGATCTTTCATACATTATGTTGGAGGGAAAAGATACTTTGAGATACTTAGAATCTAATGGTGGAATGAACTTTGAGAGAATTGGTTGTTAACTAGCATGAATTTGTAGGGGTGTGCGAATCCGCGTATTTCGAATCCGAATCCGACGGGATTCGAATTCGGGATTCGAAAATTTTTTTCGGATTCAAAATTTTCGAATCTTTTTTTTTTTTTTTTTTTTTTTTTCCATATACATTTATAATTTTTTCGTTTTTCTAACTTTTCTTTTCCTTCCATATGTTTTTTCTTCCTCTTCCCCTCTATACATTAGCGCCTGCTAAAACGACGGAAACTACTATCATCACGATTCGGTACGAATGCGGCGCCGGCGTGTCTTCCGAATATCGATGAATCTAAACGGGGATAACGGGCGGTAATCGATCTCCAACACCAAAAGTGCGCGGGACCAACGAAATAGAATAGTAAAGATAAATCAGAAAACAAATATTTTCTTCTCATTTTTCATTACATCGTAAGGAAAATAAAAGCGTCGCACTTTAAAACAATTTTTTTCGAACTTTTACGGCGCGGATTCGGATTCGGTTCGGATTCGGGAAAATTTGATTTTAAGATTCGGATTCGGAATGAAAAAACTGGATTCGCACACCCCTAACTGAATTTGCATTCGAAAATGTGGATCCAATTTCTTACGGGTAACATTTGTTTACATCCAATTTTGATTATGTCACCATCACTAAATCAGTCTAAAAGAATTGTTTTCAATATAATCCATACCTGGCTGTTCAAGTGTATTCGGTGCTTCACCAGCATGAATAGGTGCATACTTTTCCTTTATGTTTGAAATTATTTGATAGAATTCGGTTAAACTTTGCCCCTTGGCTATTCCTTCTCGGAAGTCATTATTTTCGGACAAAGTAAATCTGCAGACAAAGAGAGACGTTTGCACAAAATACGTGAGAAAGACATGTAAGAAAACCAAAGAAGTCGGCCTCCGTGGTTTGGTGGTCAGTGCAACTGGCCACTAACCCAGAGGTCCCGGTTTCGAATCCCGGCTGAAGTGGCAAGATTTGACAATCTCACATCTGATCATCTCGGGAGGACACAGATGTACAGTCGGGGACAAAATGAATGTCAGGCGTCTCCTTGAAGTAGGCCAACGGGCCACCCACAGTACGGATCTCAATGAATTTAAGCATTTAAGCATTGCAGGTGGCCTACCTCAAGGAGTCATCTGACATTCTTTCTGTCCCCGACTGTAGCTCTTCTCTCTTTCACCTTTCCTTCTCCTCCTCTCTTCCGGTTTGTCTGTTGGGTTCTATTTAGAAAAAGAGAGCACTGAAAACTTTAAAAAAAAAACTAAAACAAAATGCTAAAAACAAAAACAAAAAAAAAAAAAAAAAAAACGAAAACCTTATCAATGGTAGAGTTTGTTTCAGAAGTGGAGACGTAGCATTCCAATAAGCCACAATGAATGAGAGTGAGGTAGAAAGAGATAGTATCTATCACACTCACTCGCACTCACGAAGCTTATGGCGAAATGAATTCCCTGGATTCAGACTTAACCCTTCCCGATCCACGGCCGTTTTACCCGGCCGCCGTAGCGGGTCCACGTACTTTTTGCCGATTTTCGGCCTTTTTCGGGTTATCCTAACCCTTCTCAGTTATTTCACTATCTACAGTCTTATTTATTAATTTTTGATGAGTCTAGGGATTATGTATGAAACGTTAACATCACAGTTAAGTTCGTCAAAAATTGCAATATCCGATAGAGAAGTAGACGAGGAAAAACGAGACATTTTCACCAAAAACAAAGACGTAAACAAACGAGTTAATGAAAACGTAAACAAAGTGAAAATACGCAAAGGGAGACAAGGTTAAGCCAGCTGTCACCGTTGCAGACTGCGAGACTATCTCCTTAAGTGTTCACCAGAGCCCGTCACACGCTGGACGAGTCGAATATATCCGACATCGGACTGCGAACCAAGTTTAAACTTTTGTGTCGAATATATCCGACATTGGACCCAAAAGGATTTTTTCTTTTGTCGGATATATCCGACATTGGACAGGAGAGGGTTAATTCTACACCAATTATGCTTGTTTTGGGCTCAAAAAATCCATAAAAAAATGACGCAGATGCCGCCGTTCTTGGAATTTGCATTTTTTCTTTGTTTTCCATTTAAAACGCCAAACACATAAGTTTTCACAAAAGTGACTAGTAGCGCTATCCATCAGATTGAAATCTAAGAAAGTTTTGCCTAGAATCACCTTAAGAGGTGGAAGTGAAGTCCAGCCACCCAAACCATCTGTTTAAGTGAATACATGAATAAATGAGTAAATAAATAACTCAGAGAAACTTACAAAGCATGAAAAATTTTGAACAAGTGTCCTCGAGTGTATGAAAGTGGACATGGATACTTGACAACTAAGTCCAAATACTCGACAGCAACCTCCCAAGTTTTAGGATGTTTCCCTTCGAATAAACCAGGATTATGGAGGTTACCTTCGGCTGACATAACACCGACGCACCCTGTATATTTGATACATCTTTCTACATCTTCTAGGCACTGAATATTTCCGTTGGCAAGGACTGGGATGTTAACACTTTCTCTGCCAGGGGAAAAAAGAGGAAAAGAATATTAAAGCAAAGCAAAACAACAGAATAATTAGGGATGAATGATGTTCTGATTTTTTTTTTTTTTGTACCAGAAAATAAATTGATGCGTTTTTAAAGATGGAAGTTGTAAGTGTGTAATAAAGTTTAAGGAATTTGAAAAAAGCCAAATTATAACATTTTCCTCAACTTTTCCTCCAAAACTTCCTAGACTTAACCATTTGTATCCTGACGGTTCAAATTTCTCCCACCAAATTAACATGTTTTTAAATGTATTTTTAAAAAAATCACTACGCAAACCAAATGATTGAGAAAATTTCATTCTATTTACATATTGATATTGATAAAAAATTTGTGAGAAGGGTTTGTAATAGGGCTGGATTTGAAAAGTTAAAAATTGCGCTTTGAAATATATATTTAAGGTAAATGGGGAATTGTGAAATATTGGCTTATGGAACTGATGCAATACATTCAGAAAAGGCTGAGTTTATAGAAATGGAAAAGACGACTTTCCAGGAACTTTAAAATTGAGGTTGGAAAATGTTAGGATTTTGAGGAAATCTCAAGGTTGGTCAGAACTAGTTGTGAGCTCTCCTTCAAATCTCAACATTTTCCATCCTCAATTTTTAATTTTCTCAATCAAGGTGAATCCCCAGTGACCTATACTGCCGTGCTAAGGAAGAACGCCGTAAAGGCCAAAAATAAAAAAAATGAGTTAGACATGGAAATCTACTATTTTTGACATGCACTTTGACGTGGTGAAATCAGAATTCACTTATCTCTATTAGTTTCTGAGATATAGAGGGGCTGCCTGCCGTAAGTACGCCGAAATCAGTACCTTTACTCAGGAAAAACGCCGTAAGCGCCAGGTACACGGGCAGAATGCAGTATCTCCAGCCGAGCTGTGATATTCTACCTGTGTATCGGGCGCTTCCTCGGCGACCCTTTACACAACAATGCATGCCCCGCCAGATGGGGGAAAAGCCGTATGTCCATCGTGTATGCGACCTTCCTTCGATCTTTTGTTGTTTGGAGCAAAAATATTTGACTGGGCACCCTTTTACAACGATCAAAAATCAAGTGAAGATACATATAATCGATTTATGCACAAAAACGTGCCAATATCGAAACCAGTTGGGAGGGCCATGCATTTAACTTTGAACGCGTTTTACTCGATTTCATGTGCAGTGGAGATACGGCGTTCTTCCTTGGCACGGCAGTATAGTGAGATTCAAGTCCGCTAGATCGCACTCTCGATACACGTTAAAATTCCGCCTGAAGACTCTTTTGATCATCAAGGGAATAATATCCGTTCATTTATGGTTGAATACTGCAAATTTAATGATTCAATTTAGAAGGAAGCTTTTGCAAGGTTTTGCTAAAAGCAAATGGACAATCAATTCTAAAGTAAAACGCAACAGAAACGATGAAGAGACCAACACTGAAAAAAATCAATTGTTAAAGCAACAATTCAAAGTTTGCTGATTCAACAAAAATTGAAAGTTGCTAAATCAACCAGGGTTTTCTGTTAAGTTAACAATTTATTTGTTGAGTTTACAAAAATAGTTGTTAAATCAACCACATAATGGCGTTCTTTCAACAAAACAGGCATTGCCAATTTAACAATTTTAATTAGTTAAAAAAATACAGAACTTATTCCAATTAGTTGATCTAACAATTCAGCTTGTTATATCAGCAAAATAAATTGCTGATTTTACTTACTAATTTGTTATTCCAGCATAAAATTGTTATTTTAACTATTTGATTTGCTGGTTGGGCAAAGCTGTTGTTAAGATAACAAAATGAATTGCTGATTTAGCATTTGAGTTGTTAATTTAACAACATTATAGGTAAATTTAGCAAATCATTTTGTTCTGTACTTTTTTAACTATGTATTTATTTTTTTCAGTGAATAAAAAAGTCCAAAACTCACTCCTTGCAGAAAAAACTTAGCTTAGAAATCCATTAGACTGCTACTCTAAATAGGTAAATGCATAGTTTGTTGCTTTTTATGGAATTACTTAAATAATTTAGCATTTATAGGAAATATCAATAAACAGCCTGTAGATTGCCCAGGAAAGGGTACTGTCCAAGTACAGTCAGCGAATTAAAGAATATCAGTCAACTCCTTAAATTTTTGGTTAGGTAGGCCACCCTCAACGCTTAAATTCATTGTGATAAGTATTGCAAATTGCCTACCTGAACCAAAATCTCAGGAGTCGACTGACATTATTTCATTCGTTGACTGTACAGTGTACTTCAAACTATTCATATTAGCTCAAGCATCAGCCGAACAAGAAAAACAAAATTTGAAACAACAGAAATAATTATGGTGAGACTACCTGACTGCTTTGATATGATCCCAACTAGCAAGTCCTGTCAACGGGCCTTTCTGCTCGCGCGTTCGTCCATGAACAGTTAACATTTGACACCCTGCTGCTTCTAACATTTTAGCATATGCTACAGTATGGCTGGTATCTTTAAAAACTCTGATTTTGCACGTTACAGGTATATTGAGATTTGCTCGTAAAGTTTTCACTAAAATTGAAGAAAAATTGGGATGGTTTAAATTCAAATCAAAACAAGAGAGATTCTTCAGCAAAGGACTGAAAACACAACGAGTTATAAAAAGTTCATTACAGCTTGTCCCAGAAAAGATTGGATATGATACTTCTATGGTTTTCAAGAAAACATCAGCTTCTTACTGCTCCTAACCAATCAGGTTGCCCTATCTGAGGATGGAAGCTGATGTTTTCATTCAAACCTACAGTTGTCAAGTCCAATCATTCTTGAGACAGCCTACAGTATCTCGTATTTTCTTAAAATTTTATTTTTATTTATGTAATATAATGGTTCATTGGAGCCACTATTGGTGGCTATGGTACAAGTCATTAATAGAAATCTTTGTACAGACAATTTTACAACATTTTTAAAATTCAAGTTATAATGGGAAACATATAGGCGTAAGTCATTAAAGCCAAGGAATCTGTCAATTTTGTTTTCACTCTCCTGAAAAGTTGCAGAAATTGGCTTATACCTATACGTCAGATGGGCATCGATACTTCATCAAGTTAGACATTTCGGAGAAAATTAAAACACTGCTCCATTCCCAAGTTTTGGATGCAAGTGCCCTGATAACAGGATTATAATCTAAATTCCTTGACAATTCCTGGTTTTCCCTTATGGTATCAAATTTCCTGAAAATTCCAGACTTTCCAGGTTTTCCTTGAAGCTAGAAACCATGAAAAAAAAAAAAAAAAAAAAAAAAAAAAAATGAAAAAATGGCTTACTTTTCTATAAATACCTTTTTTCCATTGGGAAAAATTGAGGAAAAAACAACTGGCTAGTTTAAAACTTTGGAGGTAAGAGTTGAAAACTCACCCATATCCGTTAATAAATCCCATTCATCTTGTAAGAAGGCACCATAATGACCTCGTTTTGCTATTGCTTGCGGACATCCAAGATTGATATCAACAGCATCACAGATGGGCTCAACAAACCTAGCAGCTTTCAAGAGGGTGTCGGCATTATTCGCACAAAACTGCAGGGCAGAAAGAATAATTAAACTGGAGTTGAGAACACACAGGACAAGAAGAAATTTATTGTAATTTAGATTCCGAAGTTAAAGTGACAATGGGGCTGTTGCACATTTTTGCTATAAGCGATTTATTAGGCGATTCTGGAGTAAAAACCTCCAAAAATAACGATGGCAGCACTAACAACTTCCGAAATCCACTCCTAAACTCAATAAACACTTAGGCGCGAGTGTAATGGTGGAATAGGGCAGTAATAATGGGAGATTCCCTTCTTAATTTCTTCACTCTCTCTATGCTGACAAGGATGATTCACAGAGTAATTAGTCATCAGAGCAGTGATCCACATCTGATACATGGTACCGCGACATCTAGTGACGCCGGCTGTCAAAAGAAAGTCGTCTCTTATTGGTCACTTCTTGGTGGAGTTACAGTATTGTTACATGGGAATCTCCTTTTATTACTGCCCTAAGCCACCATTCCGCTCGTGCAAATAAAAGGGTCTCTTGAGTTTAGGAGTAGATTTTCTAAGTTTTTAGTGCTTCCATCGTTATTTTTGGAGGTTTTTACACCAGAATCGACTCCTTAATCGCTAGTAGCAAAAGTGTGCAACAGCCCTATTAAATGATCCAAAATATTAACTAAAGATGGTGCCTAGATGATAAGTCTAATTTTTCAGTGTCCAGTCTCAATACGCCCTACTTTTAAAGTACAGTACGCAAAAGTCCAAAATGTAGGTAGGTCTAAAAGTTCAAAGTCTGATATTTTATACAAGTCCAAATATTCATTGGCCAAAAAAAGTCCATAAAACTCAATGCCCCCACACGTGCTCAAATGTTTGTGTAAGGGCTTCGGACTCCTCAAAAATGTTGTTACTTCATTAAAAGACCTTGGAAGGAACCACAATTTCGTGGTCTCGATTCGCGCGAAATTTCGAAAACACCTCTAATCGAGTCGAGCCGGACCAGTACCAAGTACTAGCGGGGACAAAGATACCTCGCCAGAGTATGCAACACGCAACACGCAACACACCTAATACACATGTTGAATGGGATGCTGTGTATTGCTTATTGCATACCCTCGCTATACTCTGTTCACGATAAGAGGGCGGGTGAGAATTCAGGTAGTAATGCACTATTTAGCAACAGTGCGGCTATACCGGCTACACCAACCCTTCGCAGTGGCCGTTGTTCTTCCGACTTCTCTCTTGGCACGGAGGATTTTCGAGAACCGACAGACTCAACAATTTACACACGTCCAGTAAAAATTGCGAACGGTGAAAAATACGAAAAACGGACGAAATTTTCGCCCTAAAGGGCCAAACTCGGCAAAAATAGTCGACTTTGAATATTGATGACTCTCATGAATTCGATATTAGATGAAATATTCTGAATTTAATTCCGACTGAAAAATACGAATTTCTGAGAGTCATCAATATTCAAAGTCGATTATTTTTGCCGAGTTTTGGCCCTTAAGAGCGAAAATTTCGTCCGTTTTTTCGTATTTTTGACCGTTCGCAATTTTTACTTAAAGAATGCCGCGCGACAAAACGGGAAACCCAGGTTTTTTTTTCCGCGAGAGCACGATATTCCGCATCTGGCGCTAAATAGCCCGCAAAATCGGATAATTTTTTCGCGATTTCGCTGGATCTCAACGAAATTCGCGATTTCGCGAGTTCAAGAAAACCCCCGGCATGGCCTTCAATCTCAAACGGACGCATCACACTCGATCTCGGTCAATCTCGGCCGTCTCCGGTCGTATTCGTCCATCGCGATTCGCGCCAACTTCAGCTAAGCAGATAGGCAATACAGCGACCTTGCCGCGCCTTCCGAGGAACGTATAGGCAACCTGCACTAGACAGAAGTATCGCAGATTCAATTTGATCCAGTTGTGGTCCAAACTCAAAAATTCTTTGCCAATAGTGTATTCAACAGTTGAAATTAAAAATTGGAAGAACAGGGTCAAAAACCGTAGGCGTTGGGAAGGATATAACCAAAAAATTGCAACAGGATTGACAGAAATTTTAAGCTCATTTTGGCATCTCTGTCCTATCCTTAACTTTTTTTCTCCTTTAAAACCTCTTGAGAGAGCCTAAGACCAGTCGCGTGTCTCTGGTAAACGCTGGGTAAACGGAAAAAAAAAAAAAAACGAACTTTGTTGCGTCGCTGAAAAAAGACTTAAACACCTAAGTTAACGAAATCCCCGTCCAAACCATTCCAACTTTATAGTAAAATGATGCCTCTACTTGGGAGTCTCAGAGACCAAACTCAATCACTGAAAAAAAAAAAAAAAAAAAAAGTCACCTCAGATTACTATATTAGCTTTTTTACAGGCAGAGTTTTGCGAGTGAAATACAGTTTTCAAGCCTTCTAATTGTTTTTAAAGATGGTAAGTTGTAAACGTGGTTTTTTTAGCAAAAGATTATAATGTTTTCCCAACAAAATAGGAGTCACTAGGCAACTGCGTCATACCATTTTCAGTATAAAAACAAATGGATGATGGGGTAAGCTAATAGTATATTCTTTACCTATGTACCTGAACAACTAGTGGTCTGTCTTCTTTGCATGTATGAAAATATTCCTTCCGATAGCGAGTGTCTCTTGCAAAAACTTGACTGTGTAACATGGGCGAATAGCAAAGCTGGGCACCGTGCTTTTTGCTGAGGAGTCTCCAAGCTAGTTCACTTGCGTCAACCATGGGAGCGAGGACGAATTTCGGGCTACCTAAAGTTTCCCAAGCATTCGGCATCTGAAAAAAAAAAAAAAAAACAAAACAAAAAAATCAAGATTTTGCAACAGATAAGTGAAAAGAATCGTTTGAAAATACTTAATTGCGCCCTTTTTCTACGATAAAATACAGATTTCAAACTAAACGAGAAAAGTTCATTCTATTTATTGAGATTGATAAAAAATGGGTGAGAAGGTCTATTTATTGAGATTTTTAAAAAAATGGATGAGACGGGTTTATAATAGTGCCGGATTTAAAGGGTTATAAAATCATGGAAAGAACACCATTTTTTAACAGAAAAAAACGCGATCTAGTTTCAAATCTATTAACATTCCGAATTAGGGCTCTTGCAAACTTTTGCTGTGGGCAAATGAATAGTCCAATCTCACGTAAAAACCAGGAAAAATCACGAAATTCGCACGAAGAAAGTCTAAAATTCAGTAATAAACTCACATAAGTAACTGCCAAAACGTCAAGTTCGTTATAGCGGTTCAAAGCAGGTGTCATGGGAGATTTCTGTCTAATTTGTCACTTTTTCTAAGAAAACACAGAGATATATCTCAATTTAGATAGGAATCTCCCATGATACCTGCGTCTTTCCGCTGTTACGCCCGATTTTGAGAGTGAATTTCGTGGTTTTTTAGCGTACTCTCATAGTCATTTTTACAGGTTTTTATGGAAGAATCAACTCTCCAATCCCCTATAGCAAAAGTTTGCAAGAGCTTCATTCTTCAAATAATCTACAACGCGGGACGGGCGTAGGTAACTACGAGAGGGGGGGGGAGGGGGCTTGCCATTCCCT
The DNA here is from genome assembly GCA_011764245.1 of Trialeurodes vaporariorum. Lineage (NCBI taxonomy): Eukaryota > Metazoa > Arthropoda > Insecta > Hemiptera > Aleyrodidae > Trialeurodes > Trialeurodes vaporariorum. Next base: position 32,007,444 of record VMOF01000320.1, read on the forward strand.
CGTTCTCCCTGAAACAATCACAGAAGAAAAACTGGGGTACAAAAAGAGAGGAACAGACAGGAACGAAGAGGAAAACCTAAAATGAGTCTGTTGTTACAGCAACTTTAGTTACTTCAGTAGAGAGGGTTTAAACTGGTGTAAAATCACTTGAAAATAACGTTAGAAGCATCAGAAAGTCCATCGCATGGCATCGACCCTCCGCATGACGCTGAAAAAAAGTTTGCAACAGACCCGTTTCGTGAAAAAGCTAACTTCATGTTCGGGATATGACCGCGATGCCCCCCCCCCCACCCCATCCACCAAGAGAGATTTCTTAGCTACGCCCAACTGCGAGGTAAAAAAAAAGCTGACGCTTATAAGGAAAAATAAAGAAAGAAAAAAAAAAAAAATCATAGTACGCCTGCAATCGACAACATAGGCAACATCAGATACCTGAGGGAATACGGACGGAAGTTAAAAGGGACTGCTGAGTACTGACAATGAGTGTATACACTTAATCTAAATAACCGAGCAGTTCCTAACTTTTTAACTTGATACTGAAAAGGTGAAAAAATAAAATCACTTTACTGGAAGGTAAAGTAAATTACAATAAAAAAATGAATAAAAAAAAGAAAAAGAAAAATCACGGATCAAGATGCCTTCAAGTTAAGTAACCGTGGTGAGAACATCAATGATAAATTGCAAAAATCAGACAGAGTACACTGGCGGATACATGGGGGGGGCGAAGGGGGTGACCCCCTCCCCCTTTCGGTCAGAAAGGGGGGGAAGAGGGGGATGAAGGGGAACAGAAATAAGAGAGAAAAACAAAACAGGGGGTCGGGTCGCCTGAATCTAGGAAGTTTCGGCGCGAAAATTTCGGCGCACGGAAATCTCGGCGCCTGATTTTTTTTCAAGCGGTAAAGTTAAGTAACGTCGAGCGTAGTTAGTACTTGGATCGATTATGGGGAGACTGTTTTTTTTTAATCGGTAAAGTCATAATATTTTCAACTTTTCCTTAAAAATGATGATAGTTGAAAACTAAAATTCTCTTCTCATGGCAAGCCACCCCTCTATTTGGAAAGTTAGAAATGCGTTCAAGAGTGAAGAAAAACTGACCCGAGTGAGACTGGAGGGATTCATTCCGAAGAAGGAGGAATCGAAACAAAAGAAAAAATATGCTGCAGTGACACAGCGATTGGAAAAATTGTGTGAAGACTTCGAAAATCTTACAACTTTATACTTTCTTCGAGGAATTGCTCACAACTTGCAATATTAAATTTTCTCCAATTTATTCGACAAGGGCAGTATACACCCGCAATACCTACACCCCTCTACACCCCTCACAAAAACTTTTTAAACCAGTGTTGCCAGATCGAGGGTAAAAAGCCGTATCGTTCCCATTTAAATCAATGTAAAACGTACGGCTTTTTCACCCCAATCTGGCAACACTGTTTTAAACACGCCCAAGAGTGTTCTTTAGGGGGGGGGGGGAGACCTTTCCCCCCTAAAAAAAAAAAAAAACTCTTGGCCAGTCCTTAACCTGGATAAGTGCGAAGGAAAAGTTGAAAATATTATGATTTAACTGAAGAAAAAAAAATGGTCTCCCCATAATCAATCCAAGTACTAACTACCCTCGACGTTACTTAACTTTACCGCTTGAAAAAAAATCAGGCGCCGAGATTTCCGGCGCCGAAATTTTTGCGCCGAAACTTCCGGACACCGGGTCACCTAAGGGCGAAAATCCCAAGTCCCCCCCCCCCCCCATTCGCGAGGACTGGATCCGCCAACGACAGAGTATCAAAAAGCCTTCCAGATTCCAAATTCTTTGAAATGAAACCAAATGTGCAGCTTTTTCCGACGTTCCAAAAGCAAATGACGGCAGACATTGCAGAGGAGACTCCCAACGGGCCCGGAGCCCCAACTCGCCCAGGAAACAGGAGGAAGCTGGGTAATTAAGTAGATGGTGTCATTGCAATTAATTGAGTAATCACTAGTGTCCCAAATTAATGAGACAAGATGATGCAAGTTTATTTCATGATTCAATCAATCCACAGAATAACTCGTTTTCATGTTGATCCTTGCCTCTGCCAGCGCTTGCAACAATGAGTCGATTCGCGCGCAAGCACTCATTTTTTTTTTTTTTTTTTTTTTTTTTTTTTTGGAGCAAAAAGCACCACGAGATATACTTACCTACATCGAGAGGAGGTTAAATTTATTTTTCTTCCAGTTCCAGATGCTTTCGACTTCATTTCTCAAAGGAGTTAGAGTCAACACGGTGAATGAAAGATTAATGAGGTGACAAGGTCTCGGGGATATAGGAAGGAAAACACGATTGCGGGTAATAAATGAGAATGAAATAATAATGTTCGAGCTTTATTAAAGAGGGATTCTTCTCACCATTTTACAGCGTTGCCTTGCAGCTAAAGAGTAAACAAGAGTCGCAATGGGGCTCTTGCAAACTTTTGCTGAAAGCAAATGGATAGTTAAATCTGACGAAAAAAAAAAACCGGCGAAAGTATCGAAAATCACTTAAATAAACTGTAGGGAATACCCTAGGAACACTTTCTCACATCAAATTTAATCTGGGGGCGACCCCTAGACCCCCCTTTCATTTTCTGGGGAAGCCCCCAGATCCCCCTTTCGTAATCTTGGCGAGGCTCCCAGATCTACTCCCTTTCGTAATCTGGGGGAGACCCCCAAACCCCCCTTATCCATATTTGAAATATTCAAGTTTTTCCCTTTTTTGACCCATTTTCCCATTGATTTTAATGGAAACCATTTTTCATCCATAACACTGACCTAAAAACTAAAATTTCAAAGAAACCAAAGAAGTCCCTCTGGGAAATGTTATTAGCAATATCTCTGCAAAATTTGAATGCATATGGATCAATGGTTCAAAAGTTATGCTGGGTTTCACGTTTCACACCGACAGAAAGACAGACGCCACAGAAATTTAATAAGGTAGCATCAGGCATGATGAGAGCGAATTATTTTATAATAAATATCATGATTTACTTAGTCGCAGCGGGCCAAATCTCAAAACAAGATACCTTGAACATCTCTGCGTTATTGCAATACTTTCTCTATTTCTAACTTTGTTAGTGGTGAGAAAGTAAAAAGTCTAAAATTCTGCAGTAAACACTCAGAAAACATCTGTGACGGCAAGATCGTACAATGGTGGAGCTACGAAGGTATCATGGGAGATTCCTGTCTAATTTGTCACTTTTCCTATGAAAACACAGAGATATCTATCAAATTACTAGGAATCTCCCATGATACCTGCCGACCTCTGTGCAGATGGCAACTTCCGAGTTCCGTCCCGCGGTCAAAAAAGTATCCAAGTTCCGTCCCGTGGTCCCAAACCCGGAACCGAGTTCCGTCCCGCAGAAACAGGTAAGAAAATATGTAGATCTGCACTAAAAAAAAGTTTAGCAGCATCGCATCAAAATTAACAGCAAGAAATCGCAATGAATGGTGAAAAACCAACAATTTTTCTGAATGCTATGCTCATGATTTATGACATTTCTGGAGTCGATTAGGCATTCGCGTCAATAATGTAAAATTAATATTTTTGTTTTACTTTTAAAGCCGAAAGCGCTATAGCGTCAAGTTAATGAAACTGCACATAACAGGGACGACTATCCAATAGCTTTGGCTAGGAATTTGAAACATTTTGTTTTTAAATACTCATGACGCCCAATAAATTTTAAAGAATAATCTCGCACTGTTTCCATTTCTTCCTCCAGCTTCATGGTTTTGCAGCATTTTTGTCGTTGTAAATAGAGACTTTGAAGTTTGATGTACGTTTCGCTCAGTATACCAATTAACGTATCATTTGAGAGAAAAATGTTACAATGAAAATTTAAACGAAGTTCATTAACCGCTTGCCTATCGCTTATCAGAAACAGATCTTCCGATCGAATGTTACAAATCTTATAGCTGACCGGGAGATAATTCGTCTCGTACTTTGCAGTGCTGCTGGTACAGAACTCCGACATAGTTGCAATTTACTGCACATTTTAATGGAATTTATACATTTAAGTGAGAAATTGACTAAACAAAGGGAGGGAACTTGGATGCTAGGGGACGTGAAATGGGACGGAACTCGGATGCTGGGGTGCGCGAAATTGACCGCGGGATGGAACTCGGATGTAGCCTGTGCAGATGCGTGTCGGGGTTTCCAGCGGGGGGGGGGGGGGCGGCAAGAATGCAATCTTCTCGCCCCTTAAAATTATAAATTTGATATTTTTTTTTTGCTTGTTACACATTGATTTTGCCGTCATTCATTTTCAAATTTGATAACCTTTATGTTTTTATTTTATTTATTTTTTGTTCGGTTGTTCACCCTGATTTTGCCGCCCTCAGAGAGTGCCACCTGGGGCATGGGTACCAACATGCCCCCCCCCCCCCCGACCACACAACACGCCAAACTGTCTATGACATCACCTTTTTGCCCATGTTCAAGAGTCGTGAGACGCCAGGAGTGAAACGGCCCGAGTTGCAAAAAATATGAAAACCCTTGAGGGCGATCGACTCCATTTGCCAAGCTGAATCTGTAGAGGGGTCACTGGGGGGGTTTCTGTGACCAGGGGCTTGTCGCGGTTTCCAGCGGAGGGGGGGTTAAGAATGCAATATTGCCGCCCTCCACGATTTGGCTCCTCTCAAAATTATAAAGATGACCCTCTTTTTTTTTTTTTTTGGCTTGTTACACACTGATTTTGCCACCCCGTGTGATTTATTTTTTTTGGTTATTCATTCTGATGTTGCCGCCCGCGGAGAGTGCCGTCCCGGGCAAGGTTACCCACAAGCTCTGTGGTTGAATTCCGGTAATGAATTTTGTGAGTTTTAGTGTATTTACTACGTAGGGTCATTTTTACAGTTTTTGCGCAAGAATCAACTTTTGCATCGTCTATAGCAAAAGTTTGTAAGAGCCCCATTGCATTTGGAGTTAGCATGGTGGTCAATGCTGATAAGAGCCAGCTTAATTTAAATTCGGCTCCTGACTGCTGGGAATGGAGGGAAATGTTCAAACTGTGACCAAACTTTTTCGTCCTGATGGATATTAACATGGGGGTTTTTTATCTCACTCTTTCTCCCGTGACCCTCACGAGCCATGCCTGCCTGGCGTCGAAATTGTTATTTCGTAAGATCCAACGAAAAACGATAAAGATCTCCGTTTTGCGCCAAAATGCTTGGAAATCAACGTTCTATTTGCAGTTAGGGAGTAGAGAATAGGGACAGCTAAATAAAATATTTGATTTAGAGGAACGGATACTTCCGTTTCGATCTCAGAAGAGGGGGGAGGGAGTTGGATAACCCCTAAAAAATGTGCCTCTTGAGACAATGGAACCCACATTTCATCATTTTCTCTTGAAACTGTTCTCGAAATATTCTCACTTTTTCCCTTTATGTTACACCCTGTATAAATGCTTTTTAAGAATTTATTTACCTCTAACAATAAGTGTCAGTACTATCAGTGCTCTTTAATGAAATTTTTGGAGTGTGTTCCATGACATGCGACCTTACCATTTGCTTTTGGTCAATTCAGCATTAAGGTGATTCTATGGCAAACTCCCGAAAATTTTAATCCGATAGATGGCGTTACTTGTCGCTGGCTCCTGAAATAGCCGTTTTTTGACGGTTTTCGGCTGTTTTCTCTGAACAGACGAATAATAGACAAAAAATCGGAATGTCAGCACCTGCTTAATTTTTTGCTTGATTTTTTGAGCCATAAACGAGCCAAATTGGTTCTAAAATAAAGGCGAAACTATGCAAAGAAAAAATCATGGGTAATTTGGAGTTGTATCAGCAAAGATTACGGGTGAAACCGAAACCTGTAATCTTTGCTGATACAACTCCAAATTACTCATGATTTTTTCTTTGCACAGTTTCGCCTTTATTTTAGAACCAATTTGGCTCGTTTATGGCTCAAAAAATCAAGCAAAAAATTAAGCAGGTGCTGACATTCCGATTTTTTGTCTATTATTCGTCTGTTCAGAGAAAACAGCCGAAAACCGTCAAAAAACGGCTATTTCAGGAGCCAGCGACAAGTAACGCCATCAATCGGATTAAAATTTTCGGGAGTTTGCCATAGAATCACCTTAAAATGTATTTCTTTTTCCTTCCTCCGAGGTCATTTCTATAGACTATCCATAGTCAGCCAAACAAGTTTTTTACGCGAGTTTGTTAGACTCGCATTTAAAATACAAGTGTTTACCCCATTTATAATCATTTGCCAATGTTTCTTTATACAGTACAACAGGGTATGATTGCTTTGTTGACGTATGATGGTAACCCACCATGAATACTGAACAGTCCCTCACCCCAGATAAAGTTCGTGCAAAAGTCTGGGTATGCAACCACCACGGCTTTTACCAATTAATGGTTGCATAACTTGGTTTTTAAAGCAGACTGATCGGACAAGCTAGCGTCGCACAGTGGAACGAGTCAATGGGAGGGGTTGGACATGGAATAAATGAGACTAAAAATGCAAATTTGAATGTTTTACCATAAAAAAACCAACATTAAAGGGTGATTCTTGTAGAAAATTTTACAATAAAACCAATGAAACTTTTTTCAAACTTTTAAGTTGCGTATAAACAAAGATATACGCATTTAAAGTCACCACGCCATGTCCGGACTCTCCCATAGATTCGCTCCACTGTGCGCCGTAACTTAAGGGAAAAGCGTTCCAAACTATCTCTCCCACTCTCACGTTACCCCTTTACTTTAACAAGAAATCTGTTTACTTAATACTTTTCAAAACGGAATTCCGATTGAATTAACAAGAATATTATTTTAGAGTGGAGAGTAAGTTTCTGTCAGCGCTAATAAATCTTGAATTATTTATTGAATGGTAAATTTCAAGTCTGAAAGTAGGTACTAATAGGTTTTCTAAAATCTCAAGGAGAGGTGCAAATTTCAAACTACGACCGTGGCTCTGGCTTCGCTTCCCTGCTTTCAGAGGTTCGAAAAATCAATAGAAACACAGAAATAATTCATAATACTTTTTTTTTATTATTGAAAAAAAAAAAAAAGAATATAGAAAATAATAAACTAATGGAACACAACAAACAACTTAACAAATAAAAAAATATAAATGACGCAAAGTCAAAAACTTAACACTCACGAAAAAATAAATACATACGTCACATGAAATGAAATATACATGATATTGTACAAATGAATTCAAATGTAAAAACCTACAATTTTTCTTTAGACATAAAAATCTATAAAGTTACTAAAACCTACCAATTTTTTGTGCTAGAATAATTCTAAGTTTACCAGGTATTAAAGTTTAATCATAGCCGAGTACTCAGGAATGCCTTCATCTTTCCGATTCCGGTCGATTACTTTCCTCAATAAAAAATTTAAAATATGAAAAAAATTACAAAATACTACGCACTAGAAAAACATTCAAATGTTACTCAGTAATATTCCGACATAAGAGTTAAAATTTATGGGATATCACAATGTTTCTACGACAAATGTAAAAGGATTGACTTTTTTTTAAGATGGGGCAAGGGCGATCTTTGAATGCAAACGTGACAAATCAAAATAATTTTTTTTAAGGTTTGGAGTAAAATATTTATGATATGCAAAGCAGAGCAGTTTCTTTAAAATCGGTTTTTATTTAATGGTTTAAAATAATTTGAGTAACTTTAAGAGGGACTTTGAAATCTGCAAAGTATAATAAATTATCATCCTTGATACAATTCGCTTCTTCATAATATACACAAAAATAATGGAGCAGGGAGAGCAACAAAGACTTTAACTGTCAAAAAATCACCGTACATTCTGCTTGATTGTTAAAGCAGTATGACTTTGAGAGAAGGGAATAATTGTTTGAGCAATTACGGAGGAACAACACGACAACAATTTTAGATCATTGATATAAATGGACGAGAAGTTTTTTGTCAATTGAATCGGCTCATGCAAAAACGAAGGTATGTAGGGAGTCCTTTTTTTCATAATTGACTTTGTGACCGAACATCACTCTTAAGACAACGCTCTATCTGTGTAAGTACTTACTGATCAGACTTGTTCCGAGGCTTTTTGCTACTATTTCCCTTATCTTGCCTGTTTTAATTAATTTTTTATTTTTTAGTTTGCTATTCTTGGTTGTTTTTTTATACTTGCCTACTCAATAAAATATTTTGGACATCGGATGAGCCGATTCAATTAATTTTACTTCTAAAAGTTTAATTAAGAGACAAATGACTCCAATTATAACAAAATGTACTCCAAACATTTAAGAGGGTAGAATTTGTTGATACAAACTACAGGACTAGAAACAGAACACCTTTCATGACTGAATCTTTTTGTTTCCATGTTTGAAACACTACACAGAAACACCAACATTCTTTAAAAAAAAGGAATTGACAAATACACGATAAAAACCTTTACTTTTTAACTTAGATTTTTGACAAATTAATTTGTTTAAGCACTTTAATCTTCAAAGTACCGATAAAGTTTTTCGCGTATTTCGGTACCAAATGAAGTAAAGTTAATGGACTTATCTGTTCAAAACAACTGTGCCAATGGCTAAAGATAGAGGATTAAACAGAATTGTGACTAAAGAATGTAGAATTTTGTAGCAAAAGTAAATAAATTTGCACGTTAGAACCAATGAGGCTCTTGCTAATTTTTGCTATAAGCGATTGAATTCATTCTATCGTTAAAACCAGCAAAAATTACGATAAGCACATTGAAAAATTACAAAAGTTACTCACAAACTCACAAAATGACTTTAAAGTTTTAGACGTAATGGCAGAGCTACGCAGTTATCATGGGAGATTCCTATTCCTATCTAATTTTAGACTTTTTGCTGCTTGCTTTTATGGAGAGAGTGACAATTAGACAGGAATCTCCTATGATACCTGCATAGTTCCGCCATCTTTGCTCTTAAATTCTCCAGTAGTAGGTTGGACATCTTTGGTTGTAGTTGGGATAGGTTTGATTTACCCTAATCCTAGTTTTGGGAGTAATAAACAGAGCTAAAACCCGTAATTCAAGTTTTACTTGAGTATCAACACGATAAGTTTTAATCTGACTGCTAACCAGCTATTTTGGAATAAATCCACAAAACCTCTAAAATTTTGTGACAGTAATTTTCTTCCAGATATAATTTCAGAATTATTTTTGCTGGGCCATTTCTCATAGTTCTTCCAGGTTCAATTATAAAGAAAAAAGTAAAAACACTTTTCCTGGCAGGTTTACTCTGGGCTGGAACGGCCCAAATTTTGTAAATAAAAAAAAAAAAAACAAAAAAATCAATTTAAAACATTAAAACACTAAGTTTTAGGTACAGCATGGAACTTGAAATTTTTTTTTGCGATTTCGGACTTCACAGCTGTCTTGAACAAATAACAAGCAACAATTCGTGAAATGCAATGGAATTAATAATTTACTAACATTTAAAATAACACAGACAAATATGACTAGCCTAACACTCTAAAAGTGATAAAAAAAATTAATGCTTCAACAAATCAATAATTTTCATGAGACTATATTTTACAATAATTTGGTTGACACTCCAAGTTTTTTAACCGACTTTGGTGTCTACCAGAGTTGGACACAAATTAATCGATGAATAATGTGGAAAAGTCTGCAGTGGCAGCCAGTCTAATTTGGCACCAGTTGTTTTTCCCATCTATATACACGTAAAACAATCACTTCTTGAGCCCGAGTTTAAATGGAAAAATTGCAGGGTTGCCAAATTCCATAGGTCACTACTGAAACAACGTCTAGCAACCCAAGATTGAGTAAATATTTCTGTCCGCAGATAATTCAGGTAAAAAACACGACCTTCTCTTAATCATCAGAATCTCTTCAATATTGCTACACTACACTGACCACACCAAACCTTGAATAAGTTTTGCCCAACTCTGATGCCTACAACCTTTGAAAGCATCTCATGCCCGTTAAGTTAAAAAATAGATTTTTGTGATATAATTTAATTAATTAATTTAATTAATGGACTACCTACAAATATTTATAGTTATTGTCCCCATTGTGGTCACCCATGAGAGTTTTTCTAGTTTAGAACAGACATCACTCAATGCCTCATTACTAAGCACCAGTTGGGAGGATACACAGGGTATAGTGTACATCCGAACTTCAACAGCCAAATTTAAACAAATGAGTAAAACACTTTTTTCCATGCGTAAAAACTAAACTATTCTAAGGACACACATTGATAAACTGTTATCATTCTAGTGTGGCATGAGAGGAAAAAGTTATCTTCAGTTATTAGCTAATTCATTTTGAACATCAACATCACAAGTTTGGACGTAGAGCAATCCTCTAACAGTTGGGATTTTGACTAACAATAAGTACCTAAATACCCATTGAGCCAACTGCAAACTAAAACGGCACAATTTCTGGATTTAGAAAAGCACAAGGAGTTGGCAATAAATGAAAGTTTTTTCTTTGAAAGGGGAAAAAAAGGGATCAAAAGTGTAAATCAAAGATGGATTCAGTGAAACCGTGGGTTTTTGTGAGGATGATGATCAAACAAGAAGTATGGAAGAAAATAACAGAAAAAATGAAAATTTACTATGTAACTGAACTCAGTATTCCAGAGTCTGAAGTAAAAACCGACTTCATTTTTCCTGTTTCAACAAAAAAAAAAAAATCTAGGTTTGGACTTGCGTTTCATAAAATTACTTGATACGCATGGAAATCGAAATGAAAATGATGAAGTTTCGATGAAGCGTATTTTAGCAAATGATCATGCGGACATTCTGCGCTGGATGCAAACCTTCGGAATGTGATTTCTTCACCATTTTGGGACACTGTAGACATCAAATAAAGACTATAGAACATAATAAGTCACTCCTTGCATTGTCACAATTTGGCGATTGACTCTTCTGTTTCTTCTTCATGTGGCTTACTTAAAGAAAGAGATTGGAACAGAAAAAAGTTGGGGATTTTTTTCTTGCTTTCTACAGAGGGGAAAAAAAAAAAAAAAAAAATTCACTATTATTCTCGTTTTTAACGTGAGCCACAAGGAGAAAAAAGTGAAGAGTCCGTAGCCAAAGTTCGACAACACCTGAAGTGACTGATCGTGTTCTTTCCCTGTAGTCTTTAAATGCATTGGGTTCAGGGTCTCAGAGCTATGATTCGAACCAAAGTTTGTGTCTTCCACAGCAGAAAACCATGAAAACTGATTTCAGAATTATAATTCATCCTTCCAAAATCTGATCTCAAGAGTCCTCGCACAGTTCAAAAATTAATTTTATAGATTATGGTCTGCATTATTGCCATGGGAGCTCATTTTGGAAGCTGACTTGTCAAACGCCTTTGATTGTAATAATTCCTACTGTCATTTATGATACCATGATGCCCGACTGTACAAGAGCACTTGAAATAAGTTTTGAAGTGATAAACTACTTGCGGTAAAACATTTTACTCGATTTTCTGCCACGGAGGATGCAAAATTCGAACAGAACCATTTAACTGGCTCCGAAACTCTGATTGGGTTCAAATGAGCCCCTCTTAAAAGAGACATTTCAGATGAGCCTGATGTGACCAGCTACCCCCCCCCCCCAAACATCAATATCTCTTTTTTATCTCCTTATTCTCATCTTTTCTCATAATTAAATTTGTTTATTCTTGTTATATCTAGAGCTCGTTTCAGAAGTGCAGGCGCACCCAGACCATAATCTTTGGCAAATTTTCAATTTTCATTCCTTCAAATCAAAACAAAATTTGCCTCCAACTTAAAACCTTTGATTCTTAAGCGTTCCTCAAAGATAAGCCTCGGTTAAATTCATTTTCATTAATTTTCATTTCGTAACATGAGAAATAATGCTGAAAAATTTCAAAGATTATATCAGTCTAGGTGCGCCTAAACTTCTGAAACGCTCTACCAAGTGCACTGCCTCTATTGTTACTTACGTTATTATGTTCCTTTGTCCAAGGGCTTGTCCCACTCAAAATTTAAAAAATAAATAAAAATATAAATAAATAAATAAATAAATAAATAAATAAATAAATAAAGATCAAATATTGGTTTGGAGACCGAAGGTTGGCAGTGTTGGCACTATGCGCAGAGCGTTCCGCTTTTAGTGATCACTAAAATACGCTTCCGTCAGATTATAGTAGAGATTAATCAATGAAATTTCAGGTACATAGTGTTGCTCAAACTGGATGTAAAACTCAAAAACCTTTGTGACAGTAGGGAATAATGATTAAGTTCCATGGTGCATTGACACAAGAGGGGAAGGAGGGATGGATGGAACTGGTGTACCTTGGAAACAGTGGTGTCGTGTGCAATCTGGTAACTTTGCATTCTGTAAATCTAAAAGCAAGAAAAAGGTTAAATTATTGGAGGTGTACTGCGCACTCCCTTCAATCAGTATTGTGCATGGGTTTAAACTGGAGTCCGGCGACCGAATCATCAAAAATAATGAAATTAGTCTTGCAACAGAGTTGATGGGTAAGACGTGACACCATTGCCTCTGTGAGGAGGTACGGTCAATTGACCAAATAGTCCATTGGCAGATAAAGCGGAGGCGAAGGGGGGAATCGCCCGGGCAAGGAAGGAAGTAAGAGTAAAAAAAGAAAAAGGTGGTCACTAAGTGGCAAAAATCCCAAGTCCCCCCCCCCCCCCCCTGTTCGCGAGGGCTGGATCCGCCACTGAAATAGTCCGTCGAATAATCTGATTTTATTGCGTTGCCAAACTAGACAGATAATCTGTCGAATAATATTACCCCAATTCTGGTTTAAATGGACTAAATTAGGCACTGCCAGATTGTACACAACACCACTGCTTAGAGAAACAAATCCAATGCAAATTTTTACGACAGTTTTTCGGAGTCATTCTTTTACAAATTTTGACCAACGAAAGCAAACAAATTCAATTTTTGAATCTTGAAGAAGGCAAATGAAATGAGCTTACAGTTAAAGCACACAATTTGATAAATAGGTACACTTTCTAATAAACAAACAAATTGTCTTGGTGCATTACTTCTTCATTAATAGCGTGTTCGGAAAATAAAATGAAAGATTATGCAGCAATAACATGCAATAACTTTCTTTGCGGGTATACTTTGCCAACATGAATGGTTATTATTTTTATTTTTTATTTTTTGTGCGTGCCATCTTGGATAAGAGTTGGATTGTGAAAATATTTAGAGCATAAATCGTTTTGTTTTCTTTTTTTTCTTTAAAAGAACTCCAGCTCACAATCATAAGCATATATTTTATTCTTCGGTTTGGGTGAAGATTTTCATCCAATGCAGCACCTGAACCACAGAATTTGTACCCTCTCATAAGATAGGGCCAACACAGTAGCTAAACGATGAGAGACACAATAAACAATGCTTTAGATTGGCTAGAAATGGTTTTGTTGACCCTGGCCTTCGGTAACCCCCAAAAAGTTTTGAACCTCAAATCTTCACCCAAAACGAACAGTAAAATACATGTAATAAATTTTTCGAAAAAGTTATGTGTTCTTTTTGTGAGCGGTTTCATTTCTTATGTTGTTCTTCAGACTTGTTAAAATGAATTCAATTGAATTGCAATTTTGAAACAAACCTATCAAGAGGAGGATTATAAATAACAATACAGGAGAGCCTTTTTTCACAAAATTGATAAATTGACAAGACATATTTTAATTCTCATTGAGGGCACTGCCATTTCTAAAATTGCATGAAAATCAATTTCTAAGAACTTAAGTTACAATTGACTTACAAGAGAACACTATTTAAGGTGATTCCATGTCATGTGACCAAGGTGGTCGATTAGTTGATTGATTAATGGTCACTTCCAGATTTCATGAGTTTTTATGAAATACGAGGATTGTTGGCACCAGTAGGTAGATCTAACGAAGATATCTGCAAAGTTTGGACGCTCAAATCTGCAAAATAAGGACGTAATTGTGGGAATTGGCACTATTGTAGTGCGAAACGAGAGATGAGCAGCAATCATAACTCGTCCTTATTTTGCGGATTCGACCATCCAAACTTAGCAGATATCTTTGTTAGATCTACATACAGGTGACGACGATCCTCGTTTTACTATAAATACTCCATAAAATCCGGTAAATGACCATTAATCGATCGACTAATCGATCACCTTGGTCATGTGACATGGAATCACCTTAACGAGGATGGAAAAAAAATAAAAAATAATGATTTGAAGGGAATGATAATCCAAAGTATCACTGAGCAGAGCACATAGTTGCCAGAAAGCAAAAAATCACCACTTTTTCTTTAACTTAATCAATGTAGCAATTTTTCGGATAATTATCCAATTTTTCCATGCATTCTGGCAACTCTGGCAGAACAGACCGGACCAAAACAAAACAGTGGTGCAGTAAAGAGGCTACATAGCTTTTAGGATTAAAACTAGAGCTTCCACATCAGAGTAGGATGCAGAAAGTATCTCTCTCTCTCTCTCTCTCTCTCTCTCTCTCTCTCTCTCTCTCTCTCTCTCTCTCTCTCTCTCTCTCTCTCTCTCTCTCTCTCTCTCTCTCTCTCTCTCTCTCTCTCTCTCTCTCTCTCTCTCTCTCTCTCTCTCTCTCTCTCTCTCTCTCTCTCTCTCTCTCCCACCATGCTCATTTTAACTCAAGTGTTTATTAAACAAAGACAGAGATAGAGGCCAAAGCCTCAAGGGAAGGGTGCCCTATCCTCTTCTAACATATGAGTTCAAATGGGCGGAGAGAAAGATTGAATGATTAAAATGTTTAATTTTACAAAACAAAGTGACGGTCTCATGAGGCCCTCTTTTACACTGAACTACTCTTACTGATATAAATATATAAAATGTAGAAAATTAATTAAATAATTAATTAGAGTAAGAGAGAGGGAGTGACAAATTTTGGGATCCCCTTTTGTTCCACATCAGGAATGAACCCTAATAAATTAAGAAAAAAATGTGAACAGCTTTTCATCGAGAAGGATTTAAATGCATAAAATTTAACAACAGTGATTATTCATTCATTCAACCGTTCATTTACTATTTATTGATTTTATTTTTTAAACTAACGATGTAGACTTTAAAATTAAATTACAGTTAAAATTTTCTTTTGCTTGCATTTTTGATTTTATTACTGACTTATTTTTGATCTGCTAAAAACTGCGGGAATCCTAGGAAAACATCAGGTTAATTCGACAGCCTTACACAAAAAGAACCTAAGTGAATTTAAACATTGCCATTTTTCTTGTCTTTGTTTTTTTCCATGAGAAAAAATCTGAAGTGCACACTTGGTTATAGGACAAATTATAATTGATTAAACCATATGCTCAGCTGAGCTTTGGATGCTCAGCGGCCAAGTTTAATTAATAAAATTAATTCAGATTGAAAAATTAACTAAAAAGTGGACTAAAATGCAAAGTGGACACTTAATAACATTTTTGAAAAAAGATAGGATGGACAAAATAATTAAAGAGTCATACTATATTATTGCTTAGATGTAAATTGGATGAAAATCTTTGGACAAAGCGTTCCTGAAACCGCACAATAGATTGGTGTTTTTAGGAACCAATTGTAATGTTGAGAAGGATTCTTATAAACTTCATGAGAATTAATGTCTATTCAACAGAAATTGGAAGATAAAAAAAATGGCAAAGTTTGAAAGCATGCAAGTCTTGTACCTCTCAGAATAAAGCCATCCAATCCGACCGCGACGTAGATTTCTCAAAGAGAGCAATAAATCTCATGTTATTGGACCATTCTACCCAAGCAATCTCAAATGGGAGAGCGAAAAGAGATTGGATATACTTGATGGTAAATGTTTTAAGAATAAAAAACTACAAACTTTTCGAGAAAATGTAAGACTAAAAGCTTAAAATTAGAAAAAAAAAAGTAATTAATTTTAAGTCGGGAAGGAAGTGGTAAGATGTGCTTTCAACAAACGATCTCGCAATTGAGGTGTGGAGGGATTCGACAATCCCGATTCATGTATTGGAGATAAACTGGGAGATTTAGTTGGTCTACACTGAGAATTGACTTTTTTACGGAGCTGTTTCCTCGCAGGATTTAAAGGCCGTTTCACCTGCGGAGTTTGAACAAACGCTAAAACATCCCCTAACTCCTTCAGAGATACACTTTGTATCTGCCTCCTTGCTGGTGGCGGTAAAGTTGGGAGTGGAGTGGAAAGCCTGTCTTTCGACCTCCACAAAAAATCATCTGAAGAGCTGGTCTTCATCCGAGATGGATTGGATGGATTTATCTGATTGCTCCGAATAGATGGCGAAGATAGCACGACCGAATCACTGTTATGACAGAATTTCGGCAATAATTTTATATACATATGTTTCTGAACGCCTCTTTGGCGTTTCAAAAATTTCAATTGATTTTTACTATAATTACTTGTACGACGGTGGCGGCTAATAACTTTACAGTACCTGCAGCCTTGACAAGTTTTTCGAAGGGAAGCTTTTCTTGAGACTGCGCTACTGTTCGGAGAGGCTAAAAACATTCGTTTGACGGGCGGTCTTGGCACTGTCTTAACAAAATTACTGCTTTCACTACTGTTATATATTGTATCAATAGATTCAGTAGAATATTCTTTATCGAAACCAGTTTTATTGTTAATTGACGTGACAGAACTGGCTCGACGATACTTTCCGTTTTCGATATCGACACCATCGCTGTCTTTTTGATTCCTCAACTTCCTACAATCTAGAGGATTAGAAAAAAATCTAGGGCAGTTGAGACCAAATTTGCTTTTCTGCGGCCAAAAGGCAGAGCTTGATTTGTCCGAACCGACCATAGAGGGCTGAATACTGGAAAGAGTATGAATACTTTCAGAATTCGGAGGAGCTGGAGGCTTAGATGAAAGCTGGCGGTAATTTCGTATATATTCGTAAGTAGTTACTTTAAGGAAGGATATGTACACATGGAAGAGGCACAAATGTAACAAAAGCCCTGCGGAAACTGCTGCTAAAAGACCTTGCCCGACAACTATGATTAGAAATATGTTATCTTCTATCGGCAATGTTTTCTGAAAATATGCAGAAGTATTCAAGGTGGTGTTGAAAATTGATTGCTCCGTCCATGTACTCAGCCATACAGGATCAACATTGTATAAAACCAATTCAATTACAGAGAGGAAAACGATGACCAGACTAGCGAATACAGCTGACACCACACAAACAATAAAAGCTGTATAGTTTCTTCCGCCAACGCAGTGATTCAACCACTTGCAGTGATGGTCAAATCTTTCCACACACTTATTACAAATGGAGCAGTGCTTAGTGCGAGGACTAGATGTTTTAATATTACAAAGATGGCAGCGCCCGTTTTCAATTACATGGGCATGTTTAGTTCGATCAAATTCTGGCACTGCCTTGGAACGGGGATTTATCAGCCGCAACTGTCGATCCGCAGGATCCAATAACAAAGCGGTCAAGTGAGCGACGATATGTACAGCAAATAAGCATCCGAGGAGGGCAATTGTGAACGGTTGTAAAATTGGCCCCAGCGCTGGTATCAAGACAAAAAATGACCCCAGACCAAAAACTAGCAAGGCGACCCATCCACCGATTTGTTGAGGGTGTAGCGGTAACTGTATTCCATTCACTCTGCGCCATTTCCTGTGCTCTGGCGGACTTAGTTTGTGTTGAAAAGAACAACAACCAAGTTTCGGTGAGTTTTGAGCTTCGTTCGTCGATGTCATCTTGGGACAGTCAGAATGATTTCAAGGCATTTTGAGTTGAACATTTAGCCGCTAATAAATATTATTTTTAAATCGTTGACAACTTACAGTTGCACTATTATAGCACCAAACATTTCTTCCAGCTTAGCCATCCTTACTCGACGTCTTACAACACTTTTCACAGGAAATCATGGATTCTTTCATTTCACAAACTTCAAATGAAGGATTTATTGTGAACTCTATAAAATACATCAAAGTACTACACCTCTTTCAAAAGAGACACCTTCGTATATTTTTCTTCCCGCGGCTCAGACATTTATCGCGGGAAAACAGTGATAGTATTTTTTTTTTATTTTTATTATTATTTTTAATCTCAAAACTTCAAACTAACAAATTGAGCGTTTAAATCAAAAAAGAGCATTTCCTTCCTCATTCACAGAGGGAGTGAAGGTAGAGGATACCCAGAAATCAAGAGCGATAAAAAACACCAAACTTTTACGCTCGCAAAACTATAAAAATCCCAAGTCAGAGCGCGGATTCTTGGTATTTCTCAAGAGTCGCACATCGCACGCGGAGAGAGAGAGATATTCGATTAACTGTCACACACTCCACGAGTCACATCACTTTGCACGAGTGCCCACAGCAAAGGTTGAAAGGTCCGCAATTAAATGGGTCACAAAGCGGATCCTACCGATATGCCGCCGACTCGCACATTCATCAAATCCCTTCGAAAATTGACATCAGTAGCAATAGCGGCAATAGCGAAAAACACACAAACAAAAACGTAAACACAGCGGAGTAAACAGATTCGCTTTCGGTCTAACCTAACGGCGAGAGCGTCAATCACACAAGATATTGACGGGAGGAGGCAACGCGAGCACTGAAAATGAGAGGGAACTTAATGACTGCATCTCACAATCTAGAGCGTAAAGAGTGAAAACACAACTCGGATTTGAATAAAAAGAAAGAGTTGCGTTGGAGCACGGAGCGCGATATGCTTGAGAGAGAAAACGATGACAGAAAGGTACAAGTACTTCTCTCAATGCGTTGTCAATTATTCAAGAGTATTTTCACAATCGGCCGATGCAGACCTCCGCGTTTATACGATAAGAATTAATGCAATTAACAAGACGTATAGCGCGCGGGGAAAACGAAGGTAAGATACGTGCGCGTTTCGGCTAGGAAAAAAAAACATGCAGGATTTTAAAAAATAAAAAGGAATACAATAAGTCTGGATGACGGGACAGACGGCGACGAATCAGGAAATTAAAATCGGACCGACACGGAAATAGAAAGGGATGATGGTTTTGAACTCAATGTAGTTCGAGTCGAGATATCGATCCGATCCCTTCAGGAAACCTCAACCCCACTACCCTGAATGTAATACTGTTCAATCCGAGACCCCTCTCTTCCCTTCCCGTCTATGGCTGCTCTTCCTGCTTCCATCCCTCCTGATCTCGTAACTGCGCATGACAAAGGATAACCGCACAACGTTGCCAAGTTGAGGAAAGGGATTCTTACATCTAGAACAACGAACGTGACCATAGAGGGGCTTTCGAGACTGAAGTCCCAGTGCGCAGAGAGTTTTGAGACAAGTGAAACCATGGGCGCCGCCATATTGGATGCGTTATTCAGTAATTGCACATTAGTTTACGTGTAAGGACCGTTGTTGTGTTTTGGTCAACGAGTTATATCAAAAAGAGAGGATTTATGGTATGTAATTTTGAAACATCCAGGAGACAGCCATGATAGAAATCCCTTAAGGAAATTTTCACACAGGCTCGGTTTGTTTGCCTCATTTTTTTAAACCTTGAAAAAAAAAAAAAAAAAAAAAAAAAAAAAAAAAAAATGTGACAGATACCTACGTTTGAAATTGGTTTTAAACGAAGGTGCAAATGATTTAGAGGATTTTTACGCTTTAACGACATGGATGTCCGCCCCCAATGAATACAAAACAAGGGTCCCTGGACACAAACATGGGTTTTTTTCTTATAATTGGACCTGTAATCGCGTGAATAGCGTGCTCTCCAACTGAAATTTACCTGCAAAGTTCGAATTTGGCCTTACTTTTGATCGAAATATTCTAGATTTTCCACAATTTAAACTTTACTGTGAAAAACGTTCAATAGTAGAATATGCGTAAAATCAGGACGAGTTCGAGAGAATGTTGAGGTTTCCCCCAATTCTTTAAGCGCGCGGTCGGATGTGACACCACTGCAGCCGCGGCGCTTAAGCCGGGTCCCCGAATGCACAACCTACGCGACAGGAGTTAAAAGCAGCTTCCCCCGGTCAGCGAGCGGTCAGCATGGTTAGCCAAAAATTGCACTGCAACTCGTATTTTTACTCCCGACCCGACTCACCCGGCTCCTGTGATGATCGCGCTTTCCAGTTTCCCAGCAGTGACGTAAGCGGGATTTCCCCCATTGACACCCACTCATTTGCTAGCCATCTTAGAAATTTGTTGAAACGCATGAACTCAGTTTGAGGCAATTTCCGAATGGGGCTCTTGCAAACTTTTGATGTGAGCATATAAATAGTCCAATGTTATAAAACCCAGGCAAAATCAGGAAAAACACACTAAAAAGTCTAACATTCATTAATAAACTCACTAAACTGCTGTAACGGCAATGGCGGCTCAACGCAGGTATCATAGGAGATCCCTTTCTAAGTTTTCACTTTCTCTACAAAAACACAGAGATACGTCCCAAATTAGATAGGAATCTGCCATAATACCTGCGTCTCTCCGCCAATAAGCTCGATTCTGTGAGTGAATTTTGTGATTTATTAGTGTATCCATCGTCATTTTTACAGGTTTTCATGCAAGAATTAACTCTTCAATCCCCTATAGCAAAAGTTTGCAAGATCCCCATTTTGTGAGGCTTTCAACGTTAATCTCAAGTGGTTTTACACAAGATTAGTACCTCTCTCAAGCTGTAAACTCATTATTTGTTTTTGATTCGTGGTGCCATAATGCATCAATGCACCCATGAAGAATTATTTATAAACTCATTTGTGCAGATAGTACTTAGTTGCACTGCTTTGCCAATGGCCACTGAGCGTCGTCGGCGCATGCGCACTTTGGTTTGAGATGGTCAAAAACTAGCCAAAAATCAGGAAGTTAATTTCTCATCAATTTATCATTTTTAAAATTCTTGACCAATTTTAATCTCAGAGAACACTTTTAAGAAGTAATTTAATTGTAAAAATGTTCCTGGAAAGTCTTAAATTAATCTTAAAAGGTCGAGAACGATAGTTTCGAATGAATATTTTTCACTGATTTTTTTGCCACTTTTTTCAGTTCTCGGACCACAGTGCGGTGGATCAGACTAGCCCGAGGGGCTGGGAGGCAACTAGTATTTGTCAACCAGGGACCAAATTATGTTAGGTCCCGAGCATTGAATTGCGTGCATCTTGCGTGCGGTTTCGACCAATCAGAGAGCTTACGCACGGTCATGTGACCGCGCGTAAGTTACGCTCGGGACCGAACACTATTTGGTCCCTGGCCCTTCTGGCGTCCCCGTATCTTATGAAAAGTAAAAGGAGGAAAAAGGAAGAAGCAAAGAAGGAGCAGACCCTTTCATCCCGCCGACTTTAATTCGCTAACAACGTGGCGCATGGCTCGCAAAAAGTCCCTTCTAGTCTTCCGAGGCATCACCACTATTATTGTAAACGAGGAAATAGACTTACGAGCAGACCTGTTCATCTCCCGGACTTCCAATCGGCAACATGACGCAGGGCTCACAAAACGTCCCTCTGCACTTCCGGGGCAGGCATCGCCAATGACTTGTCGGCATCATACTGCGCCGCCAACCGTTTTTGAGATAACTATTCCTACATGCTGGATATCGTATTGTGTTCTTTTGAAATGAAGGCGCTTCGTAGAGGAAGCAATCCTGGTCGTGGTCGATCGAACGCTTTAGTGAGCCTCAGCCTCAGATATGATATGAAAATGTTTTTTGCTTACGACGACCGAGTCAAAATAAGTTTGATTCGAGGTCTGCTGTTTATTCATAACCCGTGCGTCAAATTGCAACTAATTTAAAGAAATCCTCAGTCGTTTTTTACTGACTCAATTATTTGCAACGACGAAAATTTCATTTTTTGATTTTAAGAAATTCTGGATGTGTCCTTTTTTAATAGTCACCCTGTAAACAAATACATACAGCAGGATGTTCGGATCCATTTTACGAAGGTAGAAAGTTGTTTTATGACCTTTAAACTCTCTCTCTCTCTCTCTCTCTCTCTCTCTCTCTCTCTCTCTCTCTCTCTCTCTCTCTCTCTCTCTCTCTCTCTCTCTCTCTCTCTCTCTCTCTCTCTCTCTCTCTCTCTCTCCTTGGACCTACTCTGATTTCAACGCCTGCGCTGCGCTAGAAGCTGGGCCACTGTTTATTTACGTCAGTTGGACGACCTCGAGAATTTAAGCCGCGATTGTTACGTCAATGGGGGTAATATTTAATGCCTTCGGCACGTCAAAACAAAGCGATATCTACAGAGTACAGAGATACTATTCTTGGTTTTCGTTAAATATTTGAGCATAGGTCAGAGCACCGCGATCCTAAGGTGAACGTGGGGTGACTAACCTATTCGTTTGGCTTGTGCTGCCTAACCGCTGCCGCGCTCTTCAAATCAAGCAAACAATTCAGCAGACATTCTCACGTTCGCTAACAAAATTTCACCATAAAGCACAGTTCTAACTCTTCAATAAACCTTAGTTTTTGTACTAAGTATGATGAAATATTGCAATACAGGGAGTAGGTACCTAATTTAGCTAAAACCACGACTACGTTTTTTCTTCCTTGAATCGAACTCATTTTGACTCGGTCGCTGTAAGCAAGAAACGTTTTCATTCTATCTCTGAGGATCAGTAAGCGTTCGATAAAAAAGCGCCTTCATTTCGAAAGGACGCAATACGATATCCATCATGTAGGAATAGTTATCTCAAAAGCGGCAGGCGCGGCGAAGCATGCTGCTGAAAATAATAATTTTATAATTTTTGCTGTAAGCGACTGAAAAGTTAATTCTTGAGTAACATCCAGCGAAAATTACGACGATGAGCACATTAAGCAATTACGAAATCCACTGACTAACTTAAAAAAAAAAAAAAAAAAAAAAATGTAGTAAACTTTAAGGCGTAATAGCGGAGCAACGCAGGTACTACGGGAGATTCCCACCTAATTCTCCAATAATTTCTCCGAACTAAAAGTCTCTTACCTCTTTAGAAACACACAAAGGAAAATCTCAATATAGAAATCAGAATCTTAAAAGACCTGCGTAGCTCCGCTATGGAGCTCTTGCAAGGTTTTGCTGTAGACAAATGGAGTATCCATTCCAAAATAAAATGCTGCGAAAATGACGACGAGACCATTACAAAAGTCTAAAACTCACTCTTCACAGAGAAAACTTGACTTGAAATTTCGGGTGACCACCCCAGCATGTATATGCAACAACCTTGGATTCGGCCTAAACAAAAGAACAGGACATGAAACTAAGTGCCGTCTTCCTCGTTTATTACGCAACGTAGAACTTTTCGGTAGTTATCACCATGCTCCCAGTGACATTATGTGTATTAATGGACCTTTAATTTCTTCAAATTTACTTTTTGAAAGCAAATTCATTAATTTCATAGTTCAAATTCGTAGGTTATGTTCTTTTGTTTGAGGTCCGAATCCGAGGCTGGTGCATACATGCAAGGGTGGTCATCCGATTCAAGTTAAGTTTTCTCTGCGAGGAGTGATCGGTTTTCTTCATGAAATCGGCGTATTTCCTTCTAAGAATGCATTTCAAACTATCTGCACTAAATTAAAACAAGAAAGATGGAAAAAGCAACTGATACACCACACACTCGACCCGACCTGTGCGAAGAGTGGAAAACACGGCAAAAAATTGCCCGTAATTTTACTTTTAAATTCATATTGTTCTGTTAATTTTTCAATGAAGTGATATGTATGAATCAATATCTTCGTTATATCCTCAAAATAATACAATTTGAATTTCCCGAAGGTAAGGAGCAATGATTATCTTGGAATTTAACTTTTAAATGAGGCAAAGTCGAAACCCCCATGATAAATTTCCATAAGAGCGATTTCACAGGGCCCAGGCTTTCGCCAGCCAATCAGAGGCCGTACAATCGATAGAATTCGACTATGCCACGCTCTCCTTCCGTTTTGTTGGGACTCTTGTTTACTCTTCGAGTCTTCATTCCGGATAAACGATTATATCGATGAAAATACGTACAAGACAAGGTATCTTCGGGCGCCTTCAATGCATCGTATAGGCAATTTCAACTCTCTCGAGTACGAATAATTAACTATACCTTCTTTTTTAAAAAACGGAAGAGTGGCGTTCTTTTGAACTAAACAACTAACTATTGCGATGGCGCAGATGGCTGTCTGTATCCCAACATATCTTTTTAACCCATAATTGTCCATAATCATCAACATTTTGCAGAGAAGTCGCTTTTAACATTCCTTAAAGGGACTTTTCTTTGTTTTTTCGAAATTTTAAATTTTTAGCAAGTTAAGGAGGATAAAAGATTTCTATTTAAATCAATGAGAAGAATTGGAATAATCCAAATATAGCTGGTTGAATTATAATTAAAATTTACAAAAAACATTCTGCAACCGGCCTACTGTAAAATTAGTCTCTCAAAGGGGGAGAGTAGGGTGTCCCACTAATTTTAAATTAGGCAAGTTGAGGATGATAAAAGGTTTCTATTAAAATCAATGGGAAAATGGGTAAAATTGGGTAGTTCGACCTTTTTCGTGGGTTTAAATGGAAGCACTGCAACGTTGCCAAATTGCACGCTACGCCACAGAATTCCTGCTATTTTGGACGAGACGAGACGAGATAGCGGGAATCGACTGATCCCTTTGGTTTAAACGGCGTCACGTGACAGATTCCGACTTCCGAGTCATTCGATGGAAAGGAGGACGACGACGGAGTCATTTTTTCTGAAATGAACGACTCAAACGACTTCAAATCTGTCACGTGACGCAATTTAAACCAATGGGAATGATCGATTCTCGCTATCTCGTCTCATCTCGTTCAAAAGAGCAGAATCCACCCCCAGCAGGCTGATTCTCCCTATTTCACGAGACGAGACGAGATAGAGATAGGAAGAAACGGTGAATCCCATTGGTTTAAATGGCGTTTCGCGACAGATTTGAAGTCATTCGACGGCCACGGCAACAAGGGATTGACGGGATCCGAGTCATTCTTCTTCAAATTCATGACTCGCCGCCGTTGCGGTCGAATGACTTCAAATCTGTCACTTGACGCCATTTAAACCAATGGGATTCATCGTTTCTTCCTACCTCGTCTCGTCTCGTGAAATAGGGAGAATCAGCCAGCAGGTGTAGGTACTTGTACTATACCATGCGGCTCGCGCTACTTGGCAACGCCGTCTTCGCTCCATTTGAATCTATGTTTAACAATCGATTGCTGGTGAAGAGCTGCTTCACTTTCGAATCGATTGTTTCACATACAATCAAATCGAGAGATAACATTGTTGTCAAATCGCACGAGCCGCCTCTGACTGTATACGTTATCGCCGGAGGCTTACGCAAATAATAGCCAACATGAATGCCTAATTGAATAAAGATTGCATTTACGATAAAAGTTTCCGAAATGGTTTTGACTTTTGACGATGTTCGAGAGCTCAAATTAACTTCCTTGTAAAACACACAACTCGCGTCTCTTATCTCACAGAAAGAGCGCGGTTGTTTTGGAATTCAGAATTTCAGTCTTTCATCGACTAAAATTAGGACGACCGTAACGTGAGGATAGCGCGTGATTTAAAAGAGGAGTCATTTTTCATCAATCAATGCTTGGAAAGCGCGAAAGATGGGAGGGGGGAGGGTTACAGGTCATATTATAGGCGTCGGCACTGAAAACCAAAGACTTCTACAATGCTATCTAGACTGGACATAACGCCGATATGGAGAGGGGAACTGTAGTGAATGCAAGGGTGGGACATCGAGCTACCGTTTTGCGTATCATGGGGCTCTTGCAAACTTTTGCTGAGAGCAAATAATAAGTCCAATCTGATGTAAAAACCAGCGAAAATCACACTAAGAAAGTCTACAATTCAGTAATTAACTCGCATAACTGCTATAACGACAAGTTCGTAATGGCGGTTCAATGCAGGTATCATGGGCGATTCCTGTCAACTGTGTCACTTTCTCTGTGGAAACACTGAGTGTAAGTCTCAATGTAGATAGGAATCTCCCATGATACCTGCGTCTCTCCGCCGTTAAGCCCGATTCTGAGAGTGAATTTCGTGATTTTTTAGTGTACTCATCGTCATTTATACAGGCTCTTATGCAAGAATCAACTCTTCAATCCCCTATAGCAAAAGTTTGTAAGAGCCCCATTAATGACATTTTTCAATTCACCGATGATTCCACCGGTTGAGTAAAGATTGCACAGTTCAGTTCAGTGTATGAACGTAATGCAAAAAAATACTCTGATCTTTAATCTTTTCTTAATCAGTGGAAACGCCGTTAATTAATTAAAATATCCGCAAGTTTGTTAAAGTCATTGACGACTCCACCGGTTGAGAAAAGATTACAGATGCAAGTATTTTCGTGCATTACAGTCATACAATGAACTCAACTGTGCAATGTTTTCGCAGCCGGTAGAATCATCGGTGAATTGAAAAATGCCATTAATTATACCCACGCAAAACAGCAGCTCTGGTGGGAGAAAACTCGCATGTTACTATTGACTACGCCGCATCGCCGCAGCGTGTTATATGGTAGAGCTCGTTTCAGAAGTGTAGGCGCACCTAAACTATAATCTTTGACGAATGTTCAACTTTAGTTCTTTCAACTCAAAACCGAACTTGCCTCTGACTTTCTTCTTTTGTTTTTAAAATGTTCCTTAGTGAAAAGTGAACACTCGATTTCATTTTCATTCATCAAGTAATATCAGAAATAATGTTGACAAATTCCAAAGATTATCGGTCTAGGTGCGCCTACACTTCTGAAACTACCTCTAGGACGGTTGGTGTTAAGATTTTCAGAAATACGTTTCAATAAATGGGAGAATGACTTCTTCAAAATTAATTTAAATTATTAGAAAAAAAAAGAAAAAAATTTATTTTATTTTATAAATATAAAGCTAACGCCCCTCAAAGAGCATTTCCTATTTACCCAAGAGTTGGCCAAAGCGATTTTCCTCAAAGTTGGTATGATGATTTCCTACCGTATTTCAAGGGGATTTAAAAAAAAAAGTTTTGAGAAAGTCGTCCGGAGGAGCTAGAAAACGGACTTTAAAATTAGGGGAGGGGAAACATAGTTAGAATAAGTCTATGTCCCCTCCAAAAACGTTTTCTGTTTCCCGTACATTGGTCGAAGCGATTTCCTTCAAATTTGGTACGATGCTTCCTTTAGAGAGTACAATGGGGATTCTAAAAGGGAAAACTCAAAAAAGTCGTCTGGGGCCTGATCAAGTTGAACCAATCAAAGTCATGATTCCACGGTCGATTAGTTGGAACCGTGGACACCAGGTCGCGCTGCTCAAAAAGTCAAAAGTTTTTGGCTAAAACTGATGAATTTACGCTGAAAGCACAAATTTGAGGAGTTTCAGCATTTGCAAGCAAACTTAAGGAAGTTACCCCGAAAATTACAAGTTGAAACACTCAAAAATAAAGCCGGAAAAAATTAAACATAAGAATTCCCACAAGCCTCAATTAGTGCGAGTGAGGCAGATAGACAAATTACCTATCACTCACACTCACTCAGCTAATGAAGAAATGAATTTTATAATTTACCGCTATAATTCTCAACCAATTTGGCTCCTTTTGGGCTCAAAAAATCCATAGAAAAGTTTTGCAGGTGCCAACATTCTTGGATTTTGCATTTATTCTTCGTTTTCAATTTAAAATGCCACATACACGACTAGTGGCGCTACCTATCGGATTGAAATCTGGAAAAGTTTCGCCTAGAAACACATTGAAATGGCATTTTCGCCAACTTGATCGAGCCCCTGGTAAAGCAAAAAAACGGAGTTAAAAATTAGAGGAGAGGAAGCTACCTCTAGATTGCTAGACATGGAGGATGGCTAGTGGCTACCCGGAGAAAATACTAGTCTTTGTAGGAAACTTTGGGTGTGCTAGAGGCCGTTTCAGATAACTTCGGTTCTGACAGCTCTCTTTTTACATGCGTGAAAACATTGACGCCGCTCACTGCGCGAATCATTAGAACTGTTTGCCACAAAATAGACTCGGTTAACAATCGTAATTAGTGAATTTTTACATTAAAGCGTAATTGAAGACTTGATATCGTCCTTCCGCGCATGTAAAGAAAGAACTGTCAGAACCGAAGCTATCTGAAACAGCCTCTAGTATTGACACATTGCCAGAATTCATAGCAAACACAGTCGAGACATCACAAGACAACCATAAATTACTGAGCACAAAGTTTATTTTGAAGTACGGCTCGTGCAGTGGCGTAGCCAGGAATTTTTCTGGGGGGGGGGGGGGGGGGGGGTTCCGAGGTCCGAAAATTGTCAGGGGGGGGGGGGAGGGTCCAAAGATACTACTTTGGTCAAATTTGTCGGAAAACGCATAAAATTACCTTTTTTAAGGACGAATTTTGGTGTCAAGGGGGGGGGGGGGTACAGACCCCCTGGACACCCCCCCCCCTGCCTACGCCACTGGGCTCGTGCAATTTGACAATAATACTATCCCTCCGTAGGGGGACTTCACAATTAGAGAGATTGATAAAACTACACACAAATGATGCTATTGGGTAAGGGTCTGATTTGGGGCAGATGTGTTTCGAAAACCATTGTTCAGCCGCCCCTAAGGTAAAGGTAGCTCCAAAGACACCTTTACAAATCAAGCCACTGAATAATGGTTTTTGTGAGATAGCCACATCAAACCGTTCTTGATCCGTGTAACTAGAGCAGGACCATTTTGAATAACGGGTTCGGATAAGTAGCGGAGCCTGCTTCCGAACCACATCAAAGCGCATCAGTCAGCCGTCGATTGGCAACGAGTTGTAACTCTGCGCCAACCAACCGCTCACCGATGTGTTTTGATGCAGTTTGGAAGCACGCACCGCTAGCTGTCAGAACCCGATACTGAAAATGGTCCAGCTCTATGAAGTCCCCAATCTACTCGCTGACAAGAGAGCAGGTAATAATTTCATACTTAATCTTACCTTAAAGTGTGTAAGGGTGGCGTGTTCCAAGAGCAGATAGTCTAGAAGCAGGATTGAATTGCAGTCTTCCTTTCTTTTCTTAAATCGGAACTAATCACGATTCACGAATACGTCAAATGACAACACTTTTCATACTGGTTCGAACTGGCAACGAACTTACATAGGGAATGCAAGTGATCACGGAAGATTTAGAAGCGGCGCCACTTGATAAAATATAATGCGAACTTATTGAAAACCGACGTGCGACATACTTGCGAATAAAACGTGAAGAAAATGATGGGCAGAATTCACAAGATCGGATTCATATTTGAGAATTCTTTCACTTTTCAGTTTTCAGTCACCACGAAGCCAAATCGAAGGCAAGGCATGGCAATTTTATCATAATTTTCACGCGCGGAACAGAGACCAGGGATAATAATAGACAGTAATGATAGAGATTAGAGGATTTCATATTTACGTCGTTGCTAGATTGACACCTTCTAAAGAGAAGATAGAATAACGTCAACTGAATAACGTCAACTTGCTCATTTTGGAATAAGGTAAAACCGGTGACGCCTGTATTAAAGGAAATTTTTAAACAAAGACAGCGCAGCTGTGAAAAAGCAAGTATCTGCAGAGATCGTACATTTTTGAATGAGTGGTAAAATATAGTTTTTGTTTGTTTACTTGAATTGTTCCATTTGCAAGGTAGATGATTTTGCCTGCGTCGGATTTTTTTCGGGTACCTATGCAGGTTAAGCTCATTGTAGGAGTAGTGGAGATACCCTCAGTTGATTTTAGGAAGTTTCCCAAACATTGCTCCCCTCAAACCAAGCTAATTTTATTAATTTAATTTAATTTTTTTTTTAATTTTTTTTAATTTTTTTTTTTTAATTTTTTAATTCTTTTTTAAATTTTTTTGCAATTAATTTTAAAAGCTGGAGAACGGAGATGATGACATGGGCGGTCTGTGGGTTCAAAAATGGAAGGATTTGAAGAGAGGTGATGACCTTTTTTTCCTTCGATTCTCACTGTTGTTCTTGAGCCCTTCTCCATGTATGTAAATGTTTGGGCTTGGAGAGCTATAAATCTTTCTTTGCTTATTCCCTTTTTTTGAGCTCTTTCCCTAAAACGCAGGGGGCCTGAAGAGTTGTGACCACTGTCTCCCTCATGTAGGAGCTCTTTTCCAAAAAAGAGCAGGAGGGTGGCTTGAGCCCCAAAGCCCCCCCCTTGGACATCTAGTGGGTGGTGGGTCTCAGGAACCAACTGTGGTTAATGGCACCCTCATAAGTTTTGATCTTGAATCAATTCTTTTGTCATTCATTTTTGAAAAATTTTACTATAGGAGAAGATACTATAGTGAATAGAAGGCGTTCTCAATAAATTCAGTGACCTTATGCAGTTTGGTTTATGAAGAAAGAAAAATCCGGTTAAACTCCCATGATTTATGTCTGCTTAAGTAGAATATACAATGCGGATGCGGGATGAGTAATCTAAAGCAGTTATCAACAAATTTATTTACATTTTTAACTATTTTTGTCCAGAAACACTGCCTGAATGTAGTTGTGTTCACAAGGGAGGAGAGATACTATCATCTATTTGTGTCTGATACCCATGTACTCCCTTGGATTGTTTTCCATGGCTCAGTCTCTGGTACCTATAGGAAGTCGCTTGGGTGGGCCTCAAAGCGTGAAGTTTAATAAGGAATATTCTTCTTCTTTTCTTTTCCTGCTAATTATATGTTTATCCATTCTTATCCCTTCACCTTACAATTAACAATCTTCATTCAATACTTTAAAAACACTTTTCTTTTGTTTGTCTATAGGTGGCTGAAGATTAAAAAAAAAAAAAAAGGGAGGAGAGACTCAGGGGGCTTCAGCTCCCTCCAAAACATTAATTTCTAAGGGAAGAGGGGGAAGAAAGTTGGAGCCAATATTTCGTATCAGACATCACTGCCTGTATGCCCACATTTGTTGTATAAAAGAAAAGGAGCGAATAATTTTCAAGAAGCCTTGATGTACTTTGAAAATAATGAAATAATGATTTCTAACTGTTTTTTTGAAAATTATTCGTCAACACTTTACATGTATAGATTTATTTTTCAAGATTCAGATTCTAGAAACAATAGTATGGTGATACAAGATCTTGAATGGTGAAAACTATTTTTGACTTCCTATTTTTTCTCCTTTATTATATCTTTTACCGTCGTGAGAGCGCCATTTTCGGTTTCCTCATCACATTAGCCACAAATTTTGTGGCCCGGTGGGCAGCAAATTTTCATCTACCCTTTCATTTAGGAGAAAATTCAACAAATTCGAAAAATTCTTTAGCCCGTCTTTTTGAAATTGGTTACCGAGAACATGGTCCATAGCAGCCAACCACAACTTAGAATGAGTGAAAACTTTCCCGACTATATTCCCTGACTGGGGGCCCCGGATTTCTTGCACGTTTGAATTTCCTCGTAAGATTCCAAATCCTAGGCAACCCTTCTCGAAAATATACTCAAAATTTGTTAAATGCCTTTAAATCTCGAAACTTCTGAAACTCAGTCCGCCAAATGGTTAACACGTCAAGTTGAAAGTTTCCCAGTTGTAGCGTGAAAACAACTTCGCGTTCCAGGATTACATCATTTTTCCTTGTGTTTACAAATTATTCGTGATTCGCTTTCAGATTCGCCTTCACAATGTCAATCTCTCCGTGAAATTTAAAAAGAAAATATTCGGAAAGTCTTTAAACAGTAGTTTTCAGTTTTTAATGTTCATCAAGGTTCACTCTTGTGAGAAAAAATAATTTCAGATAGTTTACTGCCTAGAATTTTTACATTTTTCTGCAATCGCGGTGCGCCTCCCATGCTCAGAACGCCGGCACACGTCTCTTTTCTTACCAATTTCATGTATAGCTTAATTTCAATTCATCACTGGATGAAATTTTAGAATTCAGGTTTTCATTTTTTGGAAGATGACCGGGCAGAAGTAAAGCCTCCTTCCTCCCCATCAATTTGATTGCCTGCCTCAGTTTTGTAGTATAACCGCATCATTAACAACTTCCAATGTCTTATCATGGCCGGCAATGGTATTTTTCCCTTTAAACACTACTGATACTTTTCTCTTGTTTTTAAGTATTTCTAAAATTCAAACTGTTCTACTTGGCGTTTGATTACCCTGGGTAGAACTGGAGTTTGGCTTCAGAAAGTACTTTGACGCTCTTCCGTTAACTTTTCGCTCTACCATTGGTAAGTATTTATCAGTAAGTTGTCCAGTCTAGCATCTCTGAACCATTCTGAGCTATCAATTTTACATGCATTATTGAACGTTTAGAAGAGGCTAGAGACAGTTCTCATGCATAAATATTAATAGCTTGAGAATATTAATTCCTTTAAACCAAATTGAATCTTTGGCAAGACTTTTCTACAAGACATTTTAGCATTCTTAATGAATGAATACGAGTATTTAACATTGCTTGCATTTTCGGCTTGGTTTGGGAGGAGCAGCGTTTGAAAACTTCCCTAAATTAACTGTGGTTAGAGGTTATTTCATGAAAGATGACGGATTACAGCTTGCCCGGTTTCCTGCGTCGTAGATTCATCAGCGTCTCTGCACTCAGAAACACAAACCTTACAAACTTGCTGCTCTATCATCTGCCAAATCTTTTGAAACAACCTCTCTCTCCTGCAAAGCCAAGAATCCTTGAGGTGACGAACCATGCCACCATTGTTCTCTCAGACTAAACCCTGGCGCCTGTGTTAGAAGCTCTACGAAGACTTTCCAACTCAATATCTGCCTTCCTTTGCGATTAGCCTCGTTTTAGTGCGTTCACACTTGCGGTACACTAAAAAGTAGCCTCAGAAAGGGAGAATGAGATTGCGTTTGATCCGTTGCATCATCCTCTTTAGCCGGGCAACACTCTCCAAGCCTGTTGCGGACAATTTCTTAGAGCTTCCTTTGGAATTTAACCTGTGGTAGAAATGAGAACTTGCAGAGCAAGTCCTGGGAGAGGTGATTTAGGGGCAGCAGCCTGAATTACAGGCAAATGCCGGGGGGGGCTGGATAGACTGAGAAAAATTGGAAAAACCCATGGCAATTATTATAATCAGTTTTAATGTCAAATTCAACAGTTAAAGCCATAGGTAGAGGCAAAGAGTATATTCTTTGGGTAGAGGAGAGCTAACAGAGAATTTTTGGTATGATCTAGGTCAGGATCATGAAGGAAAGTAAAGGCACCTACTAAAGGCACATAGCTTATTACTTGAATAATCCATGATAATAATAATAAGTAATTGATTGTAAATCATCATAATATAATTCATCAATTGACGCCATAAGAAAGAGAAGTACAAGAGAATTCCGTTAAAATCACGGTCAGGATAGAAACAGTAAATATAATAATAAGCCGTGGAGAAGAAGGCACATGATGGTCTATTACTTGCATAGACATCTTTTCAAAAAAAATTGGGTATCCAAACGTTAGATTTTCTCACATCAGTTGACGTTATTCTACCGCGGTTTTGAAGTTGACGTTAATCCGGTGAAATTAGGCATTGACTTTATTCCGAAGTGCCTACATTTTCTATAATCCGGTTGACGTTATTCTGCCTCCCGCTTCTAAAATAAAATTTGTTTCAATTATCTGAGCCAACTTTTCCTTTTTTTGCCCTGTTTTATATTACTTAATTTCATAGCTATTACAGCAGAATTTCATTTTTCAGTAGTTACACTAGTTACCATTTCAGAAGACTAAATAATGTCACTCAAATTCCGATTATTATTCCGAGTAGCGAGCTACCTGGCAACGTTGCCAAGAAAACATTTGTAGGTTAGTTGCAGAAATGCAGAATAATAACAAAAACAATTGCGTAGTTTCCTGGTAGTTTTACATTTTAGTCTGAGAGCCCAAAATTTCTCCGGCAATTTCTGCCTATCTATCGATTACTGGCTCTTGGTTGAATTTCATCCTGTTAATTGACACGTTTTTAATCCATTTTTATGTTAAAGTTTGCCTTACTAATTCGTTCCAATGAGTGCAGCAAAAGAGAAAAAAGAGAATGCCGCGTCTCACTCGATACCGATTGACATCTTGGATGATTTGGGAAGGTAAGCCCGTCTTTTTACTCAAATTTTCGGCCAATCTCATCTGATTCCATTCTGTGTAATGGAAGTTACTCTGCCAGACTACACTGATGTCTCCTGATAACTTTAATAATTTGAAAAAATGTGCTACAATTTACGTAGTTTGAGTATTGAGTTCTAACATGTACCTAGCGGTACCTGCTTCCGAAATGCATCAGAACGCTTCAGTGAGTGGTTCGTCAGCCGTGAGTCAAAACTCTATGCTAATCAACTGCTCACTGATGTGTGTTGATGTCCGAACTTGACACCTAATTACTCAAAATACATGAGCTCTACTAATTAACGTTTATTGAGACGGACGATGTAATGGTATCTATCTGCTTGCCAAATCTCATCGGTGAACCAAGCCGCTGAATTTTAATTTCTTCACAAGTAATAGATAGAGAATCACTTTCTAAATCATGCACAGGAAATCTAAAATTGTAAGTGGCGGTAGCTACCCTGGCCGAGTCAGAAAACGCAACCCTGGAGGGCAAATGTAATATTACTCTCCAAACTATCTGCCTTGATCACTCATCCTGACTCTTTAGTTTTGGATTGTTTTAAGATGGGTGAAAGTTTTCCAATTTCTTCTATAAGTAGAAATCTTCAGAAACTCATGTTAACAAATATTTATGTTCATTTATTTGTTTTTTTTCCCCAGTCGGTTCATCATAAACGTACCTATCGAAGAGCGGCAAGATTTGGTCAGGTTATGTTTTCAAATTGAACTAGCTCATTGGTTTTACTTAGATTTTTACTGTACTCAAGATGACTTAAAATTACGAACATGCGGCATGAAAGAATTCACTATTCACATGTTCCAGGTAAGCTTCTCTTCAGCAGGTCAAGTACTGAAATAGAAAATTATGCTTAAGGTGGTTCCATGGCACATGACCAAGGGGAACAATTAGTCATTTGATTAATGGTCAATTTTATGGAGTTTTATGTAAAACGAGGATTGTCAGCACCTGTAGGTCAGTGGCGGCTCGTGCAGTTTGGCAACAACATTCTCCCTTCATTTGATTCTACGTAAAACAATCGATTCGGAAGTGAAGCAGTGCTTCATCAGCATTCGATTATTGTGCATAAGTTCAAATGGAGGAGAAACATTGTTCCCAAATTGCGCGAGCCGCCACTGCTGTAGGTAGATCCGACGAAGATATCTGCTAAAATTGGACGCTTGAATCCACAAAATAAGGACGTAACTATGGGAATTTGCACTATTGTTGTGCGACAGGAGAGATTGATTAGCGGTTGCGGCAATTCCCATAAATACGTCTTTATTTTGCGGATCCGAGCATCCAAACTTTGCAGATATCTTCATTAGGCCTACTTACACGTGCTGACAATCCTTGTTTTACAGAACTAACTCCATAAAATCCGGTAAATGACCATTGATCGATCGACTAATCGATTGCCTTGGTCACGTGACATGGAATCACCTTAAACCTAAGAAAAAATATTGAATTCCAAGATGTTTGCCAAACACCAGACGGCTAGATCGTTTTTATGGGTTCAAATGGACAAACAAAAGTGTTGCCTGATTGGTAGCTTCGCCATTGTTTCAAATGAGTTTTAAAGCACTAAATAGGTTGTTTCAGGAAAGATTGGACTTGATTGTTCGACAGCTTTTGTGAAAACATCAGATTCATATTTGCAAAAGCGTCACCTCATTGGTTAGCAGCGGAATGAAGCTGATATTTTCATGATAGCCGTGCAAATGTCAAGCTCAATCTTTTCTAGAACAACCTATAACAATAGACTGATTTAGTAGAGCGATATATTGTATCAATTTCCGTCCGAGGCTCTCTGGTTCCTAACAAACTCTGATTCAATGTATTTTTCCCATAAGCGCATTTTTGAACGGAAATACAGGCTATTAAATCAAACAATTTATGTGACCTATTTGCGATTATGAATTCTACGTCCTCAAAAATTCATATCTGTGCCTGGTTCCATGGCTAAAATTGCCAAAATCAACAGGATATCACAGATTGAACGATGCATTTGGAGGCTGAATCACCCAAATGTTATTGTTGTTATTGTGGAATTGGCGGGATTTCGGGTGATTCAACCTCCAAATGCAATGTTTAATCAAAAATATCTCATTGATTTCAGAAGTGTTAGTCAAGGAACTTGGCATAATTAAGCATTTTCGAGGACGTAGAATTCATAATTGCCAAAAGGTTGCATTAATTTCTTGATTTAATAGTCAACATTTCCATTCAAAAATCTACTTATGGAGAAATTACATCGAATCAGAGGCCCTCGGACAGCAATCGATACGATATATCGCTCTACAAAAACAGTCTATAGAGATCTTGCAAGGTTTTGATGTAGGCAAATGGAATTTCAATTCTGATGTAAAATGCTGTGAAAATAACGATGAGACCATCGAAAATTCAGAAACTCATTACTCGCAGAGGATACAAAGCGCGAAGTCCAGATGAATTGCCTGTGTATGTATTCACTAGGTACAATTTGCACCCCATTAGATCACTCAAAAAATGGATGAAAATCCCTTGAGCAATGGCCGAGAATAAAACAAAAAAGAACCATTCCACTGGAATCACTGTCTTGGTTTTTATGTCTGTTACTGCTCCAAAAAAGTAAATAGCCTTCGGGTAGCTGGCAAAAGTTGGCACCATCCTCAAATCTTACACAGTAAAAGTTAGAATCAAGGGGTTGGGTTGAGCCAAGCATTGCTTATTAGAGTCTGACGGTTTTAAGTTTTGTCGGGAACTAATTCTATTATTGTGACTATTTTTCCAGCATATTCCATTCCTTCAACAGTATGCAGGCATGGTGCAGGAAGTTCTAGAGCAATGGAGAGAGTACAAACAATCGGTTCCGACCTTCGGTGCTATTATTCTAAGCGAAAACTACTCGCACGTACTCCTGGTTCAGAGTTACTGGTCCAAAGCATCCTGGGGATTTCCTAAAGGGAAAATAAACAAAGATGAAACTCCAATTAACTGTGCAGGAAGAGAAGTAAGTCTAGAATTTTACAATAAACTATATTTTATTTAATAAATTTTTCATTTTCTGAGCTGTTTATCAATCTATCATTTTTTTAATTCCAAGATATTTTTCAAAAAGAAAAAAGCTGATTTTCTGCACTCGGATCCAAAAATTTCCTGCCTACTTTTGAACTGGATTGTAAAAATTAATTTGGAGTAAAGAAAGCAAAAAATTAAGATGAACCACACCTTTGATGCTTGAAACATTTTTCTCAACAGTTTTTGGACACAATTTTTATTTAGTTTCATGCATTTTTCACAGCGTTCGACGAGTTTTCAATACCTCAGTCAAAAAATTGATGGTCTAAAGAATAAAAAATTATAGAAAACTGCCAAGATAAGGGAAATAGGAGCAAGAAGCCGAGATAAAAGTCTGATTAGGACTTCTACATACGCAGCGTCTTCTTAAGAGTGATGAACGCACCTTCATAAAGTCAAATATTAAAACGAATTGCCAACTGATGTTTTCGCATGAGCCTATTCCGTTAGGCTGCCTCTGTAGATAAATGTAAAACTTGTTGCTCCCTATAGCCCGGATTTCGATCCCCCTGGCCATCATCTTTTTCCTGAAGCTCAAAAATGTCCTTATTTAATCATTTAATCATTTTATCATTCAAACAATTTTCATCAATCATTCATCATTCTTTTTACTCATTGTAGAAAAGGTTAGCGACAGAGCCATTAAGTGAAGCTTGTAACTACCTATCAGCAAAACATAAGCTGCATTTCAATTAATCTCTACCAATGGTCCTCCCCTTTTTTGATAGGTTTTTGAAGAAACAGGGTACAACATCAGTCATCTTCTAAATGCCAACGAATATATTGAGACTGTTGCAAATGATCAGTTGACCAGGCTATACATAGTAAGTGGTGTTTCTAGAGATGTCAAGTTTGAGCCTCGTACTCGGAACGAAATCAAATCTGTTGAATGGTTCCCGATTGCTGATCTCCCGACATCACGCAAAGATATGACTCCAAAAATTAAATGTGGCTATGGACCAAGCTCATTTTTTATGGTTTTACCATTTATGCGGTAAGTTATCTAGACTACAATGGGTCTGTTGCAAACTTTTGTGTCAGTGTTACGGAGGGTCAATTCCAATGTAAAATCGCGTGCAAATCACTGTGAAAGCACATTGAAAGGATCTTCCAGCTCACATAAAACTTATGTTCAAGAATAAAGAGATACCTACTTTTTATCATATGTTTGAGGAGCTTCTACTTTCAAAAGTACACTATACTCTAGATGAATTCTGTTTGTAATTGTGTTTTGTTCGATCACTCCACTTTAATTTGAATTTTCATGTTCTATTTTGAAAATGTATTTTCTTGACTCATGCCATAGCCTCTTCAAGGGCTTCTATGTATGTTCTTGATTTTTAAATAAATAAATAAATAAATAATCTGATAATTTTTTCTGATCATAAATAAACAGTTTGCTCTTTGCCTTGCCTAGTATTGCTATTTGCCTGCAACATATACATATAATTTATTCCTATTCCAATTGCAGGAGACTGAGAGCTTGGATCAAGGATAAAGCGCAAAAGACCTCTAGACGACCGCGCCACAAGTCTATGAACGATATAGAGCCTGAAAACCAGAATGTAAAGGGTAACTCTATGGCCAATAGAACTAAAAGGTTCCAACAAGCATTACAGGTAATTTCACAATTTATTATTTATTTTATCTGAATTCATAACAAATTTTTGTTCAGCTAGCAGCCAGGGTGGCTTGACTTTCTTTTTCTATCCCTATGTTTTTCTTCTTCTAGAGGCTGTTTCAGATAGCTTCGGTTTTGACAGTTCTTTGTTTACAAGCACGGAAGGACGATATTACTTACTTCTTCCGCGCATGTTCGCTTCAATTTTATGTTCTGCTTGGAAACTTCGACCCTCTTCATTACATGAATAACTAGACCTTTGTGCCTTGTATTTGATTCGCCTAATCATTGTAAATAATGAACATTTTCTTATTCACCAATTACAATATTTAACTGAGTCTATTTTGTGACAAAAAGTTCCGATGATCTGCGCAGTGAGCAGGGTGGATGTTTTCACTGGGATAGTAGCACCAGACTATGTGCGTGCAAACCAGAGCTGCCGTTTTGCGTATGAGTAATGACATTTTTCAATTCACCGATGACTCCACCGGTTGAGAAAAGATTACACAGTTCAGTTCAGTGCATGACTGTACTGCACGAAAATACTCTGATCTGTAATATTTTCTCAATCGGTGCAATTGTCGTTTAGTTATTAAAATATCCGCAAGTTTTTTAAATTCATCGACAACTCCACTGGCTGAAAAATGATTACAGGTGCAAGTATTTTCGAGCATTAATACACTGAACTGAACTGTGCGATCTTTTCTCAACCGGGGGAATCATCGGTGAATTGAAAAATGCCATTAATACAGCAGCTCTGGTGCAAACAAAGAGCTGTCAGAACCGAAGCTTCTGAAATGATGTCTAACAAGGCATATTTTAGTCTCGGTCCAAACAAGTGAAATGTTTCCCAGCTATAGTTGTCTGCCTTTTCAGAGAACCTTCTTCAATTCCTGCTCTGTTTTTGGTTTTGGTATCAAATAAGTAAAGTAATAATTATTGAGTTATTCCTGTTATCAAGAATGACAAGTCGATAATGGCTGCCTCCTCTGTATCTTCAAACTCACGTCCCACAAACCACCTCCATGGGTACAGCTACTTGGAAATCCTTCAATTCGTTGATCGAATCTTGGGCGCTTTCCGCTAAGGATTGAAGATTAGATTTCTCGATTGTATTCTTGTTACAAAATTCAATTTTTCCATTTTATGAGTGTCTTTTCTTTATTTCATTTTTCAGTCGGAAATAGAAGTTTACAAAGCTATACAAGCGCAAAAAGTTCCTCAAAATAGTTCTCAGAAGAATGTTAAGGGTTTAGATAAGAATCGTTCTTCAAGACGCCGTCTATTTTTAGGTATGCACTTTCCTCTCAATTTATTTATTTTTTCTTTGTCAAATGTTTCTAAAGTTAAGGTGATTTTCTTCAGCGTTTAGTGCCAATTTCTGCCACCAGAGTGCCACTGTTAGATTAATGTCAAATTACAGGCCAAAAGCAATTTACATTTATGAGTGTCAGTTGCTAGATAATCATCTGAAGAACGTCTCTGCAAAATATCTCGTCAATAACTTCAAAAATAAGACTGAAAGTACCAAATAATGGAATACCGCAAATCGATTCTTGTATCAAAATTAAAATTAACATTTTAACAGCTATTTTATGTGGGTGGTCGATTTTAAGGATAGCAGTAATTTGGACAACTACCTTAGTACAAAATTTTATCTTTTATTAGGCTCATAGGTGTATCATCTATTCATCTTGGTAAATTTAACATAAATTTAATGTTCATTATTTTATGTTTTTTGTTTGTTTTGTTTTATAGGTGAAGAAAATGCGAAAGTACAAAGACCGAAAGAAAGTGTTCCCAGCTTTGTGGCACCATCTTGGGTGGACTTTAAGTTTGACCGCCAAGCTATCATCAAATGCCTTAACGATTGTCAACATAATTTTCGACCTAAGTTAGTCATGAATGTTGGTTAGCCACTGTCCCTCAAATTTTATCTCTCCCATTCGTACAGAAACAAGCATGTGTATTTTAACGGTAAAAAAAGCTCTAGTTAGTTCCATTATGTGAGTTTTTCAGCTTGACTTTTCCATAGTGTAAATTAATTCAGTTGATCAATGTGGTTATTAAGTGAATTGATTTTCTATCAAAATAAAGACCGACCAGGAGTTTCTGTGTCTTCTGACCGTTTTGTATCTGGAGCGAATGAAATTTTTGCAACGGTACCCATTACCGGTGCTTGTTTCTGTGCTTGAAGATTATAGTTTGAAACGGCTTCTACATCTGAAATATGGTTGCCAGATTGTGCAGTGAACTCTTCCAGTTATCAATTTAATTTAATGTATGACAATTTTTCAGCATAATCTGGCATCACTGCTCTAATCATGAGGGTGCAGAAAAATATTCACATTTTACGTTAATTTAAATTGACGTTTGGAAGATTTTTCTACTTCTACAATCTGGCAACCACATAGTTAGAGCAGCATTGCCGGATCGTGCAGAAAAATCTGCGTATTTTAGATTAATTTAAATTGACAATTGGAAGATTTTTCTGCACAATCTGGCAACCATATAATTAGAGCAGCATTGCCAGATTATGTAGAAATATCCTCGTCTTTTACATTGGTTCAAAGAGCGATTTGAAAATGTTTCTGTTCAATCTGGCAGCAATGTGATTGCTCTCTGAAATGCCCCTGCTAGTCCAAGGGTCCAGTCTCTGCGGGTATTTGTATCATTTGTTCTTTAACAACCTCTGAGACCCTTCCTATTTTTTGTTGAAAGAGAGGTTTTATCTATTTATTTATTTATTTTTTCATATTTATTTATTATTCTTCCTCTTCATAACCCCTCTCTACCGTTTCTGGTTCATCACTATTTTAGTATTTTGCCATCTTACGGTTTAAAGTTAAATTTTGAGATTGTTTGCCTTGATTCATTTCACTTCCCTAGGTATAATATTGATGCAAACCCTCTTTACCGATTTTTAGCTGAATTTTTCTGTTCAAAGGACTGATCATGGAATTTTACTGTATTGACGTTAGAATTTCATCAAGCCCATCTCTTTCCCATTACTTTACTGGTTTTAGTCTCCTTATGCTAAAATTGTAAAGCTTGGCTGTTGCTGTGGTAATCATTTTTAAAGCTCTGGTTTTAGAAAGGCTACTCAATGAATGGCCTTAAAAAATGGGTATTTTAAAGAAGGTTACCATAGCAACAGCCAAGTTTTACAATTTTGGACCAATAGCATCAATCATGTACAGTTTTAACGATTAGTTTATCAATTAAGTGAATGATCAGCCCCCGGGTATGCATCAAACATTTTGTTGCTCTAGAAACAATCCCTCACTTTTTTGAAATTGTGGCAAAAATGATTTTTCAAAGATAGTAACTAATCCTCTACGGGAATTTACATTGTGCTGTAAATGTATTCGTTTTTGTGATGGGAGAAATGTGCTACAAACGAGCATGATTGAAAACTTCGCTTTAAAAAAAAAAAAAAACAAAAAAACAAAAAAACAAAAAAACTAGTTTAAATAATATAAAGTTTAATTAAAAGTTTTTTCCAAGTTAATTATTCTCCTCAAAAAATCAGTTCGATGAAGGTAGACAGATTTTTTTATGAGTAACAATTTTCAAAACTTGTTTTTGTGGATTGTACAATCATTCTCCTTTGTTCTGTTGAACAAAAATTTCAGTCAGAAACAATTGTATTTGAAGACCACAAGAGAATGGCTGAAGTTGATTTAAGTTGCTTTTGTCACATTAACTATTATATCTGTTTAATTTTATCAAGTAATAGAGCAGTAAAGTGAGAACAAATGGAATAAGATGGATTAATTTTTTTAGTGTATATTTGGATCAACATTTTTGATAATTGAGGATATTTCTGGAAGAAGGGCTTAGAAAAGAACAGAGCTCTTCAGCTAATAACCATCATTTCCTCACAATGCCTAGTTCCCTGGAAGAGCACACCCCACAGCCATTGTTTTGTGGGGCCTTCTTTTGGAAAAGTGAGTAAAATCAAGATCTATTTTTCTCAGAGACTCGTCATCAAACTGTGAACCTCTAAAAACAATTTTAATCGTCCTTCCACCTGTTCTCTCTTTTTTAAGCATTCCTTATCAGTATTTTATATTTTTTGATTTTTCAGAATAAGTTTCTTTTTCAGATGTTCTTTAAGTTTAACTTAATTAACTCTTTCAATGAGAGTAACCTTGATTTTTTTTTTTTTTTTTTTCTCTTTACAACTTTATAATATCCCTGATATTTTGATTTCTTGATGTAAACACAGACTTCATATTCTGAGCTAGCATTTATTTAGTTTCTTAATAATCATGCTGAAAAAATTTGAAGCCCGTTTATTTTGAAAGTTTAAGCTCATTCATGATCTATGCTCAATTTCTGCAGTTCAAGTCCATGAAACAAATATTTGATGACTATTCATACTCATAATTTTAACTCCTTTTTTCTCTCTCTCTCTCTCTCTCTCTCTCTCTCTCTCTCTCTCTCTCTAATGAATTGATTTTATTAGCTTAAGATGATTATTGTTTTTTAACTTCATCAAAATCTGTTCCTTTCTTTATTTAAAGAATTTTTTTTCGAATGCAGAAGAGAAATATTCTAAAAGATTAGTTTTTTTCAGTCAAGGCATATTTCAATCTTTGAATCTAAAATTTATAATTATGAATGAAGTTCGAGAGATAAGTCAAATCAGTTCCTATCGTAATTTCTATCCCTGTTTTTTTTTTTTTTTTTTTTTTTTTCATTACAAAGGCCAACAAAACTTTACATTTCAACTTGTGTTTTTTTTTATTTGTCTTGTTTTCATTCAACATATTTTCACCAGTCCAAAAATAAGTCGAAAACTGACCTGATGCTTTAAAACGAAGCAACAAGACATTAATTTCATATGAACAGTTATGACCGGATTTATTGAAGTCTTTATGGGGCAGTTTATGCACAACATAGACCTTCATTTATTCTGCTATGTTTGTTCTTTTTGGAACAACAATCTTATCGAATGTGCCTGTAACTGACAAAATATCATTTCATATGAGGTAATATTTGGGTTTCATTTGCGTGCAGTGATCTCAATAAGCATTGTAGATTGAGGCCCTCATTTCTTGTCTTTGATGACCAACAATAATCTTGGAAAAAAAATGGCCGAAGTTTTAACTTGAAGGCTAAAATCTAAATGTTATTCTTAATTCTGAACCTGTTCAGTGCCAACTACATATTAACTCAAAACTTTTCTGTGCAGTTCTCGGCTATGCCGTTTTTGAGACCATGGTGTCCAAAAAATCAAAATGATTGCTTTGAATTCTTATTGAAAAAATTAACTTGGCACTGAAATATTGCATTCAGAAATCTAACTGAGCTCTGAAAAGGTGAAATCGACGGTCTGCATGCATAGGGACGTAATTCAAAATTTTACTGATTTGAGTTGTCATTTTGTATGTATTTAGAGCCAATTTTTTGAGCTGGATGGGTTCTAAGACCTAATTTCTATTAACTGATGTATGAACTCAAATGAATCGTCAAAACTTGAAAAAATCAAAGGGGGGACCAGGCAAAATGTCGTACGTCACCAATGACTCACCATGTGCCGAAAGTTACAAAAAAGGAGCTACGCCCTATGCATGCCAACCATCAAAATCAGCCTCTTGTTTTGTTGATGTTAATAGAATAGAAATTTGATCTTTCGTGATCTTTTGTAAGTGAGATTTCTATTTTTGAAAAAAAACAAAAAACAAAAAACAAAATAACTTTATGCAACAAGAAATAAAATGGCAAATTGTGCATTTGAGGAGTTCTTTGGAAAAACCACGCATAAAACAGAGGGTATGTTCGTTCTCAAGAAGTCTTAATTTAAAGTGTTATCGTGTGTGTTTCTAATGAGTTAAACGGATTGTTCTTTCTTACCTGACAGTTGAACAGGCTCATGCAAAAACGTCTGATGTCCATATTATTTTTATTGAGTAGACAAATGTAAAAAATAAAAAATAAAATAGCAAATTAAAAAATAAAAAATTAATGAAAGCTGGCAAGACAAGGGAAATAGTAGCAAAAAGCCGCAGAACAAGTCTGATCAGTACTTACATTGATGCGGTGTCTTCTTAAGAGTGATGTTCGCTCACAAAGTCAATTATAAAAAAAATGGACAGCGGACGTTTTTACATGAGCCTGTTCAATTGGACCTTAGACCATTTGTTAGTTATAATGAATAACCCATTTAACCCATCAGAAACACACACAATAACGCTTTGAAATATTTGTTTTTACAAAACGAGCATACCTTCTGTTTTATTTGTGGTTTTTCCAAAGAATTCCTCAATTCTTTTCTTTTTAAAGAAATGGTTAAATGAGAGTAGACCAAGAAAATTTCGGGTTCGGTATATGAATATTGAAACTTACTTAGGTAATACTCTGGAAACAGCTGGTTATTTTTTTTTTTTATTCTAAAACATTGCTCCTTGTGAGCCGTATTACAAGGAGAACTCTGGCAACCTAATTGTGAACCTATTGTGAATC
Organism: Trialeurodes vaporariorum; assembly: GCA_011764245.1. Classification (NCBI taxonomy): domain Eukaryota; kingdom Metazoa; phylum Arthropoda; class Insecta; order Hemiptera; family Aleyrodidae; genus Trialeurodes; species Trialeurodes vaporariorum. The sequence goes on from VMOF01000320.1 coordinate 32,052,434, forward strand.
TGTTTTCCTGCCAAAATTTTTTTAACACGTCAGTGTCAAGTAAGTACATCTAACTCTGTAAGTAAACTTTTATATGTACTAGTGACAGTCACCTACCGATCTCAGAAATTCTTGAGTATATACGTAGATTCTCGATGTGTTTCATCCAGATCTCAAAATATTAGTGAAACCAGTGGCGTAGACGGGGGAGGGGTTCAAGGGGGCTGGACATGGTAATTTTTTGCGTTATCAGAGAAATTTTACCAACTTTGAACCCTCAGACTTCCTTCCATTTCCTTCTTTTTCAGACTTTCTTTGACAATTTTTGGATCCTGGACCCCTCCTCTAAAAATTCCTGGCTGCGCCACTGAGTGAAATGCAATTCTTTCCATTCGTTTTGTTGAAAATCAAAGGGTTTACTGCAAAAACTAAGATCTTTAAGAAACCTTTCAGTAAGGAATAATCAACCCAAAGTTTAGTTTCCACCTGTGTTTCAATTTTATCTATAACTTCATCCCCATGAAATTAACAAAATTGTCAACCAGTGGCGTACACAGGATTTTTTTTGGTAGGGGCTCTCACAAATTTTCGTTTGACTGAAAATTATTCTCTTCTTCCCCTCAACTGGGGGGATTCAGCCCCCTCCCTCCCCTGCGTACGCCACTTCTGTCAACTCATAATCAGTAGAATGATAAGTGTAGGTATGTACATCTATGTTGCGTTAAAGAGTTAGTTTAGTTATAACTTAGGTATGCATTGAAACGATCCCCTACCGAAGGGTGCACACTGCACAGTTAAAATCTGTGAATTTTTCTGAAGAGCTTAGCATTTCATTACAATGTTAATTTTGAGGAAAGAACTTACCGAATGTTTTGTAGACCCTTCTTTCGGCGATCGCTTCAATCCTGCATTTTGTTCTTTTTCTAATCTGTCAATTACTTTTGTATTTTTGTCTGTTTCTAGCAATTTTTGCTCAAGAGAAACTGAAGCAAGTATCTACTCTCTGTTTGCTGTAGTACAGTTTTTTAAATATCAAATGGTGTTCTCTGTTTATTGAAGGCAAAATATAAGTAAAACCTTATTGTGTTCCTCAATTTTGAGTTCTCGAATGTATACTATCGTCCCCCTCTCCCTCAACCTCACTCTTCCTCTCTCCCTCACTCTTCCTCTCTCCCTCACTCTTCCTCTCTCTCCCACTCTCTCCATCATTTTCCCCCCATTCTCTCTCTCTCTACCACCAATGTAATTTTAAATGGGAAAACAGACTTACGAGCAGACCTGTCATTTTGATGGGCTTCTGATCGCTGACAAGCCGCAGGGCTCTCAAAACGTCCACTCTGCTCTTCCGGGGCACTACCATGCCAATGTAATTTTAAATAGGAAAACAGACTTACGAGCAGACCTGTTATATTGGTGGGCTTTTAATTGCTGGCAAGGTGGAGGGCTCTCATAACGCCCCCTCTGATCTTCCAAAGCACCGCGAGTGTAATTTTAAATGGGAAAACAGACTTACGAGCAGACCTGTCATTTTTGGTGGGCTTTTAATCGCTGGCAAGGCGCAGGGCTCTCAAAACGCCCCCTCTGATCTTCCAAAGCACCGCGAGTGTAATTTTAAATGGGAAATCAGACTTACGAGCCGACCTGTCATTTTTGTGCGCCTCTGATCGCTGACAAGGTGCGCAGGACTCTCAAAACGTCCCCTCTGCTCTTCTGGGACACCGCGAGTGTAATTTTAAATGGGAAAACAGACTTACGAGCAGACCTGTCATTTTGGTGGGCTTGTGATCGCTGACTGTGCGCAGGGCTCTCAAAACGTCCCCTCTGCTCTTTCAGGGCACCGCCAATGTAATTTTAAACGGGAAAACAGACTTCCGAGCAGACCTGTCATTTTGGTGGGCTTTTAGTCGCTGACTGTGCGCAGGGCTCTCAAAACGTCCCCTCTGCTCTTTCAGGGCACCGCCAATGTAAGTTTAGACTATAACGATCAGACCTGTCATTATGCTGGTGCTTTTCAATCGCTGGCAAGGTGATGGAGGCCTCCGGCCGCCTATTCCCCCTCTTTACGAATAGTTAACTAGGTAGGTACTTTCCATGTGATTATAGGAGTGATTTACGTTTCTTTCCATATCTTATCCTGGATCAGGTTTAACAATTACTGAAAAAAAAATGACAGGTCAATTAATGAGCGCTCAGGTTTAAGCGATGAGCGTAAGGACCAAGGGAGTTGCGACAGTCTTTATTAAGACGGGCGACGAAAATTGAAAATTTGGAAGACCAAATACTTAAGGAGATTCTTGAGGAAACGAACTTCCCCCTCCATCACTCAAGTTGCATTTCCCGATGAAACTCTGCCGAGCGTATAGAGCGGGTAGGGGAAGGGACAGATAAAAAATTCCAGTGCAGCGACTCGGCTCGGAAGAGGGAAGGCAGGTGACAGAAGAAGTCCCCCCGCCCCCCCCTCTAATTTTAAAGATCAATTGCGGCGCTCACAGACGACTTTTTCGAAAATAATTTTCAGAATTCTCCTCGAAATACCCCACGGAACCATCCTGCCTCTAACGGAAATCGCTTCGACCAATTTTCGGGAAAATAGAAAATACATTTTGGAGGAACGTTAGCTTATTATATGTATTTATAACGATAGGGGTCGTCTAACAGAGTTCTTGAGATAGCCCCTCACATCGAAAATTGTGCTTTTTGCTGTGATGAGTCAGTTACCTTATCGTTTAAATCCCTCTTAAAGAAACAGTTATATCGATAAAACCAATTTCAAATGGATCCGTCACAACTTTCTTTTTATTTTTTAAAATTCAAAGGTTAAAATCTATGAGGCAAACAAACCGAGCCTGTGTGATTGTGTGAAAAATGTCCATAAAAGATTTACATCCCGGCTGTCTCCGTGTTGCCTCAATAGCACGTCCCGAAAAGCTCGTTGTTCTAAAACAATCGCATCATTTGTCGGCAGTCTTAACGATCGGTTTATCGATGAAGTAAATGATCGGCCCCCAGATAGATATTTATAGACAGCGTTGCTAGATATGTACGACTTTCGGTCGTGTATTTCCCATAATCAATGTGAAATATGTACGGGTTTTAACATAATTTGGCAACCCTGTGTATACGTAGAGTGAGTGAACGATATCAAAGGATTTTGAGAGTGCGCTCAGGTGAGAGTGAAGTAAATCGATTGAGACAGGTGAGTACAAAACTCACTGCCTGGTTCCGAATACACGCGATGTGTTGCCATAACGAATCTATCTCAAAATATTTTTTTGATGAAAAATGTCTAACTTGAGATCCCACCCCTCTGTTGCTTCATCGCTACATTAAAATAGAGTAAAACTTGTCTGATTAAAGTGATTCCAGGCGAAACTTTTCCAGATTTTATTCCTATGGGTAGCGCCACTATGTACCTAGTCGCTTCTGGGAAAATTCGTGTTTTTGGCATTTTAAATTAACCCCTTATGGGCCAAGCCCGAGTGTAAGTACTTTCAGTTTTTCCCTCTAGTCTATTTCACATTGTTTCGGTCTTCATACCAGATAAACGCGATGAAAACACTTACGAAATAATAAATCTTCTGGCGCCTTCAATTCCATGTATAGGCAATTCCAGCTCCTCCGAGTACGAATAGTTAACTACCTTCCCTATTTAAACGGAGGTGTGGCGTTCTTTTGAACTAACCTGGCCCTTAGAGGATTAAAAACAAAGAAACAACACAAAGTCCAAGAACGTCAGCACATGCGTAATTATTTAATGGATTTGTTGAGCCCAAAACGAGCAAAATTAGATGAGAATTCAAATTGTAAATAATTCATTTCGCCATAAGCTTAATGAGTGAGAGTGAGTATGGGTGATAAAATGTCTATTTGCCTCTCTCGCATTCGTTGAGACTCACTCGTATTACACGAATTTTTGTGCCGCATCATTTCCGGCTTTATCTTTGAGAATTCCAGCTTGAAACTTTCAGGGTATCTTCCTGAAGTATGCTCGCAGGTGCTGACGTTTCCTCGAATGTGTACTTTTAGCGTAGACTCATCAATTTTAGCCAACAACTGTTGACTTTATCAGCAATTCAGCTGAGAGACGTGGTGTCCTCGGTTCAAACTAATCGACCCTGGGATCATCTTAGGCCGGGATGGGGCTGTTGCAAACTTTTGCTATAAGCGATTTAACTGACGATGCTGGTGTAAAAACCTCCTAAAATAACGATGGCACCACTAAAAACTTCTGAAAGCCACTTCTAAACTCAATAAACGCTTTCATTTTCGCGAGCGTAATGGTGGCGGCTTAGGGCAATAATAATGGAAGATTCCCATCTAACAATACTGTAACTCCATCAAGAAGTGACCAATGAAGAGATGACTTTCAAGTTTCATTTGACACCGGTGTCACTAGATGTCACGGCACCATTCATCGGATGTGGATCACTACTCTGATTACTAATTACTCAGTGAATCATACTTGATAGTATAGAGTAAACAAGAGTCGCAATGGGGCAGTTGCAAGGGTCTGAAATGTTGCGTTTTGTATAAAGAAAATGAAAGTACTTGATGAGCTGAGAACAAAGATGCCTTTGGTTTCTAATGAAGTCCCATTGTTCCAGAGATGAGATTTTGGCCCAAAATACATTGTTTTAAATGGGAATTCCGCGTAGTGACGTCACTACACCCACGACTTTTTGCAACTTCACACGAGTTTATCTCCAAAACCAGGGCACTTGGGAAAAAACGAAAGGCACCATGATTCTTAGGTCATCAAATACTATAACTTTCCACATAAAAAACACAGCATTTCAGACCCTTGCAACTGCCCTATTGAATGGAAGTCCTGCGTGATCAACGCAGATAAGGGATAGGAACGCGGGCTGGCCTCTGATTGGCTGCAAGCGTGGTGCAAAAATGTCTTAGGGTAAAGGGAAATTAACACGGGGTTTTCGTTCCGGGACGTTTATCTCGAAACCTGTGCAAAATTATCCCTAAACAATTAATACGAGTCGATTTAGCAGAATTTGTCGAACAAATTGATAGGTCATAAGTGCCACTTTATTGCAAATTCGAGAAGACTTTTTCAGTTGAAAAGTACGCACAATAAGTGTGTTTACATGCTTGGCGTGTGTTTGAGTAACTCACTATTGTGCGTACTTTTCAACTGAAACAGTCTTTTCGAATTTGCAATAAAGTGGCACTTATGACCTATCAATTTGTTTGAAAAATTCTGCGAAATCGACTCGTACTAATTGTTTAGAGGCAATTTTGCACGCAGGTTTCGAGATAAACGTCCCGTAACGAAAACAAATGCGTACAATTGACAAATTTTGCCACTGTAAAAAAGTGAACAAAAAACCAAAAGTAACAAAACCAGGACACACAATAATTTTGATAATACGTACAGATACTAATAGCTGTTAGGTATGAAAATTATTTACAGTTTACTCTCTTTCCTCTCCAATAGCAACAATTTCATGAGAAGGAAGCGTACATGCCAGCCGAAATTTTTGGCAAAGAATCATTTAGATAAAATATACCTACTTTAGATCAAACTGTGGAGGGCAACTGCTTTTAGACAAAAAACCTGTAGGTAATCTGTATTTAGGGCAAATACTTTAGGGCAAGTGACCCGGGATCTGTTCATTTCTTTTTCGTGCAAATCCTTCTAAAATACATAAATAGTTTTATCGATTTCTTGGTCCAGGTCAAAGATTACCTTCACTGCAGATATGGCACTATAGCTAAATTCTTGTTGAGCGCCTTCATCGCTAAAAGACATACACTGGCCCTCGATTTTTTTACGTTCCGGAGTGCGTAAATCGTGTTTATCGTGGGCCGCAGCTGACTGACCCGGCCCACTGGCTCATGCACGAGTTTTCGCTCGTCGAAACATGTATGAACCGTGAGTCAGTGTATGACTTTTAGCGACGAAGGCGCTCAACTTTTAACATTGGTGAGATAGCTAACAAGTAAGAGTGCCAACATACGTACATACATTGGAGCATTCGACATTGGAGTAGTGATGGGCAAATATCATTTTTTGAATGACCGTGAATAATTAACTAAAATTATTCGCATTTCTCATGTTATTCCTATTAGTAACTCGAAGTTTTGACACAACCAGCACATTCACCTTTCATAAGATGAATGACCGATAGTTTTAAAACTTTGCTTTACAAATAGGAATAACATGAGAGTAATGCGAAAAGTTTTAGTTAATTATTCATGGTTATTCAAAATATGATTTTCGTCCATCGCTGATCTGGAGTATATGTAATCTTTGGTCCAGATATAGTCACTTTAAAACGCTTTCAATTGAATTTATAACATAATTCAAAAGGATCTGTCAAGTAGTGTCACCCTCTAACTTTTGATTTTAGGTTTAAATTGAACAAACTTTACCCGTGTAAAATGTCCATAAGAGATTTTCATCACTGTTGCTGTCTTTGCGACGTCTTCAAAGTGACATCCCAGAAATTCCCTCTTTGGTTTTAACGAGGAATTTGAAGCTCAAAGGCCAAAAATTGAGATCATCAATATCGCTATTGGTGCATCATATCTAAGGTCCATATACATAAGGGTTTCGAGAAGACTTTTTCAGTTGAAAAGTACGCACAATAGTGTGTTTACATGCTTGGCGTGTGTTTGAGTAACTCACTATTATGTGTACTTTTCGACTGAGACAGTCCTCTCGAATTTGCAATAAAGTGGTACTTGTGACCTATCAATTTGTTCGGAAAATTCTGCTAAACCAACTCGTATTAATTGTTTAGGTACAATTTTTCACTGGTTTCGAGATAAACGTCCCATTAACGAAAACCCCGTGTTAATTTCCCTATACCCTAAGACAGTTTTGCACCACGATTTCCCTCGATTTCCAGCCAATCAGAAGCCGACTCTTATCAGCATTGACCACGCTGGCTCTCAATGCAATTGCGACTCTTGCGTTTACTCTTTGCTCGTTATTTTGACTGAGTAATCAGCGCTATACGCACCAATCAACGATCCAACGTGTCATTTTGACGAACGATGGTTGAGCACAAAACAGGAATCAACAAGAAAAACGTTGAATAATATTCACATGGCACCGGTGGGTAAATTGATTTATTCAAATTACTATAATTTTATTACATTTTGAAACATCAACTATTTGACCGATTCAGGTATAAAAATGACATTTTATTCTTTCTTTTAATTTCTATGCTTCAAATTTTTGGAACAAACATTTTTTTTAAACATCTAGTTTTAAAACCTAGATTAAATTTCCAAAAAAGTTCCACACGGTAATTAAACAAGGTATAATTCCCGAATATCCATACGTTAGTTACGCGCAATAATTAAAATAATTGCTATGGGAAACTACGGGAAATTTCAAACATTTCGCGTATCAAAATAAATTAATTAAAATTTTGATTGCTTTCATACTAAGCAATAAATTTTATAGACATCGTATACAAAGTATAGGTTTATTAAGTACCTCTACGTGAAAGATAATTTATACGGAGGCCATTGGCAAATTAAGTTATTAACTTTTTAAGTTAAAAAATTCGACTTTTCTCAATCAGTCTTAAATTTTTAATGTTAATCTAAGGTCAGCTTTATTTCTGATCCTCTCAAAATTTTGGCAAAATTTCGGATATATTAAATCGTAATAGATATTTTGAATTATGGCACGATTGGGGGTTTCTGAAGCAGCAAAACACTGCTGGAATTCAATAAATACATTTCTTTCGTCAAGCTCAGGTTGCGACCAGATAATCGATTTTACAATTGACTTCTGCATCGAAAAATCGATGGAATTTAAAATTTTAAAAAAGAATTAATACAAAAAACTTGTGCAGTCACGAAGTCCTTTTCCAATGATTCAACGTAGGAAATGAAATAAATATTAATGATTCGACAGACATACTTAGATATTTGAAATTTGAGAGGAAGTGAATAAATTTGTGAACTATGCAACAAAATTATTACTTATACAGCATTATGGTGTGCTCAATAAATTATAATAACTCTAGGCAAAATAAAATAATCTGCCCACAGCCAATGCAATATTGTTTGTTCTAGGCATATGTCTATGTCTATATTTAAGGCAGTGAATTGATGTAACCGGCGTTGCGCTTTGGACATTGCTCATTGCAGACTTATACCTAAAGACCTTCAGTTTATCTGAGGGCTCTCAAATTCTTGATAAATGATTCGTCAATAATAATATTTGCTCCCTTTTCCAGAATTCCATAAAATATAAAAGAACCCTATTATCTAAGACGAACCCATAGTGGTATAGCTCTTGCAATTTGGCATCAACAGATTTTCTTAATTTAAACCTACGTAAAATAATCGATCATCAGGGGATTCACTGAATTCCTGAGAAATCGATACTTTTGCATAGGGCCAAATGGCAAAAAACATTGTTGCCAAATAGCACGAGCCACCACTGGACGAACCACAAATCAAGAATCCGAGTATGGCAAGACAAAATTCTAAGAATATCTTAATTAATATTCTAGGAGGACAGAAAAGCCCCTAGACCACCTTGAAAAATGTCTCCGAAATATTCGGAGAGTCGTATTTTTGTTTCAATCCAGCAAATCAGCATTGAGTATCCTGTTAATACTACCAGAAAGACATCCTGAGAATATTCTGAGAGGTATATATCCCAATATATATTTTAACTAAATAATGACCTCAAAATATCCCGAGGACGATTTTTTGGTCTGGCTCTCAGGATATTCAACGCTGTTGATTATTCTATGAATATCATAGAAAAAATTGCGTGTGAGTGTGGATTCCTCTGATAGTTAACAATATTTCTGTTTAGGCTTGAAACGTATTTATGTTTCGTCTAATCTTGTTTTAAAAATAATGAGATGAAAACATCCATAAGAGAGAGTCAGTCTATAAATCATCACAATTCACAATTGAGCTTTTTTCAATAGCCCTTTGAGAGTCTGGTCCTTGAAAAGCAGGCCAAGAGGTGAACCATCAATTCAAACGAATTTAGTAACTGAAAAAGTAGAAAAGAAGATAACGAATTACGACATAATACATACAAATTGATACTTCGAAAGTTCTCGAAGAACGATACTCGAAGTTCGATACAAGTCTTATACTTTTATACTTACCAATAGGGTGAAATTCAGAGACCTGCTGGATAATTCAGAGATCTGTAGAGGACGGTTCAAGTCCAAGCCAAGCCAAGGAGAAAAAAAAATGTAAAATCTTTAAATTGCACCCTGATACTTTCATGCAGAGGTGGGCAAAAGTAGCGCATACCTGCATCTAACTTTTTTCCTAATCGATAGTTTGAGAATCGGTTTTCCATGCACCCCCCCCCCCCAACCCCACCCCAGGGGGTAAGGGTGTTGGCAGCGGGGGTCAACTCCATTTTTTTTTATGGCACCCCCTAAGTTGTGATACATCGTTTGAAAGGCCTTACAATTCTAAGACTTTCGGAGCAAACCAAAGTTCAATTTCTTTTTTCGAGTTCGATAAATTGAAGTTCAAAGTTCGATATCCACCCACTTTGCTTCCCTTCAATGGACCAAATTTTAAAAAAAAAACTATTGGTGCAAAATGATCTAATAAACAAGCACTTTTAAGAAGAAAAAAAAAAAAAAATACGACAGCTCCCAAAAATGTGCCCAACATCAATTTTTTGGCCCTCAAATTTTTGTCGATTTTTCCAAAAATTTAAAATTGCTGATTTTTTCGAAAAACGGTCAAATTGGAGAAAAACGGACCGAAAATCGTGTTTTCTGTTACACTGGTGGCTACCAAGCTCTTTGAAACATCAAACCTGTTATTTTAACCAAGAAATTGCACATTTAACAATTTCGAATCCGAGTATCATTGAGAAAACATGATTTTCAGCCCATTTTCCTCCATGCTGGCCGTTCCGAAAAAATCAGTGATTCCAAATTTTCGGAAAAATCGAAAAAAATTTGACGGCCTAAAAATTAATTTTGGGAACATTTTTGGGATCAGTCAGATTAAAAGAAAGTGCTTGTTTAGTAGAGCATTCTGCACCCATATAGTTTATCGAACACGAAGAAAGATATCAAACTATGGTTTGCTCCAAAAGTCTTAGAATTGTGTGCCCTTTCAAACGATGAATCACAAAATAGGGGGTGCCATAAAAAAAAAAAAAAAAAAAAATGAGTTTATCCCGATCCGTTATATTATGGATATTTGACGTAAAAACTTTCAAGATATTGCGTGTCTTGACGGGAAATTAATCTGCGTCATATTCAGAGACATCAGAGACACCAGAGACTATGCTCTGGCCGATTTCGCAGTGGACGATTTTCTTCTCGGGGACTCAACAAAATAACATTGGGAACAACATCCAACGGCTCTTAAGTGAATTGTTGACCAACGACCAAAACAGTGATGGTTTGTTCTGATTGGCTACTGTACTCTCTATACTCAACATCTTTGTTCATAAGTTCACATAGGAGCCGTTTGATGATTCCCGGCAATATCGATGATCGTCAAAGGTCTGCGGGCTACTAAACTATGATGGTGTTTAGTGCATGGTGCGCATATCGATCATCATATGTTCACTTGAAGGTTACTTTGAGAATCCAATTTGATCGTCTGAAGAGGTCATAGCAGCCAGTACGATGTTATATAACGGGATTAATTATTATTATTCCTAAATGAAAATATACGCATATAATGCGATAATAGGATCAGATAAGATGTAATTCAACTCACCATCTGGCTTTTGATCTAGGTACGCATCCTCTATACTTGGAATCGAAGCTTGAGCCGGCGGCACAATTCAAAATGTGCATGTAACCCGCGCGGCAGAAACTAACCGATGAACAATGAGGGTTCAGCTTATAAATTTTAGGACTGTTACATCTCTTTCCAGAATTAACCAAAGCTGAAACAGATAAATAATTCATTAATATAATAATTACTTAATTAATTATATCATTAAAACCAAGTTGAACTCAACTTTCATCATCCCGGACTTTTTTGAAACGTGAATTCCCAAGGGGGGTCCCAAGGCTGTCAATTTGCGAGTTTTCAATGGTACTTTCCAAATTAACGACGATTCAATCGATGGATCAAAAGATTATAGTCTCGAGTTTTTGAGTGCTTTCATAATTAGGTTAGTCGGACTAGAATGTTTTCCCCATTTAAGGGTCTTTTAATTTGTCATCAACAATTTCATATCTTTTAATACCTTAATAACATATTAACATGTTATATTGACTTATTATATTTTTGAGATTCATGATGAAATATTTACAATCCATGTACTTAGAATTTAGAATAGTTTTTATTTTCTCTAAAATTTTTATTTGCTAAGCACTGTTCGGCACAAAGGGTGTGGGAATTTCTGAATACCCTCAAGGACATAAGGTATGAGCTGAGAGTAAAAAAGTCACTTACTGGTAACTTGTCTCGTGGCGTATTGTTTGTACAGTTGAGGAGAGGGTCCACGGAGCTGAGAGGGCCTGTTCACCTGAGAGGGCCTGTTTACTTGAGAGGGTCTGTTTACTTGAGAAGGCGTGTACTTTACTTGAGAAGGTGTGTACTTTACTTGAGAAGGTGTGTACTTTACTTGAGAAGGCGTGTACTTTATTTGAGAAGGTGTGTACTTTACTTGAGAAGATGTGTACTTTACTTGAGAGGGTGTGTATTTTTTGGAAGGTACGTATGTTTGAGAAGGTCTATACGCTTGTGGCGGTTTGTAAGCTGGAGAGGGTATAAAGTTTTTCCGATTGTAAAATTTGTTATAGTAATATGTGTAGTAGGTAGCTGGGTCTACTCCTGCTGGAGGAGGTGGTGGATGCGCTACAACCGGTGAAGGATAAACAGGTTCAGGCGCTGAGGTTGTGGAAACACTTGTGCTTGATGAACTATCTGTGCTGGATGGCCATTCGTCGGTGGTTGAATTGTCTGCCTCCACAACGGTTGGATTTTCTGGTAAACCACCACAGTCAACTCTGTATGGGTAGTCACAAACATTCAGTTCCTAAAATAAATAAAAAGCGGTAAAGATCAGTTTTTAGACATATTCAATTTGGTACTACAAAACAACAGTACATTGGTCGGTAATTTTAAATATTTCATTTCATTCCTCAAGCGTAATGCAAGACTAGTTTAGTAAAGTCACAATCATTTTTGTATCATTCTCCCCAGTGCGATAGTGTCGATCCATGGGTTTAAAAGTGGTGAGGGGGAGCACTGGCGGCTCGTGCGATTTGGAAACAATGTTCTTTCTCCATTTGATTCAATGTTCAAAAATCGATTCGGCAGTGAAGCAACGACTCACCAGCATTCGATTGTTTTACATTGAGTCAAATGGAAGAAAAATATTGTTGCAAAATTGCACGAGCCGCCACTGGGGGGGGGGGCGTGAAAAATGTACTGACCTTTTGTTTTTTTTCTCTCGTCGTTTATCTTCAGCTCCCTTTGAAAGTGGGGCTTAAGGTGTTTCGCCCATTGTTTTTCTATTTATTTGAGCCTCTTAGAGAAAATTGAAGGAGCTTGAGCCCCCCCCCCCCTCCTTTTACGGACAACCACTAATTCTTCTGAGATTTAATGGAGGATCCTCAAGTCCTCAAAATTTGGTTATGGTGTTTTTATTATTGCTTGAGACTAATTTACGAGTAAACATTAACGCTGATTTGATGAACTAGGTATTGAAAGAGCAATGATGATCAATACTTTTGTTCTTACACGGAAAAAACTTCTTTCCAAGGCGTGGGTCAGTTTATTTAACAAAGTAAAAAAATAAAATTCATAACTTTAAAACTTACAGGGTTGAAGGCTGTGCCTCCAGGACAGGTAAAATCTATTGGTTCTCCGGCGACACAGACATAAAATGCGCCGCAATGCTCTGTGCCTCTGTATGTACCATAAAACTCAGGACATTTTGGGTTAGAGCTAGCTGGTGAAGATTGAGATTCTGTGGCATTGTTTTCTCCTGCTGCAACAATAATAAAATCTTAAATTGAAAAAAAAAAATCTATTTTGAAAAATTATACAAATACATATTAAACCTAAAAATTTTGGATGAAATAAACTTGAAGGAACGGGTACAACCACAGCATATTAAAAATGGCTCCAATAGGCAATTCTGGAAGTGGAAACTGTTCCTTTCATGATTCTAATCGGGAGCCAAAGCCATGGAAAAACATTTTGAGCTGATTTCCCGCAATGACCAATTCCTTATGTTCGTAGAATTTTGGATCCTTTTGAAAAAATAATAATTTGTTAAAACTTCAAGCAGCTTTGGTTTTGAATGAGAAATGTTCAGATACGTGTTCTTGTAAAAGCTTCACAAAAAAGGCCATAATTTTTTGACAATCTGATTTGGGAACACTTCGTATTTCTCTGAGGATTTTTTCTTTGTTTTTTTTTTTATGTTTTTTTGTTTTTTGTTTTAGTTTTTTGTTGTTTGTTTTTTGTTTTTTGTCTTTTTAACAAAAAGTATTCTAAACTAGAATGAACTGTTTTTATCGATGTTTGAGATTCGAAATGCAGCATATGCACAAATTATATTTAATAAGCAAGTAGAGAGCACAATTGACTTGAACAATTAAATCAAACGACAAACTGTGATCTCAAATGCGAGTCGAGACAAAAAACCGTATTAAATGGGGCTCAAAAGGCTGAATATATAGACGGTGATGATCCTCTGACAGTTTAAGAAAATGTCCAATAAGGCGGTTGCATATTCTTGGACAGTACATACCCATGGTTATCAATGAAATATAATGTAAAATCTTACCGCTAGTGATGGGCCGGTTTCCACAAGCTGTCTCTGATGGATATCCGCACTGCTCTGTTTCCTCTGAAAAAACGAGTCCTGAGGGACACTCTTGTTCGGCAGCAATTCCGTCCCAACAGTTAACGAATTTGTTACATGAAGAGTCTACTGGGAACTGTCCTCTAGCTTCCTTGCATTGCTTAAGTAATGGACTATCGTACTGAATACCAGAATCTGTGGACCCAGGATAAGAGGAAGGATAACCCGATGAGCTGCCTCCGCTCGAGGAGCCTGGTTGCGGATAGCTTGGTTGAGGTTGATAACAAGGTGGTGGTGGTTGTGGGTATCCAGGTTGTGGTTGAGGGTATCCGGGTTGTGGTTGGGGGTATCCGGGTTGGGTTTGAGGGTTCTCAGGCTGTGGTTGGGGGTATCCGGGTTGGGTTTGAGGGGACTCAGGCTGTGGTTGGGGGTATCCGGGTTGGGTTTGAGGACTCTCGGGCTGTGGTTGGGGGTATCCGGGTTGGGTTTGAGGACTCTCGGGCTGTGGTTGGGGGTACCCGGGTTGGGTTTGAGGGTTCTCAGGCTGTGGTTGGGGGTATCCGGGTTGTGGTTGAGGACTCTCGGGCTGTGGTTGGGGGTATCCGGGTTGACCGGGCTGTGATGGAGGGTACTCAGGTTGTACTGGCGGATATTCAGGCTGTGGGTTTACTGGTGGGTATTCAGGCTGTTGAGGAGGATTTTCAGGTTGACCTGACGGGAATCCAGGTTGTGACGGAGGGTTCTCAGGGTTTAATGGTGGGTAACCGGGCTGTGATGAGGGGTTTTGAGGTTGTTCTGACGGATACTCGGGCTGTAATGGAGGATTCTCAGGTTGGACTGGTGGGTATTCAGGCTGTGACGGAGGGAGCGCAGGTAAGACTGGAGGATATTCAGGTGGTGGCGATGGACTTCCGGGTTGCGGTTGAGGGTTGACTGGCTGCTCGGGATAAGTAGGTTGTGGATATTCAGGCTGCGGTTGCGGACTTTCAGGTTGCGGTTGAGGATAACTTGGTTGCTCAGGGTTGGAAGGCTCTGGATAAGTTGGCTGCGGATTTCCAGGTTGTGGTTGAGGGTTAGTTAGTTGCTCAGGATAAGAGGGCTGCGGATATTCCGAGCCAGGAGAGCCTGGTTGTTGAGCACCAGGATTCGTAACTATCCCCGACGAAGGCTGTTCAATTTCTGATGGAGGATACACTGGTTGTGGATATTCAGGCAGTGTTGGTTCACCCGTTTGCCCTGGTTGGCCAGGCTGTCCTGGCTGTCCAGGCTGTCCAGGCTGTCCTGGCTGTCCTGGCTGTCCTGGCTGTCCTGGCTGTGACGGAGATGTCTCTGGTACCAATACATCAATGGGAGGGGAGCTGGTAGATGAGTCACCAGGAACATAACCAGGTTGCGACGATCCCTCTCCCGGATACACCACTTGGTCTGTTGGTGGCTGTCCACCTGCTGGTTGAGGCTGACCTTCTCCTGATATGGGTTGGACTACCACAGGCTGAGACCCACCAGGATATTGTGGCTGACCTTCGCCCGGGCTTGGATAACCTTCCTGTGGTTGTGTTTGGCCCTCAACTGGTTGAGGATATATTTGTGGTGGTTGAGTTCCAATGACTTGACCTGGTTCTTGTGGTTGTGGTTGCGGCTGCGGCTGTTCACCAATAGGATATATTACTCCTGGCTGTCCTACTGGTTCAGGTTGCGTTGGTCCTGTTGATTCTGATGGTCCTTCTGCTGGAGATGGCTGATATATTGAGGAAGGTCCCTCGACCGGTGGCTGAGGTTGGACAGATCCAGGTTGCGGTTGAGACCCTGGCGTACCTCCAATAGGTTGTGGCTGTTCTCCAATAGGCTGAGGATAAAATTCTCCCGGTTGTGGTTGTTCACCAGTTGGTTGTGGTTGCTCACCAGTTGGTTGTGGTTGCTCTCCGATAGGCGAAGGGTAAACTTCAACCGGCTGAGGTTGTCCACCAGTTGGTTGTGGCTGTTCACCAATTGGTTGTGGTTGACCTTCGATGGGTGGTGGGTAAACACCACCTGGCTGAGGTTGTCCTGGTTGTGTGTCCCCACCAGTAGGTTGATATGGTCCAGTTGGTCCGGTTGACCCGGTTGGTCCTGATGGCCCGGACGAATCAATAGTCTGAATTGGTGGATAGACTTCCTCAAAGGTAACTGGCTGCTCTGGAGACTCCGGACCTACACTTGATGGAGGAGAGGGACCACCTTGTTCTTGAGAAGACGGATTTTGGGGATTTGTTGGCACGACAAAAATTTGATCTGGTCCTGGCTGTTCTGGCTGTCCTGGTAGCGGTGGCTGACCTGGCTGACCTGATTGATCTGGTTGGCCTGGTTGACCTGGTTGACCAGGCTGGCTCGGTTGGCTTGGCTGAACAGATCCCGGGTAACCTGGCTGTGGGTAACCGGGTTGTGGGTAACCGGGTTGTGGGTAGCCAGGTTGTGGGTAACCAGGTTGTGGGTAACTAGGTTGGGGGTAACCAGGCTGCGGGTAACCAGTTTGTGGGTAGCCAGGCTGTGGATATCCCGGTTGTGGGTAACCTGCTGGCGGATAGCTAGGTTGTGGATAACCTTGTGGTGGGTATGAAGGCTGAGGATAGCCGGGCTGAGGATATCCAGTTTGCTGAGATCCAGAATTGCTAGGTTGTTGAGGATACTGTGACTGTACAGATCCTGAAGGAGGATAACCAGACCCTTGTTGGGGATAGCCGGATCCCTGTTGGGGATAACCGGACCCCTGTTGGGGATAACCAGACCCCTGTTGGGGATAGCCTCCTTGAGATGGGTATTGAGAAGGTAGAACGATTACTTGGGGTGGGTAACTGACACCGTTTGTGCCATTTTGGGGATAAGGTTGAAACTGGATAATTTGAAACTGTTGCAACAATTGTTTAAGTTCTTGATCGCTGGTAACCTTTTTACCGTAGAAACCATTGGAAACAGCGTATTTTTTGGCACCAGTCTCTGAAACATAATTTTCAAAAGATTAGAATGTGCATAAAATAAAATACGAGAGTTCAATAAATCCTTACGAAGGTTGAGTAAGGTTTTATTTTTTATATAATAAAAAAAAAGAAGTTACTAAGCCTCTGCGGTGAAAAACAGCTTTGGGCTTTTTGAGACGACCCCCCCCCCCCCCCCCCCCCCGGTATACTGGATATGCGTCGACTTACAAGCTTCGACTTACAAGGGTCAAAAAGAATTATTCTCGAAATAATAGAACGCGTCGAAGTCGTTTGCGAAGTATATTTGCAAGTGCATTTTTTACACACCCTATACATTGTTTTGATCGGAGTCACCGTGCCCCAATTTTCGCAGATCAGCCATTTGAAATGGTTATAAAATAGATTTTCTGTCCAGCAATAATGAGTCAACGAAAGGTGATGATTATTCCTGTATATTCATTTTTATTTGCAATATTGCCGGATTTTCCTATAAACTACCTTTTACATTCAGTCAAATGGGAAAAATCGGGTTATCCGATAGTTGGCATTTGTCAACACTGTTCACAAGACCTAGTCGTAGAGGGCGAGACAGTTAGTTCATCATTCCTTGTTTTCACATTTTTTTACCACCATCTCTTGTAAATTATTATTATCAGCAACGCTTTCTGTCTTTTGATGATAAATCGACTACATTTAATGAAAAAAAAAATTAAAAATAAAAAATAATAATAATAATATTTATGTATAAAAACAACGCAACGAATGATCGCAAGAAAATTTTGAGCCAGTGTTGCCTGATTTCATATTAAAAAGCTATATTTTACATTGATTCTCACATGTAATATAACAGTCTAGAGCCGTGAATCAAGCAACGTTGAGGTAAAAAAAAAAAAAAAATTCAGGCCTTCAGCACTTTGATTACTCTTGCCTTCGTCGCGTCGAGTTAAAAGAAAAAAAAAGTATAGCACATGACCAACATAGCTGGAAGTTTGTTGGTTTCAGCATTCAGTTACAGCTTTGCGATTTGGCAATAGGGTTTTCATCCTATTTAAATACATGTAAAAGAATCGATTCTCCAGGAGGCTGTCAGGTGTTAGCATCCTCATGCATCGATTGTTCTACTAGATTTTTAATGGGAAACCTGCATGGTTGCTAAAACGGACGGTCGCACGGGCTTCCACCGTTTGAATATCGATCGTTGCGGGGGAGAGGGTAGGTATTTTGGCTGGTTCAGAAAGTGAACTTCTTGGAGATTTGGCCGTATTTAAAACTCTTTATTAACCAAGGATATTTTTAATTATCGTCAGGTTTTTTGACGGCTGTTGGTGATATAGTAATGAATTTCTCCTGTTAATTGATTTTTTGAATTTTCCATTTAATTTCTTGAAAAATTGATGGTACTGGGGCATCAAAAGTTCAATAGCCGGTGCCATGCTGGGTTATTTTTCTAGATTTTAGAAAAACTCTCCTTGTAAAGCTCACGTAGGTATTTTTAGTATTGAGTTCTGACTTTCTGACAAATAGCGGTGCCTTCTTTTTTTCCAATTTTTTTTTTTAAATGCATCGATGAGCGGTACGTTAGCAATACGTATTGAAATTCTACTCAGAACCCGATACTTAAAATACGTGAGCTCAACCGAAATTCATGAAACATTTACACCAAAAATCCCTTTTCAAGACAAATAATTAAGATATTGCTTGTTTTTCCGCGAAGCATAATTCGCGATTTCTAAAGTTACTATTTTCCCAATTTGAAAAATTGTTAACTCATTTAATAGGAAATTTTACTTTCTTTCAAAGCAACACTTTACAATTTGACATTTGGCGCGCCATTTGCGCGCAATATGCGAAAGACCGTTGGCAAGACGTAAGAATACACAATTTGGGGGGGGGCTTCCACCTTGTGATCAGTAAACTTTCGTGAACTTTTGATATGTTGTTCAGGACGTACTAACAACTACTATCAGCCATAAAAACTTCTGTTACATTTCATTTCGGGTATTTAGATATTTTCTATTGACTTTTTCGTCCAACCCGTTTCATCATCTAAACTATAGTTTCTTCAAACTCCAATCAAAAGGTTTTTTTTTTTTTTTTTTTTTTTTAAATAATCTTGCCCCCCCCCCCCCCCCCCCCCGGTCGGATTTTCTGGGGTGAGTCCGGCCGGGTCCGGTTCACCCAAGCCCACCCGTAGTTACGCCCATGAAACAAAGCAGGATCCAACGAGATCAATTAAGTCGTTTTAATCTGCGAGGGCGCGGGCGCGCGAGCTACCCCGCGCAGAACAACCGCGGGATCGCTTAGAATTGGCATGGAATTTTGCATTTTCACCTTTCCAACGTAATTGGAGCCGTCCTCGGAAGAACGGCCCAGAAAACAACAGGTGTGCTCATCAGCTAAAGACCTCTATTTGCTCACAATGCAAAATTTTCGGGAAGAGCACACCCATGGTTTTAATGGGGGCGACGGCATCAATTACAGAGGGCGACGATCGACGAACAATTAATCGACTCTCTTTGAAATTGAAACGAACAGGTACTCATCATGGAATGTCTCTGACCCCTGACCCTTGAAGCCTATCTCTATTGATTGACTTTTCTTCCTTGTTTCAAGACAGTCATCAGCAGATATTGCCGCGTCAGGGAATAGATGTCAACCGAATAGGTATTATGATGAATGCAATGAATGTAATCACGTGATCAAGAACCATTGCCATTGCCAGGAATTCGTTTTTCTTTCTCTCTTTACCTATTTGATGACATGTGTTAGAAAAAGACAGATATAGAGGCTGAAGTCACTTGATAGGAACGAGGTATAGCGAAAGAAAGGCTGGCACATGTTTTAAGTCCTATCCCAGGACAGAATGGGCGATCTGATTCTGGTTTGTTTGCTTCGTGGTTTTAACCTTAAATTCAAAATTGTAATTAACCTAGTGGAAAGTGGCTTTAAACGAAAGTGCAAGTGTTTCAGAGTGGATAATAATCTTTGTAGCTAACGCTTGATTAGAAATACTTTTTGAGTAAACTTCGTAGCAGTAGTGTCGCGAGCAATCTGGCAACGTTGTAAAAGGTTCATCAAAACCCACGCAAAGGGTCGAAATATTAGGGGCGCTCAGTGTAAGTACTGCTTCGAATCGATATTTTACACTGGATCCAATGGACAAAATTCCTTGTTACCGGGTTGCAAGCGACGTTCTTATGCTTAGTTGAAATGGAGGACGCGAGTCTCAAGAAAAAAGAACCAGTTTCAGAAATCTTCAGCACGCTGACCTATCTTTGGAATCCTTTTTCCCAGACGAATATTTGATGAAATTATGGGAAACTCACTTCTGACCAGCACCAACACTAGTACCTGCCCCTTTTTTAAGTTTTTTGAATAGACCTTCTCTGTATTTCTTCTTTAACGGATATGGAAAAAAATTGAGTTTATCTAACCTCCCCTAAAAAAAAAAAAAAAAAAAAAATATTGTAATTAGTCCGCGACCTCCCTGACTTCTTCTTCAAGTGGTCGACGGACAGAAAAAGATTGGGAAACACTGCTCTAGACCCTGAGAGGTCAAAAAACTTGCGCGAAAGGGTTTAAAAGAGGCTGTTTGTGATGGTCACTAAGACCAAAATCCCCTTCCCCCTTACTACACTCGAAAAAAAAAAAAAAACAGGGTTTAAAAAAGGAGCCGTGCTTTGGCACAAGCCACAAGAGGGCACTATTGTCAGTTACTTATGCTGGAAATCCGACCCAATCCATCTTTGAGGGCTGTACATCTTCTTACTTACAACTTGCGGAGTTGAAATGCGAATAAATATAATGAAATATAAAAATAAATCATGCAATTTGCCTGGAAAGGATTATTATAAATTTGGATCCGTGTCATCCTTGTCTAAAAATTAAAAAAAAAAAATCATCGGACGTGAGGCGCGCACGTTTGGCACAAGTTTAAAGCAAGACGGGGTCATATTTATGCCGGTGTGGTCTTTTAATGAAAAATTCCCCTCTCGGGTCGTAGTCTCCGGTAACAATCGGTGGTTTGCCCGATGCCCGCTAAAAATTTACATATTTTCTTTTAAGGGCCTTAAATGAGTCTTTACTTGGCACATATAATTGGCTCGGCGAGCTCGGGATTATCATTCCTTTTACGAGCTACTGTAGATCATCAAAACTGGTTTGTTTCCGCTCCGATAAACTCTTATTAAGTAGATGGGTCCGCGATTTTTTGGATGAGTATAGCGGTTCTGCGGCTAAATCTCACCGAGGCCTAAGTTTCGAGCAGGCCATAGGCGGATACAGGAATTTGTCTGTCTCTCTCCCTCCCCGTTTAAATGCGTGCGTTAGAAAAGAACGAAGATAGAGGCCAAAGTCACGTGATTGCGGCTCTCTCTTCTATCCTTTTCTGACATATGTGTTCAAAACGGCCGTGGAGAGAGAAAGAAAAATTCCTGTATCCGTCTATCGAGCGGGCAGGCGGGTGTGAGGAGGAAGGGGGAGGGGTGCGGGCGCCGGAATTTAAATTCCTTGCCTTCAATTAACGGCCGTAAATCATCAAAGATTTTAGCTCCGCACAGGTATTATACGAAAAATGAAAAATATTTTTACGGGAATGCTCTATTTTTCGCGCCTTTCCTCTTTAGTTTTTTTTTCTCTTCCTTTTTTTATTTTTTTATTTTTTTAAGATTCGACCTCAGCACTGACTCATCATCCCCTGATGTTTCACGTGGAGCGTAGAGTGTCTCTTGATGGAAACTCTTTTCGGCAAAGGCGGATTAGGCGGCTTGGAGGGGGGGGGGCAAACGCCCTCCAATGATCCGGAACAGTGATTGTTTTGTTTACTTTTTTAGTGAAAAGCAGGACATCGATGTAAGTATTGTAAGTACCTACTACCACATTCCTAATTTGTCGACTGATGACCAACCAAAATAAAAAGAAAAAAAGGTCATAACTTTTAAATCCCCCTCCTAACATTGACCCCCAAAAGCCACTCGTAATTAACAAAGGGGGAGTACGGGTAGTGGCGAACCTTGGGGGGAACTCAAATCCCCCCACTTTTTCAAAGGAGGGCTTGAAAAAAATGAGAAATGAAGAAAAGGGGGATAAAGGGAAAGAGAAGAAATGATAACCCCTATCAAGTGACGCACCGATTAAAAGTGCATAATAAACTGAACATTTTGGCGCAAACCGGAGGTCGATATCGTTTTTCGCATTCGAGATACCGAATGTCGAAGGTCGATCTACAAACGACGAAAACGGGCGATAAACGGTATCGACCTCAGGATGAGAGACCATAGATAGTGGGTTATCATTTGCTAACAAAGAAATTTTACTATACCCTGATTTACCATAAAAAACATTAAAAATGATCACACACACATGTAAACACATGTATATTTTAAATGTGAGTCTAAAAGACCCGGTATTGGCAAAACTCGCCTAAAAAACTTGTCTAGCAGGCTAGGTTTAAAATGATCCTAGAAATTCATTTCGACCAAAAAAGTTCACATAAAATGTCTTTGTAGAAAATTCCAGCGATGAGAGTGAGATAGCTGTACCGACATAGGGGTTACGTGAGAGTGAGAGTGATAGTTCCGAACGCTCATCATTGGCTGACGACATCACTAACCGTCTATAAATCTATTAATAAGGCTACATTAAAATAATATATTGTTTAGTCCCCCCGCATCTCCCTAAAAATGCAAGTCATTACGATAAAATAATGTATTTATGAATGGATTCAGTGATGACGCACCACTGATTGAGAGTAGTAGATTAGACTCTGATTGGTTTAAACCGGTGGCGAAGCGTGCAGCGTACGCAAGCCGGCTCTGCGTTTCATTCCGCTCATTGAAACCCATATGTAAAAGATCAATGAATGAATAACGCCCACGAAAATGAACCTTTTGCATCCGAGTTTAAATGGATAAAACGTGGCGTTATGTCAGATTGGACGCGTCGCTTTTAGTTTTTTTTTATCTTGATATAACTGATTGATCAATCGAACTCACACAATAACTTAAGAAAGTAGCATTTGGTTAAATTGGTAGATAGAACACGGTTGATCTTCCTTAGACTAATTTGCGTTGTTCCAATGATGGTACTTATGGTACACCATGGTCGCAGCGACCATGGTGTACCATAAGTACTATCATTGGAACGAAGGTTGCATAACGTTTCCGTAAACTTTTCACGAATCTCTTTTCCAAACACTTTTACCAATACCATTGCCACGTTTATAAGTATTTTAGTTCGTGTTTTCAAGAGTATTATTAACTAATAATTGTTCCAACTAATTAATGTTTTAATTAATTATGAGTTGTTTTAAAGAATATTTTTTTTAACTAGTTCTTAGTGTCTGTGCGTGTGGATTTGAAGGTGGTTTAAAAAGAGAGAGAGAGAGAGAAAGAAAAGGAGCTGTGATAGCGACTTAAATTTAGACGATACTAATGACGAAGATTATACTATTTTAACGAATAAACCAGCCTTGAAAATAGTCCTGGCGATTGAGGTGACTCTTTGAATGAAAACACTCCTGAAAGCCGTCGTATATTCGTGAAAATTATGGCAATATGGCAATGCTGCATTCTGTCCATTTAAACGCACAAAAAAGGTCGAACTATTGGAAGTGCAAACTACTGCAAAGTGCACTCCCCAGAATCGATACTTTGAATGGATTCAAATGAGAAAATTGCTACGCTCCTATACAGAACGCGACCCCAACTTGCGGTTTTACAAGTTTTGCAACAGACCCATTACAGCTCTCGAGAGATTGACCATTGCAGTCAGCATGACAATAACTGAACAATCAAAACAAAATGAACACAACATTTTTTTGATGTACGCACTTTCCGTTTCATCTGCCGACGGCGCGGGCGATATAATTAACTGAGAAATATAATGGACATCAACAAACACATTATTTTCGGGTTTGAAGAACTTCTTTCGGCAAAGACCAGGACCTCCCGAGAGGCATACTTTGAATTATCCTGGTAAGAGATGCGACGTAGGTATAATAATTAATAAAAACAAGGAGAAAAATGTGATATGAATTTGAGGAAAATGTATGCCCTCCCTGATGATGATGATGATGGTTATGGGAGGATTATAAGGATATGATCCTTTGATTTGCTAGCTGCGATGAGATACCGAATCCGCTTGCATTCCTCCGCGCTTCCTGGCGATAGAAAGATACTCGAAATATTTCAGTTGCTAATAAGCTCAGATTAAGCATCTCAATGTAGTCATTTTTAATGTGCTTTTCTCGGCTCTTGTGACAGGATTAAGAGGATAGCGAGATGGCGATGGTGCATATCCATTATCATCCGAGCCCACTCTGCTTTGGATCTAGCGTCGCTTAACTAATTGACTATGATTTGAATTTCGATAACGAGAAAATGTGACGGAAGAAACTCTAGTGGCACCGCTTCAAGTGTGAGAATTCTCCCATTGTATATGTATGTATATTGGATGTACAGGATGTTCCGACCTAACCTGCTCGTTGTTTATGGTTTTATCAACGAGCTATAACTATATCACTAAAAAAAATCAGTGGCGGTCCGTGGGTCAAAAAGTGGGGGTGGCTTGAGGGGGCTTGAAAAGTAAAAAAAAAATGTGTAAAAATCTGTTGGAGCTTATTTCCTCGGTTTCAATTTTACAGAATTTCTTGAAAGCAGGCAGTTCTATCCGCAAGCTCTTCATATCAATGTTGTAAGTTTCGTTGATGAGAGAGAAGTTGTCCTCAGCTGGGTCATCCTCTGTAATGATGTCGCACAGTAGCGCACCGAAGGGGGTGGTTCTAGGGCCAAAACCCCCCCTAAGCATCAAGATTTTGCTCTAAAAAAGGTCATCTTCGGCTGAAATTGCTTTCAACCCCCCCCCCCCCCCCCCCCCCCCCCAAGGACCCTAAGGCCTCAGAAAATGGAAAATTTGCGGTGAAACCCCCACCAAACTAAAGTTCTCGGTGCGCCACTGATGTCGCATAAAGCTTGTAAAATTTTGAGGTTATTTTTCTTAAATCTATGACTATCTGACTAATCTGATCTTTCTCTTTCTCTTCTCTTCTTTTTTCTTTTTTCTTCCTTTTTTTCTTTTTTCTTACTTTTTTTTCTTTTCTTCTTCTTTTGTTTCTTTTCTTCTTCCATCCCTTCTTTTTCTCGCTTTTTTCAAGCTCCCTTCCCAAAAAAGTGGGAGGGCCTCGAGCCCACAAAGCCCCCACCCCCCACGGACCGCCACTGAAAAAAAGATTACCAGAAGCATGATGATATGTGAACCTATGATGTAAGGGATATAATACAACTACCAAAATTCTACTCTGAATAAACAGCGATCGATAGTCATAATAGTCATATTACCAGAAGCACAACTGTATGTAAATGACAGAAAGTCTAGTACTTTGACCAGAAAATACTTGTGGCAATACCAGATAATAATCATAGAACTAGAATTTCCTAAAAATTGTTAAGAACTATGTTACAAATACTAGAATTCTAGTAATTGTACTATCCCTTACATAGGTTCACATATTGTTATGCTTCTGGTAATCTGTTTGTTTCAGTGTAGTATGTGTACCATGGTCCAAAATGTTTAGGAAATTCTAGTACTATGACCGTATTCTGGTATTAACACCAGCGGGACTGATCCTTGAAATTCACTACTTTTGGGTGGACTGGATAAGAATGGAAAACGGTGATTGGTGGAGACGAGCCACGCGGTTGCCAAGTCTAATCAAACTACAGAATTCATCTAATTGCTTATCGGGCAGTCTTGGAGTACCTGATAACGAATTAGATAAATTCTGTAGTTTGATTAGACGTGGAAACCACGTTACTCGTCTCCGCAAATCACCGTTTTCCATTCTTATCCAGTCTACCCAAAAGTCGTGAATTTCAAGGATCAGCCTGCAGAACTTTCTGATCAAAGCACTAGTTTTTTCTGCGGTTCACATATTTTGGTGATTCTGGTAATATTACTAGAATTTAAGAATTATTTTTTTCAGTGATACAGAGAGCAATGAGGTACCAATAGAGAGGCTGATACATGTTATACCTACGCCCTGTCCCAAAGTTAGGCAGCATGAGCTATCTAATTTTGGTACCTCAATAAATGTGATTATTTTAATTTATTCACACTCTATATGGCAACACTGCATCCAAGGAGCTTTATGGTGCGTTTTATTTTATTCATTAGAAACCGCGCTGGTGCGATAACCCGGAGCTTTTGGAGCTGCACCGAAGCTGTATGGTGCAGCACTGTAAGCTCCAGCTCCATTGCATATCGACTGGAGCTGCTCCGGTGAATAAAAAAACGCTCCAATAGAGATAGAAAGGATTGTGGGACGTTATGTAGATGCAGCACAGAGGCAGCAATGATCGAAATATCTTATGAACGACGGACGTTTTTCACACAGGCTGGGTTTGTTTGCCTCGCTTTTTTTTAACCTTAACATTTTTATAAAGAAAATTGTGACAAATACTTAGGTACATTTGAAATTAGTCGTAAACGAAAGTGCAAGTGATTTAGAGTGGTAATTTGGACAAAGAAATCGATATAAATGTTTCTTCAGGAAGAATTTGCACGATAAAAAAACCGACACATGACAGAAATATGCGACATTTTCTCACCTGGATAATTTTATTAGAATTCTGTGACCAGATTGCCACTCTGATACACTTGCATTTTAGTTCAAAACCAATTTCAACTGAATTACTCACAATGTGGTTCTTGCAAACTTTTGCTGTAAGGAAATAAATAGTACAATCTGATGTAAAAACCAGCGAAAATCACGAAAATCGCACCAAGAAATTCTAAAATTCAGCAATAAACTCGTACATAACCGCTCTAAAGGCAAGATCGTAATGGCACTTCAACGCAGGTATCGTGGGAGATTCCTGTCTAATTTGTCACTTTCTCTACGAAAACACAGAGATGTCTCAAATTAGATAGGAATCTCCTATGATACATGCATGTTGAATCGCCATATTATGTTCGATTCTGAATGTGAATTTCGTGATTTTTCAGTGTACATATCGTCATTTTCACAGGTTTCTCTGCGAGAATCAACTCTTCAATCCCCTGTAGCAAAAGTTTGCAAGAGCCCCATTTCTGATTTAAAGTTAAAAAAAAGAGGCGAACAAACCAGAATCAGATTTCCTACTCTGCCTCATTTTGAGATAGGACTTATGACATGTATCAGCTCAGTGGTGTCGCATGCCATCTGGCAACATTGCAACTGCTCCCTTTAATCTCATTAAATATATCGAATTTTCCTTGTGCACTGTGAACCCCCTGAATTCGATATTTTACATGAGTATAAATGGATAGAATACATTGTTGCCGGATTGCACGCGACGCTACTGTATTTGTATCAGCCCCTCGATATCGCTATAGCTCGTTCACTGCATCACATTAATGGGGGGGGGGGGTATTATCGATTTGGATGTTTTGTCTTGAGATTCACGGAGGCATCGATCACTCAACTAAAACTGAGCAGGCAAATTGGACGCCTGTCGCAATAAGGTTTGAGCTGGGTCTCTATTTGTCTCTGATGCGTACGTGACTAGGAGGTCTTTATTATAGAGACGCGAGAATCGAGATGGTCTGACGGTTCGTCTTCTCTCTCCCTGAGCTGCGCCCGCGTATTTTTCCACAACATTCTCTAATCTAATGCATCAGCCTGTATTAATCTACCTTGACAGTGAGGCGCACTGCACGGGCGCGCGCTTGGCGGCTGCGGACATTCGGACAAGGTGTCAAAAATATTTCGGATCTGTTATCGGCCATAGAACGCGCATTTTAGGTTAGATGCATTTGTCGGCTCCCGCCCCCGCCCCCCACCCCCACTTGCGCTCTATGTATATACTCATGCGGACAAGCAAATGAAATTAAAACGAGTTTTAAGAAGAGAAGAACCGGTTCCGAAAATGCATCAAGGAATCCATGAATCCATGACCGGTGATGGACGGTGGAAAGCGCAGAATGCGTAATCAATCGGGGCTCGCTCGTTTGGTTTTTTTTTTTTAAGTTTTAATGCACGTGGTTTAGTTTTTATTTAACCTTCCTAAGTACCAAGGTATTTGACCTACGTTGTTTAACAAGACGGTGGCGGGGCGGGGCGGGGAGGGGGTGGCCAGGAAGCAGTGGCGTAGCAGCGAAATCGTGCCCCCTCTCCCCCCCGTAATATTTCGTCAAGGGCCCTCATTAAGTAACGCCAACTCCAATGGGGGGTCTCTGGACTGTCTGGAGTGACACCTCTCGCTCGTTAGGGAGTCCGACAGTCCGTCTAGGGATCCCCCCGGATAATTTCAACAATAAAACTTCATTTTGATAAGTTTTTAAGCAATTACAACCGCGGAAGAATCGGATTATCTCACGTAAACACTCAAGTTTTTTTTTTTAAATTCAGACTCAAAGTTTCAATTTGAAAAAAAAAAAAAAATCACCAACGAGGAAGAAGAAAAAAAGGAGTGTCTAATTTTATGTCTTTCTTTATAGTAGTTGAGTATGACACAGAGTTGGGCAAATTGTCCTTTTCAAAAGAGCTGCCGTTTCGCGTACATTTAATTGGATTTTTCAATTCGCCGATGATTCCATCGCGGTTAAATAAGAAAAGATTTCACAGTTCAGTTCAGTTCATGACTGTAATGCTCGAAAGTACTCTGATCTGTAATCTTTTCTCAATCGGTGGAATCGCAGTTAAGATGACTCTACCGGTTAAGAAAAGATTACAGACCATAGTGTTTTTGTGCTTTATCAGTACTTCATAAACTTAACTGAATTATATGGAATCTTTTCTCAACCGGTAGCATCATCGGTGAATTGAAAAATGCCATTAAATAGGTGTATGCAAAACGGCAGCTGTCAGTGGCGAGGCGAGTGATTTGGCAACGTTCTTTTTCCCCATTTAAACACATAAAAAAAGTCGAAATGTCTGATCATCGCCGATGACTGGAGCGTTCGACTTTTTTGCTGAATTTAAATGGAGGAAATACATTGTTGCCAAATTTCACGCCTTGCCACTGGCAGCTGTGCTTTTCGATTACAAAAAAGATCCAATTTTATTATAAGAATCGGATGAAGATGTTTACTCTAACCGAGGTTTGTGCACTTTTTTTTTTTTTTTTTTTTTTTAAATCTAACCCGAACTGTTTGTCCGGCAACGATAGATGACATTGATGCAGTACCCTAACCTCACAATTTTCACCGTTCTGCGAGGTGAGGGCGAAAAGAGTAGCTCAATGTGAGTGACAACAATAAGAGACGCTCCTGATTGGCTAGAAATAATTTGATTGACTTAGGTGTTTGGTATCCCCCGAAAAGTTCCGAACCTCAAATCTTCACAAGAACCTCAATAGTAAAATTCGCGTACTTAATCGATTGCTTTTCAAAAGTAATCGAGTTGAATATAATCAGTAATCAGGTCTACCGACTTCAGGGAAACCAATGTTATATTTGATGAACAATAATTTAACAATTCATTTCATCGTTACAAGTTGGTTTCATTGGAATCGGCACGCCTGATTACCGCTTAAATCCATGTCGATTTCTTTATAAAAGTAATCAAGTCCCATTTGCCCAACCCTGCTGTGAGATATTGTTCGCATTTCGTTGACTGTGTGAGACCGAAGGAGTAGAAAGAAATAAGAAAATTAAAATCAAACAAATCTGTGATTAGACAAAGACGTAGGAAAGAGGCAACCGGAGCAGAGCGTTGCCCTCAGGCCGGGGCCGGGGCCCTACCTAAGAGCGCAAATCCTGAAGAGCAGAACTAGATTCAATCAAAGAAAAACATACAGGGTGTTCAAAAACAAAAAGTTTCTCTTACAATTTTCCAGCATCGGCTGCAGCTATCGAAAAACAGTCGGCCAATTGTCTAATATTATTGAGAGGGGCATATTTTTTGGGGGTCACTTTTTACCCATCCTCCCAGAGAGGATAGAAAAGGATAGACCCCCAAAAATCGAGCATCTCACCTTGCAGCCATATTTTTTTTCTTGCATCTTAAAGGAATCACGAAATAAAAATTTTCAGCGCAAAATTTGACGGTCAATATCGTTTTTTGCAGTCGATACATCGAAGGTCAATGTTCGATATCGACCATTTTCAAAAATTCATAGCAACACTTTGAACGATTCGAATTCAACTTAAGGAGACGAAGAAAAACCGATGGTCCCCAAAATTTGGTCTGAAAAATGTTTTTGGTCCCTCCAAAATTTTTCCTTTTTTGGAAAAAAAGAAAAAAAAAATTGAATTACCAATGTCAATAGGGCTATAATACTTTCCGCCGGGAAATGATTATTCCCCCTCCCCCAAATACTCGGAATTTCAACATTGTTTTTGAAAATTAACTTTTTTTCTTTTTCTGTTAAATTGATTTTCATCGATAAACAACTTGCTTCTGTGATGGAAAAAAAAAAAAATAAAAAATGAAAGTCAGAATTTCTTGGCATGATCATAGAAAATCAATAAAGAGAAGTGTTTTATGCAAACAAAGGAAATCACAAAAAAAGAAAAAAATAAGTGAAAACGGTGGATTACTTAATATGGATCTGGTATAATTACGCTGAGGTAAATATTAATGACTGATAAATCTGAACTCGGAACTTGCTGATTCCCTGGATTAAGAATCGGTCATGGAAATGTGTAGAGGACGGACTCTAAGTAGTTGCGGGGTTGGGGTGGGGGGAGGGGAAGGATGGACCCGCGTGGAACAAACGACTTTTAAGAGCTTATGATGTCATAAATACTTAATCTCACGGCAAGAATACAACATAGTGTTAAAAGGTGGCCGTAGTAATTGTCTCATATTTAATGACACCTATATCACAATTAAAATTTCAAGTGCATTCCTTATTTCATTTTATAGGGATATATTTTATGTTAAAACTAAGCTGGGGTCCGCGCGGACAGTGTATATGACACCATCCATCAAGATTCGAGATCAAACGTTTGCGACCGATGCCCTCTAATTTGAAGATCAATTCGATCATGTCATTACCGCCTGAGGTGACTGAACTTGGTAATGACTATAGCATTTGCTTTGTTTGTTCGAACCTATAGAAATTGAGAGCGCATGACACATTTGAATGGAAATTGCAAACTTTTTGCTCCAGCTACAGAGAGGGTATTTTCTGGTGTAAAATCACTTGAGATTTGAAAATATGTAACTCCTTTGCATTATGGTCGGAGATTGTCAAAAAGTGGTCAAAAATCAGAAAACAAATTTCTTATCAAATTATCATTTAAAAACTTTCAAGAATAATTTTATTCACAGAGAATACTTTTAACAAAGTAGGTAATTTAAACGTAACAATGTCAGTTGAGAGTTTTAATTTCAGCTTGAAAGGTCAAAAACAATGGTTTCCTATTACTTTTTTTCATTGATTTTAGGCCAATTTTTAGCGATCTCAGTATCAGAAAGTTCCAAAATTGACTCCTAAAAGCTCCTCTATCTTAAAAAAAATGCCAAAATGGCAGTCAAATGAGCGGAGCACCAATGAGGAGTCCATACAGTGGCGTAGCGTGGAAATTTTGCATGAGACGCATGAGAAAGATCGAAGTATTAGGTGCTCGGTGAACACCTTCGCATTCGACCTTTTACATGGGTTTAAATGGACAAAGTGCAACGTTGCCAAATTGCACGCTACGCCATTGAGCCCATACTAACCGCAACTTTCTATACTGAGCAAAGTGATTTGCCATAAGCAAAGGAAGTTCAGATTTGATGGGACTTCCCCATTGTGACCCGCACATTTGACCGCCTCCTTGGAATTTATCTACAAACCCCTTTTGAGGGATTATGAGTGGATTTTGAGACTTTTCGATGTTTTCAAAATGGTGTTGTCGCGTACCGTCTGGCAACGTTGCATTAAGGCCATTTAACTCCGCATGAAAAAGGACGAACTTTCGGGGTTACACAGTGCAGTGTTGTGCATTGTACCGACATTTCACATGGTTTTAATTGGACTAACTCCAACGTTGCCATACGGCACGCGAAGCCACTGTTTCAATATGATTTTCACGCGACAGGAGTGATATGATTTATGTTACGTATACTGGTATGGTACAGTATTTATATGATTCTTGATTTATGTGCCCCTATCTTTGTCTGTTTCTAACGCGTACGAGCAAATGCGCAAAGAGAGAGACAGTCAAATTCTTGGATCCGCTGGTGCAGCCCCTCCCCTTATCTCGGGGAGCCAAGCCAAGAAAGCGGCTATTTTGAAGCGTCTCACACAGTAGGTTCATCGTGCTAGAAAATTTAAAAAGCATTTCTCGAGAGCTCACCACTCAGTCTCTCACGAAAGACGCGAGTCAAACATCTATGTCTAATCCTCGAGTATGGAGCTCTTGCAAACTTTTGCTACAAGCAAATAAAGCGTATATTCTGATGTAAAGACCTGCGGAGATCACGAAAATCACACTAAGAAAGTCTAAAATTCAGTAATAATCTCACATAACTGCTATAACGGCAAGATGGTAATTGCGGTTCAACGCAGGTATCATGGGAGATTCCTGTCTATTATGTCACTTTCTGTACGGAAACACAGGGCTTTGTCTCATTTTTGTCCCATGGTAACTGCGTCTTTTCGCCATTAAACTCAATTCTGAGAGTGAGTTTCGTGATTTTTTAGTGTACTCATCGTCATTTGTACATGTTTTTAGGCAAGGATCAATTCTTCAATCCTCTACACCGAAAGTTTGCAAGAGCCCCATTTTTTATTACATTCAAAGCCCTGAAAGTCAATGGCGGTCCGTGGGTCAAAAAGAGGGGGTGGGGGTTAGAAAGTAAAGAATTCATGATTTTTTTTTATTTTCTTTTCTTTTGAGATTTTTGAAGGAGTGGTCCAGAAAAATGTCGGAGGAGGAAACTTGTACGGTTTCTGTTTAATCGTTTTGTCCTTTCATTTTCAATTCCTTTTTACTTCCTTTCCTTTCCTTTCCTTTATTATTTATTTTTCCTTTTTCACTTCTTTTCCTCTCCTTTATTTTCTTATTTATTTTCCCCTTTTTCCCTTCTTTTATTTTCCTTTCCTTTCCTTTATTATTTATTTTCCCCTTTTTCCCTTCTTTTATTTTCCTTTCCTTTCCTTTATTATTTATTTTTCCTTTTCCCCTTCTTTTTCTCTCCTTTCTTTTCTTATTTATTTTTCCCTATTTCCCTTCTTTTATTTTCCTTTCCTTGCTTTATTTATTTTTCCTTTTTACCCTTCTTTTTCTAAATTATTTAAACCCTCCTTCCGAAAAAGTAGGGGGGGGGGGAGGAGGTGACCCCCAAAATCCCCCCCCCCAAATCGTCACTGCCAAAAGTAATTTGCAATACTTCACAGAGGTCCTGCGTCGGACTTGGAGGAAAAGTCGTCCAATATCATGAAAAATAAGAGCATTTTAATTTTAGCCATGCATATCTGCGCTTTCGAGAAATAAGAAAGATTATTATAACGCTAGTTTGTAAAGAAACTGAAAATCGCGGAAAAATTGAAATATACGCGCCTGAGCCAAATAAAGAATGGATGCCATACATGGTACAAGGAGGCTTTCTATGGTTCTTTTGTTGTTCCCCGTCCCTCGTGGACGAAACTCTTTTCTTTTCTTTTCTTTTCTTTTCTTTCTTTATCTTTTTTCTTTTTTCTTTTTTCTTTTTTCTTTTTCTTTTTCTTTTTTCTATCAGTAATGCCGAGTATGGAGATCATTTCATCCACCCCGGCCGTGAACAATATAGCTCCATAGAAGAAGACACCGCTTGTAGCATCCACTTGTCATTCTTTTCAAGCGCCTATCCTCTTCTAGTCTGCGCGATTCTCTTTGGAAAATAGCGATTCATTAATCTTTGATACCCCACGAAGAAGCACGGGTGGATCCAGCAATTTGGCAACTATGCGTTCTTCCCGCCATTTAAACGAATGAGAAACGATCGATTCTTGAGGGGGCCGTAGCCCTTTTACTAATCGATTGTTTCTCATGCATTCAAATGGGAAGAATCCACAGTTGCCAGATTGCTTGACCTGCCTTTGCGAAGAAGACAGATATAGGCAGATATAGGCTTAGTAAAAGTGAAAATGATCGTGGTCTAGTGACGTGGCTCGTGCGATTTGGCAACATAGCATTTTTTTTTTCATTTATACTTACAATTAGGTAAAAAAATCGATAGTAAAATGGTATTTTAGTCCGCAATACTGAGAATTTAGCAACAAATATTGATAACTCCACAATAAAATTTCTATTGCTCCCAAATTGCTGAACCAGCAATAGCTTTTGCTGAATTAGCATTTTGTGAAATGCAATTTTTGCGATGTAAAGCGCATTCCCAGTTTATAGCATTTTTTTATTTTTGCAATTTTCCCAATGTTATTTGCAAGGCACCTCCTTTGAAAGAGGACATCTACTGTGCACCTTTAAAAAATTAATTAAATTAAATTAATTTCACTCTAATCAATTCAATTAATTAATTAAATTTTCACTTAAAAATTGAGCCGTTCGGCACTTATATACAGCAATTTTTGCAATGTAACAAAGTGAATTCCAAGTTTATAGAATTTTTTCGCAATTTTACTAATCATTTTTTCGGTGCATATTTGAGAATTTTCAATTAAAAATTGAGTCGAATCGGTACTTATTGTTCAAAGCATGGCTATAGTTTTATGGAATTAAACATTTTGGTAATCACCCACGTCTTTCGATCGCTTAAGTTCCGCCTAAATCAGCTATTCGCAGCGGAAATAGAGGGAATTGGAGAATTGGGGAATTGGGACGCGCGACCGTCTAGTACGCGACAAAGTTGCCGACGCCTGCGCTTCGCACTTTGGTCTGAGATCTTCAAAAAGTGGCCAACAATCAGAAAGTAAATTTCTCATTTTTTAATTAATTCAAAATTAATTTAAATTAATTTTAACCACTGAGAATTTTAACAAGTAATTCAAGCCTGGAAATGTTGCTGGAAAGTTTTAAATGAAGCTTAAATGGCCAAAAAACAATGATTTTTGATGGCTTTATTGTCACCGAATTTTGACCACTTATTTCTGATCTCTGGCCATAGTGCGCCGCGCCGTCTAATGCTAATCTAAAATCTTTTTTTTTTTTTTTTTTTTTTTTTTTTTTTTTTTTTTTTTTTTTTTAAATATTCAAAAAATTAAGTAGTTTTAATTCTTTCTTCCAGAGAAAGGGGCACATAAAAATTCACCCTTCTCACGAGAATTCGCATTTGATTTTAAATCACTACATTAAATCACACATATAGAGTGAGTCATACGGTTCTTACTCCAACTATCTTCCACTTATTTGGGTAGGGCACGACTTGTTTAAGACGTCCTGTTGCCTTTTCTTTTATCTCACTTTCGAACTGATGTTCATAAAGTGTTTCCTTATTGGTATCTTTTCTCGATCATAACTGTTTTGATATATTTATTGGTTGACCATTTCTCTCGCCGGCATAAATAATCAATTTATGCCCTCCACCTTTCCCACCATTCCAATACTCCCGTTATAAATTTTTGTAGTGCATATCCCCTTTGAAAATTTATAAAATTAAAATGCCAGTTTCAAAAATTTACATGACGGTGGTCATAGGGGTAAAAAAAAAAAAAAAAAAAAAAAAAAAAAATCAAGAAAAACTTAAGATCTGCACCTTTAGTTGGACTCATTTATACTGAAAAGGGGCCTACTCGACTTTACAGACGTTGCCATTTTCAATTGATTTTAATAATATTATAAAATTAGACTTAAGTGCAAATAATTTCTTAAAACTTCCAAGAACTTTCCTCCTCTACTTTAAGTCAGCTTGTTCCTGCATCTATCAGATTTTTTTCTTAAAGGAATTAAAAAGTCAAGATTAAATGGCGACGTCGGAATACTAATACCAGTGGCGTAGCTTGCAATCTGGCAACGTTGCAGTTCTTCCATTTAAAGACATAAAAAATATCGAAGTATTGGGTGTTGGGTGAACACCTTCGCATTCGACCTTTTACATGAGTTTAAATGGACAAAGTAACGTTGCCAAACTGCACGCTACGCCACTGACTAATAGGTCTGTTTAGTATAAATCTATATAATTGCTCCCCCTAACCTTGCTACGGGGGCGGAGTGGGGTGCAAATCATGCCATCGATTCTTATCAAGCGCATCATATTCAGAAAGAAATGCCATTTAAAACAAATGAAAAAATTCAAAGAAAGATTTTTGTCCAAATGGGATGATACCAAATTAATTCTCTTGCGCTCTTCCCTTATTTCAAATTGAGATATTTCTGGAAAGAGTACCCTTAAAACAAAGGGTGTGCTCTATCTGAAAAATACGCTCTGTGATTGAATAAAGACTTGTGACTGAAGAGCGCACCTGTTGTTTTATGGACCCTATTTACGGAAACAGCTTCAATTTTATTCAATTTTATTTCCTTAAAACCCATAACATCCTAGCGTAGCCATATGGCTACAGCTAGAGGGTAGTTTTCATTTTTTGGGGGTTTTCAAATTAGGGGGTAATAGATTGGCAATCAGATGTTAAAGATTAAATGTCATTTGGCATCAGCCGTATTTTGGGCATTCTAAAATTATTGATTTTTTTTTTTTTTTTTTTTTTTTTTTTTTTTTTTTTTTAAAGGTTTGGAGGTTGCTTTATTAAGGGTTGTTTTGAAAATGATTGAACAAAAAATGAAATAATTCAGGATGTTATGGGTTAAGGGATCTTCTGATCATTTCCCTGAGTAATGCCTCCAGAAATAAATCTTAAGTGAAAAGATTGACAGATTGAAGAGGAAAAACCATTAATCGAAATTGGAATTTGCTGACAAAGCAATTGGCACATACGATACGGTACCATGCCACATGTTTACAGGGTGTCCTCTATTTAGACAATTTTTGATAATGCGGCTACAACGGCAAAAATTGACACCTTGTTAGAAAATGTTTACTTTTTTAATTCTACTTTCTATCTGATCATAAAAGCTGACGCTAAGTTCTTGGGTTCCTCAAATTATAAAATAAATTGGTAAACATTTTCAAATTTTTGAAGCTCTGTATATACAATCTGTTTGTAGATGTTTGAGTTAGATCACTGATGAGGACTATTTTTTCCCCTTCTCCAAATATTTCTGTACAGTTTTACCAGAAATAACTATTTTAACCAGTTTTTTATTAGTTTTTGCCTAACGCTGTAACGTTGTAAGATTATTTAACATAAGGTAGAAATGCTTATTTCTGGTAAAACAGTTTAGAGGTATGTCTGTTGAAAATATTTTTTTGCCCTTATCTGGGCTCTAACTCGAGAATTTCCTTGTGAATTAATGGCAATTCGAATCTAGAATATTTGAACTCTGCTTCCTCTTCACCTTGAAGTTTGTAGAATTTAGGGACCTCGCGGTATCACTTACAATATTCCAATGGTAGGGAAACGGTTGAAAAGTATGACATTTTTTTAAAACAAAATGCCTCTCCACCGTGTTTTAAAAAATATATTTCCAATTGACGTCGAAAAAAAGTGAAGTTATCACCTCAAACCCAAGATTTTGTTCTATCAAAACAGTAAAAAAAAAAAAAAAAAAGTGAAAATTGACCAAAAAGAAAGGGGTAAATTTTCAGGGCGGCCTGTCCATTGAAATTGACGAAGTGTGAGGTTGCCACATTTTACTTTTTACCACCGTTCAGTATTTCTATAATAAGTAGTATAATAAATATTACTCATTAGCATGGACAAAGACAGCTACTACATACGATGACCTTCAAAAGAAAGTACCTTAGTAGACATTTTTACTCTTTTAAATCTTGGCAATTTTTAAACAACTTTGTTATTTTCAAGTGTTAAAGGACTAATCAGAACGCCCCTTATAAAGTACGTCATGAAAAATCGAAAGTTTTATTGAAAAAAAAAAAGAACACATTTAACTGTAAGAACTTCGACCAGGGTACTTTATTTTTGAAAGTCATAGTACATACAGAGGTTCATAAAAAGGAGGGTGAAGGGAGCAGTAGACCCCGGGTGACACTCCTTACTCAATGAATACGGTAACAGTCACGAAAAAGAAGGAAATGAAGAGAAAAGTGAGGAAACCAAGGCGGAAGGGAGAAAAACTAGATAAATAAAGAAGTAAAAAGAAAAAAAAATTAGGAAAAAATAATAGAAACGACAGAATTTATACGCATTGATGCCACAAAAAGGGCTCCTGAGAACGTCGGCTTTCAAAATTTTCCGAGGGAGGGCCCCAGTCCGTCCTTTTTAAGTTAGGGGGTATCCCTTCAGACCACTCTCATACGAGATGACATTATAGTGCTGTTTAACTGCGATTAAATGTTACTTTTTTTTTTAAAGCCAAAAAAAGAAAAAAAAAATATTTATAAAATTGAGCCATGTACAAAGTACCCTCCAGAGGTTGCGTTTTCTGACTTGGCCTGGGCGGCT
The DNA here is from genome assembly GCA_011764245.1 of Trialeurodes vaporariorum. Lineage (NCBI taxonomy): Eukaryota > Metazoa > Arthropoda > Insecta > Hemiptera > Aleyrodidae > Trialeurodes > Trialeurodes vaporariorum. Next base: position 32,090,491 of record VMOF01000320.1, read on the forward strand.
ACTGCCACTTATGATATACGTAAATCTACATAAAAGCCAAGTCACTTTTTCATAAAAAAATAAAATAAAATAAAAGAATGAATAAAAATAAAAAATAAAATAAAATAAAAGAATGAATAAAAATAAAAAATAAAAATAAATAAATATTAACTAAGCAAGACTTTACTCTGAAGATTTGCATTGACACACATTTTAATCATGCATATGAAATTAAACTTAATCGTACATTCAAAGACACCAATTGCAGTTTTTTTTTTTTTTTTTTTTTTTTTTTTTTTTTTTTTTTTTAATTTATTTATTGAAAACTGACTTTTTATTTAGATTTACATATATTTTTTGGCTATTGCTTTTAAAAAGCGTATGATTAAATTAGACCAAATGATCAGCTTGATTGGCTCGACTTTTATTTAGATTTACATTTATTTTGGCTGTTGCTCGATTTTTTTCTTTTGAAGCACATGATAAAATTAGACCGAATGATCCAGTGCTGCCGTTTTGCGTATAATTAATGATATTTTTCAATTCACCAATAATTCCACCTGTTGAGAAAAGATTACACAGTTCAGTTCAGTGTATAGCTATGTTCTGTAATCTTTCCTTAATCGGTGCAATCGCCTTTTAATTATTGAAATATCCGCAAGTTTTTTAAAGTCATCGTCGACTCCACCGGTTGAGAAAAGATTACAGATGCGGCTATTGTGCATTACAGACATACATTGAACTAAACTGTGTAATCTTTTCTTAACCGGTGGAATCATCGGAAAAATGTCATTAACTATACGGAAAACGGCAGCTCTGAAATGATTTGATTGATATTAACTGTTATCGCGACACTGACTACGTTACGAAGGGAGCTCGAATTGAACAAGGATGTTATAAAAAAAAATTAAAAAAAAATAAATAAATAAAGTAAAAAACAAAACAATTAAAAAAGAAAGAACAACAACAATAGGAATGGTTGAATATGAGTCAGATGGGGGGGGGATATGTCTGGGTTTTATGGACCTAATAAAATTCGCATAGGTGTAGAAAGTCATAGACAACGAATCGAAACTAGACCAAATGATCAGGTTGCTATTAATTGTTATCACGACACTGACTACGTCACGTAGAAAGCTCGAATTGAATAAGGATGGCATGAAAAAATTTAAAAAAAAAAAAAATAAAAAAATAAAAAAAAGGGAAAAAAACAAAACAATTTAAAAAAAGAAAAAAAACAACAATACACTGAGAGAAATCACTTCTCTAAAAACAAGGGAACACGATTACTTGTGACAGTTTTCCTTGAGCGAAGTAAAGTTCTGATTGCTTGAAGGAGAATCGCTGTCGCAACATAGAATTTTTTACTTGTAGCAGCAAACATTTTCCTTGGGTTAAAGAAATTTCCCCTTAGTCAATATTTCACTGTGCAGTTTCTTTAACACAAACGAAATACACCTTGAATTAAAACAAGAATTCTCTCAGAGTAGGAATGATAGAGTATTAGTCACAAAAAAAAAAAAAAAAAAAAAAAAAAAAAAAAAAAAAAAAAAAAAAAAAAAAAATATGTCTGGGTTTTATGGACCTAATAAAATTCGTACAGGTGTAAAAAAGTCATAGACAAACGAATCGAGCGTTACACCGGAATACTTGATGAGAAGCATGTAATGTATATAGGTACTTACGTTTCACTGGTGATGACGGTTTGGCAGCAGACGTGATATATTGCTTATTAGCCGCGGGGCTCGGACTCGGGTAATGACCTGTCACTACAACAGGAGAAGACGTCGCCTTTTTTTTATTGTTCAAATTTTGTTTCACAGATTGTTTCGCGCTCGTTGGTTTAGCCACCGGATATTGATAATATTTCGCCGGAACCACGGGTTTAGGGGTAATTTTGATTTGACTTTGTACAAAAGGGACAGGGGTTTGAGTAGCGTGGAGAGGTACACCCGCGGATCCCTGCTTCAAATTTTGATAAGTATACGGAACATGAGCTTGGGCGACTATCACGGGTTTCCGAATCGTCGATTGATAAGTTGTCGGCTGATTGTAATATTTCACGGTTCCTCTAGCACTATTCACTTGTGCCGTAGATGAGACTGAGGTGAATTGGATTAAACTAATTAAACTAATTAAAGCGAGGAATGAACTCGCACCCGCGCGAGTTTTAATTTTTGGCAACATGATGGTGTGAACCTAATTCTGAAAGCGGGTGAACTTTAGCAATGTCAGGATCAAGCCAGTTTGTGTAGTTTTATAAGCGCGTCCGTGCGTTGCCCCTCCTGGATCATCTTCACTTGTTTCCCCTCCGTTGGACGCCATCCCACAACGCACAGTAGGTCGGATACAACTGTTAGTTGGATAAGTCGTTTCTGTAATTTAAATTTAATCGTTTTTTTTGCTAAAAGGGCTCAAGTCTCCTTTAACCCGTATGAGCCTCGGGCACTGGCGCAACCAGGATCTCTTCTATTCTTTCATTTCCCATTTGAATGTATAAGTAGGAAAAGGACAGAAAGAGGGAGTTTTATCCCGTTGTCCATCCTTGTCTAACACACGTTTTTTAATGGGGAAAAGAGAGTGATGAAGAAACTTTCGTTGCGCTACTGGCCTAGGGTATTTGTCAACGTATGGTACGGGGGCAGTGGCGGATCCACGGGGGGCACGGGGGCACGTGCCCCCCCCCCCTCAGAAGCCTCAAATTTTCCTTTTTTCAATATAAAATAGCCCGAAATTGCTTCCACCGACGCTTCAAATTTCAAAATTTCACAGGCGTGCCCCCCCCCAGAAAAATTGTCTGGATCCGCCACTGTACGGGGGGGAAGGGGGAGTCTAAAAAGCCCCAAACGATTTTTACAATGGAGGCTTCGCTCCTTCTCCATCTTTTTTTTCTTTGTTTTTTTTTAAAGCTTTATGTATTTTTTATAATGGATTCAAGACCATTTTTCATCGTATCACCAATTTTTAGATATTTATGGCTATTTTTCGAAAAAACTACGGTTGCAAAAAAAATTAAACAAATTGTGGACAAATAATTTTTAGTTAACTGTCCCTTCTCCCATTAGTTGCCTTTAAACTATGAAGGAATGAACTACTGCTCCTAAAAACACGAATTTTTTGGATGTTTAACCCTTAGAGACACGCATCATGAAAAAGTAATTACATCAATCTTGGATCCACGTCATTGAACTAGTTGAACTTTTCTCATCTAAATTGACGTGCATCTCTATTTTTTCAAAATCCCTTAAGACTCCATGTTATATCCTGTACACATACGTGTAGGTACACTGTGACGGAGAGGGTTAAGGCTATTTTCGAAAAAAATGGTAGTTCCATAAAAAAATGCAACAATTTGGGGGGAAAAATTAAGCTCTTTTGCTTTTTCCCCGATTTACTTGCTATTAAATTGTGAAGAATTGAACTGCTGAACTGCTGCTCCAAATTATAATGCATTACCGTTCACTGTGTTCCGGGCCGGGCCGGCCGTTGATGTATTCCGAACTCACCTGCGTTCGCGGGAGGAGCATCTTCTGATGATATCCTCAATAGCATACTTCACTCTGATGTAATCGCATCTTATTTATTGATTAGTCCTGCCTGGTCCTGGCCTGGGTCCTCATAGTACTTGCCTCGGTTGGCGCTCGCATTCTCTGAGTCTCTTCGGGTTTTTTCGCGTTGCGCCCGGGATAAAGAGAAACGTATTACAATCACGATGAAAACATGAACAACGATATTCTCACGGGGAAAAAATGAAAATAAATAAATAAATAAAATAAAATAGAATGAAAATAAGAATTAAAAAAAAAAAAACAAAACATCTCATACATAATTTATAGAATGCAAAAATTCAGTCCATCTTTATGATTGAAATGAATCATTGTTTTTTATAAGACATAAATTCCAACTTTTGGTTTTTGTTTTTGTTTTCGGCCGTATTGACCCCCATCCCAGCGCAGTGTTGATCCGTGAGGAGGGCGGAATTTGGGGGCCCAAAGCCCCCCTCCTACAATTTCTTTGGGAAAGGGCTCCAAAAAACTAGGGATACACAAAGTGCTTATAATACTTGGTATGTTCAACTAAAAATCCTTCGCTGGGTAATTTTTCTACAAAAGGTTTAGTTTCCGCTTCAAAAGCTCTTTTTCAGTGCAGATTTTTATTAGGATGGGAAGCGAACGAAACTTTATCAGTGGCGGCTCGTGCGACTTGGCAACAATGTTTTCCCTCCATTTGATTCTACGCAAAACAGTCGATTTGATAGTAAAGAAGCGCTTCACCAGCATTCGATTGTATTACATCACGTCAAATGAGGGAAAAACATTGTTGCCAAAACTGCACGAGCAGGAGAATCTGTTTATATGATTCTAATCGAGGTTAAATGAATATGATGCCATTCATTCTTGGCATAATTACTCTTAGAATAGATGAATAATATATTGAGATTTGATTTCAAAGATAGCTAGGCGTAGTGCCGTTTGAAATAACAGGAATCTAACATAATTAACAGGGATAATAGTGGAGGAAAACAGGATAGGACCACTTAGCATAGTGTTCCCGAAGGAGACTAACTTTCTTCATGTGTAATCTTTTCCTCTGACGTGAAACCTACACGGAAAAAAAAGATTAGTGAAAATAACCATACGGATACCTGATTTTGGCACCTACTAGATGTTATGGTAAACTTGACCAGAAGTATGGTACCTTTACCGATACTTTGAGTAAATTTGACATGCAATCAGGTAACATCACTTAGTACCTAGTCAAAACATAGTATACTTCTGGTTAGCATTACCATAACATCTAGCAGGTGCCAAAATCAGGTATCCGTATGGTTATTTTCACCGTAGTTTTTTTTCCGTGTAGGAAACGGCGTCAGTACAAGCCACCACTGGTTTTTAAAGTCAAATCTGGCAACGATGGTACTGGTGCCCTCGGGTTCACGTTCAATTTTCATTATGTTTTTTCGGAGAAGATCAAAGTGTTTGCAGCAAACACACACAAAAAAAGTGCTGCTTTGTTTGAGCCAGTAATTCCATTCATACCTTAAGTGCTCACACCATTTAAAAAAAAGAAAAAAAAAAACCCTTTTCCGTCTTCGAGGAAAACCAAAAACTGGATTTTTAACGATTAAAATTGGCTGAGATCATATCTAGGGAATTTACATTTTTTAAAATTTCCGGAAGTCCTTCGGACGCTTGCTCATCTTCTACCTCACAGGGGGAATGCAGTCCCTCTGTTTGGGGGATGAAAGATATGAATTGGGGGAAACGCGTCTAGTGATTGGATAGGGGAGAGTGTGGTGGGGGGAGGGGGGAGGCGGTTAATACCCTTGATTCACAAATTTGAGTAATTATATGCACTTACTCAGTCACTCACGCTCAGAGCCGCCGCGCCGCCGCCCGGAATTCGTCTTTTTTTCTCTTTGTCCATTCAATCAAACACATGTGTGAGAAAATGATAGATGGGTGAGGGGTGAGGGGCTATCAAGTGACTATCAAGTGATGTATCTGTCTTTTTCTAACACATAATATCAAATGCGCAAAGAGAGAGAAGGGCGAACTCCAGGCTACGGCAATGCTCACTAAGTCCAAATGCTTACGCAGTGACTCGAAAGACTTGAACACTAGGTTAGGAAGGTTACCGATGGTGGCGATCGAAGCGTGAAATTTGGCACCAACGGCTTTTCTTCATTTAAACCTGTGTAAATTAGGCAATTTTTAAGGGATTCAATCGCTTCCAGAAAAATTGATTGTAGCGCACACATAGGTTAGAGTGAAGAAAACCAACCGTTGCCAAATTGCACGCTTCGCCAATGGTTACTGCAAAGAGATTTTTCGAGCTGTAATTTCTCTAGTGGCGAGGCGTGCAATTCGTCATCGTTTCTTTTCCTCCCTTTAAATACGTTAGAAAGGTCGAGACATCTAGTCATCGCCGATGACCGAAGCATTCGATTCTTTCAGTTAGTTTAAGCGGAGAAAGTACATAGTTGCCACATTTCAAGCTGCGCTACTGAATTTCTCATACTTTCTGTGCGATTTTTTACCCCCCCCCCCTCCCCCCCTTTCCTCGTTGTTTCTCTCATACGAACGCACAAGTTTCGATTTGGAATTGTTTTTTTTTTTTTTTTAAATTAATCTCAAATCGAGAACTTGTTGCGCTTTCTTCATGGGCACGTATAGCAATACACAACAATATGACATTTATCTCTGTGGAGCATTAAGGTCGTCTCTAGATAAAAGGTTCATTTGTCATTAATGGCGGCTCGTGCTAGTTTTCAACCATGTTTTTTGCTATTTGAACGTATGAAAAAGTATCGATTTCTACTTAGACTTTCTTTTCTTTTTTCCCTTCAGAGATTCAGTGAAATCCCTAAAGATCGATTATTTTACGTAGGTTTATATGAAGATCATCTGTTGTTCGCCAAATAGCACAAGTCTCCACTGTTTTTCATCAAGTCGACTGTAGGAAATCGCTTTTTCAGTTTTCAAATCAGAAAATGAAGAGGTAAACAATGTCGTTTTTCAACTTCGATATTTCTAAAACTTAGTAAAGGTATCCTAATCTTCAAAATGTCTGATTGTTTTTTAATTACGATCTGAAAAAGCGCCCTTTTTGAATAAGATTTGAAAAAGCGTCTCAAGTGCCTATTTTCCTCTAAAGACACACTGAATGTCCGGCGAAATTGGATGATTTATTATCAGATATGACTCGGATATGGAAATTAATCTCCGAATGGCTTTCAGAATCTTTAAATGCTTGCACCGGGCCCATGAATATTGATGCTGATACGGTGATACGGAATCTCAATCGGTTTGACAAATGTTGCAGACAGCCGCTATAGTCGTGAGGAATCTGCACTGTAATAATTTGTCATATACTCGTATACATTTAGGAGCATATTTTTGAAGGTACCAGGATTTCTAATCTATAGTATCTCCAGAAAAGGGGCACCCAGGTCTATTTGCTCTTTTCCTGCAGATGGTCTCAATTAGGGCTCAACGCTCACTACTCTAATGTTTTTAATCCAATGGGGAAGTTGCAAGGGTCCGAACTGTGGTGTTTTTTTTTATGAAATAAAAGTACTAGGACAGCGGAAAACAAGGATGCCTTTGGGTTCTATCTAGGTTTCATAGTTCCGGGGATGTGGTTTTGGCCCCCAAAGTCCTATGACTTTCATAAGAAAGTCCTTCCATCGAATTTGTTCTTGACAGTGGCGTCGCGCGTCATCTGACAACAATGCAACTGCTCCATTAAAACTCATTAATATACATCGAATTTTCCTTGTGCACTGTGCACCCCCTGAATTCGATATTTTATAGGAGTTTAAATGGATAGAACAAATAGTTGCCAAATTTCACGCGACGTCACTGATTCTTGATAAATTTTTCTATTATTTTTCATTGTTTTACTTTTTTTGAGGCATAATGCCACAAGCGGCAATACTGTGAGACTCTGGTCTACATAAAAACCGTATTTCTTAAATTTGTCGAGAAATATAATAATGAAAATTTCCATCAGGATACTTTCTTTTGAAAGCCATAGTACATGATTTTAAATGGGAATTCCAAATTCCGCGTTGGAACATCCCAGCATGCACACACGATTTTTTACAACTTTACACAAAAATATCTCCGAAATCTGGACACTTCAGAAAAACTTAAGACACCTTTGTTCTCAGCTCATTAAGTACTTTCATTTTCTTTTATAAAAAACTCAAAATTTTAGACCCTCGCCCTCGCAACTGTTATCGAATTTTACTCCAATCTTTTTATCCCTAATGGGGCGCTGCAAGGGTCTGAATTTTGGTGTTTCTTAGTAAGCAAATAAATGTACTCGGTGAGATGAAACCAAGGAAACCTTCGGTTTCTAACTAACAATAAGTATCATAGTTCAGGAAATGTAATTTTGGCCGAAAATACTTTATTTTAAATGGTAATTCTGCGTTGCGACGTCATAAAATATAACATACACGATTTTTTGCAACTTTTCACGACTGTTTCTCCGAAACTGGGACACTTAAAAAAGGAAAAATCCAAAGGCAGTTTTGCACTCTTGGCGGGAAATTCAAAAAATTACTTTTAGGTTAATGGGCAATTGAGTATGTATCTATTAACGCAAGAAAAAACCTTTTGCGAGAGGGTATCCTTTTGGCTTATTTCCCATTTTTCCTTCTCATTTTATAGTTATTTGGCTATAATTTAGTTTTAATATTCTCGTATTAACACAAGTTTATAATGATACTTTCAGTGTTCCAAAAAAAACCCGCTGCCATAACTATGCAGTGCTTCCAAATTTGGCGAATAACATGCAAATTTTGCACTAAATTACATGGACAATTTTGCTGCCATTTTGCGTATAAGAAACAATTTTACCATATAATTTAGTGAAAAATATACGTATATTATTCGCTAAATTTGGCAGCTTTGCATAGTTATGGCAACAGTTTTTTGGAACGCTAAAAGTGTCTCATTGATTGAATATTTACCCCGAGGAAAAGCAATAAGTGCTGATTCATACAGTATAGTTCTCAAAAGACTTAAGACTCGCGCTAAGCAGAAACGGCCTGGACTTTTGAGACTTATCAAATTGGTATTGATGCTTAATAACGCCCGCCCTCTTTCGGCTATCAACTGTAATCGCGGCATCGCTCAGAGCTTGTTGACATTATTTGAATAGAATTTGTTTTAATTATCCGCCACTCTCCAGACCTCGCTTTAAGTGATGTCCATCTTTTCCTGCGCCTTGGGCCAGCCCAAAGACGACACTATAAAAGAAGATACTGGGCTTTGCTATCTTATTGCATGGAGGAAAAGTGAAGCCGGTTTTGGTTCGGGCCGATAGACTCATTTAGTAAGCGATATATCGATTCGATAACTCGCTTTGTGACCAAACAAACCTCCCCTCGCTCTGCTTAAGGTATGGTTTGTTTGGTCGCAAAACGAGGAATCGCATGTGATGACTTCATCACTAAATGAGTCTATTGGCAGATGGATTCTCGTTTCTCCACTCGGGGGTATGAGCCAATGCAACATTAGCTTTTCTGGAGCTTCGCTCTTCAAACATAATACAGGCGTTGTTGTTGTTGTCAGCACCAAATTGTTTGTGATTAACCCCTGTTTGCAATGATATCAAATTCTTGCTGATATTTTTGGAGCAAATTTGTCAAGAATTCGATTTCAAGTAATAATTTTGAATTAGAGATTTTAAAAACCACAAATTTCAAACCAACAAACCTCGCATAAACTCTAGGATATATGGGCGTTTTTTGAGCAAAAATGTTCGTAATTTATCCCTTTTTGATGTGGTCAAAATAACTAGTTGCTGATTTTGGATAAGATAAGGTCCATTTTTCAGTGATGCGTCATATATTTTGTACGGTACACCCTAGTAAACATGACGACTATATGACGACTAGACGCCGACTATTCCAAAAACGTCGGTTGCCATATTTGGCCAACCAACAGTTGTTATCTGTAACTAACTGAACAACTATGCTTATAGTCGTTTTTGAAACAGCCATTCAGTCGTCATTTTTACCAAGGCAGTACATATAGCAAACATTTACGTCAAATATTGAGGCCTCTTTAAGGCGTTGGGTCTTTGAAAATCAGATGCATCAATGGAGGTGCTTCATGATAAAATTATCAGCTTATCGATAGTTACATATTTTATCCGCAAAATAACAAAAAAATAAGCAAATCGTATCCAATGGCAGCACACGTAGAGTCTTAAGCTCTTTGGCCAATCAGAGGTTGTCTAATGTCTAACCTCTTGTCTTAACTCTTTACTCATAGAATCTCTAGATGATTTTGTGCTTTAGGGACATTCTTGAGGTGCATTGCATGATTCAAATTATCAGCTTCATCGAAATCTCCCTCTTTTATCCTTATAAAATACTGCGGTACTTATTTTGGCGAGAATGTAAACAAACGTGCTAATTGCATCCAATGAGGAGGCACCCGTACAGCCTAAAACTCGTTGGCGAATCGGAGGCCGTCTACCGCATCTTGTCTTGACTATCTTTATACGTATCGACGGTTTTTTTTTAGTGTGAAGTCAACAGTTAGTCAACAATCACAACAAATGTACTATCGACGAATTAAAGATTGCCGCGAGATTTTCACGATCTAAGTTTTGCCTTCAAGGTTCTGGTTCGGCCACTCCTCATACTCTTCACACCCAGCAGGTGAGAGGCCAGTGCGGGTGGGGCGGGAAAGCCATTGCAGATCAGTTCCACGCTCACACCCACAGCTAAAAATGTGTGGAAATATCGCGACAATCTTTAATTCGCCGATAGTACTCATCGGCTTTGACAAAACTCGCGTAACGTTCCAAACTATCTCACTATCTATCACCCTCATGAATAGCCATCTCTGTTTAGTATAGAAATTCGTACCCAGGCCCTTGCTTTACTACATTTTACAATTTCCGCCAGAAAATTTCACAAAAAAAATGTCTCCGTTCACGATTTTATCGATGCGAGCGAGATAGCAGCGCGCGGGGTCGCGGGGGTTACGTGAGAGTGTGCGAGAGAGAGAGATACCTTGAAAACGCTCAAAAAACTTTTTCACCGGATGACGTCACCGCTAAAAACCGTCTATAGGGACTCTAGTTTTAACAGAATTAAAAAACTCCGGCTTGATCCCGAGATAATTATCGAAAGCATCTTGGACGACCTCAGAGCTTGCACCACGCCATAGTAAATAGTAAACAAAGGTGGCGTCAAAAGTGTGACTCATCCGAAAATTCAAACTTGCCCTCAAGCGGCGTTGGTCCAGCGCCTTGCCACCGTCACTAAATACACACTCACACTTGACTAATAAACACAAGGTTGGGCGACGATGGTGTGTGTGTGACATGACATCCTCGCTGTTGCTAGTAGTGTGAGATTGCCATGATCCGTCTTCTGCTATAATACCTTTCAACAATAACCAACCGAAAATCAACAAATAAACCGCTGCCGCTGTATCCAGCAACCGGTGTTATAGCTATAGTGATAGGGAGGGGTGAGAGGGTGCGGTAGAGTGGGGGGGGGGGTCAAGTTCAGAAGTGAGTGACCAGAACCGGCCGCGCCGCGCGCCGACCAGCAAGCAGGAGCGGCAGCCGCGCCGCGTCGTGGGCCATGCTATGCCGCGCGGCAATTCTCAGTAACGGGGCCTTCCATTCTTCACTCACAATCAGCAAGAGAACAACAAATTCTGGTCGATTTTAAATTTGACTCCTCCCTCCCCCTCCCCCTGCCCGAAACTCATTCTTTTCGCGGACTGCGGATTCGCGCGGAGGAGGGGAGTCCGGAAAGCGTTTTTTTTTTTTTACGTTGGCTGATTTCCAAACAAATCGGAGCAAGTTCGAGAAAACAAAAATATAAACTGTGCTCTCTTCTTTGCCTTTTCTCGCTTCAGCAAGCTGCCGCGACGAAACGGGTCACCTACGGTCCTACGGTCCTACGATGCCCCGGCCTCTCCTTTCATCATTCTGATGGACATGAAGGAGAATTTGGTTAATTCTTTTGAAGGAATGAGGAGTGGAAGAGAAAAAAGGAACGAACGGGAAAAAAAAGTGCGAAACATTTATAAGTGTACAAACCTGTTTTTTTTTTCTACCCACCTGATAATGGAACGGAGAGAGAGAGAGAGAGAGAGAGAGAGAGAGAGAGAGAGAGAGAGAGAGAGAGAGAGAGAGAGAGAGAGAGAGGGAGAGAGAGAGAGAGAGAGAGAGAGAGAGAGAGAGAGAGAGAGAGACGCGGAGAGAGAAAAAAGGTAAGATTGGAATACGGAAATTCAACGAAATCAGCTGTCTGGCAGGGCAAGATAAATGAACGAACATTTTCGTCTTTTTACCTCATTTTTTTCTTTTTCGTCTCGCGTGGTCGTGGGTCGTGGCACTCCTGGCAGATATTCGCCACAACGGAAGAGTTGGCGTAGTGCAATGGCCTTGAAGGCTTGAACCGCAACAAAAAAGGCTTTGACCTGTAGCGCAAGAACCGTTTTTCTCCCCCCCCCCCCGCTCCGCTACCCTGGCGAAGAAAGGGGGTTACTGGGGTGAGGACCATCCAGATTTAGATGATCTACGCCCCCCCCCCCCACCGAGATTTTGAAAGAAATAGTGAAAATAATCAACTACGACTGCGAGCTTTTTTTACTTTCTCACTCCAATAAAGTTAGAAAAATTGAGAAAGTATTGCGATTGTGCAGATATTTTCAAGGTCTTTTGTTTCAATATTTGGGTTTTTACGACTAGGGGTCAATCATGATTTATTCAAATTAATGGCCTCTTATCATACTTATCATATGTCTCATACTACCCGAAAGAACATCCTTCCATCAAATTTCAATATTTCTTAACCCTTTCAAATTTGCAGGATTTTATGCAAAAAAAGTATGTGGCGCGTTCGTCCGTTTGTCGGTCCGTATACTCACATAAGTTTTAAACCATTCATTTATATGCATCCAGGTTATGCACTAATGTTGCTTTCTAGCTTACTGGAGTTTTTTTTTGTTTTTTGTGTTTTTGTTTTGTTTTTTTTTTTGTTTTTTTAAATTTTAACTTTTAAGTCAGTTTTAAAGGGGGGGCGGGGGGAGGTCTAGGGGAGGGATTTGTAATAATAATAGCATAGCATGTTCAGGGAGCAGGCGGGGTCGCTGTTTGTATTTGAGTTTGCAGAAGTATGACCCGGTCTCTTAAGGTGACTCAAGGCGAAATTTTTCCAGATTTCAATCCGATGGATGGCGCCATTAGCCGCTTTTGGGAAAAGTCGTGTTTTTGGCACTTTACATTGAAAAAAAAAAAGTAAAAACGCAATACCCAAGAACATCAGTATCTGCGAAATTTTTTTATTGATTTTTTGAGCCCAAAATGAGCAAAATTGGTTTAAAATTAAAGCCGTAAATGATGAAATTCATTTCGCCATAAGCTTATAGCGAGTGATAATATGTCTATTTGTCTCACTCGCACTCATTCAGGCTTATGGGAATTTTTGTATTTCATAATTTCTGGCTTTATTTTTGAGTGCTTCAGCTTGAAACTCTCAGGATATCCTCCTGAAGTACGCTCGCAGGAGCTGGTGTTCCTCACATTTGTGCTTTCAGCGTAAACCTCGTCAATTTCAGCCAAAAAACTGTTGAATTCTTGAGCAGCGCGACATGGTGTCCACGGTTTAAACTTTAATAATTAACCCTGAAATCGTCTTAATAAAATATATTCTCACTTTTTTTTTAGGTGCATCATTCCTTATGTCTACTAGAGGTGATTTCAGGCGAAAGTTGTGAATCTTTCAATCCTCTGGACAGCGCCACTGCACTGGTCTGGTCACTTCACGGTCTTCTTTGGGTAATCTGAATGGGATAACAGAGGATTATGACACTAGCGCAGCCCAAGATCTCTTCCATCTCTTTCATTTTCTCTTTGAATGTATGTGTAGGAGAAGGATAGAGAGAAGTGGGTTTATCTCCTTGTCTATTCTTGTTTAACAAACGTGGTTCAAAGGAGAGGAGAGAGAGGGATAGATAATGTCTCTTCTCCGTTGCGCTACTGATTATGCCATTTAGCGGAACGACACGGTGGCTCTTCAATTTTTTTTATGGATTTCTTCGGCCGTCAATCATGTGAATTGGTTGAGAAATAAAATAGTGAGTTTGAGAGCGGATTCATTCTGGCTATCTCTAATGTGTGCGAGAGAGACAAAGGAAGTCTCACTCGCACCCATGAAAGAGACTGCAGATATCCTCCACTCACTCCCCCGTTCCAAAAACTATCGCTTTATTTCTCATCCAATTTAGATGATTGACAGCTCAAAAAATTCATAAAAAATTAAACATGCCATGACATTCCACTAATTAGAATTATGATCTGCTACCTCTTTCAAATTACCGAAAAAAGACGGATTTCGGAAAAATTCTTTTGGTGCCATTTAGCTGACTAAGCGATCTCTAACGTTCGCCATAAAGATAGAAAAGATTGAGTTTCCATCGTTTTCCAGAGAGGAGGGCTTGCTTTCATAAATATATATGTCTCTATAATAACTGTGTTATTTCTTTTCCAGTCTATATCGTAGTTGCGCGTTGATTGCAGTCTGATAACGTCGCAGTTAGTTCATTTAAATGTATGAAAAATGTCGAACTATCGGAGGTTTACCGTGCATGCACTCCCTCAAATCGATATTATAAATAGGTTTAAATGGACGATTTCGGCGTTGTCAGATTTCACGAGACGCCACACTACAGGGGCGTGCCGTGGCTTTCAGAGAGGGGGGGGGGCAAGAATTCAATATTGCCGCCCCTCAAAATTATTATGATGACTTTTTCTTTTTGCTTGTTACACATTGATTTTGCCGCCCTCGGTGATTCTTTTTGAAATTTGATAACCTTTTTTCCCCCATTTTTCACCTTGATTTTTCCGCCCGGGGCAAAGAGGTAACAGCCCCCCCCAATGGCACGCCCCTACCACACTGCTACAGCTGCAATAGGAAGAAATTCCGTATATTTTTTGAGAGAATATGGCAGAATTCTATTTATGAATAAAAAAAAAAAAAAAAAAAAAAAAAAAAAAAAAAAAAAAAAAAATTAAATCCATACGCTTAATGAACTATTGGACTGGTATCACATGCTTCTTTGGCCATGTATGGAACTGCAACGGAAAGAAATTCCGCAAGATTATAAGATGAGAGAAAATAACTAAAGCCTGTATTAAGAATCAAAAAATGTTTATTTTAAATCCATATGCTTAGCAGTAACGAGGCGTGAAACTTGACAACAATGTACTTTCTCCATTTAAACTCACTGAAAGAATTGAATGCTTCGGTCATCGGCGATGACCAGATGTTTCGACCTTTCTAATGTGTTTAAAGGGGAAAAAAGAAACGTTGCCAAATGGCACGCCTCACCACTGATGCTTAGTGAATTAATGGACTAGTATAATATGGCTCTTCAATTGGCCACGGATGAAACTGCACCGGAAAGAAATTCCGCAAGATTATTGAGAGAAAATGACAAAAGTCTCTTTATGAATCCAACAAATTGTATTTTAAATCCTTACGCTAAATGAATTAATAGACTACTATAAAATGTCTCTTTGGCCATGGATGGAACAATTGAAATATTGTAAGGTCACTCATTCAGCGCATCCAAAACTAGATGAGGGTCGCAGCGATGAGATAAATTATGAAAGAATACCGGCGAGAGATTTTTAAAGTGCCCACTTTTAAATTACATCTTTGACCCAACGTCAAACGTAGCTCGATGGTTGGACATTCTGGGTGGAGTGCACTGGTAATTATATGGTCCCCAGCTAACTTTCAACACTTTCGGAAAGTCTGCGTCACAATTAATACAGTGTGCCGCATTTTCAAAACCCTGTATATTCTCCCTCTATCATTACTATCCTATATCTATTGTTTTCATAATGAACTTCAGCAATTTCAGATGCACTGTCAACACATTTCTCTGTTGTTGGTTAAAATATGTTATGGGCGCATACGATACCTAGAAATGAACACAGTTTCATCGCGATTCGTTCAGAATTAACCTATAGGTGAGGTCAGTTGAACTACAAAAAATTGGTCTACAGTAACGAGGTCTAATATAATACGTATGATGACGAAAGGTCTACTTTATTAGGTCCACCCAACGAGCTATACATTTATCTAGAGTGGCGGTTTAATAGGTAACCCGCGTAACCACCGTGGGGGATTTTTAGGTTAGGTTTAAGCGAGTTATTTGTCCATTTGATTCCGTGTATTTTGGTGCGACGCCACAGCACAGTGGGTCGAAGCATGTTCCGATCCACAGTGCGGTGGCGCCGCATCAAAATACACGGAAACAAATGGCAAATTACTTGCTTAAACCTAACCTAAAAATCCCCCACGGTGGTTACGCGGGTTACCTATTAAACCGCCACTCTAGATAAATGTATAGCTCGTTGGGTCCACCATAGATAAGAAGTCTAATAATAAAATAAGTCTATTTATCGGAAAGGCTCATAGGCGGAAGTAGGAATTTTTTCTAGGGGGTTGAGAAGTGGGCAAATACTGGTGGTTTTTTTTCTCCCCCCCCCCCCCCATTTCTTATTTTTGCTGCTTATGCGTTTAATCCTGAATAAAGACCATCAAGCTCCCTGATGATCTTTTTTCTCGTACAATCCAGGCCAATTTTTTTGGGGGAGGGGGATATTCTGTATTTGATGACCTTCTTATTTTCGCTCCTTGAATTCTCCATGAGAGCCGAAATTTTGGGGTGTGCCAAATCACACGGCCAAATGCCTGAACGTTTTTTGTTATCAAAAGTTTCTAGGGAAGGGCTCCCCTTACCCCCTTATTTCTGCCTATAGGAAGGCCCACATGCTTTTGTTCCAAAAAACAGGTCTAAGACTTCAAAGCCTAGTTTATGAACACTGCAGTTTATAAAATGGTCCACAAAATTTGCGAATAAATCTAAACAACTTTGCTGACAAGTTGATTCTGTAAAATGAAGCGCTCTAACAACTGCCTATCAAAATAAAGATTTCAATTTGGCACGGTGTATTAAAAATACAAAGAGGAACTTTAGGCACACCCACATCCACGGGGCTCTACGACTTAACGCAACACGCATGTAATCGGTTCTTTATGACACTGTCAGATGTTTATTGTTGATGTTCGGTCAGAGAATGAACAATTTCCGCAATCAATGACAATTTTCAGGTGATTCCAGGCAAAACTTTTACAGATTTCAATTCGATGGATTGCGTCACGATAGCCACTTTTTGGAAAAGTCATGTTTTTGGCACTTTAAAGTGAAAACAAAGAAATAACTCCAAATTCAAGAACGTTGGCACTTGCAAATTTTTTTTTTTTTTAAATGAATTTTTTTAGTCCAAAACGAGCAAGATTCGTTGAGAATTAGCCGTAACATTGGAAATTGGTTTCGCCATAAACCTCACGGAAAAAAAAAAAAGATTAGTGAAAATAACCATACGGATACTTGATTTTGGCACCTGGCTAGATGTTATGGTAAACTTGACCAGAAGTATGGTACATTTACCAATACTTTGAGTAAATTCGACATGCAATCAGGTAACATCACCTAGTACCTAGTCAAAACATAGTATACTTGTGGTTAACATTACCATGACATCTAGCTGCAGGCGCCAAAATCGGGTATCCGTATGGTTATTTTCACCGTAGTTTTTTCCGTGTTATAGAGAGCGAGAGTGATACTATATCTATCCACCTCACTCGCCACTCATTGAGGTTTATAGGAATTTTCTTATTTCCAACATCCTAGTTTCACACTTGAGTATTTCAGTTTGATACTGTCAGGGAATCTCCCTCCAAAGTATGCTCGGCGCAAGTGCCGTCCAGTGGCGTTACGTGCAATTTGGCAACGCTTTACTGTGTCCATTCAAAAACATCGAATGCGAAGGTGTTCACCGAACACCCAGTAGTTCGATATTTTTCGTAGGTTCAAATGGACGAATTGCAACGTTGCCAAATTGCAAGCTACGCCACTGGTGCCGTCGCGTCGTTACTCAAATTTGTGATTTTTGCGTAGGTATATTCATCAAATTTAGCCAAAAACTGTTGACTTTTTAACCTTTTCAAACCTGAAAATATTTTTTGTTCAGGCACGAATTTTTGGCCATCATAGCTGATCTGGGCACAGTTTTCTCATATAAAACGAACTGCATATCATACTTTCATTTTCTCCATCAAATTCTATGTTAGATGTAAATTCAGGAATGAAAGGGTTAAGCATCAGCGCGATGTGGTGCTTTCGGTTGGAACTAATTGTCTGTGGAATCAACTTAAGTGTAGACGTTTTTAAGTTGGTAGGCAAAAGAAATACGGAATGACACGTTAGACGAAATGTGGTTGTGGACGAGATAAAGGATTATATAGGCCTTTTTTTAAGTAGGGGAAAAAAAAAAAAATAGTAGCCGTTATTGAAACAGACCAACTAACCTGAATCCACTGAGGCACTGTGGTGCAGCCGTTTGAAAAAAAAATGTTTTCAAACGTATATGTTTGTCAAAAGACATGCCTTTCTTTTAAAGCAAGAAACATTCTGTGAATCTGTGATGCTACGCGCGGCACTCCATCGAGAATTCGCATATCTTTGTTACGAATCCGCGGCGCAAAGAGTCAAGTTATGCCACTTGACACACATTTACGTCCAAATGCCGGTTTTTTTCACAAACGGCTAAATTATTTCGGTTTTCATACAGTTACTGCACTGGCTCTTCACGGATCGCGGTGGAATTAGAACCACCGAGATTTTCTTGCCATTTTACTGGCGAATGAACCAACTATCTAAAGAGAGTTCGCGTTGTCAGTAAAACCGGTCCATTAACTAATGGCGATACCCTTTTTACTTAAAGTGACCACAGGTTGAGTTTGGACCAGAGCTGTTGTTTTGCGTGTTATTATATGCATTTTCCTCAAACAGCAAACAAGAGTCGTAATAGACTGTTTTAATAGAGCGATACATCGTATCAATCAATTGCCGCGAGGACATCTGGTTCCAAACAGACTCTAATTCAATGTATTTTTCTCACATAAGCACATTTATTTTTTGATCGGAGATTTAGCCTATCAAATCAAACGATTAATGCGGCTTTTTTGCGATAATGAATTCTATGTCCTCAAAAATGCTTAGTTGTGTCTCTTTATTAACCGCGAATTTTACAATGCTTTTACACTGCTTTGTCGGAAAATTTTTTCGATTTGACAAAAGTGGCGGCTCGTGATATTTGGCATCCATGAATTTTTGCCATTTGAACCTTGGTGAAAGTATCGATTTCTCAGAGATTCAAGATCGATTTTTTTTAGGTTGGTTTAAATGGAGAGAACTCTTGCCAACATTGCGCTCAAGCCGCTGTTTTGTTTGACAACGTTGAGTGAATCGTTCGCTCATCAAGTATAAAGAAATATGCTTCTACAAAAACAACTGTATATATACACGGAAAAAAACTACGGTGAAAATAACCATACGGATACCTGATTTTGGCACCTGCTAGATAATATGGTAATGTTAACCAGAAGTATACTATGTTTTGACTTGGTACAAGGTGATGTTACCTGGTTGCAAGTCGAATTTACTCACAGTATCGGTAAATGTACCATATTCCTGGTCAAGTTTACCATAACATCTAGCAGGTGCCAAAATCAGGTATACCTATGGTTATTTTCACTAATCTTTTTTTTCCGTGTAGTAATCTTTAAATCAAAGACTATTAGACACTACTTTACTCCAAAGTACTCATCAAAGAGAAGAACTAATCACTGAAAAAACCCAAGGTAAATTCTGGAAAGAGGAATAAAGTCACAAAGTTGGTTCTGATTGTGAGTACGCATCAAAGTATGAGAAACTACTCCTCAAAAACTGTAGCATGAGCATGCAACGTGTTTTTACTCATCAAAAAACTTCAAAAATATGTAATCTTTGGGGGAGTGTACCGACGTGGCAACGTTGGTTGGGTTCGAACAACTCATCAAAGTGAAGAGCTCTGGTTCAAAGTACTCATCGACGCGAAGAAAAAAAGGGCCTTGATTGATACCGGGAAAAAGTGTCCTAATTAGACATGCTATACTTGGAAAAATTAAAAAGCGTTTTAAGACATACATGGGGAAAAAATGTGCTAAGACATGCATACGTATTTATTCTACCAATGGGAAGTTTTTGTGCACTTTGTGAGAGCAACAAAAGTAAATACAGAATACAATTATATTTAGAGTGTTATTAATTTTTCTCTTTATGTAAAGCTTCAGCCCGACTTGTGGTAAGGGAGGGGGGGGGGCTGATCAAGTAAAATTGCTGATTCTTGCCGCTGCCATGCCATTGGGCCGTCTCGAGGAATTTTTGAGCCCGTGGCAAGAAGATTCATGGCGTTCCCAAGATTAGTATAATACGAAGTTTCCAATGAGGGATCTTAATGGCAATGACACCCCATTAACAACCCCCTCCCGTTCCCCCCTTACTATTAGGATTAGGAGAGTGGGGGGAGGGGGCTGTCGCTTATTTTTCGAAATCGAGGAGGCCCACCTCTATTTCAAGCTTCGTGGGTAGGAGAAACAAATATTTCAAGGATTTTGACAAATTACATTTACTATATTTACATTATTCTCAAAGGCTTCAAAAGTTATGCCGCAGCTATTTATAGAATGTTGTATAATATTATTTTCTCGCATTAATATTATATTAATACGACGGGACTTGTCGAAACAACAGGCAACGGTCGCCTCCTGTTGAGCGATGGAAATAGGTTAGTTTTTCTCATTGTATAAAATTAGCTTGTATAAAATATAAGTATGACAGCCGCCAACTGTTTTTGGGTTTAAACTGGACTATAATTGACGTTTTTTTCTTTTTTTCTGACAGAGTAGTGGTTTCTGAGTTCTGACTACTTATCTCTTAATTATATACCTTACTGAATGTCGAGGTTCCAGCAAACTTTTGCTGTGAGCATATGAATTGTGCAATGTGATGCACAAACCAGCGAAAATCACGAAAATCACACTCAGAAAGTCTAAAATTAAGTAATAAACTCTCATAACTACTACAGCGGCAAGTTTGTAATGGCGGCTCAACGCAGGTATCCTGGGAGATTCCCGTCTATTATGTCACTTTCTCTACGGAAATTCAGAGATATGTCTCAATTTAAATAGGAATCTCCCATGATACCTGCGTCTCTCCGCCATTAATCCTGATTCTGAGATCGAATTTCGTGATTTTTGACCGTACTCATCGTCATTTTTTCAAGTTTCTATGCAAGAATCAACTCTTCAAACCCCTTAAGCAAAACGCTGCAAGAGCCTCATTGACATTTTGATTCATAGAATCGAAATTTCTATAGTACCTAGATTTTGATTGGAACCAATATTCACCTCTCAAGTCTCAACAGTAGGTGACTGTCGATCGTTGTTTGTTGAGCCCCCCAGGGGTGCCCAACCCCCCCTAGGTACCGTACGAGCTACCCCCCTAATCACGAGGATTGACACCCCCCCACTGGAAGGTTCGAGATGAAACCCCCCCCCCCCCCCCAGGTTAATGGGGGGCTCGGGGGTCCTCCCCCGGAAATTTTGTGAAAATTTGACCCTCTACAATACGTTTTGGAGGATATTTAAGTGAGGGTGGGTTATTGGGAGCATGGGGTACCCTGACAGAGAAGGGGGGCTCGTGGGACAGCTAACCCGGAAAATTTTTGGGATTTTGACTTTTTAGAAAACCACTTTGGAGTCTCCAAAGATGATTGAGTGAAACAATCCATCTCTAATTGTGCACCCATGAATTTTTTTTGAAAATTTGGCCTTTCAGAATTCGTTTTTGGGACTTTTTAAGTCGACATTGGGGGGGGGGGTTACACATTTTCGGAAGGAAATTGATTGGGGGGGTTGATAGAGGGAGGAAGAGGATTTGGGGGGTGTAAGTTTGAGATGAGAAATGGATTGGGGGGGAGGTATAGATCGGGTTGAGGAAAAAAGTTTTGGGGGGATGTGGATAGAAAAGATGGACTTGGGGGGGGGGTTGAACAAAGGGAAGGAGGATTTAGGGGAGTATAGATGGTGGAAAAGGAGATAGAAACTGAGTATTTGTGAAGCTAGTGATTAGAGAACGTTCATCGGTAAGCGAAAATACTGATTTTCTCAAAAAAGGAAAAAAAAAAAATCTTCATCCCCCCAATTTTGTAGTATATACGAGTTGCTCGTATAATTTCTATTACGTGGGCATCCCTGGAGCCCCCGAATAAAAATGAGCCCATTTCACTTTCCTAACTTTCATAACACAGGAAGCAAATAGCAAGTGTTGAGTCTGTATAGAGTTTATATAGACGGATTAAGTGGCGTTACAGAAGCCAACGGTAAGCCAATAATAATGCACTCATCAGTTTCAATCAATCATCACCTATGACAAAACTTGATGAACGTTCCAATTTATCTCTTTCTCTCTCAAGTAACTCTCATGTGTAGCTATCTCTTTCTCGCGTCAAATTGCGTATTCGGGAGCTTGTTTCACGCATAACATCAACTTCTCGGAATAATATTAAAATTTGAGCAATTAATTTCTGTCAAAAAATTTCACAAAAAATGTCTCTATATATACCTACTATTTTAGCGATGAGAGTGAGATAGCAGTACATGAGCTGAGTGTTACGCGTGAGTAAGAGAGATAGTTTGGAATACTCAACGAACTTTTAGCACCGGATGACGTCATTACTAAAACCGTCTATAAAAATCGGTAGAACTAGGGCCATTTCCTCCTTCGATTCACGCAATTTAAAAGCCGATTTGATGTCTTAAATTTATTTTTCATCATGAATATGATTTTCTGAAAGGAGGCGGGGCCGGACCGGGCTGGCCGGGGTAGCCAGATTCCTATACATTATACAATATACATGTTCACGCCTTTGGTGATGAGGAATCGCGTCCTCTAATTTAATCCTCTTCCACTGGCTGATCCAGGAATTTATCATTCTCACTCATTTTCTGATTAGAAAACGTGTGTTAGAAAAGGACAGAACAAAGGCAGTCACGTGATATTCGCCCCCTCCTCCATTCTTTTCTAACACATGCGTTCTTATGGGAAAAGAGAGAGAAGGGCAATTTCTTAAATCCGCTAGTGTCCTTTTCCAAATTATTCCGAATTATTAATGCTCTCTCAGTTCCAGCACTCGTTCGCTTCCATATCGGTCGAGATCTGGAGTACTAGGTATTAAAAGAAGATCGTGGGAAAGTCCCGTTGAAAAAATCACGGATGAATTCATTTGGTGAGAATAAATAACGAACGTAAGAGCGGTAAACAAAATGTAAGTTTATAAAGTTAATATCTGCAAAACTAAAAATAATGGATCAAATCTGTAAAAAGTGTCATATTTCTTTTACTAGGGACTCTTCATAAACACTTCACCTAGTGTATGAATAACTAACATAAGAGCGGTGTACAAAAAGTAAGTTTATGAAGTTAATATCTGCAAAACTAAAAATAATGGATCAAATCTGTAAAAAGTGTCATATTTCTTTTACTAGGGACTCTTCATAAACACTTCACCTAGTGTATGAATAACTAACATAAGAGCGGTGTACAAAAAGTAAGTTTATGAAGTTAATATCTGCAAAACTAAAAATAATGGATCAAATCTGTAAAAAGTGTCATATTTCTTTTACTATAGGGACTCTTCATAAACACTTCATACTTGGTGAATAACTAACATAAGAGTGATATACAAAAAGTAAGTTTATGAAGTTAATATCTGCAAAACTAAAAATGATGGATCAAATGTGACCAACATTTCGTGGGCAATTATTATTTTTCCAAATCATTCTATGGAATTCTGAGTGCCGTTTATGGGATCCTATAAGATTTTCTGTAACATTCTTGGAATGAACGGCCAACGGATTACCATGATATGTCATGGAAAAATAATAATTACCCACGAAATTTTGGTTACGGAACTTCACATAACACTTTTACTAGGAATGCACTGTTAAAAATCAACCAAAAAATCCGGTGTGAAAATAGGTGCAAAAATAAAAATGAGTATACATTTTACCAGTGGCGAGGCGAGAGATTTGGCAACAATGTACTTTCTCCATTTAAATTCACCAAAAGTGTCGAACGCTTCAGTCATCGGCGATGACCAGGAATTTCGATCTTTTTAATGTGTTTAAATGGGAAAAAAGGAACGTTGCCAAATTGCACGCCTCGCCACAGCATTTTACTCTCATGCGTTGTAAAAATAGGGTTTACCGCGGGAGTAAAGGGTGAAAAAATACTATCAAGAAGGGTAAGCATGCCTCCTCGGAGGGGTATCTTCATGTTTTACCACCTAAAAGGCAAATTATCACTACCACTTTCCTCTTTGTCACACGATTTTTCACTCCGCAAATATCTTACTCCGAAAACGATATATGTATACCGGGAGAAATTCTGGATCTTATGTAACCGCAGTCGGATTTTTCATTTCTAAAAGCGTTCTATGCTTCCCGAGTTATGAAAATGAGGCAAATCAAATGAAATGGGTTAATTTTTGTTCGGAGGCTCAACAAAACAACGGCCAACAGTCGGCTGCTATTAAGGTGACCATTTCTCCTCTCGAAATCTATGAACTGGAATTTCGCTTCTAAGGCAAAATTTCAATTCATTGAAACATTTAAGTAATTCTGACAAATTTCAAGCAGAAACCGCTATTCTGTCAAGAATGCCAATTTAAACCATGAAGAAAACCTAACCTATATCCATCATTCAACTATAGGCGGCTGTTGAATGTATGTTGTATTGATGAGTTTCGATTAATTTTTAGCTGAAAAAAAGGGACACCTGTCGTAAGTTCTGTTTTGCGCTGGGTTTCTATTCGTCTCCGATCTTAGATTAAATATCAGAAATCATGGCAATTTACTTTTGTACATCTTCATTTCTCTGTAGGAAAACCGGTTTTAATTTAGGTATTTTTCTGATTTGCAGGTAAGAGCTCTGGCCTTTGAGGTGAATTGGGCGAGCTTTATATCTTTAAGTTTTATTAATATAAAAAGAAGGTATATTTAACTTCCTAAAAAGGATGCTCAGTATTGCTCAGGCAATACAATTTTCTCACTATTTATTTTTGAAATTCACGTGAGTTTAGCCATTTTTATTTTCTCCTCTCATGCTTTAGTTTAAGTCATTATTACCAAAAATTGATCTAATAAACTATATAAATCAAGACTCCAACTATTGTTACTTATTATTTACGTTTCAACAACTATCCAGGTAAGAAAATTTGGCTTGTTTCTGTTATGTGTCAGTTTCTTCATAAAGCGAATCCTTCTAGAAGAAACAGTTATATCGATTTCTGTGTCCAGATAGCCACCAGTGGCGAGGCGTGAAATTTGGCAACCTTGTATTTTCTCCATTTAAATTCATCAAAAAGGTCGAACGCTTCAGTCATCGGCGATGACCAGGCATATCGACCTTTATAATGAGTTTCAGTGGGAAAAATGAACATTGCCAAATCGCACGTCTCGCCACTGAATGCCACTCTCAAACTCTTGCACTTTCGATTAAAACCAATTTCCACTGGATTAATTACAACTTTTTTTTTTTTTTTTTTTTTTTTTTTTCAAAGTTAAAAGAAGTGAGGCAAACAAATCGATCCCGTGTAAAAATGTCCATTCGAGATTTTCATCATGGCTACCTCCTTTGAAGTATCAATATCACACGGAAAAAAAGATTAGTGAAAATAACCATAAGGATACCTGATTTTGGCACCTGCTAGATGTTATGGTAAACTTGACCAGAAGTATGGTACATTTACCAATACTTTGAGTAAATTCGACATGCATTCGGGTAACATCATCCTAGTACCTAGTCAAACATAGTATACTTCTGGTCAAAATTACCATAACATCTAGTAAAATCAGGTATCCGTATGGTTATTTTCACCGTAGTTTTTTTTTCCGCGTGCACGTCCCACAAATCCTCTCTGTTGCTGTAGATCGTTGATCTGCCCGGATGCTGAAAAGCTGATATGAGCGGGAGTGCATTAGTTTAGTAATTCTCAAGACGCATCTCGCCTAAAACGAGCGCCGCGTCATGGGCGTCAGCGTGCGCGCGGGGTGCGGACGCGGACGGTTCATCTCATCACGAGCCGTTCGGCGTTCGTCCTTCCCCCGAGCGCGTTCAAGTCGCGGGCCGTCGTTTTTTCTGATTCTGGCGCTTTACAATTATCGTACACAGTTTGGCAAAATACTGTTTTGTTTGATGTATCGTATCGACTGGCAATATTCTAGCTGAGACCTCGGGTTCCAAACAAATTATGCTTCAATGTACCCATAAGAGAATTTTTCAACGGAATGGGGCTCCTTGCAAACTTTTGCTATGGGCAAACGAATAGTCTAATCTGATGTAAAAACCAGCGAAAATCACGAAATCACACCGAGGAATTCTAAAATTCAGCAATAAACTCACATAACTGCTAAAAAGTCAAGTTCGTAATGGCGGTTCAACGCAGGTATCATGGGAGATTCCTGTCTAATTTGTCACTTTCTCTAAGGAAACACAGAGACATGTCTCAATTTAGATAGGAATCTCCCATGATACCTGCGTCTTTCTGCCATTAAACCCGATTCTGAGAGTGAATATCGTGATTCTTTAGTGTACTCATTGTCATTTTTACAGGTTTTTATGCAAGAATCAACTCGCCAATCCCCTATAGCAAAAGTTTGCAAGAGCCCCATTGCAGAGACAAATAAAGACGGAGCAAGTGGACAAAAAATTGCAAGTTCTACCGTTCTTTGAGTTTCGCGATTTTTCTCTGTTTTCAATTTAAAATGCCCAATATAGGGCTTTTCCCAAGAGCGGCCAGTGGCGCTATCCATCGGATTGAAATCTGGAAAAGTTTCGTACATGAAGTCACCTTCAGCATTTTCGAGGAAAACAACTTGCAAAAAATCTTGGTTTTCGAGAACTAAAAACAGCAAGGAAGGAAGTCATTAATTTCCTGGGTTACTATGAAATATGTCCATTCCAAAATGCACTTATGAGATATAATTCAATAGAACCAAAATTTGTTTGGAGGTCTCCGAACCGCTATCCACACGACATATATCTGTACTAACACAGGCTATTGAGCGAGCACGATCGTATCCCAAAATGTCTCGCCGGGTGTTCTCCACGTGCGTGGGCCGTCCACACTCCACATTAACCCCCCCCCCCCCCCCCCCCCCCAAACCGGAGTCTGCGCGCTGCTTCTTTCATCTAAGGCAAAAGTGTGCGACAGCTCCATTCGATACATACATACTGTATAACGAGGGACCTACGCGCAAGATCCAAAGTCGATATTTCATCGCGTAACTGGATTCTGTCAATTTCAAATTGCGCGCTGCATGTGGAAGCGAACTGTTCAGAAGCAAATTGTATTAATACATCATTGGAAAGGTTCGGATACACTAACTTTAACTTAGTGAGCACAGCGTGAGGAGGACACAGTGGCGTCGCGTGCAACTTGGCTACACTGTATTCAATCCATTTCAACTCATGTAAAAGGTCGACTTCAGGGGAGGCACACAGCACCACCAATGTTATTTTAAATGGGAAAACAGACTTACGAGCAGACCCTCTTTTTTGTGGTATTTTATTCGCTGACAAGGCGCAGGGCTCTCAAAAACGTCCCCTCTGCTCTTCCGGGGCACCACCGATGTTATTTTAAATGGGAAAACAGACTTACGAGCAGACCCGTCTTTTAGGGGGCTTAAAAACGCGGACGAGGCGCAGGGCTCTCAAAACATCCCCTCTGCTCTTCCGGGGCACCACCGATGTTATTTTAAATGGGAAAACAGACTTACGAGCAGACCCGTCTTTTAGGGGGCTTTAAATCGCGGACGAGGCGCAGGGCTCTCAAAACATCCCCTCTGCTCTTCCGGGGCACCACCGATGTTATTTTAAATGGGAAAACAGACTTACGAGCAGACCCGTCTTTTAGGGGGCTTTAAATCGTGGACGAGGCGCAGGGCTCTCAAAACATCCCCTCTGCTCTTCCGGGGCACCGCAGTGCACTAGGAAAATTCGAATGTCACCATAAGATGATTGCAGGGTCGATCAGTTCGAACCGTGGACCCCACACGTCACGCTTCTCAAAAAGTCAACCGTCTTAGGCTAAAATTGACAAAGTTTCGAAAAAAGTAATAATTCGAGGAACGTCAGCACCTGCAAACATACCTTAGAAAGCTACCCTAAGAGTTTAAATCTGAAATACTCAAAAATAAAGCCGGAAATTAATAAATACGAAAATTTCCATAAGCCTCAATGAGCGCGAGTGAGGCAGATAGACATTATTAACACTTTTGCTTCCTCACTAAGCTTATACGGGAAAATGAATTTTTATAATTTATGGCTTTAATTCTCAACCGACGTTGCTTGTTTTAACCTCAAAAATTCATAAAAAAAAAAAAAAAAAAATCGCCAGTGGTGACGTTTTTTCATTTTGCGGTTTTTGTTTTTTTCAATTTACTTCAAAGGCCAAAAACACTACTTTTCCCAAAATCGACTAGTGGCGCCCTATCCATCGGATTGAAAAGTGGAAAAGTTTCGTAATGGAATCACCTTAATACAGCCCATTGCAACATTGTCGATTCTTAAAGAGTGGGCAGGGGTGGTGGGAGTGATGTGGGAGATTGGGAGGAGGGGATGTAGATCACTGATTGTAGGCTTGAAGAACCGCGAGGTGGTAGCGATTATGAACGACAGGAAAATATTGAGACATTTTGACGAGTTCGCTTATCAGCTGCTACAGGCTATAATGCTACATATACCCCACTGGGTCCTCCGTTTCGTAGCGGGGTAGTTTAGTATGTCACGTTGTGATTTCAAGCACGTATTTCACATTTATATATTTGCCGGGAATGAAATATAAAAGTCCCCGAGCCGCTGTGAAGTGATTTCCACGACATAAACATTTCCAAAAGCGCGCGCGGAGCGAGGAACGGCTCCCTCGCGACCAAGGTTGCCGAAACAGGGCGAGAAAAAAGCTCGACTGATTAAAAATCGATTTTCATGGTAAAAAAAAAAAGATTACTATAACTGATTGGCAACTCTGCGCAACAAGGTTTCACCGTTAAAAAATAAATGAATGCTGATTTATTGAATGATTTTACTCAAGAAAACGAATCGGAAAGCTGGAAGGTTTTGCTGCAGGCAGGACTCTCAATTCTGATTTTAGTTTATTTTCAAAGAACATCAGCAGACATTGGTTAAAAATCGTTATTTTCTCTGACGGCAACCCTGTGCTACTACGAGTTTCTCCGTAAAAAAAGAAATAAAAAAAAAAAAAAAAAGAAAAAAAATAAAAAATAAAAAAATCTGATTTTATCGAAGAACTTTGCAAGAAAACGGATCGAAAAGCTAGGTTAGGACACAGTATACTCATCTACACAGTAGCGAAACTCCATAGGAGCGCTTTGGCGAATGTCGTTTTTCAATGTAATCAAATTGGGAAATTGAGTTTCCATCCACCACCAGGGGGCGCCACCGTGCGTCTAATGCAAATCAAATGGAAGATGTTAGTGTTAACCATCCACCACCAGGGGGCATTTGCCGTTTTTTTAACATTGAGTTTCGGTACTGTGTAAGATAGGTATACTGTGGGTTAGGAACTAGGTTAGGTAGCTAAGGAGCTCTTTAGCTCTTGCAAAGTTTTGCCAT
This sequence comes from Trialeurodes vaporariorum, assembly GCA_011764245.1. Taxonomy (NCBI): domain Eukaryota; kingdom Metazoa; phylum Arthropoda; class Insecta; order Hemiptera; family Aleyrodidae; genus Trialeurodes; species Trialeurodes vaporariorum. The sequence goes on from VMOF01000320.1 coordinate 32,119,611, forward strand.
AGAAAAACGGACTCTACTCAATTTTGCTTGCAGACCCTAAAGGACCTAATGGCTACCTCCGCAATGTCTTCAAAATTACGTTCCAGAAGGCCTACCTCTGGCCATCGTTGGGTCAGTCAGTGGTAGGAGTTTAAAGGAACAACTAACTCCAGAGGAGCTATCAAAGCCCAAGAGGGACGAATTTTTGTGGTTTCTTTCCAAAACCGTTTGTTGCGCTGTGAGAAAGTCTTACGCAATAGCGCAGCGAGATACTCTATCTCTCTCTCTTTGCTCCATTTAAATACGTGTGTAAAACGAAGATGGACAAGGGGATAAAACTGGACACCCCATCTTTCTATCCTTATCTACTTATTCATTCAAAGAGAAGATGAGAGAGATAAAAAATATTTTGGTTGTGCTACCGTCTTACTACAAATAAGTAATAAAAAAAAAAATAAAAAAAAAAAAAAAAAAAAAAAAAAAAAAAACTCACTTAGAAATCTAAGCAGCAAACTATCGTAGCTTTATAAAAAGAAGGAAGACTGGAGCCTTCAATTCTTGTCGACGCAACACGCTGTTCAAAAGAAACAATGAAATGATGAGGTACCAGAAAAATTTCGCAATTTTGAGTTCTTACCACAACAAACTGGGCCTCGGAGTCTCAGCCAATGTGAAAATTGAACTTTGAGTTTTTCCCGACAAGTAATCACAGTCAAAACTTTGAAGACGTGTTTTCACTGGTTCAAAAACTGAATCCAAGTGTCCTTGCTCTAATGGAAATGGATTCAAATGACCACAGTTTGAATTACCTATTGCAATGAGAACTCTTCATCGGAGCTGCCTCGGTTTAGAGAATTAGAGCTCCGGTCTCAATAATAATTCAAACTGTAATCTTTGAAATCAATGTTTGACTGTGCAAAGATACGTGGATTCCATTTTTAAACGAGAATATAATGTCTATGGAATAGTTTTCATTGTTTTCTTATAATTAATTTTAACCGAGGCTCCAGCTCCAAAGTCATCACTACAAGTACTATTCATCAACAAAAAACGCCTTCATTTCTTGAAATAAGCAATTTCAACGTACAAATGAATTGCTGACTGCATACACAAAAAATTGAAGGTGCCAGTATGGAGCACGGCAGCTGGATGGAGGAGGAGTACAAAACCACGCTATTTTCATGTATTTGATCCTTAAGTTTCGGGGAGGGTGGGAAGGGGTGGGGTGAATTTTCACCCAGGCCAGTTTCTTAAAGATAAAAAGCTGAAAATTTCAACGAATCCCTTTAAGCTTCCACATATTACTACAATTCTTCGATGAGAGTTTTCAGAGGCGTTCCGGAAAAAATCGTCAATTTTCATAAAATTGTCCCGTCTTTACAGGAAAGAAAGTTAATGGGGCGGAAATTCAACCCCCCTAGAGCATCGATGTATTTTCAATCAGTTTGTATGAATAAATATATATTAATAAAAAAAAAAATGTTCTTCATGTATGTTTCAGAATATGTAAGTTTACACATAATTTATAAACTTCAAATTTCAAAGAAATCAAAGGAACATAAGTACGTTTGTCACAGTTTTTTGTTGGAATATTTGAACTTTGTGAGTTTTTGGAACTTTCCTATAACATTTAAAAATGAAGCCATTTGAAAGAAAAAAAAAAAAAAAAACAAAAAAAAAAAAAAAAAAAACAAAAAACAAAAAACAAACAGACATTTTATTATTCCTTAGAGAATACTGGACGTAGTAGATGGTTTTTACAGCTTCGAAACAGCCATTAGTATAATGGTTTTAAGTTGGAGTAAAAATTAAACCCCCTTGGTTATCAGAAGGTGTGAAATACCTTGGGCACATAAGGGTTCGTATCTATGTTGATTTTTTTACTTTCTCACATTTAGCGAAGTTAGAAATTAAAAAAGTATTGTGATGGCGCAGATTTCTGTCTGTCTGTATCCCAGCAAAACTTCTGAACCAATGCTCCATTTGCATCCAAATTTTGCAGAGAAGTTGTTTCATTAATACCCCCCAAAGAAATATATTTTGTTTTTGCGGAATTTTAAAATTTTAAGCAAGTTACAGAAGGTATAAGGTTTCCATTGAAATCAATGAAAAAAAAATGGCTAAACGTAAACGTTGGGAAAAATTGGAATATTTCAAATATTACTCTTTGAATTTTGATGAAAATTTGCAAAGACATTCTGCAACCAGCCTTCTGGGAGTCTCCCCAGAATATTATATGGGGTCTGGGGGTGTCCCCCAGAAACTTTAGGGGGGTTTGGACACTGGAGTCCCCCTTCAGATTAATTTTGATGTGAGAAAGTGTTTGTGGGGGCAATGGGGGCATTCCTCACAGTTTATTTTTTCTACTTATCTCTTTCTGTTCTTTTTTCCCTCTAAAGTTGGCAACTCATCTCGCGACACTTGAGAAAACGAAACACGCGCAAAAGGACTTCATACTTGGCGTTGGGAGTCGTAGCTATATGTATACGTATAGTCACTCTGAGAGTAGTCGCTTTCGCTATATACGCGCGCTCTGCGCCGGATTGATTCTAACGCTCTCCCTGCATGCAAATCATCTTGTCAATTTTCCACCGCGCGCAACCACTCCAACTTTACAACTTTATTTTTTTTCCCCTTTCTGACTTTCTTCATCCCTCTTCCTCCTTCAACACCCCCCCCCTCAATCTTCCTTCCGTGCGCCTCCACCCCTCACGAGTGAGCATAGGACACAATGAATCAAACCCAATCCAATATCCGAACCGCGCCACATCGCGTTGTGGCCGTGTCTACAAAACTACTTACACACGAATGCATTTCACACGCAAATAAGTAACGTTACCACTGCCGTTGCGCACATCCACGCGCGCAATATTCGCGAACCGCGACATTCAATTATATGACTGATGCTATTGTCATGTTACCAGCGTTGCCGGCGAGACTGTGTTGAAAAATTCCTCTGCTTTTCTGAGTCACTTACACTGCCGTGTTACCGAAAAGAGCAGTAAGTCAAAAATTTTCGAAAAAAAAGGGCCCGTAACACAATAGATAAGCTCTTCCTGATTGTGTATTGTGAGCAAATACAGGGATTTTTAGCTGAAGAGCACACCTGTTTCAGGAAATGTCTTCAAATGACAATCGATCGCTCGAGTACGAGCCACCGTTGGGAGTCTTTGTGACCGGCGAGGAACCAGAGCCAACGTTTTGCGTATAATTAGTGGCATTTTTCAATTTACCGACGATTTCATCGGTTGCGAGAAAATATTACACAGTTCACTTCACTGTATTATTGTAGTTTGTAACGCACAAAAATACTCTGATCTTTAAATCTTCTCTCAACTGGTGGAGTTGTCGATGCCTTTAAAAACGAGCGGATATATTTTAATAAATTAACGGCGTTTCCACTGATAGAGAAAAGATTACAGATCAGAGTATTTTTGGTGCAGTTCAGTCACACACTGAACTGAAAAGTGTAATCTTTACTCAACCGGTGGAATCATCGATGAATGTGTCTGTTTGCATACTTTTGCTACAGCAATTAGTGGGTTGATTCTGGTGTAAAATTGCGTGAAAATAACATTATGAAAGCATCAAATAGTCTCGAAATCCACTCGTAAACCCACATTAGGCGTTTTAAGGAAAGCCTAAGATGGCGGTCGAAGGGGCGAATCAGTCCTGCATGCATTCATCACGAGCACAAAAATATGGCCGATGACGGCAACTCATAATGTTGGTTGGAATGTAAACAAACGTCTTAATTCCTCATAGTACTTACATTTTGTGTCATTCTGCGTGTTTCTATCCGGTAAATTTTACTTACTTAATCGTTATTGTTAGTGATTACTGTAGTGAATAAATTGCGTTCTGTGTCGATTTGCCGGAATTCTGGAAAAAAAAACCACTGGGCAAGTACCTACTTTTTCGAATGCCGTCGTCAGCCATCATTGCTGCTCGTGCATGGTGTATGCATGCAGGGTTGATTCGCCCTTTCGACCGCCATCTTAGGCTTTCTTTAAAGCGCCTTGTTTGGGTTTATGAGTGGATTTTTGAGACTTTTTGATGCTCTCTTTGTGATTTTCACGAAATTTTACACGAGAATCAACAATTCGCATAATGCTACAGCAAAAGTATGCAACAGACCCATTGCAAACTTTTGCTTCAACGATTAAGAGTGTATAATGTAATGTGAAATCACCTGAAAAGTCCATTTGTGGCATCAGAAAGTCATAAAATGCAGTAATAAACTCACAAGAAGCGTTTAATAAAATCCAAGATGGCGGAGAAATATCGAGCAATCTGTATGCATGCACCGTGAACATCCAAGTATGGCCAACTATGACAACCTCACTGGAGGTAGAGGTTATGTGTTTGTATACGTTGTGATTGATTATGATCGATATTGTGAGGTTGGCTATCCTTGGATGTTCGTGGTGCAGCATACAAATTGCTCGATATTTCTCTGCCATCTTGGATTTCATTAAACGCCTCTTGTGAGTTTATTATTGCATTTTATGACTTTCTGATGCCACCAATGGACTTTTCAGGTGATTTTACATGAGATTAAACACTCTTAATTGTTACAGCAAAAGTTTGCAACAGACCCATTCTACGCAAAACGGCAGTTCTGAGAGGAACATTTAGTTTATCTTACGCGTATTTAGTTTGTTTGTTGAGAGTTTTTAATAAATTAAGGAGCCAAACTGGATGCTAGATTGGAAAGAGGTTGGAAAGGGGAACGTTATAGGTTAGTTTCATCGGTGGCCAGCTCCCTCCTTCGTGACAAATGATGTTACCGGTTCTTCGATCACATGAATGCAAGATTGGGCCAATCTCATCTCAAGTTAGGGCGAGTGATTAATGGTTATTGGGTACTGATGTCGCGACTATTAATATATGTGTTGTCGGAACCCACCACTCAAAAGGCACAACGTTTACAACTGATAGTGGGCACTGCCCTTCCGTGCCACCAAAAGAGGTCAAGTTTCAGCTATCGGTGTTGCTCGAGGTAAATAGTCCGTTTTAGTAAATCTATAGATCGATATACTCGATAAAAGAACACTGATTGCAAGACTTAACGACTACTGGTTCAGTACCCGCAATTTCTCAGAGAGAGAGTAAAAAATTAATAAAATTACTGACATACGATCGATACTAAACACTTACTTATACCATTCACACTCTCTCGTTTAAAGTGATTCTTCAGCGTTTAGTGCCGATTTCTGTCACCAGAGCGCTAAAGTTCGATTAATGTCAAATTGCAGGCCGAAAGTAATTTATATTTAAGAAAACGGAAAGTCAGCAATTGGATAATCACCTGAAGAACGGCTCGGAAAAATAACTGGCCAATAATTTAAAAAATAAGGCTGAAAGTACCAAAAAAAGGAATATCGCAAATCGATTCTTGTATCGAAATGCGATAGTTCGATTTGTGGTACTTTCATCCTTATTTTTAACGTTATTGAAGAGATATTTTGCAGAGCCATTCTTCAGATGATTATCTAGTCACTGAAAACTGACACTCCGTTTTCTTAAGTATGAATTACTTTCGGCCTGCAATTTGACATTAACCGAACGGTAGCGCTCTGACGGCAGAAACCGGCACTAAACCCTGAAGAATCACCTTAAGCTTTGCGCATTACCAATTAGCCAGTATTTGCAAGGATAACCTTAAAACTCGACTTACTGCGTAAAGTCTGATAAGCAAGCGGAGGGTCTCAAATGCGTTGATAGACATGCAAATTACTCCTTCAAAAAATTTGACGCAACGAGCATGCTTTGTACGTAGGAATAGTTATCTCTCAACGAGATGCTTGTTTGAATGATTACGAGGATGGTTGAGCAAGAGACGCTCTTTCAGCCTTTTTGCACATACGTTTGCAGAAGCTTGACTTCTTGGGTTTTTTTATTTTTTGTTCATCAAAGAATACTATAATCAAAATCGAAACTTTGGTCCATTTTAAAATCATCATTTTCTGATCCCATCCGCCATTCCGAAGTTCAAAACTAGTCGCACTTAAAGCAATGCGAGAGACAGAGATAGGATGTTTTTTATCTTGAAAAGTCACCGAAATAGACCGAAAAAATGTTTCCATTAACTCTAATGGGAGTTTCCATTCTGATTGTATTATTCTGTGATTTGATTGTCCTGACTAGTGACTCCGGTTGGTCTCTCAATGCGGATCTTCTTGCAAAATTTTGCGATATGGGATTGAAGAGTTAATTCTTGCATAAAAACCTGTAAAAATGACAATGAGTACAATAAAAAATTACGAAATTTACTCTCATAATCGGGCTTAATGGTGGAAAGACGCAGGTATCATGGGAGATTCCTATAGCTAATTTGAGACATATCTCCGTGTTTTCTTAGAGAAAGTGGCAAATTAGACAGGAATCTCCCATGATACCTGCTTTGAACCTTCATTACAAACTTGACGTTTTGGCTGTTATGTGAGTTTATTACTAAATTTTAGACTTTCTTAGTGCGGTTTTCGTGATTCTCGCTGGTTTTTACATAAGATTGGACTATTAATTTGCCCATAGCAAAAGTTTGCAAGAGCCCCATTATAGAGTGTTTTTCGTGATTTTTCCTGGTTTTTACATTGAATTGGACAATTCATTTGCTCACAGAAAACGTTTGCAAGAGCCCCATTTCGTTTTTGGAAGCCTTTGTCTTCTGTAATTTTATCTTCCTGATCTTAATCTGGCCAATATTTTGCATAACATACGTTCCCTCTCGTGATTTTCATCGTTAGAAACGTGATTTGTTACAGATCTTCCAAAACCCAAAATTTGGTAACTCATTCATTGGATTTGTTGTGTTCTTTTCCAGAATAGTTTTAAATCACGATACGATGTTTGAATATAGTGACGGCCGAGCCTGGTACCATTTAGAAAGTGTATTTTTACTTCCCATTTTAACGAAAGCAAAACAAATCGATTTCCCGAGAGACTACCAACCCTCTCAAGAATCGATTGTTTTACCTAGGTTCTAATGAAAAGTTTCATGGTCGCCAAATTGCACGACCTACCGCTGATTTTGATTCTGAGGAGAGTCAGACTTGTTATAAATGTAATTTACCTACTTTGGTCTGTTTTTCGCAATATTTAAAGCTTGATCTACCAAATTTCAAAATCTTTGGGGGTAGGGGATAAGACCTAAATGACCTTTGTATATCTGTGGTTTATTTACTCAAAATTAAAATATTTTTTCTCAAGAAGTCATTTCGGGCGAGGAAATATTTCGGACTTGGTCAGAGGGAATGACGGCTCGTGAAATGCGATCCATAGATTTAACCTCCGCATTTAAACCTATGGAAAAGAATCGATCCTCAGGGGCTCAATCAAACCACCGCAAACATCGATACGTTTGCATACATTCAAATGGGAGAAAAACGGCAGCCAAATGTTCGCCGCTCACTGGATGATACAGATAAAAAGTTTCTTGTCGCTGTCGCTCAATTTGAAGGAGAAACGCCCGACCGATTGCGCTTTTCGGATCAAAGCAGGATGACTTTTTTCTCCCCCAAAAGAAGATTAATTATATCGGAGCGGGGACATCCAGAATATAGTAGTTCAGTGAAGCGCAAAATAGGCCCCTCTATTCATGAGCAGAGACGTATCTAGGAAATTTTCTTTACTCTCTCTCTCTCTCTCTCTCTCTCTCTCTCTCTCTCTCTCTCTATCTCTCTCTCTTCTTCTCTCTCTCTCTCTCTCTCTCTCTCTCTCTCTCTCTCTCTCTCTCTCTCCTTCCATTTGAAAGAGTGCGTTAGAAAAAGACAGTGATAGGGGTTGAAGTCACGTGATAGCCTTTTCTTTCATCCTTTTCCAGCACATCTGTTTAAATGGGCAAATAGAAAAAGAAAAAGAGAAAGAGAGAAAAAGAGACTGAGAGCGAGAGAGAGCGAGAGAGAGAGAAAGAGACAGAGAGAGAGAGAGAGAGGGAGAGATTTAGTCGCGTCAAGCTATCCAATGGTCAACACAAAGGTCGAGCATTTGCTCTTCCGACTTGACACATAAAAATTAATGGATTGCAGTATCACGACCAGCGACCGGATCCATCCTTAGGCCAAACGATCATTTGACCCCAAACATATGCTTATTTACATCCGAGACACGGTAAAAATTGTGTAAATTTCGCCCTGTTTTTTCCTTCGCAGCGCTGTGAACTCAAACACCATTGAGCGAATTGCCCTGTGAATTTTGGATCATTTGCAGTTGAAATAATGATTATTAACGAGGTTTGAATCGATGAAATGACGATTTGGGCTCCGAAATGAATAGGTGTGCAGCCTAATAATTTGGCTTATTGAATCTAGACAAAATCGCTTTATAGTCGATCGGTGCGCGGGATCATTCACAGAGCGGGATTTTGAAACCGAGCGACCAAACATTGAAGTAAATATTTAAATCACCAGGCTGCTTTTTGCAATCAATGGAGGGCTAGACTGGATTTAAAAGGTTGCTATTGATGGTTCCTATAAAGTGTTTATCGGAAATTATAGAGCTCTAGTTTATCACTTGTAGCGGAGAGGTTCTATAACTTCCGAAAGAAAAGCCCTGATGTTCGAAATTCTTCCCAAGTAAAAATGTTCCATGAACTCTGTTCCAATTTTCCAATTGGACATGGAAATCACTGTGATTTCCGTGTAAATTCACACGGAAATCAACCTAATTTACATGGAAAATTTAGGCGATTTCCATGCCCACATGGAAAATTGGAACAGAGTTCATGGAACATTTTTACCAGGGTTCCTGTTAAATTTGTTCTTTATTTTCAACGAAACTTTCGATTTTTCATGATGTACTTTAAAAGGAGCGTTCTGATTAGTCCATGAACACTTGAAAACTGTAAAATTGTTTAAAGATTTCCAAGATTTAAAAGAGTAAAAATTTCGACCAGGGTACTTTCTTTTGAAAGTCATAGTACTCGTTTCAGATCCAGAGGTCAGAGTTGGGCAAATGGGGTACTCGAGCACCACGAGTACCAGTACTTGGAATTCGTACAGCATCGTACAAGTATGACCCCGTGTCTAGACTTATTGAATTGAACAGTCATGATCCTTGATTCGTTTACACATTCATCAAAAATGGGGGGAGAGGGAGAGAAAGAGGGAGAGAGAGAGAGAGAGAGAGAGAGAGAGAGAGAGAGAGAGAGAGAGAGAGGAGAAGAAAGACAAATTCCTTTATTCGCCTATGGTATCATTAACAATGAATGAACAATTCTAAGAGACACTCCCCCTAGCTTTCAAAAAAAAAAGGGAGGGGGTGGACCATGTCGTACAAATTTCTCTATTTAAAAAACAAGGCCAAGAATGAGGGCCAACTAACTAATATCATACTCTTCTCTCCATTTCGTTTTTTACTCTACCCAATTATCACAACTCAATGAAGAATTAAAAAAAGTAAAAAAAAAAAGAAGTAAAAAAAAAAAAGCAGAAGTCGAAACTCAAGGATCTATTTTTATTTCTGCTCCCCTGAGGCTGTTAATTTACCCGTCTTGACTTTATTAACTTCCCCCCTTTTTTTTGAGTTCCCTCTCTTTTTTTAGTCTGCTCATATAGGTGAGTTATAAAAAAGGGGGAAGAGACAGAGGTCTGATGAATGAAAGATATTTACTTTTTCTTGAGCTTAAACGGAACTTAGTGCAGCATAAGTATCGATAAGCGGTCGCTGGTAAGATGATGAAAACGGAAGATATACACTATATAGGGTGTCATAGAGAGTGGGTCTGCTGCGAACAACGAACAATAACCATATATATAAGTTTTTTGGGACGTAAATTTAGAAGACACAACGCGAGCTATAGCTATAGAGAGGATTTGTGGACCGAGATATTGAAACTTCACGGAGGCTGCAGCTATGATCAAGATCTCTTATGGACGTTTTTCACACAGCCTCGGTTTGTTTGCCTCACTTTTTTTAATCTTCAAATTAAAAAAAAAAAAAAAAAATGTGACTAACACATTTGAAATTGGTTATAAACGAAAGTTTAAGTTTTATAGAGTGGCTATCTGGACGCAGGAATCAATGTAACTAGCTGTTTATTCTGGAAGGATTCGCACGATAAAGAAACTGACACATAATTGAAACAAGATAAATTTTTTCACATGCATGGATAGTTGTATTAAAATTCTGTGTCCAGACAGCCTCACTAAAACGTTTGCTCTTTCGTATAAAACCAATTTCAACTGCTAATTACAATTTTTTATTTAAGGTTAAAACAAAGTGAGGCAAACAAACCAGCGGGCCAATCAATTACTTCGTCGTTGAACCGATCGTTAAGACTGTGTATGAGTGATTCTATTGGTCGAATATTGTAAAACTTAGCCGTTTCTATGGTAATCATCGTTATAGTGTCCGTTTTTTAAAGGTTACTCATGAATAGTCTTTATAAAACGAGACTCTTAACGATTATTACTATAGCAGCAGACAAGTTTTACAATTTTCGACCAATAGCATCACTCGTAGACAGTTTTAATGATTGGCTTAACGATAAAGTAAATGATCGGCCCTCAGATTCAGATCGCCCATGCTGTCACATTTCGAGATAGGACTTGTAACACGTATGGCCCCCTCTATCGCAATAGTTCGTTGCAGTGGCGTCGCGTGCAGTTTGGCAACACTGTATTCTACCCATTTAAACTCATGTAAAAGGTCGAATTCAGGGGCTGCACAGTGCACACGGTAAATTCGATATATTGAATGCTTTCAAATGGAGAAGGCACATTATTGCCAGATGGCACGCGACGCTACTGGCTCGTTGAGAAGACACCATGGGAGGAGGGAGGGACCCATGATAGAAATCGCATAGGGACATTTTTCGCGCGCGGTCAGATTGTTTGCCTCTGATTTTTTAACCTCCATTACGAAATCCACTCACAAACTCATAAAATACTTTCAAATATGCTAGAGCGGTAATGGTGTTTGGTAATAATAATGGGAGATTCCCATTTAATAAACTGTAACTCCATCTAGAAGTGACAAATAAGATACGACTTTCCTTTGACACCGGTGTCACCAGGTGCCACGATATAATAAGGCTCTTGCAGACTTTTGCACCGGGCAATTAAATAGTTCAATCTGATGTAATAACAATCATAAATCACGAGAATCGCACTGAGAAAGTCTAAAATTCAGTAATAAACTCACATAACTGCTAAAACGTCAAGTTCGTAATGGCGGTTCAACGCAGGTATCATGGGAGATTCTGTTTGGCAAAGTACTGTTTTGTTTGATGTATCTTATCGATTAGCAATTCTAGCTGGGACATTGGGTTCCAAAAAAATTATGCTTCAATGTAATATTCAAATAAGTAACGGAATGAGGCTCCTTGCAAACTATTGCTATGGGCAAACGAATAGTTCAATCTGATGTAAAAACCAGCGAAAATCACGAAAATCACACCGAGGAAGTCTAAAATTCAGCAATAAAATCACATAACTGCTAAACAGTCAAGTTCGTAATGGCACTTCAACGCAGGTATCATGGGAGATTCCTGTCTAATTTGTCACTATCTCTAAGGAAACACAGAAATATGTCTCAATTTAGATAGGAATCTCCCATAATACTTTCGTCTTTCATCCATTAAGCCCGATTCTGAGACTGAATTTCTTGATTTTTTAGTGTACCTACTGTCCTACTCATCGTCATTTTTACAGATTATGCGAGAACCAACTCTTCAATCCCCTGTAGCAAAAGTTTGCAAGAGCCCCATTGATCAGAAGTGGATCACTATAATTTGGTGTCTAATTACGCTGTGAATCTTCCTTATTGTCAACTCAGAGATAGTGACGAAATTACATTACTTGTAGAAATCTCCCATCATTAGTGTCTAACGCTGCCATTACGCTCGCACATTTAAAATAATTTTATGAGTTTATATAGGAGTGGATTTTGTGAGTTTTTATACTGCTACCATCATGGGCGCACTCAGGGGGGAGAAAGGGGGCCAAGCCCCCCCCCCCCCCCCCCTCCAAAGGGAAGGAAAGGAAAAGAAAATAGGAGGAAAAGAAAGGAAAAAACGAGAAAAGGAAGGGAAAAAATGAGGAGAAGAGAAAGAGAGAAGAGGAAAAGAGGAGGAGAGAAAAAGAAAAGATGGGAAAGGAAATGAGTTCAAAAAAGTATCAATGTCATGAAACATATTTTTCCTTGGAGGAACACATCTTTCCCGACAGCAATGTCCTTAATTGTTAATTTCGCTCGATCTTCTTCTGAAATTTAGATTTTCTGAAGACTCCGTCTTTCTATCAGCATGATGAAGATATTTTCGATATTTCCGATATTTAAGATATTTCAGCATAGTCTCGGAAAATCTCATTTTTCTCAAGAGTTAATTCAATATAGTTTCTGAATAGAAGTAGCCTAATTTTGCGTTTAAGAAGAGCTAAATTTTCAAAATTTTCCCGAGGAGGACCCTCAGACCCCCCCTTATGAAATGACAACTTGGCCCCCCCATACAGAAATCCTGGGTGCGCCCATGGCTACCATCGTTATTTTTCGAGATTTTTACCCCTGAATAAACCCTGAAATATTGCTTAAAGCAAAAGTGCGCACCAGCCCTATTGGAGCCTTATTTCTCCTTCATTTCAAACCAATTTCAAATTGATCCATCGAGAAAATTTTGATTTAAGGGTAAAATTAAGGAGGCATACAAATCGAGCTCGTGTATAATATCTCCAAAAGACATTTCCATCATGACGTGGTGTCTTCAACATTACATACGTCTCAGAAATCCCCTCCATGGTTATCCAATAGCTCATTGAATTCATTGCGGGTGGTTTGATAACACCCTGTAGACTGTGGAGATACTCTGTTGACATTAAAAGGTGGAATAAACGAGAGATAGAGTAAAAGAAAAAAAAAAAAAAAAAAAATGAACGGCGGTTTTTACCCTGGATCTTTCTCCTCTGCTCTGCTCCGTTACACTTATACTTCCCAGATTTTTTGTCTCTTTCTTTTTTCCCCTCCTCCCTCTTTTTTTTCGATTTACTTGTCTTCACTTGATTCTGTCGGGTTGAATTAAGTGCAAATGCGATTTCAGACTCAGTCTGAAGCCGTGACTTGTCCCTGGGGATGCACCTTCCACCGCGCACACCGTGTCCGCCCCCTCCCTCCCCCCTCTTTTCTCTACCGCTCACCCTCAAGTTAAGCGCATAGACTTCCGCTCTCCTCTTCGCGACCTCCTCCCCCACTCCCTCAAACCTCTCTGGTTATTGTAATTGAGGACCTTTCCGAAAGAAGGACCCATAAACAATGGGTGTGCTCATCCTGAGGATTGTGCAGTGTGAGCTGATGGAGGTTTTTTGCTGGAGGAGCACACCTGTTGTTTCATGGACCCTTCTTTCTGAAAAGTCCTCAATTATCACTCTCCCACCTCTCATACTTAGTTCTTGTGCAGTATGGTCTATGACCGGAGAAAAGCGGCCATAAATTCATGGAAACAAAACGTCAAAAATCGTCGTTTTCGACCATTTAGGCTTAATTTCAAAATATCTATAGGGACGTTTCTAGGTTTTAATTACTTTGTTTCAAGTGTAATCTGTGATTAAAATTGGTCTTGAAAGTTTGGAAATCAGAAATTTATAAGATATTTACTTTCTGATTTTTGGACTCTTTTTGACAATTTCAGACCTCAGTGCTGCGGTTTTAGAAACGACGCACAGTGGAGAAAGTCAGTGGTCATCGGACACGGATTGCATGACTAATTAATACATTTGTAGGGAATACCCTACGAACACTTTCTCACATCAAATTTAATCTAGGGGAGACCCTCAAACCCCCTTTAATATTCTGGGGCAGACTCCCAGACCCCCCTACAATATTCTAAAGGAGACACCCAGACCCCCTTTTGATATTTTTATCCAGATCCAAAGATCCATTTTTGAAATATCTAATTTTTCCTTTTTTTGACCCATTTTCCCATTGATTTTAATGGAAACCATTTTTCATCCATAAATAACCTATAAATTAAAATTAAAAAAAAAAACAAACAAAAAAAGTCCCTCTGAGAAATGTGATCAGCAACATCTCTGCAAAATTTGGATGCATTTGGATCAATAATTAAAAAGTTATGCTGGGTTTCACGTTTTATGGCTACGCAGGTACAGACCGACAGACAGACACCATAGAAAGTGTATGCATTTACACTTCCAAGCCACTTATAGTTAAATAATATTAAAACTTCATGGATGGATGTTCTTTAGGATAGTATTAGGCATGATGAGAGACAAATATTTTGTAACGATCATGATTTACTTAGTCGTAGTGGGCCACAAGATACCTTGAAAATATCTGCGCCATCGCAATACTTTGTCAATTTTTCTAACTTCGTTAATGCAATAATAAAGAAAAAAATGCAAATTTGAATGCTTTAACAGTCAAAAAATGAATGGGTCTGTTGCAAACTTTTGCTACCGCGATATAGAGTGTTAAGTATTAAGTGAAATCACGTGAAAAGTCCACTGGTGGTATCAAAAAGACATAAAATGCAGTATTAACCTCACAAGAGGCGTTTGATTGAAACTCAAGATGGCGGTAAAATATCGAGCAACCTGTGTGCACGCACCGTGAACATCCATGATGGCCAACGTTAACAACCTCACTGCATCGGAGGTTATGAGTTTGCTTGCGTTGTGATTGGTTGTGATCGATGTTGTGAGGTTGGACATCTTGGATGTTCATGGTGCTTGCATACAGGTTGCTCGATATTTTACCGCCATCTTGGATTCCAGTTAAATGCCTCTGGTGAGTTTGTTATTGCATTATATGACTTTCATGCGGCCACCAATGGACTTTCTATGCTATTTTACATGAGATTGATCACTCTATGGCGCTGCAGCAAAAGTTTGCAACAGACCCATTATATAAAGAGTGATTCTTGAAGGAAATTTTACAAAAAAAAAAAAAAAAAAAAAAAAAAAAAAAAAAAAAAAAACCAATACCAATGAGACTGCGTTTAAACTTCTATACGTTATGTATTAACAAATACAGGGTGTTAATTAAAATAGGTTCCACTCAAGTTATCTCGAAAACGGTTGCGAATTTAGAAAATCGCTCAAACACGTGTTCAATGATTTCGAGGGGGACACCTTTTAAGGGGGTCGCCAATTTCGGGGCTCCCTCCGGGGGGCCCCTAGGGGGGGCACCACCCCCCTAAATCCAATACTTCAAATAGGGACCCCCATTTTTTATTCGATAATTGAAAAGAGGACAAAATTCTAAGACTTTCAGCACAAACCGGAAGTCGATATCGTTTTTAGTTTTCGATATATCGAAGTTCAAAGTTCGATATGGACCCATTTTCAAAAATTCACAACTTCCTTTTAAATTATCCAAATTTAAAAAACTTTAGGTTCAAAATGTTTTACAGAGCAAGTACTTTTCAGAAAAAAATACAAACTTTCTGGAAAATTTACCAAAAAGGGGTTTCTGAGCCCCTAAATTTTTTTGAAAATTTTGAACTTTTCAGAGGCTGTAGAAAAAAAACTACTTCAAATTTCAAAAAACGCTGAAACATGGGTTCGCTTATTTTATAAGCCGAGCATTTTGGCGCAAACCGGAAGTCGATATCGTTTTTCGTTCTCGAGATATCGAAGGTCAAAGTTCGATGTTGATCAAATGTCAATAATTCGCTCGAATAATTTTGATCTCGAGAACGAAAAACGATATCGACTTCCGGTTTGCGCCAAAATGCTCGGCTTATAAAATAAGCGAACCCATGTTTCAGCGTTTTTTGAAATTTGAAGCAGTTTTTTTTCTACAGCCTCTGAAAAGTTCGAAATTTTCAAAAAAATTTAGGGGCTCAGAAACCCCCTTTTGGTAAATTTTCCAGAAAGTTTGTATTTTTTTCTGAAAAGTACTTGCTCTGTAGAACATTTTGAACCTAAAGTTTTTTAAATTTGGATAATTTAAAAGGAAGTTGTGAATTTTTGAAAATGGGTCCATATCGAACTTTGAACTTCGATATATCGAAAACTAAAAACGAAATCGACTTCCGGTTTGTGCTGAAAGTCTTAGAATTTTGTCCTCTTTTCAATTATCGAATAAAAAATGGGGGTCCCCATTTGAAGTATTGGATTTAGGGGGGTGGTGCCCCCCTAGGGGCCCCCCGGAGGGGGCTCCAAAATTGGCGACCCCCTTAAAAGGTGTCCCCCTCGAAATCATTGAACACGTGTTTGAGCGATTTGCTAAATTCGCAACCGTTTTCGAGATAACTTGAGTGGAACCTATTTTAATTAACACCCTGTATATACAAATTTAAAGTCAAAACGCCATGTTTGTCCAGCCTCTCCCATTGACTCGCTCCATACTGCAGTGTTGCCAGATTAGGGTGAAAAAGCCGTACGTTTTACATTAATTTAAATGGGGACGATACGGCTTTTTACCCTTGATCTGGCAACGCTGCCATACTGTGCGCCGGTCCAGTGACTGAGCTATAGACTCGAGAATGGTGGAAAAGAGGTGAAGTCGGCTGATCGATGAATGATTAATTTGCGATTTTCGGGATTAAACCCGCAATGCAATTCATCATCCCAAGAAAGAAATAATGGGCCAGTTGCCCGCGCTGGCGGATCCAGGAATTTATCCTTCTGGATATTTATTTATACATTCAAATTTTGCAGAGAAGTTGCCTTTAACATTCCTCAGATGGACTGTTTATGTTTTTTCGAAATTTAAATTTTTAAGCAAGTTATGAAGAATAAAAGGTTTCCATTCAAATCAATGAGAAATGTGTAATAGGGATAAATATAGGGGAAAAATTGGAATATTTCAAATATAGCTGCATGTTTGAATTTTGATTAAAATTTGCAAAAACATTCTGCAACGAGCCTACTGTAAAATTAACTCCTTTAAGGGGGTTTGGGAGTCTCCCTCAGAATATTAAAGAGGGGTCTGCAGTGGCGTACTAAGGGTTAGAGACACTCGGAGCGAAGCACTACAGTGTCACCCCCCTCGAAAATTTAGATCTTTTTTGGAGCCCATTTAGCAATTTCCGGGAATAAAATAAAATAAAATAAATTATGAAAAATTAAAAAAATTAAAAATACACGAACAAAATTATATAGGTACATTTTTCAAACTATTCACACAAGTCTAGTGAATTCAACAAAGTCTCCTAGTAATAATTTAGGGTAAAATTTTTCGTTCAGATTGGCACCCTCTTGCTTCTGGGTAACACCCATTAGCCAGGTCGATATTTTAACTGAATCATTCCCCCATCCATTCCCCTTTTTCTCATGTCTTCTATTATTCTTTCAGAATCTGTTTATTTTTCCAGTCTATTTCTGATTTTTTTTCTTTCTTTTTCCTTTTCTTTTCTTCTTTTCTCCTATTTTTCTCTAATTTCCCTCTTTTTCTCTCGTTTCTATACTTTTTTTGTTTTGTTTTGTTTTTTTTTCGTATTTACTGCGAATGTCACCCCTCAAGATAGTGTCACTCGGAGCAGACCACCCCCTCCGCCCCTGCCTTAATACGCCACTGAGGGTCTGGGGGTCTCCCCCAGAGTAATATAGGGAGGTCTGGGGGGTCCCCCAGAATAATTGTGATGCGAGAGAGTGTTCGAGGGGTATTTCCGACAGTTTATTTTTCTTGTGTTTGGTGTTTCCCCCCCCCCCCCCCCAATAGCTTTTTTCATTTATTTTATATATAACTATAGTTAAATTTACAAAATCTATAAATTTGCCAGCCACATAAACGCGGCTATAGGCAAAGCTTTTTAGAGTATAAATAAAAAAACAAAAAGTTCACTGGTTTACAAATGGAAAAAAGAAGAACTTAAAACTCTTAAAACTTACGTCCCAAAAAGCACCTCTATGGTTATCGCTTTTTAGACCAACATCGCACTTGTTGTGAATTTGTGGTTTAGAAAGTATCGAGATCAAGGGAGCGACAAAAAACGGGCGAGGTCACACATAAAACCCGGAGAAGGAGACAAGTTTCAAGGTTAATTTTGATGCAAATTCGGTCGAGCTTTTCGGAAATAAATGAAATAAATCAAGGCTCCCTACGTCGTCCTTCTGGCTGAGCAGAGAAAGGTTGAGAGAGTCGGGCCACGAGCTTTGTGTCGCGAGGGCCGGAAGGGTCGCCGGTCGCCGACGATTAGGAAGCAGCGATAAGGTCGAGCTTTTCCTTTTTAGCGATGATGCGATTCTTTTTAAGGGGTGTGGTTGATACGGATTGCGGGGATGAGGTAAGACCCATGAAAATGCAAATTTCACACCTCTCTTGCCTTTTCTTTGTTCTTATGACCCCTTATATACACGTGCAGCTTACGTCTTTGTTTCCAGTTGAAATAACTCGTGAATGCTGATAAACTAATCTCGATCCTCCTCACCGGGGCTTCCGATGCCGCACAGTGCACTATCATCTAAAATCGTCAAAAATCAGAATGTAAATTCCAGTGGGGCTCGTGCAATGTGGCAACCATGCTTTTTTCCCCTTTAATTCGATGCATAAGTATCGATATCTTGGGGGTGCTATTGCACCTCCTGAAAATCGATTGTTTTACTTAGGTTTAAATGGAGAGAATACATTTTTGTGACATCGCACGAGCCGCCACCGGTAAATTCCTTTTCATTTTATCATTTTGAAATTTGCAAGACCAATTTTAATCACAAAAAACTGTTTAATGAGTAATTTAAACGTAAAAAGTCATCCGAAAGTTTTAAAGTAAGCTTGAATTAACAAAAACGATGATTTTTTATGATTTGTTTTTCAATTTTTTTTGGCACTATTTTTCGATCTCAGATCATAGTGATAGTGCAGTGGAGAGCGAGTCAATAAGAGGGATTGGATATGGAATATTTGACTAAAAATGCAAATTTGAATGTTTTTACAGTAAAAAAACAAACAATAAATGGTGATATTTTTGTAGGAAATTTTACACTAAATGAATAAAACCAATGAAACATCTTTCAAACGTTTATGTTGCGTATATTAACAAAGACATACGCATTTAAAGTTGCCACGCCATGTCTGACATCTCTCATTGACTCGTTCCAGTGTGTGCCGATGCCGTTTTGCGTGTAAGGGTGTGGTTCTGCGGTAACAGGACTTTTCTCGTCATTGAAGCGTTTTATGCTACCAAACGAATGAATATTTCTGTCAGAAATGTCTCTTGCAGCAGCAAGATTAACAAAAACAACCCGTAGATTTAATGATAACATTTAAATCGGTGTTTTTTTTTTTTTTTTTTTTTTTTTTTTTTTTTAAATTTTACTATTAAAATTTAATATTACTTCGATTTTTGGTATGCCCCGTTACATTGGTCCAATCAACAAGCTGTAACCATCTCACCGAAATTTCACAATTATTTACGAAAAAATCGATGGTTCAAAAGAAACCATCCTCCTTCCTTATTCCCAAAATTTTCAGACATTTTTTTACGTCGTAAATGTCTGAATTTTACCAGATATTACTACCAAAAAGACGGTGCACCTAAATGAAGAATGACTGATGAAAATTAAACTTAAATCACTATGTTTTTTAACCCCTTCAAGGTTATTTAAATGAACAAAATAATCTCACGTTCTAGAATAGACAATGAGTTTTAATTATTATTTAATTTTCCTCTAGCGAATTTTCTCTAGT
Source organism: Trialeurodes vaporariorum (assembly GCA_011764245.1). NCBI lineage: Eukaryota > Metazoa > Arthropoda > Insecta > Hemiptera > Aleyrodidae > Trialeurodes > Trialeurodes vaporariorum. The sequence continues at coordinate 32,139,174 of VMOF01000320.1, forward strand.
GGAACACTGGAACGCCATTGTGGATCCCTGTATAATTTACCATTGTACAAACGGAATAGTCACGGGGGTGGATTTCAACAGCCGCGACGCACGAAGGTGGCCTCAGCTAGACTTGCAGGCGCTGATGAATCAGCGGGGAATTTTCGGAGGTAAAATAACTCCATAGGATGGCATCGGCAAGATAAATTGGATGTTAAATTGAATAGAACTTCTTTGTTGGCGAATTCCACGCGCGAGGCACGGGACTAGGAGCGGCTCAAATAACTCGAAGCTGGTAACAATTGTAACAAATCTTGATCAATTACTCAAGGAGCACATTTGTCTTTAACTCCGAAACAGAGAGAGTGGGGGGGGGGCAAAATGAGGAGGAGGAGGAGGAAAGATACTCAGCGCGCGTTGCTCCTTGTTCGTTCCTTTCTGTTATGCGTGTTGCGAGCCAACCCGAGGCGGACGCAAGTAGGATAGAGATGCATGGAAAAAGGAGAGAGAGCGAGAGAGAGAGAGAGAGAGAGAGAGAGAGAGAGAGAGAGAGAGAGAGAGAGAGAGAGAGAGAGAGAGAGAGTGCGAGAGAGAGAGAAAGAGAAAGAGAGAGAGAGTGAGAGGGTAATGGGGGAGAGGTTGTGTGTGGAGTGGCCCTATATCTCGAGCTCTGAATGCTCTGAGGAAAGGCCGTAACCACATCACATCCGCCTGGTAATTAAATTTTCTTGCGATATATTATGACATCCAAAAATTATGTTCCTCCAAGTCGCGCGTCGTGTCACACTCCGCGTGTTATGCAGTCTTGTGTCGTGTCTATGCATATTACCTCCCCCGTGTCGTCACGTCTCTTGATTTACAACATTGATAGTGAGCTTCTTCAAAAACCTCCGTTGAATTGTTTCATACTTCACTGTGCCGCCCATAACTTCTTGTACTAATGGGGCTGTTGCACAGTTCACCGTTTTGCAACATATGAATGGGGCTCTTGCAAACTTTTGCTATAGGGGATTGAATATTTGATTCTTGCATAAAAAACCTGTAAAAATGACGATGCGTGCACTAAAAAATAACAAAATTCACTCTCAGAATCGGGCGTAATGGCGGAGAGACGCAGGTATCATGTGAGATTCCTATCTGTAGCTAAATTGAGACATATTTCTGTGTTTCCGCTAAGAAAGTGATGTATAATTGACAGGAATCTCCCATAATACCTGCGTTGAACGGCCATTACAAATTTGCCACTACAGCAGATATGTGAGTTTATTACTAAATTTTAGACTTTCTCAGAGTAATTTTCTTGATTTTCGCTGGTTTTTACATCAAATTGGACTATTAATTTGCTCACAGCAAAAGTTTGCAAGAGCCCCATTACTCGTTAGGTGACGAATCTCGCTTTAAAAACCCGAAAATTGCTAATAACGCTTATTTTCAAATCAAATAAATTTTCAAATGGATTTGTCAAAACTTTTGTTTTAAACTTTCAAGGTTAAAATTAGGGAGGCAAACAAACGAGCGGGTGCAAAATGTCCGCGACCAATTATGGTGATCTCCTTTTGGTGTCTCCAAATTACGTCCCAAAAAACCCCTCTTAAAAAAACCTTTCTTTGAAGTAAAAAATAAAGAGTGTTATGGCCGTCCGGACGGGACTTCGACAGCGTCCTGTTCGTATATATAACGCTCTATTTTTCGTTGCATCTCCATATAAGTTACTTGTTGAACCTACGAGCCAGTGGGTTGTTCTAAAGAGACTATATTTTTCTACTTTCTGTAAGTTTTTGAGATTCCTTGAGAGGGCACTTTTAAAGTCGATGAGATTTTTGAGGAAAAATTGAGACACCCATTCAAAGTCGGCCCTTAATTTTATAAGCTCAGACTGAAAGAAAAAACCAAATTATTTGAGGTGAGGCACCAGACTGTCACTATGGGTTGAAAGTACCGCCTTGTGTGGCAGATACGTTTTTTGAAAATCAGAACCGCTGGAAAGAACACACACACTCGCAATCTGCTGCGTTCCTTGATTTCAAGTTAAAAGCCCAGTGGCGGGCCGTGCGATCTGAGAAAGTTGCAGTTCAACCATTTAAACCCATGTAAAATATCGTTTCGGGGGAGGGAACCGTCCTCCCCCAATATTTCGACCTATTTCATGACTTTAAATGGACTGGACTCAAAACGCAGTTTAGCCATATCGTGCGCGCCGCCTCTGTAAAAGCCGCATATTTTACACTGAGTCTTGTTAGACATAATACGGCCTAAAGACGTATCTTGCAACACAGCAATATTTCATCATTGAGATGCAGTTATGCCGCTTATTGCCATGTAAATTCAATTTCGGGGCGAGAGGGAAATCAGCGCAGAACTGAGCGAGGATTTTGTACTGGGTGACAATACGATTGAGAGGAAAGTATGCACGAGGTGATCGTATATTCAATATAAAAGGAATTGTATTCTTCGTATCGTAAAAAATGTATGCCTTGTAAATTGATATCGCGCGCCACTTACCAACGGAAACGGGAAAATGCAGTTTCGAGGAAGTTAATAGTGTGACCCAAAATCTGAAGCTTTGAAACCGTCGAATCGCTCTTTTCCTATAATTTCGCACAAGAACGATTCGTTCATGTGAGTTATTTTGTTCATTTTCGCGCTGTCATGAGGGTCATTATTTTGTAACAAGTGGGACATTCAGACGACTTTGAAGTAATTTTTTTCAAATTTTTTAATAATTTAAATGAAAAAAACTATCCCACCAACAGAAAAGTCTTAACTTCTTGATAGTGATAGGATTTTCAAAATTTAAAAAAAGTTTATCCAAAGCTGAGAAAAGAGGAAAATAAGGGTGTAACAGGTGGGACAGATTATGGACAAGGTTTTTGAATCACTTCAGAAAAAGTTGAAATTCTTTGAGTTTTGCGAGATAAAAATTTGGAAAAAATATATGTTAAAGGTGAGGGTCTAAGCTTTGATCCTACATTAAGTTTTTTTTTTTTTATTTATTAAATTATTTTTCTCTAAAAAAATTAAAAAGTAGCATAACGGGTGAGACAGCTAGGTTTTGTAACGGGTGGGACGCGTGTGATTTCGACATTGAAAATACACATCAAACCTGCTGTAACATCAACACGTTTGACCTCATTAGATTTAGATAATATTTTCGTCTCTGGTTGCATTCCAATGCAAAACAAGACTGCTAGGCATTAATTTTCAAATTTCAATTTTTGCATATCATGTCCACTTTACTGTAAAATGACCCATTAGTGCTCAGAACAACGAGCTAAACCTATCGATGGGCTAAGACATGTCCTAAGAATCATCCCAAAGTGTGACAGCAGGTTGTACAACTATCGTCTAGCTTAACTCTCGTGATGATCGGAGCAGTGGCGGCTCGTGCAATAGGGCAACAATGTAATGGCTCCATTTGATTGTATGTAAAACAATCGATTCGAAAGTGAAGCAGCGCTTCACCAGCAATCGATTGTTAAACATAGATTCAAACGGAGTGAAGACATTGTTGCCAGATGGCACACGGAAAAAAAAGATTAGTGAAAATAACCATACGGATACCTGATTTTGGCACCTGCTAGATTTTATGGTAAACTTGAACAGAAGTATGGGACATTTACCAATACTGTGAGTAAATTCGACATGCAATCAGGTAACATCACCTAGTACCTAGTCAAAACATAGTATACTTCTGGTTAACATTACCATAACATCTAGCAGGTGCCAAAATCAGGTATCCGTATGGTTATTTTCACCGTAGTTTTTTCCATGTGCACGAGCCACCACTGGATTGGAGACTCTTTGTCGCGGGTGATTCGTTGCCATGGGCATTGGGCGCCATATGAAACACGAGTCGGATTCATTACCACTAACGAGTTATAGCGATAGAGATGCTGATACATGTTATAGTCCTATCTCAAAGTGTGACAGCATGGGGGGATCTGAGTCTGGTTTCTTTGCCTCATTTTTTTTAAACCTCTTACATAAAAAAATTGTAATTAACAGAAAGGAAAGTGGTTTTAAATGAAAGTGCAAGTGTATTATAGAGTGGTTATCTGGAATTCTTGACACAAAATTCTAATACACCTATCCAGGCGAGAAAATTTTGCTTTTTTCTGTCATCTGCCAGTTTCTTTATCGTGAAAATCCTTCCAGAAGAAACAGTTATATCGATTTCTGCGTTTGTATAGCTCAGTGGCGTGCCGTGACGAAACCATGAGTGTTACCGTAAAAGTGAAAACGTTGTGTGCAAAATTTTCAACTAAACAAGCGTTTTAAGGGGAAAAATACGCGATCTCAAAAATTTGTCAGCAAAATAATTTTTGGGCTGTCAAAAATTGTCAAAAGTTTTCGAACAGCTAATTTTTTTTCGAAAAACGGTAAACATTGTGAAAATGTGGACTAGAAGACGTCTCTACCGTCCTTCAGCTTAGTCACGCTTCGTCACGCTTGTCAAGCGCTAGTTAAGCGTGCGAGTGAGCTAGTCTATGCCAGTCTCTCTTCTTTTCTGCGTTTCGCACTACTGGCAATTCTCTAGACCCTCTTGGATATTTTTCAAAGCTTTTTGAAAATGAAATAAATCTTTGCATTCACAATTTTACAACCGACACCTTAGGTGTGAAAGGTAACATGGATGGAACGCCACTGGTATAGCTACTCTTAAACACTTGAACTTTCGTTTAAAACCAATTTTAAGTGGATGTGTCTCAACTATTTTTTTTAAGTTTTTAATATTGAAATATATGAGGCAAACAAACCGAGCCCGTGAAAAAACGTTCATTAGAGATTTCCATCATGGCAGCCTTCGTGCCGCATCGGAAGCACATTCTGCAAGTCCTCTCTACACAGGTATAGCACGTTGGCTCGGAAGAATCGTTCCTTTAAAAGAATCGATCCATATGATTCTTGGAGTGTTTCATTCCATTCATTTTGTCTGACAAGACTCGTGTTATGAATTGATTCATAAAGGTTGCGCACCTTTTTTGATGCCTCTTAAAGTGCTCGATGAAAGGAACTTACAGTATATTTTGTATTTTTTGACCGCGGGATCGCGAATTAAAATAACAATTTCAAAGGTGCAAAAATGTCGAGCTATTTGAAAAGGCTCGCGGTTGGCGGAAGTTTAGTCATATGATAGATAATTACTTATTCGAAAAAAATGTTAAATATTCGATATGTACTTAGAATGATTAGGTGACTTAATTGCAGATGTAGAAAAAAAAAAAAAAACAAAAAAAAAAAACAAAAAAAAAAAACAAAAAACCAAATTTTCCTCTAGTTGAAGGTCTTTGTCCTCTTTTCATCATCCATGTGTTTCAAGTGGGACTTTCCAAGAAGCCTTCGTACACGCTCAAAGTAGAATATCGTCAAATTAGCATCGATGAGCCGAGATCCACCACAAAACAGCAGGTGAGCCAACCGTTGCATATTCCGTTGGTTATAAAACGCTGTCAAACTACTGTGCAATGTGAGGGCCCGTCAAACTGCTGAGTTATTTGACGATGGATGGTGTGTCATCTGTTCAACAATCTACTGTCAACAAAACAATTAATCCCCGTTTTTGAGGTGTTTTGGTCGAGGTTATGTTTGAATTTTAAAAATGTCAGGTTGGCAATTCTACTGTTTGCGGTGGATTTCAGCTCACCGCGGATGCCGATTTGACGATCCTAGTTTGAGCGTGTACGAAGGCCTTAGTCGAGGAAGTTTCGCGGAAAAATCGATGAACGATGTTAAAATTCGGCCCAAAGCGTAAAATAATTCTCACGTTTGTGGTCGGAATGCTGGCATCGAAAGGGTTAACTTCTCTGTCTCTTTAATCTGTATAGCGCGTACAGGGTACTCTTAAACCAAATGCGATTTAGACGAATCTTCCCGCGCAGTCTTGGCAATTGTATTCAGTGGAGGTAACCATCCGAGCTTTTCTGCTTGCTTGCGCGATCAAAAGTATCTAGAGATACTTTTCCTGTCATCCGATTAGTTGGAGGGGTTAGAATCCCCTCCCTCCTCCCCCTCCCCTTTACCCCTATCTCCCCTCCCCACACCCCTCTCTGGCATTTATCCCGCTCACCAATCATTTTCCTCTATTCACGGTTGCAGTGAGTGGAAGTTCTTAGGCGAAGGCCTCGCCCTTAGTTGCACTGCAAAATGAACATCGAATAGCGCGCCACACTATGGTCTGATAATGTCAAAAAGTGGCAACAAATCAAAGAATAAATTTTTCATAATTTCATTCTTCATAAACTCAATTCACTCTATAAGAAAGTCTATCATGGGTCTGTTGCACACTTCGGCTAGAGCGTTTTGAAGTACCAAATTCTTATGTAGAAAGCCGTAAAACTGACAATACGAAAGCATCAGAAAACGCACCAAAATTCATTAATAAACTCACAAATTGTGAAAAATACTAGACACTATATTCACCCCAGTATCTTTCCACCACTTGCACGATATTGCGCGGGGTTAGCGCGGCGCATTAAAATAATCATGACTGACTGCATGTCATCAGAAAAAACATCACAAACAAAAATTAACAGTAAATCCTCAATTCCTCACAATGGGTTGTGAAAGGTACGGAAACCGATATTTGTATCGACAAATTATCAAAATGAAACAATGGCACACAAGAGTTACCTATAACGTGTGTATCTCCAAAACCGGGACACTTATGACAAAACTAAATGCACAATTTTGTTCTCAGCTCAACAAGTATACTACTACCATTTTCTTCATGAAAAACACAACATTTTAGACCCTACAGCGCAGCGGCCCCATTTCATTTGAGACAGGTAAGGAATCGCCTTAATATACTTAAAATGTAAAGAGGGTAACGCAATAGAGCTCTCGCAAGGTTTTTCTGTAGACAAATGGCCTATCAATTCTGATGTAAAATGGTGCGAAAATAAGGGTGAGACCAACGAGCTCTACATTCATCTAGAGTGGCGGTTTAATGGGTAACCTGCGTAACCACCATGGGATATTTTTAGGTTAGGTTCAAATGAGTAATTTGTCCATTTGTTTCCGTGTATTTTGGTGTGGCGTGGCGCATGGTGAATCAAATCATGTTCCGGTATCACGCCGCACCAAAATACACGAAAATAAATAGACAAATTACTCGCTTAAACCTAACCTAAAATAATGGTGGTTACGCAGGGTACCCATAAAACCGCCACTCTAGATAAATGTAGAGCTCGTTGAGTGAAACCATTAAAAAAGTCTAACTCACTCCTCGCAGAGAAAACTTAACTTGAAATTTCGGGTGACCACCCTTGCATGTATGCACCACCCTTGGATTCGGACCCCAAATAAAAGAACAGGACATGAAATTAAGTGCCGTCTTCCTCGTTTACTACGCAACGTAGAACTTTTCTGTACTTAACAGCGTGCTCCTAGAGACAAAATGTGTATAAATGGACTTTTAAACCCTTCAAATTTACTTTTTGAAAGCAAATTCATTAATCTTCTTGTTCAAATTCGTAGGTTATGTTCTTTTGTTTGGGGGTCTGAATCCAAGGTTGGTGCGCATACACGCAAGGGTGGTCACCCGAAATTTTAAGTTAAGTTTCCTCTGCGAGGAGTGAGTTTTAGACTTTTTTAATGGTCTCATCGTTATTTTCGCAGCATGTAAAATTGGAATTGATACTCCATTTGCCTACAGCAAAACCGTGCAGAAAGCTCCATTTTCTCGAGATCCGGCTACACCGCAGTTCTAAAAAACTGATTCGAAAACAAGATGGCGCGAGTCGAGTTGAGTTGAGTCGTGAGTCGAGTCAAGTAGGTGTGAAGCTTTAGCGCACGCGTCCGTAAGCGGCGTTACAGGATTTTCGTATTTTCATTTTCCTCGAGCGTTACCGTCACCGTCACTGTGGTGGCGTCGGAAATACAAGTATTGCAAGTATTACAAGTGATACAAGTGATTACAAGCGATACACAAGAGTAATACTGATACGACGCATAATGCCCGGATTTCCGGATTAAAGAGCACCGCCGCGTTATTAACTCCCGGGGCTCGGCTCCTGCTGCCTGCCGCACATTGGGACCGCGGCCAAGGAGAAATCGGTTACAAGACTTTTCGTCCTGTTTTTATTTGTCCAATTTTTTTTTAATTCGTCCTTGACTTTTAGTCCTTGATATTTCGTCCTATCATATTTCGTCCTATAGAGCAATGGGTCTGTTGCAAACTTTTGCTACAGCGATAAAGAGTGTTTCATCGTATGTAAAATCGCCTGAAAAGTCCATTGGTGACATCAGAAAGTCATAAAATGCGATAATAAACTCACAAGAGACGTTTAATGAAATCCAAGATGGCGGTAAAATATCGAGCAATCTGTATATGCATGCACCTTTAACATCCAAGGATTGCCAACGTTGACAACCTCTCAGATTCAGAGGTTATGTGTTTATTTATACGTTGTGATTCGATGTGATAGATATTGTTTGGTTGGCTATCCTTGGATGTTCGTGGTGCATGCATACATGTTGCTCGATATTTTACCACCATCTTGGATTTCATTAAACGTCTCTCGTGAGTTTTATACTGCATTTTATGACTTTCTGATGCCACCAATGGACTTCTCACGCGATTTTACATACGATTGAACACTCTATAGCACTGTAGTAAAAGTTTGCAATAGACCCATTGGTCCGCTCATTATTTTTGTCCTCTACTGTAACGTCCATGAGTTTTTAATCCAATTACGTGTAGGTCCTGAGCATGCCTTTTGTCCTGTAATTTTAGTCCTTTTACTTTTTTGTCCTCAAAAAAAAAAAAAAAAAAAAAAAAAAAAAAAAAAAAAGTTTGGTTCGTCCATTGCACAGATTTGTTTGTTTTCGTTGGTTTACAGGTCATATTTATGAGTTCATATTTCAATACCACAGAACGTATTCAATTGGAATTTACCATTTTATTCAATTCAGAAAGACTTTCTCAGCAACTCTTTTGGAAAGAAACAATCTCAACATTTTACAAGATTAAGTACTATAGATTACCAGAAAAATACAGCCAGACTCCAAATCTGAATTTATCGAGGTCACCAAGAACATAGTAATAGAATTTTAATTTGTGTTCGGCGGAAGTCGATTTCATTTTTTTTTACCTGTAAGCCAACAAAAATGAGCATTGGATGCGAAACCAAGTTTTTTTGTAAGGATGAAAAAATTGGGCTAAAATTAAAAGACAAATTAAAAGACGTATTCTGGACCTAAAACTAATACTGGACTAAGACTCATGGATGTTGCAGTTGAGGACAAAAATAATATGAAAGGGCCAATTGTTCTACGGGTCGAAATTTGATTGGACGAATTATCAAGAACCAAATTTCATAAGACGAAAAAAAAGGGACAAAAAATCGAGCGGACGAAAAGTCTTATAACCGAGAAATCGCGTCAAACCATCGAACTATAGAATCATAGAGGGGCATCTGGAACGTAATTTTGAAGACAGCCCCGGAAGCAGTCAAGATGGGCATCTCTTATGGACTAGAGTCCCTTAGAGTCCCTTGATGGAAATATTGTGTAAGGAGTACCGACACGACGCTTTATGCATTTTGACAGGAGTCGATTTTGTCGACCGCGTGGACGCATTCGAAGGTTAAGTTCGACAGTGGACCAGTGGTGGACTGGCGGATTTGCCGGCATTCCGGTCCGTTCCCATACGTTCGACTATAAATCGACTCCTTTCGTGTGGAGCCTTCGATGTCGTCGACTCCTGCTCGACTCCGTGAGAGCCTAAAACCAACGACCAATCACAACTTGTTGAGCTCGTGTCGGTACTCCCTAGACAATATTTCCATCAAGGGACTCTAGAGTCTTTCTATGTAGAGAGTTTTAAGACAAGTGAGTCCAGTCAACCTATGATTGGTCATGAGTTTTTGGCTCTACACGGGCACCACCAAAGACCTATAGCGATAGAGGGATTTGTGGGAAGTGTTATTGAAACTTCAAGGACGAAGTCAGCATGGGAATCTCTTAAGGACATTTTCGCACAGGCTCGGTTTGTTCGCCTCACTTTTTTATCCTTTTTTATAAAAAAAAAACAAAAAAAAAACAAAAAACAAAAAACAATGGTGACAAATCAACGAGCGATAGGTAGCGATAGACAGACCGATACGGCGATACATGTTATGAGTCCTATCTCAAAGTGTGACAGCATGAGCAATCTGAATTTGGTTTGTTTGCCTCACTTTTTTAACCTTAAATCAAAAATTGTAATTAATTCCATCGGAAATTGGTTTGAAACGAAAGTGCAAGTGTTTAAGAGCGGCTGTCTGGACACAGAATTCTAATACAACTATCCAGGTGAGTAAATTTTGTTTTTTTCTGTCATGGGCCAGTTGGAAGCAAATCCTTCCGAAAGATACAGTTATATCGATTTCTGTGTCCAGATAGACACCTTAATTACTTATTCTTTATTCTTTCGTTTATAAGAAATTTCAAATGTATTTGTCACAATTTTTTTTAGTTACGCACGCACATCATGCACTAAAATAAAGTCCAAGCCACCGTGTATTACTGTCTTGCTTTTTGATAGGCTTGTTTTAGATTTTACAAATTTTTGCATCGTTTCTTTATTTTTTCCTCCCCAAACTTGAACCCAGTTGTAGGCAGCCTCCGTGGTCTGGTGGCTAGCGCAACTAATCACTAACTCGGAGGTCCCGGGTTTGAATCCCGCGGTCGGGGCGGCAACTTGGCAAGACTTGATGTTCTCAGATCTTGTCACTCCGGAATTCCAGATAGACATATGGATGTTTCTCTTCTCTCGGCTCGTGCAATTTGGCAACCATACTTATTTCCCATTTAAACCTATGCAAAAGTATCGATATCTGGGGGTGCAATTGCACCTCCTAATGATCGATTGTTTTACATAGGTTTAAATGGAGAGAATACGTTGTTGCCACATTGCACGAGCCGCCACTGTCTATCCTGTCCCTTCTCTCTTCAATCTTCGCGGGAAATGATCTCTATCAGTGATCTCAAAGTATCCATAAGTAATAATACAAGTTAAGTTAGTGGCTGTCCAGTGGCGAGGCGTGACATTTGACAACAATGTATTTTCTCCATTTAAATTCATTATATAAAAGTCGAACGTTTTAGTCATTGGCGATGACCAGGCATTTCGACTTTTCTAATGAGTTTAAATGGGAAAAAATAACGTTGCCAAATCGCACGCCTCGCCACTGTGGCTGTCGTGTGTATGCACAAAGGCCGATGTCTACTGATTAGGCAATATCGGGGGGGGGGGGCTAAAAAGTATGATAGTTAATCTCTATTCCATTTCCTATACAGCAGTGTAGCTTGCGACAGACCCATTCCGCGAATCGAAACTTTCATGTTCCCTTGTGTGCCGGCTCACGGAGAGCAGAATGGGCGAATTCGAGCGCAAAAACCACTGCGCTACCGCTTGTCGTCGAATCTCTCTCTCTCCCCCCCCTCTCTCTCTCTTTCTCTCTTTCTCGTTCCCTTTCCTTCTCTCACTCGCTCTCACTTGCTCTTGTGCGCGTAAACATACTTTTCAATGGACGCGTCAAACCGAAACAAACATCTGTTGGTTTCTATAGTAAACTTACTCGACTCTGATGAAAGTTCCATTGAATTAAACCCTCCTGCCCCACCCTCGCCCTCTCCGCCGCCCGGCGCGGCACCTTCACCCCCTACCCTCTCACTCCGAGCATCGAACGCTCTCATAAATGTATACTCCGACTCCGAACCAACCACCTTCCCGTCAACCAATAATCTAGTTATTCCGATTCCGCACTCAACTTCCTCCACCTACCCCCCTCTACTCGTTTTATACTGGAGGCGCCCGCCCTGACCCACCCCCAGCCCCCACCCCGCCTCCCTTCATGTCTCACGCCCCCCCACGGTGCTCGAGGTGTATCAATTCAACCCCTTTCCGCTCCGCGTTGGCGCCTTTCAACTCTCATCTTGGCACCTATCAACGGCATCAACGCGTTCAACATTCACCGATCTCACCGCGAACCATCCATTGCCGATTCACCGCCGCCGTGTTACCTCGGTTTACCTCCGGCGAGATCTCGCGAGGTTTCTTCGAGAACGTTGAACAGGGTGTTTCAGAAATTACAGGTGTGTACAGAAATTTTCTGATGGTAAACCTAAACTGAAAAGTTTCCGTATATCTTTCGGTGTAAAATTCATTTATGGCCGTGAATTATTCTTTAGATAAGTTCTGCGGGCCGATCATTTCTTTTATCTTTAAACCGATCGTAAAGACTGTCTATGAGTGATGCTATTGGTTGAAAATTGCAAAACTTGGCCGTTGCCATGGTAACCATCGTTAAGAGTCTCGTAAAGGCTATTCATGAGTCACCTTTAAAAAAACGGGCGGACTTTAACGATGGTTACTATAGTAACGGACCAGTTTTTCAATTTTTGACCGATTTAATCACTCATAGACAATCTTAACGATCGGTTTAACGATGATGTAAATGATCGGCCCCTGGTGTGTACCACTGATACTCTTGAGCATTTAGTGGTAAAAAGTTTATGTTCTAGATGAGAATTTTCAAAATTTCTTGCCATTAAACCTGAAACGCACCCTGTATGTAACATCGCTGCAGAGTCTTATTTTCTTTGAGATCACCTTTCAACATTGTTGCCAATTTGAACTTGGGTTTCGAAAGAAAAGAAACCCAGCTGGTGCAAAGTTTGCGACAAGGGCCCGATCAAGCTGAACATCTACCTAGTTCAACCGATGAGCATCAGTCAAACATCAAGTGAAGCTTGAACCGCACTAGAGCTTGACTTGAGGGTCATCGATGCCTTTTGATAAGCAAAGAGTGAGGTTATGCTAGTTCAAGTTAAGTCGGACTTTTTGCTAACTTGATCGGGTCCCAGCAGGTGTCAAATTCCAGCTCAATTTTGGTCGGGACTCATCGAAACAACAGCCAATACTGCCAACAGTCACCGACTGTTGAATGATGGTAATAGGCTAGGTTTTCTTCATGGTTAAATTGGCGGTTTTTTTGTTTTTTTGTTTTTTTTTAGACAGAATGACGGTTTCTGATGAATTTTATTTCGAAATTAGATGCCTTAATAAATCGAAAGTTTGACCTCAAAGTGAAATATCAGGTTGATTTTGATTGGAAAAATACTCTCCACTCTACAGTAACCGATTGTTGGCTGTTGTTTTGTTGAGCCCCGAAACCAAAATGAAACCATTTTGCTTGCCTCACTTTCATAACACGGAAACTATTGACTATTTCAGCGACGAGCGGGAAATTCAAAATCCATGAATCTGATTGGCTTATATTCTTTCTTTAATCGTGAACTTGACATCTGATTCGTTAATTTTGATTGTCCCGCCTCTAACTAAAACAGTCTATGGGTCTCTATTTGTCTCTGATTTAACCATAAGAAAAAAAAATTATACATAAGATTATATAGTCGAGCTAATTAAATATTATAAAAATAAAAAAAAGGGATGGTCAAGGAAATTAAACCTTTCGTAAAAGTTCAGTTTACGTTAAAAAGATGATTCCAATTTGACCGCTATGTACACAAACCCTACGGAAACGGTAAAACCCGACGTTTTGTGTCCATTTTTGCTACTTGGGTTACTTAGCAAAAAAAAAAAAAAAAAAAAGCCTTTAGGCTCATATATTATGTTACTCCTTACCGCATCATAGCTCTACACATTTTGACAATGAGTTACGAACATTGAAAGTCGGTGCTTGACAAAGACAGAGAGCGAGAGCATTTGTCGCGAGTGGAATAAATTCAGCTAAAGTGGTAAACGATATAAATAGACTTGAACTAACTGACGAAAACGGGTACTTGTAGTAACGGCGCACACAGAATTGAAATTTGGATTTTTTCGGACAAAAAAATTGTGCGTATTTTTTTGAACATGTGAAAATTTTAGGGCCAAAATAATATGGGCTGAATTTTCCTGCAAAAACCGTGTTATTTGACTCATTTTAAGCTCTATAACATGAGCGGTTTTACAAATTTGTAGTTACCTTGCTATTTTTTGTTCTTAATCTTCATTTTTATTCTTAAAATTATGTCCTGGAAATTCCTGACCTAACCTTACCAGTAACCAACTGAAGAAAACGGGTACTTGTAGCAGTGGCGCACACAGAATCGAAATTTGGATTTTTCCGGATAAGAAAATGTCCAAGTTGTTTTTGCTTTAAGAACATTTTAGTGTCAACATTTTCCTGCAAAAACCATATTATTTGATTCATTTAAAGCTCTAACATGAGTGGTTTTACACATTTTTAAGCTTACTTGCTATTTAATATTCTTAATCTTGATTTTTATTTGTGTCCGGAAAATTCCATCCCATTTAGTTCCCACTGTGCTGCGGCATTGGAAGTCGCGGAAAGGAAGAGGACCCTAATAACATAAAAGCGTTAGGCTATTTAAGACCCAATAAAAAAAAGAAAGAAAAGCCGCGAAAAGAATCGAGCTAAAGAAGGAAAAAAAGAAAAAGAGAGAAAAGAAAAGAAAAGAAAAAAAAAAAAAAAAAAAGTCGAACCCACGACCACAACCTCCAAGCTCCTTGCGACGGACGCTTGTAAGTAATATGCGGTTGGATTGTCCCTTCCCCCATTTTCAGCCCTGTCCTCCCGCAACCCCCACCCCACCCTCCCCTCCGCTCCTCCCGCCACAACCCTGTCAAGATATTCGTCAAGGGCTGTCAGTCGCGTGCAATCTCCCAAAGGGCCTTCTCAATTGAGTGCTTTTTTCGCTCCCTGCCGCTCAGTTACTCTTTTTCTGGTTTCTTTTCTCTCTCTTTTTTTTAACGTACCTCCTTCTCTCTCATCCCCCCTCTCTCGCTCTCTCTCTCATTCTCACTGCTCACTCATTCTAATACACCTTCTCCATCTCTTTCTTGGTATCTTTTTTCTTTCTCAAGTTTTCATTTTTTTTTTTTTTATCATTATTATTATCGGGGAACATTATCGGACCGGAGGGATTTAGATGCGTGACCGGGCAACGCTGAGTTTTTAACGAAAACGATGGAATTATTATCAGTTGGGTGTTGACAACTCTTATCATAACTCATTCTTTCCCTTGTCCTACGGACGTACCGATATACCAGGCGTGGTTGCCACCCATTTAAGATGGAATGGGTCTGTTGCAAACTTTTGCTACAACCATTAACCCTTTACTGCATCATTTTTTTTTTCAATAAAATAATTTTTTTCAGTACAATTTTGATCCTTGAGACAGGGAAAAATAGTGAAAAAATTCTTTCCATTATATTTCAATGGTAAAGAGCCGGAATATTAATTGTTCCAAATATGGCCTTACCCGCATTTAGGTATCCATGCAACTGAAAATAAAGTTTTTATGCTAAAAATAATAAAATTAAAGTAGTAAAAAATAAGTTAGTAAGTTTCAATAGTTGTTTTTTTTTGTATATGGTACCCCTGCGTTACTCCCAAACATAACAATGAAAATCGAAAAATCTCCATCAGATTTTCAGCGAGCTATTTTCAACCACTCTGCACGTTCTCTATCCTGTGCTGCGCGCTCTAGGACGAAATCGACAGTTCTTACTCGTTTAGTATCTGTTCCACATGTGACCCACCATGCAGCGACAGTACAACTCAAGTCCCCTACTTTCAGATAAGGCTTCAAAGTAATTGTTCCAGATCTGGGCTCATCTGCAGTTAAGGGTTAAGAGAGCTTAATGTAATGTAAAATCGCCTCAAAAGTCCATTGGTGGCATCAGAAAGTCATAAAATGCACTAATAAACTCACTAGAGGCGTTTAATGAAATCCAAGATGGCGGAGAAATATCGAGAAATTTGTATGCATGCACCACGAACATCCAAGGATAGCCAACCTCACAATATAGATCACAACCAATCACAACGTAAACAAACACATAACCTCTACCTCCAGCGAGGTTGTCAAAGCTGGCTATCCTTGGATGTTCGTGGTGCATGCATGCAAATTGCTCGATATTTCTCCGCCATCTTGGTTTTCATTAAACGTCTCTTGTGAGTTTATTAATGCATTTTATGACTTTCTGATGCCACCAATGGACTTTTCAGGTGAATTTACATTAGATTAAACACTCTTAATCGTTGTAGAAAAAGTTTGCACCAGACCCCATTTTAACTGAAATTGAGAAAATTTTACTATTATTTTAACCCTTTAAATCCGGCACTATTACAAACCCTTCTCACAAATTCTTTATCAATCTCAATAAATAAAATGAACTTTTCATGTTTAGTTTGATGTGCATGTAGTGATTTTTTAAAAATACATTTAAAACCATGTAAATTTGGTGGTACTAATGTGTACCGTCAGGATACAAAGCCACAGAAGGCTGGGATGTCATAAATAGAGCTTTTGATGGATTTTTTCCTGTAGGCAAATGGTTTATCAATACTGATGCAAAACGTTGCGGAAATAACGATTAGACCATTAAAAAGGGATACCGCGGATACCGTTTTTCAAAAATGGTCATTGCGGATCCAGAGCCGTATCGATGGCTTCGGAGGGAGGGGGCATGACAGACATTTTGCAGGCCTACGCAAAGAGCTGCCCCCTAAAATTTATAAATTTGATTGATTTTTTTTTGTTGTTGTTTTTTTTTTTAATAATATTTTTGGGCTATTCACCCCGATTTTAACGAGGATTAGAAGTTTTTGGATTCTGTTGCCCCCGAAAAGTTCCGCCCGCCGGGGCAGGAGTCTCCCTCCCCCCGCCCTTCGGCTTGGCCTTAATGCGATCAATTCGAATGGCCCGCTTCTTGTATAATCGGGCAGTTGCAAGGATCTGAATTTTAGTGTTCTACAGTATAAGCAAATGAAAGTATACTTGGTGAGCTGAAAAGGAAGGATGCCCTTTTTTGGTTTCCATAAATAGGTTTCATAGTTCTGGAGATGTGATATTTTGGCCCAAAATACATACCTATGGTTTTAAATGGAGATTTTGTGTCTTAAAGGCACTACGTATACGGCTTTGAATTTGACTTTAACGGCTTAAAATTTCCCTATACGAATAGCGTAATTTTTTACTCACTTTTTTCTAAAAGCCAAATTTCAATAATATTGGTCCTAGATAGACGGATAAATCAAGCGCCGGCATTTTACCAACATATATTATTGTATATATAATTTTAGTCCACAACATAATGGCAACGTTTTTGGATAGTTGCTTTGACTGACCGATTTAGCTCTGACTACGGTGAACTTGCCTCGACTGGGCATCAAGGGCGGCTTCGTTGTTTCTCAAAGCCTCTGACCGATAAAAATAAAGCTGACGGTTTTTCTTCTTCTTTCGACTGGGTGTTTCTCCTTTGCATGGGGGTGCGGGGGTGTGGGGGGGCGATCTTACGAAAATCATGTGGGCGTTAAGGATAACCTCGTCTAACGTTTAAGTCAAGGGAAGATCTTGATTATTTTTTTAAATATCAGTGATGTCAAAACAGCACAGGAAAAAAAGTAAAAGAAAAGGAGGATGATGAATGATGTGATGAAATTGTTTCTTGAGTGTTATCTTGGAAATTAAAAGGTTGACTTATGTTATTTATTCGCTTGTGATTTTTTTTTCGCTTTGTTTTGTTTTTTTTTTAACTCTCAGATTATCTGATCTTAGGTTATGCTTTAATGTTTCACCGAATCTTTTCTGAATATCCGTCTCGGCCAACAAGCAACAGCATACTTAGAGAGGTCACTTGCGTTAACTCCGAGTTGATCAGTGGCGAGGGGTGATATTTGCCAACAATGTATTTTCTCCATTTAAATTCACACAAAAAATCGAAAGCTTTGGTCATCGGCGATGACCAGGCATTTTGACCTTTCTAATGTGTTTAAATGGGAAAAAGCCAAATCTTACGTCTTGCCACAGGAGTTGATGTCACAAATACGGAGACTCTTTTTGTCATGTTTAACTGATGGACGAAGGTCGCAAATTTATTAGGAGTTGACTGGTGTGCATCAAAATTGTCTCAGAACGGAAAATTCGCAAAATTTAAAACGCGTCGTATCGAAAAAATGCTAGAGACTAAAACTCTCTCTAAGAGTTTTTTCTCCATCAGATGTGAGTTTTGTACTTATTTTTCAAAATTTCAATCCGTAACATAAAATTTGTACCGCGTTAAAGGTACAAGATTGCCTGAAAAGTACAACCAGACTTAATTTCTGAATTCTTCGAGGTCAATAGAGGATTCTACGCGTAAAATTAACACTGATTACCATTTACATGGCTTTATATAGGCTCATAATTAATTGCGGTCGCTATTCCAAAAAACCAGAAATTTTTTAAAACTTTGAGGGGCTTTAGCTCAAAAAGGGGGTATTTTCGGACCCATATTAACAAGGAAAAAATTACGTTGTTGACCATGGGCGTAGCTACGATGGGGCCAGGGCCCCCCTAGAAAATCTGATGTTTAAAAAAATGAAGTAATATATTTGAAAGAAGAAAAATACAATTGGATAACGTAAAACAAAATAAAAAACATTGTTAACCAGGCATATGAGTATTTTTACTTTTGGTGATTAAACGGAGAACATCGAGAGAGGTTTCCGTTCAGAAAAGATCCTTCTTTTCCTTTTTTCCATTATTTTGTGTTCTACGATATTATTATATATTGAATTCACGACTACCAAAAAATAAAATTGCAAGGTTGGTTTTTTCTAATTAGATCGGTTTCTTTATGGCAAAGGAACATAAAATTACTTTTTGCGCGTGTTTATCCTCTTATCATTTCCGAGGTGGAGATAGCCTAAAATCATGTCTTACCCCCTCCCATGGTGGGGTTTCCAAACTCCCCCCTCCCCCCCCCCCCCAGAAAAATTGTCTGGCTACACCTATGTTGTTGACCTCAAAAATACGAGGTAGATACGACCTTGCCGTTACAGCAGTTATGTGAGTTTATTACTGAATTAAGACTTTCTCAGAGTGATTTTCGTGATTTTCGTGATTTTCGTGATTTTCGTGATTTTCGCTGCTTTGTACATCTCATTGGATTTTGTATTTGCTCTCAGCAAAAGTTTGCAAGAGCCCCATTGAGGCGTAACATGCAATAAAGAAAAAAAAAGGAAATTGAGGAGCCTTGTCTAGTTAAATATCGACATAGAGTGACTGAAGAGAGTTAGCGAGAGGAAATAATAGGAACAATAAAGAATAATAATAAAATAAAAAAGCTCAATAAAAGGGGTTGAAATCCAAGTCTACTACAGCGGGACTTGATTTACAATCAGATACACGCATCTATCCAAAGTTATCAGGGATAGCGATAGCGGGAAGTAATCAGATCTGAAGATGGCCTGGATGACCCCGCGAACCGCAGCCGGAGCCGTGTTGAGGCAGAGGACACGTGGTAACGACCACCGACACCGGAAATACTTTACCGGAAGCAGTAGCGATTCCTTTTTTTCTCCCTGTTCCCTCCACGAACCTGATTTCGTGGTCCACTCCGATGTAATTAAGTTACGCGGTCGATCATGCCGATCCCACTGTTGTCAAATTTAATTTCCCGGGAACAATTATTGGAAGGGTTTATCTAGACGTGAGTAAACCACCGAGCCATAAACCTATAGAGAGGCGACGCTTTGTAATGAATCCCATCTCAAAAAGGGGGAGCATGAAGGGTTTGTTTGTTTCTTCTTTTTTAACCCTTTTCGTCACAGTGTCCCATATAAGCGACGATATTTTACGTGGAGCCTTATGGAAATTCGGAAAAATTGACTCAGACATGAAATCATATGAGAAAAGTTCGTTCAATTTAATGTTTTAAGTTTCAGATTACAGTGACACGTCTTTCATAATTCATGACAGAAAGGGTTAATCTCAAATCAAAAATTGTAATTAATTCAATGGGTATGCTGCAAACTTTTGCTACAGCAATATCAAGGAATTGTCCCGACATAAAACCACTTGAAAATAATACTGAGAGTATCAGAAATTTCCAAAATCCACTCTCAATGTCAATAAATGCGCATTTAACAAAGTTCCAAAATGATGGTCGAATGAGCGCGGGGTGAAAATGGGCCGATGGGTGAGTCCCATCTAATAGTAGATTTTTCCATAATTTTCAACACTTTTCTCAGCATAGAAAGTTGCAATTAGATGGGATTCCCCCTATGTGATTTGGTTAAACGCATATGTTGCCTTTTTTAGTCATTAACTTGTCAAACTTTTTGATGCTTCTAACAGTGGCGTAGCGTGCAATTAGGCAACGAAATGATGTGTCCATTCAAAAGATTGAACTATGAAGAGTTTGGTGAACACCGTCGCATTCGACCTTTTACATGGGTTTAAATGGACTCAATAAAAATTTGCCAAATTGCACGCTATACGCCACTGGCTTCTAACGGAGTTATTCTCAAGTGATTTTACACCAAAAATTACCCCCTCTATTGCCGTAGCAAACGATTGAAACTGATCCATTATCTTTTGCAGGCCACTAATATAAGCCTTGGTAGTTCGATTGCCGTAGAATCAACTTGCAGCCTTTACCCTTCAGCGGGTTAGTTGGACACATGTTTTTTTTAGCTTAAACTATTAATGACCGTTGGGTCGTTCATATGACTCACTTGCTGTGTTTACTTTGGACCAATGCAGTAAAGTTAGTCCAATTTCAGTCAAAAACCAAGTTCACAATTTTTCAGCATGTATCATCATTTTGCTGGACCGAAAATTCACATTTTGCTTTCATTACATAATTTTTTAACTGTAAGATTGTGTTTTTTTTTTTTTTTTTCCTCAGAAAAACACTAAAAAATTTCAAATAATATTGGGAATTTATGAGTTTATTTAACACGGGACACAACGGAATTTATATGACCAGCTTTCAAAAAGTTGAGATAGGTACTCATAAAAATTCTTAGACAATGGGGCTCTTGCAAACTTTTGCTATAGGGGATTGAAGAGTTGATTCTTGCATAAAAACCAGTAAAAATGACGATAAGTACACTAAAAAATCACGAAATTCACGCTCAGAATTGGGTTTAATGACGGAGAGACGCAGGTACCATGGGAGATTCCTATGTAAATTGAGACATATCTCTGTGTTTCCGTAAGAAGAGAAAGTGACATATTAGACAGGAATCTCCCATGATACCTGCGTTGAACCGCCATTACGATCTTGCCGTAGCAGTTTTGTGAGTTTATTACTGCGAATTTGAGTCTTTCTTAGTGTGCTTTTCGTGATTTTTGCTGCGGTCTTTACATCAGATACTATTTATTTGCTTATAGCAAAAGCTTGCAAGAGCCCCATTTTCCTCTCTTGAACCGTTGAACGGTAGAATAAAATCTCGAAAAGATTCAAATCCCGAAATGCAAGCAGGAAAGGGTTATAATAAAAGCGGAAATACAAAGCTGATTCTTTCGAGCGCGATTTGACAACGTGGGCCCAGTCAACAACAACAGCGACAGCGACACCTGCCCGGATTGATATACACTGATTGCTTTGACGTTTGGAGTTCACCTTTCACGAGGTTTCAGCTGTGTGTTACTGTTTTGAGTACGCGCTTGTTAGTAGGCTTCTGGCTTCTGCCCACCACCGCATCACATCGCTTCGCCTCAACTCTCCCTTGAATCGAGCATTTTAATGTCATGGTTTTTTTGTCCGGTCTATTTTCCCTCGGTCCAAGATTCTCTCTCTCAATAAAGACAACTAAATGGTCATAAGCAGATGAATATGAATAATTGCACGGAAACTTTGGTATACAAACAGATTTCCAGGTGCAATTTCTGCAAGTAATCCTTGTGTTCTGTTTAATTAAATTTAAATGATGCCTGAGTAACTGAATTACATCAGTGCTTTTCAACGACCGGGGAGTTACGACACGCTGCGCCGTTGTTCCGGTCGGATGATTTTGCTTTTAACCGGTCTGATAGGCTTTGATTGACGTTGAGCTCGTGAGCAAAACAAAAACAAACAATAAAGCCAGTGGCGCGTAGCTTGCAATCTGGCAACGCTGTATCGTGTCCATTTAAACCCACTTAATAGATCGAATGCGAAGGTGTTCACCGAACGTTGATAGGTTTAAACGGACGACCTGCAACGTTGCCAAATTGCACGCCACGCCACTGAATAAAGCTCTTGCAGTGAATAACACAGTTTTGTGGTGTTCGAGAATCCGGTGAAGAATCACATGCATCCAACAAAGATTACAGAGCTCTGCGTTGGAGTAAATAGAACGAACTATAATCACAGAGGGCGTTAAACGCGTCATACTCTTTAGTTTTATTTCTATATCATGTGTCATTAAATTCAAACAAAGGGCCGCTCAGAAATTAATTTTTTTCTGAACCCACCTTGGAAAATTTCCCGCCACCTCTGAGGGATATCAGTATTATGTTTTGAAGCCCTTTGGGCGCATGTAATGGCGGGTTAAAGCCAATTGCTCGGATTTCCATGAAAAAATGAATGCAGTAATTTGATTACGACATTGATTAATACACGCACTAAATAGGTTAAAAATTGATGTACTCGTTGTTGGATGAAAAAGGAATTCTCCAAGTCTCTTGAGTTGTCACGCAGGTTGAATTTTACATTTCAACTCTTGTTCACTCTCTGATCGGCATTCTACTCTATCCTATTTACCTGTAACCTTTACTGCGCCCTTTTTCAAGCAGGTAACTCATCGTTCCTTAAAGACTGCTAAGAATTTAAAGAATTTATTTATTTATTTAAAGAATTTGAGCAGAAAGGAAAAATTCATAGATACGTAGATGTCACAGCCGTATACTTTGTCTTTCTCTCTCCTTGCTCATTTTGACTGCATGCGTTAAAAAAGGAGAGAAACAGGGGCTGAAGTCACGTGGAAGCCTCTACTCTTTATCCTTTTCTCACACATGCGTCCAAATGAAAAGAGAGAGAGGAAGACAATTCGATGGCCACGTCTATAGTAGGTACACATGTATGATTATATGGGTAGAACTAGCTGTAGCCAGGATCTTATGTTTTTCTCTCTCTTTGCTCATTGGACCGCATGTGTTAGAAAAGGACAGAAACAGTAAAAAAATGTCTGTTCAAATGGAAATGGAGAGAGGATAATGCAAGATCCTAGCTACAGCAACGTCTACCCTCATAAGTATACACATATACCTACCATAGACGTAGCCAGTAGATTGTCGTTCTCTCTCTTTCCATTTGAATGCATGTATTAGAAAAGGATGGAAAGAGGGGCTGTCACGTGACGTCATCCCCTGTTCCTTTCTTTTTCTAACACATACAGTTAAATGAGTAAATAAGAGAGACAGGGTCAATTTGCTGGCTACGTCTATATGTACTTATGAGGATAGAGGAAAAGTGCGGAAGGAGAATTAGGAAAGAAGGCAAAGTGAAGGAAAGCAAAAAGAAGAGGATGGGGTGTGGGGTTGCGGAGTGTGGTGTGTGGGGAGGGGGAAGGGAGGGGGAGGTAGGGAGGGAGGTTATCAGCGAAACACCGAAGTGGAGGAGGGTTTCAATGAAAGAATAATAGCTAGCATCTTGTATTACTGTCGGTAAATTTGCATACAACCAAGTTTAGCACCGGGCGGCTTACTGAACTGTCAAGATAGATGCAGCCCGTTATCTAGTGCTCAGAGGAGGATGATTCTGAAGCGTGAATCAAATTAAAGCTGCCTCTGGGCTGCAGGGGATGGTCATGGCACAGTAGGCGAAACGCGGAATTTATTTCGTCTCATTTTGCACTGGGGGAAAAAAAAAAAAAAAAAAAAAAAAAGATTACCTACCAGAAGCATGAAGATATGTGAACCAATGTAAATAATAGTACAATTACCAGAATTCTAGTGTCTGTACCATAGTTCTTGAAATTCTCTGAAACATCTTAGTTCTCTAATCATATTCTTGTAGTTAGTTCTTTGATTTATTGGTTGGTCGTTCGCTTTGCTGAAGCAAAGTGCACACGTACGGACAGTGCATGCTGTGCGTGACAACGAAGTATAGCTGATCAGTGGTGGCTCCTGTAATTTGGCAACCGTGCAAATTTTCCATTTAAACCTATGCAAAAGTATCGATATCTAGGGGTGCAATGGGGCTCTTGCAAACTTTTGCAGTAGGAGATTAAAGAGTTGATTATTGCATAAAAACCCTTAAAAATGACGATGAGTACACTAAAAAATCACGAAATTCACTCTCAGAATGGGGATTAATGGCGGAGAGACTCAGGTATCATGGGAGATTCCTATCTAAATTGAGACGTATCTCTATGTTTCCGTAAAGAAAGTGACATAATAGACAGGAAAATCTCCCATGATACCTGCGTTGAACCGCCATTACAAACTTACCGTTATAGGAGTTATGTGAGTTTATTACTGAATTTTAGACTTTCTCAGTGCGATTTTCGTGATTTCCGCTGGTCGTTCCATCAGATTGTACCATGTATTTGCTTATAGAAAAAAATTTGCAAGAGGCCCATTGCACCTCCTGAAGATCGATTATTTTACATAAGTATAAATGGATAGAATTCTTTGTTGCCAGATTGCACGCGCCGTCACTGAGGCTGATACATGTTATCAGTTCTATCACGAAGTGAGGCAGCAAGCAGCATGGCGATCTGATTCTGGTTTATTTACCTCATAATCTTTAAACCTTAAATCAAAAATTGTATTTAACTTAGTGGAAATTGGTTTTAAACGAGAGTGCAGGAGTTTTAGAGTGGCTGTCTGGACACAGAATTAAAATACAACTATCCAGGTAAGAAAGTGTTGCTTGTTTCTGTCTTGGTTCCATTTCTGTATCGTGCAGATCCTTTCGAAAGAAACTAGTTATATCGATTTTTATGTTCGTTTTAACACTTGAACTTTCGTTTAAAACCAACTTCAAGTGGATGCGTCACAACTTTTTTTTTTTTTTTTTATTAACAATTTAATGGTTAAAGAAAACTAGGCAACCAAACCTAGCCCGTGTGAAAATGTCCCTGAGATATTTCCATCATTGCTGCCTCTGTGCTACCTCAAAAGCACGTCCTACAAATCCTCCCTATTGGTATAGCTTCTTGGTGCGTGATTAAAGGTCCATTGACACTGGTCCAAAACCAAAGAGACACTATACGTATTTATAGCCCGACGAGAATTGTTCGCCTCAGTTCGCCTTCAAATCGGAACGATGCAAAAAGCACATCCGGAGTGTACGAATAGTTACATAGTATCTGATGATGCTGCTCGAGCCTCTTGGAGTTTTCCCACAAATGCACCGTCGCTCGGGCGTCGCGCATTAGTTTTTGTCACTTTGGCGATTTTCTGATTCCATATGGTGATTCTCAGTTCCAGCAATGAGTGACCGATGGTAATTTATAGATCTGTCACATTCTTAGATGCCCAACCCCACTCCTGAAGGCTGATTCTCCTCTCCCCGTTTATCTCATACGAGACGACACACAAGATAGACCAGATAAACGACTCTATCTCGTGCAAAGAAATAGGACGAGACGACTCGGAATCACCTCGTCTCGTCTCGTGAAATGAGCAGAATCAACCCACTGATGGTAGGGTCGCGTTCAGACTTGCACAGAGAGTAGATGGACTCGTAGAGGGCGCATTTTGATGTCACTGATTTGCCATGTTTAGAGTTTTAGAGTGGCTATCGGGACACAGAATTCCAATTTCCATTATAACTATCCAGGTGAGAAAAGTTTGTTCCTCTGTTATATGCGTCAGTTTCTTTGTCGTGCAGATTCTTTCAAAATAAACAATTTTATCAATGGGTCTGTTGCAAACTTTTGATACAGCAATTAAGAGAAATAAATCTAATGTAAAATCGCCTGAAAAGTCCATTGGTGGCATCAGAAAGTCATAAAATGCAATAATAAACTCACAAGAGCCGTGTAACGAAAACCAAGATGGCGGAGAAATATCGAGCAATTTGTATGCATGCACCACGAACATCCAAGGATAGCCAACCTCACAATATCGATCACAACCAATCACAGCGTAAACAAACACATAACCTCTCCCTCCAGTGAGGTTGTCAAAGTTGGCCATCCTTGGATGTTCGTGGTGCATGCATACAGATTGCTCGATATCTATCCGCCATCTTGGATTTCATTAAACGCCTCTTATGAGTTTATAATTGCATTTTATGACTTTCTGATGCCACCAATGGACTTTTCAGGCGATTTTACATTATTAGATTAAACACTCTTAATCGTTGTAGCAAACGTTGTTGCAAAAGACCCATTGCACTTTCATTTAAAACCAATTTCCACTGGATTAATTTAAATTTTTTTTTAAATTTTAAAGGTTAAAAAAAAAAAAAAAAAAAAAAAAAAAAAAATGAGGTAAACAAACCGAGTCCGTAAGAAAATACCCATAAGAGATGTCCATCATGGCTGCATCCTTGGGTGTTTCAAAATTACATCCCATAACTCCTCTCTATTGGTATAGCTCCTTGCTCCTGGTGTTGCCAGATCGAGGGTAAAAAGCCGTATCGTCCCCATTTAAATCAATGTAAAACGTACGGCTTTTTACCATAATCTGGCAACACTGCAGTCTCTCCACTGCACTGGTTCAACATTTTTCTCAAATATAGCTTGCTTTCCCTGCGTGAAGGACTGAACGCCGAACGGAGCCCCTCTGTGCGGCAGTTGGAAGGGATTTAAATGTGAGGAATGACTTCGAGTCTCAAGATCCCTGCGAGATAAAAAGTCGTAAGGGGTTACGCTAATGTTAAACTCCTCTGCTACTTTCCACCATGCCTGCACCCGCGCCACCCTTAAGCTCCCGCGCTCCACCCGAGCTAGTTAACTTTTTATTCTATTTAAATGCAATTAGAGTTGTACAGAGAGCGGCGGTGAAGCTTTTTCACGCCCCCTCCACCCACCCCTCACCCCTCAAAACTCTTGGCTGGCGGCAGTGTAATGTCTTTTGCGCCATTTTTCTTACTTTTGCATACCCAATAAATTCCAACGTTTCCGTTTTTCCTCTGCGAGCGCCTTATCTCAAACGGCTTTTCCTTTCTCGCTAGCTCTTTATTGACCGAGACAACGCGCAGTAAGGTATCGGGAACGTAAAAATATACCTAACCTTAACGCGGGGTTATCCTTATATCCGCGATATCTGTGACGAGCGGAGTATTCGCGATCCTGAAGCTGAACCTATCACAACCTTTTTTTTTCTTTCGCTTGGGGAAGAAAAAAGAGGAGAACGCGGGGGGGGAGAAAAAAAAGAAGAAGAAAAAAAAAGTATTGCTGAAATAGCGAAATTTTGTTTCAATCCTGGTCTGCAAATGTGTCGTTAAAATCTCAATATTTATTATTGCAATGGTTGAAATAGCAATATGAACTCTGCGAGAACAGCAAAATATTTGCTACAATAGTAATTTAAATTGCAAAAATCGCAAAATTTCGGCTAAACCACCAAAATCTGAGTTTGCGAGTACTTATCGAGTCAGAAGGCGGTTCTCGTGTCGTGGGGTGGGGATTTGAGTTTAATTTAATATTTCAAACTTGACCTTCAAACAACCCCCTACACTGGTGCGTAACTTACGATGGTAGAGCTTATACAGGTATTTTCGGTGAATAGGAAATCCCCGGCTTGCCGCGCGCACGTACCCTGGGGTTCCGCAAGAGCGTACCCCTGGATTCCGGTTGGT
Organism: Trialeurodes vaporariorum; assembly: GCA_011764245.1. Taxonomy (NCBI): domain Eukaryota; kingdom Metazoa; phylum Arthropoda; class Insecta; order Hemiptera; family Aleyrodidae; genus Trialeurodes; species Trialeurodes vaporariorum. The sequence goes on from VMOF01000320.1 coordinate 32,166,676, forward strand.
ACCCTGGATGTGCCGAGTATGTCGTACTTCCTTGGTGCCGAATTGCGTAAGCCGAGAGAGTTAACTATATATTGATGCGAAGAAACGACGACGATATAAATTGAAAGCACTGTATATTCGACGAAATTACACACTTGAAAGATGAATCGTTTTGGACGGTTCCGACCACTTGATCTTAGGAGGAGTGGGTCTGGCATGCAGCGCGATCCAACCTTAAGGGGTGTCTCCACCTGCGAATTTAAAAGTGCGAATTGACCGCTTGAGCCAATAGGCATCTTCGTTGTCGATACATCTGACTGGAATTATCGACTTCAAGGCAGCTCATTGGCTCAATCAGTTTATTCGCGCTTTTACATTCGCAGGTGGAGACACCCCTTAAACCATCGAATAAGTATCTTAAACCAAGTCATCAGAGCCCCAACCAGTTTTGCATATGGTCATCCTCAGAGGGGTAGAAACCCCTGGTAGAAACCCCTCTGCCCCTTCCACCAGGGCTGACCTCCTATCGTTTGGCTTGGGCGATCTTGACTGAACCTACGTCATCGCATTGCTGCTGGATCGCCTCCTTACACTCGCAGACGTCATATTGCTGTTTCAGCAAATGCAACTACGCATATTGCTTTAGCGACGCATTTGCAGGCCGGGTTTTTTTCTTTTTTTGCAAAACTTCGCTATTTCAGCAATACATGTTTTGTTCGCTGTTTTCTTCTTCTTTCTTCATAAGGTTTTGGCTAAGATAACAATCTTATGAAATTGCTGGTTTAGCCAAAAATTTGCGGTTTTTGTAAATTAGATTGCTGGTCTAGGAAAAATATTGCGATCCTCGCAAAATGCATATTGCTGTTTCAGCAATTATGAACATTGCGATTTTCGCGACGCGTTTTCAACAAAACTTCGCTATTTTAACGAAAAAAAAGAAAGAGAGAGAAAAAAAATGAGGAGGTAAAAGGGTGAGCTTAAGGTCTCTTTAGCCCTTTAAGTATTTTCAAGAGGAAATTTTAACGACGCTTTCCATGGGCGGATCCAGCAATCTGGCAACTGCGCATTCTTTCTATTTGAATTTTGAATGCATGAAAAGCAATCTATAAGAAAAAGGGCCGTGGCCTCAAGAATCGATTCTTTCTCATAGTTCAAACAGGAAGAATACATTGTTGCCAAACTGCTGGATCCTTCCATGACGCATTCAAAACCATAAACATAGCCATGATTGAATTGTGATTGTAATTAAAAGAAACGCATGATGCCCATCTAAAAATGAAAGGAGCCAGATTTACGTAATTTACTCCTTCAAAAAATTGAACGCAATAAGCATGGTTCGAACGTAGGAATAGTTATCTCAGATTATTTCCAGATTGTCATCCGTTTGATGTCAATATGAATCCGTTTTTTTTTTGCTTCTTTGTTTTTGTTTTGTTTTTGTTTTTTTTTTCCAGAGGCATATCCAGAAATGTCTGTCTATCTCTTTATGACATATCTTAATGAAAAGATAGCACAGAAAATGAATCAAAAAAGAGGTGTAGATCATTAAGGTAAACAAAGACGGAAAGCGAGATTTTATATAGGTAAAGCTTGTATATATATATATTTTTTTTTTCATCGAAATGCTAACCGAACCAAGAGTTACCAAGAGTAACCAAAAGTAACTCGTTCCGTTGTGTTCCATCGTGTTTCATGCATAAAAAAATCCGACTCTTGCAAGACTTTTATTTGTTTACATCACTCTTCTTTTTCTTTCTATAACCTCATGTTTGACTTCCGCGAGTTTACTAATTAGGCTACCGTTATAAATAATGTCATTCATCTTTTAAGCCAGACATCTCTGAAAAAAGGTATCCATCTCCATCACGCAAAGAAAAATTTGCACCGCATGTTTATTTTCCCTTTTTCTTTTTGGCGTTAGCGTATTGATTTAGGCGGTGGCTGCACGGAGCAAACTTGATATTTGCCCAGAATCAGATTGCTTTTGTAAACGACCTGTAATTACACTGTGTCATCACTACCACCCTCTCTCCCTCTCTCCCACCCTGCAACCACCCTCACCGTATTTACTCTACTACACCTTCCTCCCCCATCCCTCCCCCATCCCTTCTCCATCCCTTCGTCACCTCAACAGTCAACGGGTCCTGAGTAATCGCTCATCTAGGGCCCTGTTTGCTCTCGTGTAATTAAAGAGGTCTCTTCGGAGATCCCTCGGGGCTTCATTATCACTCAACCCGCGCGACCGGTGTGCTCTACGGTACAACATACCTAACCAGGCGTTAAAGGTACGACGATGACGTCTTCGCCTGCCTTCGAGTAAAAGGAAACTTTAAGGTTGCTTCGCAATGTGTTCAACTGTTCACGGGATCTGAAACAGTGGGTGCGAGAGTGAGATAATTGTTACGTAATCATTTGAGGAGGAGTATGAACATTGGACAGACATATCCGTAACTAGGAGTTTGTATGTTTTCCTCTCTCTCTCTTTGCCCATTCGATGGCATGTGTTAAGAAAGGACGGAGAGAGGACTGGAGGGGACCAGGATTTGTCCCACTCTCTCTTTCTCGCTGAGTAAGAGCCAAAGACAATATATCATGTAGACGGAGAGCATAACAAGATCCTTGAGGCAAACTTGCGGTACTTCGCATGTTCACCAAAAATTCTCACCAGTCATCAGCCTGCTCAACGGTTGCATCGAAACTTAAATTGGTAAGCTCTTTTAGGTATAATCTTTGGTAAAACTGGTGACAAACAAACCGACACCGTTTTGATAGTGAATGAATGTTGCTCAATATTTCCAATTTTGTAAGTTATTTGAAGCTTTTTTTGGTCTTATATCATCCTGTTGTCAAAATGATAGTCATTAAATAGTGTTTCATCCATCTTCGATCTCGATTTTTATAAAGTATAATAAGTTTGGATTAAGAGGTTATGTCACTAGTGGAATGTTCTATTCCCAATTTCGCTCAGTGGACTCGCCCGTCTGCCTATTGTATTGCACGCTAAGTTTGCCTCACCCGGCTCAATGTTCCAGTATAGGATGCACTCCGTCTACATGATGTAATGTCTTTGGTAAGAGCTAGGAGGTTGGATGGAAGAGAGGACTCGGAAGTCATGACCCTACCTCCTACGCAGTATGCATGATCGCAATTTTTTTATTTCTCTCATTATTCTCATTAATTTCAGTTTTATTTTTTCTGTGTCCTACATTTTCCAGTTAGAAAAGAGTATAATGATTTATTTAGATTTTCAACTGAATACATACTTTAATGCAACTAAGCCTATGAATAAAACATATTCTCTCTTCCCCCCTCTCTCTTTCTCTTTCTCTCTCTCTCTGTCTCTCTCTCTGTCTCTCTCTCTGTCTGTCTCTCTCTCTCTCTCTCTCTCTCCCTCTCTCTCCCTCTCTCTCCCTCTCTCTCTCTCCTTCTCTCTCTCTCTCTCTCCCTCTCTCTCTCTCCCTCCCTCTGTCTCTCTCTCCCCTCTCTCTCCCCCTCCCTCTCTCTCTCTCCCTCCTCTGCTCTCTCTCCCTCTCTCTTCCCCCCCCTCTCTCTCCCCCTCTCCCTCCTCTCCCCCTCCTCTCCCTCTCTCTCTCCCTCTCCCTCTCCTCCTCCTCTCCTCTCCTCCCCCTCTCTCTCCCCCCCCTGTCTCCCCTCTCTCTCTCTCCTCCCCCCCCTCTCCTCTCCCTCCCTCTCTCCCCCTCTCCCTCTCTCTCTCCTCCTCCCCCCTCTCTCTCCTTCTCTCTCCCTCTCCCCCCCCCTCTCTTCTCTCTCTCTCTCTCTCTCTCTCTCTCTCTCTCTCTCTCTCTCTCTCTCTCTCTCTCTCTCTCTCTCTCTCTCTCTCTCTCTCTCTCTCTCTCTCCAGGGAGGGTCCAAAACTCTTGCAGCGTGTCAAAAACTCTTGCATCAGATATGTCTTTGATTGCAAGAGGGATGCTCATGTGACTCCCGTTTATGAAAGTTAAGTTGGCCCAAGCTTGATCAACATCGGAAATTTCTTATTGTTTCTCCTCTCTTTAAAATCCTCAAATTTGGCCAGCCTCCTTATTTATTCGATAGATTTACCTTCCTCTCGGACGTGCATGGTAGAGCCACCAGATCCACCGGTCTTCTTCGGAGCTTTTCTCTAAATTCAATATGTGAGTTCCTGGTCGTATTTCGCGATCCAGCTATCTCTTTTTTATGATTCCTATATACCTACCGCTGAATTTTTACAAAAATCTATTACTCACCGTCATTCCGGCAAAATGGTTTATACAACACATTTCGTCCAACTAACGTTCAGTCCAAAGTATTTTGTCCAAGTTTATATTAGTCCAATACTTCTTGTCTAAACATTCATCGTCCACGATACAAAAACGTCCAACGTGAACTTGGACTGATTCACGTTTTTGTTTTTAAAGGCTACGTAAGAATTGGCCATCCTCTTTTCGGCCACTTTAACGAAAAACAAACCTGAGAGATAAAAAGAAATGAAAGAAGACCGATTTTCTTTACGATTTTCTTTTTCGGTATTTTTTCTCATACCAATGAATGTGGAGAAATTTAACGGAAAAACGTAAAGTAATTTGTTTTAGTCGCCTATTGCAGGGAAATTGTAAAAACGAAGCATCTATTTGAAATGTTACGCGTGCAACAAAATGTTGATAGTGGATCGACACGGCGAGTTTTTGTTTTGTTTTTTTTGCTTGTTTTTTGTTTGTTTTGTTTGGACGTACTCTACCTTTGTCCAAAGAAATAATTGAGCCATTTTACTACGCGGTCATTTTTTTACGCGGACATTATTCTTTTGGACGAGTTTGACTTGTGGACTCCTCATGGACCAACTGTGCTTTCGGACAAAAACGATTTGACGAACTGTCTGTCCATACCGTCCTTCCAATTAATTGTTTTAACTTACTTTATTACATACTTTATCGATCTCAATCGTATTAAATTACCACATGCCGCTCTTACTTTATACAACAATAAATTCTTAAATACGTGTAATCTGGAATTTTATTTTATCTCCTTACTCTAATTTTTTTTTAACTTATTATACCTAGTGTGCTGAATTTATAGTTATTCTCCATGGTAAAAGTTCATGGGATTCTATACAATTTTCCAAGTAATTTCAGGAAAATGAATAACCTGCACCCACGAAAATAATGCCCGCGGAATTTTGGTCACGCAGATTCATTGAACACTTTTACCAGGACTGCTACTTTGTCTAAGGGCTTGACCCTTTTCAAAAAAAAATTAATAAACAAATAAATAAATTTTCATGTCCGGGCATATATATCTATGTTTCGATGCAGTGCAATCGAGGTCGCTTCAGTCATGGGCGAATATATAAAGTCTTCCTCTCTCTCTTATGCCATTTAAACGCATGTGTTAGAGAAGTACAGCAGAGAGGGCCATCACTTGACGCAGCGGAACCCCGTATCCTCGTCCTTTTCTAACACGCACATTCAAATGGAAGGAGAGAGAGAAAGACAAATTCCTGTATTCCGCCCATGGCTTCAGTATTTAGGTGTGTTGTGTATTCGCCGGAGGAGTTCAGTGTATGTTTGCTTGTATTCTCTCCGGTCGAAGGGGTAAGGGAAGGTGCGGTGGTAGTGATGATGAGGGCGGTTTGCGGGGTGGAGATGGGAGAGGGCAAGTGAGAGTGGGAGTGTATCAAAAACTCCGGTTGTTATGGGCGTCGGGTCACGGAGGTCGTGCCTAGTCGCGCGCGCTATCTCGCTGCGTCGCGTCGCGTCGAGTCGGCGCGGCGTCGGATTCGGATTCGGCGTCGAGACGCTCTGGATGCGCGCGCATCGCGAAGCGAGTCAATTGTTGATTGGATAACCTTTCGCGTGACCCCACCCAAAAAGCGAAACCTCGAAACCTCGCAGCCGAGTGAAATGTGGAAATGTTCCGCCGGACTTAATTACACTGCTGGAAATATCAGGAGAAATTCTCCACCTCCACTCCCGCTGCTCATCGCCGCACAGTGTGACGAGTCAATGAGAGAGGCCGGGCAACTTTAAATTCGAATATCTTTGCTAATACACAACTTTAAAGGTTTGAAGGTAGTTTAATTGGTTTTATGGTAAAATTTCCTTCAAGAATCACCCGTCATAGTTTGTTTTTTGACTGTAAAAACGTTTAAATTTGAGTTTTTTAAGTCATATAATCCATGTCCGATCCCTCCCAATGACTGGTTCCACTGTGTGCCGTTGTATATTGAAGCAGCCAATTGACAGACAGGTATAAAGGGGAAGTCTCGACTCGACTCAACTCTCGTTCTCCACCGTCCCCCCCCCACCCCCTTTATTTTTCCACTCCCCCACCGCCCCCTAGATTTTAACGCTCGATCCATTTCACTCCTATTCCTTCTGTCGCTCTCACCCGTCCCGCTCTGTTCCCTGTCGGCATCTGTATAAATCCATGCACTCGTGCCGCGGTTCCTTTTCTCTCTTTTTTCCTTTTTTTTTATTTATTTATTCTTTATTCAGAATACATTTCTCTCCTCCTTCGCAACTCGCGTGCGTTTTATTTTCGTACTTTAATCAGCCTTGGTTTTTTAAATTAGAACCTCATGATGTCTTTTTTTGTTTTTTTTTTTTTTTCAGTCCTCTTTTTTTGGACTTTTTTCTTTCATCGTCAATGTAGCGTTTGATGATGAGGATAAAACATATAGAGTGTGGAACCCTCAAGGGTCTCATAGTGACTTGGTTTATGGATATTGAGGGCGATTTGAAGACTTGCTATGCTGTGGAATCTGTATCCGACGCGATAAATTTTTCGTTCGTATAATCTCCCTCGCGCAGCTCTGAATGGATTATGGATTTTTTTAAGCTTCTCAGCGGTCGAAAGGCAAGCTAACTTCCATGAAAAGAGTTTATTAATTTTTGGTTCAGGGTTTTCACTTGATTTCTCTCTCTCCTAGATTGATTTTTTTCGAAAAAAGTAGATTTGATTTTCGTGACGGTTATTTACTGTCATCGATTGGTTGGTCACAGTTTTAATTTAAGGAACGAAAAAAAGTAGCCGGCAAAAATTTTGACACTTTTCGAAAGTTTTGGCAAAACCTTGTTTATATCGTTTGTTACATTATTTCCGATTTAATTTTTAAGTATAATTATAAATATTTATATTTATTGAAAATTTAATTGTAAAAATTACATGCTCTGAAACTACATATAGAGTAAGACATTAAATCACGCAACGATTAATTTTTTTCATCCAAACTGGTTGAAAATACTCTGATGCCCAATATGGAGCGAAGTTTCGTCCTATCTACTTTTCTTGCCAATAAATACTGGGGAATTTAATGAAAATTTCTGAATTTTATTTTTTATTTTTTTGGAAAGCTTCTCGTTGCCCTCAACCTCAAATACTATGGATGGAAGCTTGAAGTGATTTTCGAAACTTCCTTATCTTTAAAAAGCTGGCCTGGGGAGAAAATTCAACCCCTCATCCTCCATTGGGTACACTGGGGTTAAGACGGTTTTTGCAAAAAAAAATATTAAAAAAAAAAAAAAAAAAAAAAAAAAATCAACTTTATAATGTTTTTACTTTCTCACGCTGACGAAGTTAGAAATTGAGAAAATATTGCGACGGCGCAGATGTACTTACATCTGTCTGTATGCCGGCATACAGACAGAAAAGTTGATTTTGCAGAGAAGTTGATTTTAACATTCCTCAGAGGGACTCTTTTTTTGTTTTTTCGAAATTTTAAACTGTAGGCAAGTTATATGGAGAGTGAAATGTTTCCATTCAAATCAATGGCTAATGGGTAAAATGGGTAAACATAGCTGGAAAACTTTGAATAATTCAAATATAGCTGTCTGAATTTTAGTGAAAATGTGAAAAAAAAAAAAAAAAAAAAAAAAAAAAATGCAACCAGCCTACTGTATAATATTAATAATTTAAGGGGGCTTAGGGGTCTCCCCCAGATTAACCCTCTAAGTCATGGCGTTACCTGCAGACCTATCCTGTAACACGGGGTATTTTAAATTCTAAAAAATCAAGAAATGCGATGCTACTCATTCTGCATGTTGTTACCTATACGGCCTATGTTGGGGGGGGGGGGGGGGGGGGGGGCTATGATCCAGTAGTGCCAAAACGAAAAAAAATCGATGAAAAATAAAAATTAATTCCTGCATAGAGGGTCAAGTTTGATGTGAGAAAATGTTCGTAGGGCATTTCCTACAGTTTCTTACTTTCTCACTTACTAACAAAGTTAGAAATATAGAGAAAGTATTGTAATGGCGCAGAGATTTTGAAGGTATTTTGTTTCGATATTTGGCCCACTACGACTAAGTAAATAATGATAATTTCAAAAAAATTGGCTCTCGTCATGCTTAATACTATCCGAAAGAATATTCATCCATGAAATTTCAATATTATTTAACCATTTATGGCTTGGAGGTGTAAATGCACACACTTTCTGTGGCGTCTGTCTGTCCGTAGCCAAAATGTGAAACCCAGCATAACTTTTGAATGATTGATCCATATGCATCCTAATTTGGCAGAGATGTTGCTTTTAACATTCCCCAGGACTACAGGACTTTTTTGTGTGTTTTTTTGAAATTTTAATTTTTAGGTTAGTTTTGGATGAAAAATGGTTTCCATTAAAATCAAGGGAAAATGGGTCAAATAAAGGAAAAATTGATATATTTCAAAAATGGATCTTTGGATCTGGATACAAATATCAAAGGGGGGTCTGGGGGTCTCCCCCAGGAAATTAAACGGGGGGTCTGGGGGTCTTCCTCAGGATATTGTAGGGGGGTCTGGGGGTCTCCCCCAGATTAAATTTGATGTGAGAAAGTTTTCGTAGGGTATTCCCTAGAGTTAATTTTTTTGTAGCAAAAGAACAGCAATTCGTCATGTCCAAAATAATTCATGTATCAAGCCAGTGTGCGTCGCACCGAGAAAAAATCTCGCGATCCGATTATTTGATTGACGCGGGAACGCAAGAAAGGATTGATGCGAAAACTTACGGCCTCGGATTCCTCGGGAGGCTCGCGCATAGGAGAAAAGCCTTGCACCGAGAAAATCTGTTGCCGCGGCAGCGAAGCTTGAAGTCTCCACGAAAATCCGGTTAACGATGTTTTCCGTCGGTGAAAATGATCCCATAGTCGCACGACTGATTAATACACAAACTCCTACCCAACTCTTATACAACTTTACCCCCTCCCCCCTCCCCTCTCTCTCCGACCACCATTGCTTTTATGGAGGCAAAGTTTAATGGAGCTTGCTAATCAAACATGTACACTTTGAGCCGCCATCGAGAGCTTTTATGCTCGACTGACAAACATCAAAGAAGGGCTATGATTAAAAAAGAAAAATATTCCTTTTCGCTGCAAAGAAGGGGCGAGACTGTGATCGACAGAGGCGCATGACCAGGATCTCTTCTGTCTCTCTCATCTTCTCTTTGAATTTATAAGAAGAAAAAGGATAGAAAGAGAGAGTTTTATTCTCCTCGTCTATCTTTGTTTAACTCACTTGTTTCAATGGAAAAAAGATAGAGAAAGTGAAGTAGTGGTGCAGATTAGATATCTTCCGTCTCTCTCAGTTTCCCTTTGAATGCGTTAGTAGAAAAAGGATAGAACGAGGGGGTTTTATCCCCCTTGTTTATCCTTGTCTAAGACACGTGTTTGAATGGAGATAAGAGAGAGATAGTGAAACAGTGGCGCAGATTGAATTTCCGTCCATCTCTCTCATTTTTCCTTTGAATATATGAGGAGAAAAATTATAGAAAGGGGGTGGCATATTCTCTTGTCTATCCTTGTCTGACAAACGGAGTGTTTCGATGGCGGAAAGAGAGGGATAGAGAATTTCTCTTCGTTGTGCTACGCTACAGTGATAGAGACGGAGAGAGAGAGAGAGAGAGAGAGAGAGAGAGAGAGAGAGAGAGAGAGAGAGAGAGAGAGAGAGAGAGAGAGAGTCAAGGAAAGGGGGGGGATAAAGATGCGTTAAGAGAAAACCGAGGCTATTTACTTAAAAGGAGGCCCCATGTGGTTAGTTGCGCGTTGGTTACCACTTAGGACTCAGGAGCGCTAATATCATCCCCCACCCTCTCCTTTCCTCCATTAATTAGTGCCCACCTTTGTGTGCTTTATGGCTCTTAGTTTGGTGCCCCAGCGCCCCCGCGCCCCTTTGCTCTGCCCTCGGATTCTGCGGCATGGTCTTGACGACTGCTAATTTCTTAAAGTACTCTCTTATTTATGAGAGAGAGGGAGAGAGAGAGGAGAGAGAGAGAGGAGGAGAGAGAGATGCGTATAACCGCATTTTCCTGCTCTTTTATTGCGCCCTGATGCAGTCTCGTGAGTGGCGAAATGAATCTTTGACGAACTTAGTCCAAAGCGGGGTTGTTTGCATTGATTCTTGCGTACACGAGTGGCGGCTAGTGCATATTGGCAACCACGTGTTTTTGCCATTTAAACATTTTCCAAAGTATCGGGTGCATTGCATTTTCTGAATATAGATTATTTTACATAGGTTTAAATTGAGCGGATTCGTCGCTATTGCCAAATTTCACGAGTCGCCACTGATGTACGCCTACCAGTGGCGCACCGAGAAATTTGCCTTGGGGGGGGGTTTTGGTACGACTCAAACTCCGGGGGGTCTGGGGGGTATGGAATACCCCTCAGGACAAGCGGGGGGTCCGGGGGTCCTCCCCCGGCAAATTTTTTAAATTTTCCTTACCTTCAAATTGAATTTTACGGTACTTTTATGTACAGTAAAATTGAAATGCTCAAATATATTTTCGATTTTACTGCATGAAATCTTTGCTCTCGACTCATAATTGGAGGGAGAAGAGTCAAGTGGAATGTGGTGAAGGAGCCATGGAATATTCACCGAGGGGTTCACCGAGAGGGGGGCCCGGGGGTCCTCCCCCGGAAAATTTTTTAAATTTTCCTTACCTTCAAATTGAATTTTACGGTACTTTCATGTACAGTAAAATTGAAATGCTCAAATATATTTTCGATTTTACTGCATGAAATCTTTGCTCTCGACTCATAATTGGAGGGAGAAGAGTCAAGTGGAATGTGGTGAAGGAGCCATGGAATATTCACCGAGGGGTTCACCGAGAGGGGGGCCCGGGGGTCCTCCCCCGGAAAATTTTTTAAATTTTCCGTACCTTCAAATTGAATTTTACGGTACTTTCATGTACAGTAAAATTGAAATGCCCAAATATATTTTCGATTTTACCTGCATGAAATCTTTGCTCTCGACTCATAATTGGAGGGAGAAGAGTCAAGTGGAATGTGGTGAAGGAGCCATGGAATATTCACCAAGGGGTTCACCGAGAGGGGGGTCCGGGGGTCCTCCCACGAAATTTTTTTTAAATTTTCCGTACCTTCAAATTGAATTTTACGGTACTTTCATTGCAGTAAAATTGAAATGCCCAAATATATTTTCGATTTTGCCAGCATGAAATCGTTGCTCTAGACTCATGATAATTGGAGGGAGAAGAGTCAAAAGGAATGTGGATGAAGGAGCCATGGAATATTCACGGAGGGGGTTCACCGAGGGGTTAGATTTTATCCCCCCCCGGCCATAGTGAATAACTCTTAAGCAAATGCGGATAGTATGGAATTTATTCACCGTGAACCCCCTTTCCTAGCTGATCACGATATTTTTTTTTTTTTTTTATTTTCTTCTATTTGTGAAGGAGCCACATCCTCTCTCTCTCTCTCTCTCTTTCTCTCTCTCTCTCTCTCTCTCTCTCTCTCTCTCTCTCTCTCTCTCTCTCTCTCTCTTCTCTCTCTCTCTCTCCCTCCTTTTTTTTTTTTTTTTTTTTTTTTTTTTTTTTTTTTTTTTTTTTTTTTTTTTTTTTTTTTTTTTTAAGGCTTGGGGGGGGGTTTTAACCCTAAACCCCCCCCCCCCTTCGGTGCGCCAGTGACGCCTACATGTGCTGTATAGTAGCTGGTGTAGCGCCTACTTGTAGAAGGGTTCTCAAAACATCCCATTTGCTCTTCTGGGGCATTTCCTATGTTTTTTTGAATAGAAATATCGACTTACGAGCAGACCTGATCATTACGAGAGCTTCCTAACCCTAATATGGCAATCGGCAATCGGCAATCGCGGGCTCTCAAAACTGCCCCCCCCTGCTCTTCCGTGCATGTCAACCTCAATGTTATTTTAAATGAGAAAATAGACTTTAGACTTTTTGGAAAATAGACTCTTCGCGAGCATATCAATGTGCGAAGCAAAATCTGCTTGATATCTTGAGGATTGCTGTGTAAAGTAACTTACTTACTATCTATTTTGTAGCTCTATTATACTTATATCGTAAAGTTGTGAAATCAACCCATTTATCATACATCTGCAAATTTTTGTTTTGCTTGTTTCAGGTGAGAGTTCAATCTCATTTACAGCCTCTAAATTCGAGCCTCGAGAATCAAATCAAACGACGATTAGCATAACGAAGAAAATAATATTCTGATAATTTATGGAGGTTTCAGTCAAGGACGAAAAGAATGAATGGATTATTATTCATTTTTCATGAGGACTGATTGGATGAATCATTAAGGACTTAATTTTAGGAAAGGAAAGTAAAAGTCCGATGAGAAGTCCTGTAGGTAATCGGAAGAACCACCGACTAGACTAAAGAAGGCACATTGCACAATGACATTACTGTGCAGTCCATAATTTATCCCCTGAGTGGCACTTGCTTTTAAACAGGTGTGTGAGTATTTCCACAAACTATATATGTATACTTCGAGCTCCCCCTATAGTTGGAGGATATGTGACAGCTTCAGGCACTGAGTAATTGCGAGCATATAATTGGATGTCACAGTGGCAAAGATGCGTGAGGTCTGCTTGACATTTCGTGATTAGTGCTGAATTTGGGTGGCAGGCGTTTTTAAGGAGGCCATTGAAAATGGCGTATAGCACCTAACTAGGCAACTTGGCATTTTACCCATTTAAACCCCTGCAGCAAGTCGAAATCGAGATTTGTTCACTAAACAATCAATTGATCAATCTTTCTCACGGGTTCAAACGGACATAATTTAAAGTTGTCGGATTGCAGGAGGGTGATTATGAAGGATCGAATCATAATCGAATCGATGAGTCGCTATCGAGTACGTGTCATTCTTATGGGTGGTGTCATTACGAAACTATCCATTCCGATAGAACCTATTCAATCTCTACGATGTGTGCACGGTAGCTAAGGGGTCTCTCTCCACCTGCGAATTTAAAAGCGCGAATAAACTTGATTGAGCCAATGAGCTGCCTTGAAGTTGATAGGTCGAGTCCGATGTATCGACAACAAAGAAGCCCATTGGATCGAGCAGTCAATTCGCGCTTTTAAATTCGCTCAGGAGTCATCGGTTAACCTCCGCAGAGAAGGAAGAGGGTTTTTATCGGAATGGAACCTATTGGAATGACACCACCCATAAGAATAACATACGCACTCAGCGTACTAGGTTGTAAAATAAGCTATTTTAACGGAAGTTCTTTGTTCACATATCTACATTTCGCATTTTTTTCAAACTAAAAAAAAAAAAAAAAAAAAAAAAAAATGAGTTTGGAATATTAAAAATAAATAAATAAAAAAAAAAAAATAGCTAAAACAGTCTCAAATAATTTTTGACTAAACATTGCACCAGGTCAGTCAAAAAATCAGTGAAATGCGCATCTTTCGGCTCAAAGTTGACGTCATCAATAGCTCTTATTTTTGTTCAAAAGTTATACTGCATTGAAGGTTTTGTCTTTGACTTCCTTCCGAATTTCGCTTCTAGTCGACCAATTAAAAAAAGAAAAAAAAAAAAAAAAAAAAAAAAAAAAAAAAAAAAAACTGGCCATATTCTAACGTCTGACACATATAGCTCTATCATTCCCGAAAAAGTCATCCATGTCTGTGACTAATACACTCCTGATGTTGGTTGCTGAATGGCTCCATTTGCAACAGACCCCCACTTTAAAATAAGGGGCGAAAAATGTTCTCCGTAAACGATTTGAATGCAATTCTAGCCTGTTATTGTACGCTCACAAGTCACTAGTCATTCAACGTCAATAGTCGTGATTTATGTTTACAATTGGATTATATCGCTGGATGCCGCATCAGCCTTTTCCGCTTGAAATTAGGTTATGTAATATGCATTTCAATAAAATACATGTTCCACCCAAGGCATATAATTTCGCGAACATTATCGTAATATAACTTTAGTGTACCATTATTCGACAAGGGTTGGAGGGGGAGGAGGGGAAGGATGTGGTTGAAAGCATGAAGAGGAAAAGTCGAGGGCGCGTTAAAGTCGTAAAACCTTGTTGCCAACTTGTTACTCGGAGCCTATATGCTCTTTCTCTCTCTCTCTCTCTCTCTCTCTCTCTCTCTCTCTCTCTCTCTCTCTCTCTCTCTCTCTCTCTCCTAATTTTGCCTAGAGCTCAGTGAACTCTTTATTTATTTATTTATTTATTTATTTATTTATTTATTTATTTATTTATTTATTTATTTATTTATTTATTTATTTATTTATTTATCTATCTATTTATTTATTTTATTTATTCTTTTCCTTGTGGTCTAATTTTGTTTCTACATTATTTCTCTCTCTGTTTCTTTCTGTGCGTATGTAAATCAATGTTTATCTTGAACAAAAATAAAAAATCGATTCATCTCTCTCTCTCTCTCTCTCTCTCTCTCTCTCTCTCTCTCTCTCTCTCTCTCTCTCTCTCTCTCTCTCTCTCTCTTACCTATCATACCACTTACTGCGGTCCAAACAGGAAGTTCTGATGTTTGGTACCAAAAACGCGCTGATATTTAATTTATCGCGATTCATCGTGTCAAAGACAACGAGCTGTATATTTATCTAGAGGGTCGTAGTCTAATATGTAGGTAACCGGCGTAACCATATAGTGGAAGAATACAGAATACAGAATTCCAATAAAACTATCCAGGTGAGAAAATGTCGTTTGTTTCTATAATGTATCTGTTGAGATCTGGCAGTTAAATCAGATTATAAATGAGAAACTCGAGAATTCATGGATTGAAAAACGACGATAAGCTAGCGCCAATGAACTGTTTATTCAATAAGTGCGTAGAATACAACATTTTTACATGAGAGATACGCTGGTTATGTACGGCGCCTTCCATCTATATGATAAAGCGCAGGTTGGTCAACCTACCTAAGTGTGCGTGCACACTTGCTACAAAGATGAATTTCCCTAAACGTTACTATTTACATAAATACCAACAGTATCCTTTTTTTTTTATCGAGCAAATCCTTCCAAAATAAATACAGTCATATTGATTTCTGTGTCCAAATAGCCTCTCTCTAACACTTGCACTTTCGTTCAAAACCAATCTGTCACATTTTTCTTTTCAAGGTCCAAAAAAAAAAAAAAAAAAAAAAAAAAAAAAAAAAAAAAAAAAAGAGGCAAACAAAGCAAGCCCATGTAAAATTTTCATGAGAGATTTCCATCATGGCTGCTGCCAGTGGCGGCTCGTGAAATGCAATATATCGATGTCCACTCCATTGAAAACTATAGAAAAGTATCGATTTCTTGGGGGTTCAATTGCACCCCCTGACAATCGATACTTTTCTATAGTTTTCAATGGAGTAGACAT